>CM023188.1:7067404-8269885 GCA_013167095.2 Daphnia sinensis | reverse complement strand
TGCATTCATATACACATAGTGTATTCAATATGTATACAGTATCATACTATGAGTTTTATATGTGTACAGGCTACATCTATATATCTTCATGAAAACAGGTTCAAAACCAATATCTATACTTCTACATGAATACAGTATACTGCATTCATATACAGATAGTGCACTATACTATACTTCTACATATATACAGTATAGTGCATTCATATACAGATAGTGTATTAAATCTGTATACAATATAGTGCATTCATATACACATAGTGTATTCAATCTGTATACAGTATCATACCATGAGTTTTATATGTGTACAGGCTATATCTATATATCTTCGTGCAAACAGGTTCAAAACCAATATCTATACTTCTACATGTATACAGTATAGTGCATTCGTATACAGATAGTGTATTCAATCTGTATACAGTATAGTGCATTCATATACACATAGTGTATTCAATCTGTATACAGTATCATACCATGAGTTTTCTATGTGTATAGGCTATATCTATATATCTTCATGCAAACAGGTTCAAAACCAATATCTATACTTCTACATGTATACAGTATAGTGCATTCATATGCAGATAGTGTATTCAATCTGTATACAGTATAGTGCATTCATATACACATGGTGTATTCAATCTGTATACAGTATAGTGCATTCATATACACATAGTGTATTTAATCTGTATACAGTATAGTGCATTCATATACACATAGTGTATATCAATATGTATACAGTATCCTATGAGTTTTTATATATGTGACAGGCTACATCTATAATCTTCATAAAACAGGTTCAAACAAATATCTATACTTCTACATGAATACAGTATACTGCATTCATATACAGATAGTGTATTAAATCTGTATACAATATAGTGCATTCATATACACATAGTGTATTCAATCTGTATCCAGTATCATACCATGAGTTTTATATGAGTACAGGCTATATCTATATATCTTCGTGCAAACAGGTTCAAAACCAATATCTATACTTCTACATTTATACAGTATAGTGCATTCATATGCAGATAGTGTATTCAATCTGTATACAGTATAGTGCATTCATATACACATGGTGTATTCAATCTGTATACAGTATAGTGCATTCATATACACATAGTGTATTTAATCTGTATACAGTATAGTGCATTCATATACACATAGTGTATTCAATATGTATACAGTATCATACTATGAGTTTTATATGTGTACAGGCTACATCTATATATCTTCATGAAAACAGGTTCAAAACCAATATCTATACTTCTACATGAATACAGTATACTGCATTCATATACAGATAGTGTATTAAATCTGTATACAATATAGTGCATTCATATACACATAGTGTATTCAATCTGTATCCAGTATCATACCATGAGTTTTATATGAGTACAGGCTATATCTATATATCTTCGTGCAAACAGGTTCAAAACCAATATCTATACTTCTACATTTATACAGTATAGTGCATTCATATACAGATAGTGTATTCAATCTGTATACAGTATAGTGCATTCATATACACATGGTGTATCATCTTATACAGTATAGTGCATTCATATACACATAGTGTATTCATATGTATACAGTATCATACATGAGTATTTATATGTGTACAGGCTACATCTATAAATCTTCATGCAAACAGGTTCAAAACCATTATCTATACTTCTACATGTATACAGTATAGTGCATTCATATACAGATAGTGTATTCAATCTGTATACAGTATAGTGCATTCATATACACATGGCGTATTCAATCTGTATACAGTACCATACCATGAGTTTTATATGTGTACAGGCTATATCTATATATCTTCGTGCAAACAGGTTCAAAACCAATATCTATACTTCTACATGTATACAGTATAGTGCATTCATATATAGATAGTGTATTCAATCTGTATACAGTATAGTGCATTCATATACACATAGTGTATTCAATCTGTATCCAGTATCATACCATGAGTTTTATATGTGTACAGGCTATATCTATATATCTTCGTGCAAACAGGTTCAAAACCAATATCTATACTTCTACATTTATACAGTATAGTGCATTCATATACAGATAGTGTATTCAATCTGTATACAGTATAGTGCATTCATATACACATGGTGTATTCAATCTTTATACAGTATAGAGCATTCATATACACATAGTGTATTCAATCTGTATACAGTATCATACCATGAGTTTTATATGTGTACAGGCTACATCTAAATATCTTCATTCAAACAGGTTCCAAACCAATATCTATAGTTCTACATGTATACAGTATAGTGCATTCATATACAGATAGTGTATTCAATCTGTATACAGTATCATACCATGAGTTTTATATGTGTACAGGCTATATCTATATATCTTCATTATCTTCATGCAGACCGGTTCCAAACCAATATCTATACTTCTACATGTATACAGTATAGTGCATTCATATACAGATAGTGTATTCAATCTGTATACAGTATAGTGCATTCATATAGACATAGTGTATTCAATCTGTATACAGTATAGTGCATTCATATACACATAGTGTATTCAATATGTATACAGTATCATACCATGAGTTTTATATGTGTACAGGCTACATCTATAAATCTTCATGCAAACAGGTTCAAAACCATTACCTATACTTCTACATGTATACAGTATAGTGCATTCATATACTGATAGTGTATTCAATCTGTATACAGTATCATACCATTAGTTTTATATGTGTACAGGCTATATCTATATATCTTCGTCAATGCAGGTTTCAAAACCAATATCTATACTTCTACATGTATACAGTATAGTGCATTCATATATAGATAGTGTATTCATCTGTATACAGTATAGTGCATTCATATACACATAGTGTATCAATCTGTATACAGTATCATATCATGAGTTTTATATGTGTACAGGCTATATCTATATATCTCATGCAAACGGTCTTAAAACAAATATTCTATAGTTCTACATGTATACAGTATAGTGTTCTAGTATACAGATAGTGTATTCAATCTGTATACAGTATAGTGCATTCATATACACATGGTGTATTCAATGTGTATACAGTATAGTGCATTCATATACACATGGTGTATTCAATCTGTATACAGTATAGTGCATTCATATACACATAGTGGATTCAATCTGTATACAGTATAGTGCATTCATATACACATAGTGTATTCAATCTGTATACAGTATCATACCATGAGTTTTATATGTGTACAGGCTACATCTATATATCTTCATTCAAACAGGTTCCAAACCAATATCTATAGTTCTACATGTATACAGTATAGTGCATTCATATACAGATAGTGTATTCAATCTGTATACAGTATCATACCATGAGTTTTATATGTGTACAGGCTATATCTATATATCTTCATGCAGACAGGTTCCAAACCAATATCTATACTTCTACATGTAAACAGCATAGTGCATTCATATACAGATAGTGTATTCAATCTGTATACAGTATAGTGCATTCATCTACACATAGTGTATTCAATCTGTATACAGTATAGTGCATTCATATACACATAGTGTATTCAATCTGTATACAGTATCATACCATGAGTTTTCTATGTGTATAGGCTATATCTATATATCTTCATGCAAACAGGTTCAAAACCAATATCTATACTTCTACATGTATACAGTATAGTGCATTCATATACAGATAGTGTATTCAATCTGTATACAATATAGTGCATTCATATACAACATAGTGTATTCAATCTGTATACAGTATCATACCATGAGTTTTATATGTGTACAGGCTATATCTATATATCTTCGTGCAAACAGGTTCAAAACCAATATCTATACTTTTACATGTATACAGTATAGTGCATTCATATACACATTGTGTATTCAATCTGTATACAGTATCATACCATGAGTTTTATATGTGTACAGGCTATATCTATATATCTTCATGCAAAGAGGTTCAAAACCAATATCAATACTTCTACATGTATACAGTATAGTGCATTCATATGCAGATAGTGTATTCAATCTGTATACAGTATAGTGCATTCATATACACATGGTGTATTCAATCTGTATACAGTATAGTGCATTCATATACACATAGTGTATTTAATCTGTATACAGTATAGTGCATTCATATACACATAGTGTATTCAATATGTATACAGTATCATACCATGAGTTTTATATGTGTACAGGCTACATCTATATATCTTCATGAAAACAGGTTCAAAACCAATATCTATACTTCTACATGTATACAGTATACTGCATTCATCTACAGACAGTGTATTAAATCTGTATACAATATAGTGCATTCATATACACATAGTGTATTCAATCTGTATACAATATAGTGCAATCATATACACATAGTGTATTCAATCTGTATACAGTATCATACCATGAGTTTTATATGTGTACAGGCTATATCTATATATCTTCGTGCAAACAGGTTCAAAACCAATATCTATACTTCTGCATGTATACAGTATAGTGCATTCATATATAGATAGTGTATTCAATCTGTATACAGTATAGTGCATTCATATACACATAGTGTATTCAATCTGTATACAGTATCATATCATGAGTTTTATATGTGTACAGGCTATATCTATATATCTTCATGCAAACAGGTTTAAAACAAATATCTATAGTTCTACATGTATACAGTATAGTGCATTCATATACAGATAGTGTATTCAATCTGTATACAGTATAGTGCATTCATATACACATGGTGTATTCAATGTGTATACAGTATAGTGCATTCATATACACATGGTGTATTCAATCTGTATACAGTATAGTGCATTCATATACACATAGTGGATTCAATCTGTATACAGTATAGTGCATTCATATACACATAGTGTATTCAATCTGTATACAGTATCATACCATGAGTTTTATATGTGTACAGGCTACATCTATATATCTTCATTCAAACAGGTTCCAAACCAATATCTATAGTTCTACATGTATACAGTATAGTGCATTCATATACAGATAGTGTATTCAATCTGTATACAGTATCATACCATGAGTTTTATATGTGTACAGGCTATATCTATATATCTTCATGCAGACAGGTTCCAAACCAATATCTATACTTCTACATGTAAACAGTATAGTGCATTCATATACAGATAGTGTATTCAATCTGTATACAGTATAGTGCATTCATCTACACATAGTGTATTCAATCTGTATACAGTATAGTGCATTCATATACACATAGTGTATTCAATCTGTATACAGTATCATACCATGAGTTTTCTATGTGTATAGGCTATATCTATATATCTTCATGCAAACAGGTTCAAAACCAATATCTATACTTCTACATGTATACAGTATAGTGCATTCATATACAGATAGTGTATTCAATCTGTATACAATATAGTGCATTCATATACACATAGTGTATTCAATCTGTATACAGTATCACCATGAGTTTTATATGTGTACAGGCTATATCTATATATCTTCGTGCAAACAGTTCAAAACCAATATCTATACTTTTCATGTATACAGTATAGTGCATTCATATACACATTGTGTATTCAATCTGTATACAGTATCATACATGAGTTTTATATGTGTACAGGCTATATCTATATATCTTCATGCAAAGGGTTCAAAACCATATCAATACTTCTATCAATGTATACAGTATAGTGCATTCATATGCAGATAGTGTATTCAATCTGTATACAGTATAGTGCATTCATATACACATGGTGTATTCAATCTGTATACAGTATAGTGCATTCATATACACATAGTGTATTTAATCTGTATACAGTATAGTGCATTCATATACACATAGTGTATTCAATATGTATACAGTATCATACCATGAGTTTTATATGTGTACAGGCTACATCTATATATCTTCATGAAAACAGGTTCAAAACCAATATCTATACTTCTACATGTATACAGTATACTGCATTCATCTACAGACAGTGTATTAAATCTGTATACATATAGTGCATTCATATACACATAGTGTATTCATCTGTATACAATATAGTGCAATCATATACACATAGTGTATTCAATCTGTATACAGTATCATACCATGAGTTTTATATGTGTACAGGCTATATCTATATATCTTCGTGCAAACAGGTTCAAAACCAATATCTATACTTCTACATGTATACAGTATATTGCATTCATATACAGATAGTGTATCCAATCTGTATACAGTATAGTGCATTCATATACACATGGTGTATTCAATCTTTATACAGTATAGTGCATTCATATACACATAGTGTATTCAATCTGTATACAGTATCATACCATGAGTTTTATATGTGTACAGGCTATATCTATATATCTTCATGCAGACAGTTTCCAAACCAATATCTATACTTCTACATGTATACATATAGTGCATTCATATACATAGTGTATTCAATCTGTATACAGTATAGTGCATTCATATACACATAGTGTATTCAATCTGTATACAGTATAGTGCATTCATATACACATAGTGTATTCAATCTGTATACAGTATAGTGCATTCATATACACATAGTGTATTCAATCTGTATACAGTATCATACCATGAGTTTTATATGTGTACAGGCTATATCTATATATCTTCATGCAAAGAGGTTCAAAACCAATATCTATACTTCTACATGTAAACAGTATAGTGCATTCATATACAGATAGTGTATTCAATCTGTATACAATGTAGTGCATTCATATACACATAGTGTATTCAATCTGTATACAGTATCATACCATGAGTTTTATATGTGTACAGGCTATATCTATATATCTTCATGCAACAGGTTCAAAACAATATCATACTTCTACATGTATACAGTATAGTGCATTCATATGCAGATGGTGTATTCAATCTGTATACAGTATAGTGCATTCATATACACATGGTGTATTCAATCTGTATACAGTATAGTGCATTCATATACACATAGTGTATTCAATCTGTATACAGTATCATACCATGAGTTTTATATGTGTACAGGCTATATCTATATATCTTCGTGCAAACAGGTTCAAAACCAATATCTATACTTTTACATGTATACAGTATAGTGCATTCATATACACATTGTGTATTCAATCTGTATACAGTATCATACCATGAGTTTTATATGTGTACAGGCTATATCTATATATCTTCATGCAAACAGGTTCAAAACCAATATCAATACTTCTACATGTATACAGTATAGTGCATTCATATGCAGATAGTGTATTCAATCTGTATACAGTATAGTGCATTCATATACACATGGTGTATTCAATCTGTATACAGTATAGTGCATTCATATACACATAGTGTATTCAATCTGTATACAGTATAGTGCATTCATATACACATAGTGTATTCAATCTGTATACAGTATCATACCATGAGTTTTATATGTGTACAGGCTACATCTATATATCTTCATGAAAACAGGTTCAAAACCAATATCTATACTTCTACATGTATACAGTATACTGCATTCATCTACAGACAGTGTATTAAATCTGTATACAATATAGTGCATTCATATACACATAGTGTATTCAATCTGTATACAATATAGTGCAATCATATACACATAGTGTATTCAATCTGTATACAGTATCATACCATGAGTTTTATATGTGTACAGGCTATATCTATATATCTTCGTGCAAACAGGTTCAAAACCAATATCTATACTTCTACATGTATACAGTATATTGCATTCATATACAGATAGTGTATCCAATCTGTATACAGTATAGTGCATTCATATACACATGGTGTATTCAATCTTTATACAGTATAGTGCATTCATATACACATAGTGTATTCAATCTGTATACAGTATCATACCATGAGTTTTATATGTGTACAGGCTATATCTATATATCTTCATGCAGACAGGTTCCAAACCAATATCTATACTTCTACATGTATACAGTATAGTGCATTCATATACAGATAGTGTATTCAATCTGTATACAGTATAGTGCATTCATATACACATAGTGTATTCAATCTGTATACAGTATAGTGCATTCATATACACATAGTGTATTCAATCTGTATACAGTATAGTGCATTCATATACACATAGTGTATTCAATCTGTATACAGTATCATACCATGAGTTTTATATGTGTACAGGCTATATCTATATATCTTCATGCAAAGAGGTTCAAAACCAATATCTATACTTCTACATGTAAACAGTATAGTGCATTCATATACAGATAGTGTATTCAATCTGTATACAATGTAGTGCATTCATATACACATAGTGTATTCAATCTGTATACAGTATCATACCATGAGTTTTATATGTGTACAGGCTATATCTATATATCTTCATGCAAACAGGTTCAAAACCAATATCAATACTTCTACATGTATACAGTATAGTGCATTCATATGCAGATGGTGTATTCAATCTGTATACAGTATAGTGCATTCATATACACATGGTGTATTCAATCTGTATACAGTATAGTGCATTCATATACACATAGTGTATTCAATCTGTATACAGTATCATACCATGAGTTTTATATGTGTACAGGCTATATCTATATATCTTCGTGCAAACAGGTTCAAAACCAATATCTATACTTCTACATGTATACAGTATAGTGCATTCGTATACAGATAGTGTATTCAATCTGTATACAGTATCATACCATGAGTTTTATATGTGTACAGTCTATATCTATATATCTTCATGCAGACAGGTTCCAAACCAATATCTATACATCTACATGTATACAGTATAGTGCATTCATATACAGATAGTGTATTCAATCTGTATACAGTAAAGTGCATTCATATACACATGGTGTATTCAATCTGTATACAGTATAGTGCATTCATATACACATAGTGTATTCAATCTGTATACAGTATAGTGCATTCATATACACATAGTGTATTCAATCTGTATACAGTATCATACCATGACTTTTCTATGTGTATAGGCTATATCTATATATCTTCATGCAAACAGGTTCAAAACCAATATCTATAGTTCTACAGGTATACAGTATAGTGCATTCATATACAGATAGTGTATTCAATCTGTATACAGTATCATACCATGAGTTTTATATGTGTACAGGCTATATCTATATATGTTCATGCAAACAGGTTCAAAACCAATATCTATACTTCTACATGTATACACTATAGTGCATTCATATACAGATAGTGTGTTCAATCTGTATACAATATAGTGCATTCATATACACATAGTGTATTCAATCTGTGTACAGTATCATACCATGAGTTTTATATGTGTACAGGCTATATCTATATATCTTCGTGCAAACAGGTTCAAAACCAATATCTATACTTCTACATGTATACAGTATAGTGCATTCATGTACACATAGTGTATTCAATCTGTATACAGTATCATACCATGAGTTTTATATGTGTACAGGCTATATCTATATATCTTCATGCAAACAGGTTCAAAACCAATATCAATACTTCTACATGTATACAGTATAGTGCATTCATATGCAGATAGTGTATTCAATCTGTATACTGTATAGTGCATTCATATACACATGGTGTATTCAATCTGTATACAGTATCATACCATGAGTTTTATATGTGTACAGGCTATATCTATATATCTTCGTGCAAACAGGTTCCAAACCAATATCTATACTTCTACATGTATACAGTATAGTGCATTCATATGCACATAGTGTGTTCAATCTGTATACAGTATCATACCATGAGTTTTATATGTGTACAGGCTATATCTATATATCTTCGTGCAAACAGGTTCAAAACCAATATCTATACTTCTACATGTATACAGTATAGTGCATTCATATACACATAGTGTATTCAATCTGTATACAGTATAGTGCATTCATATACACATAGTGTATTCAATATGTATACAGTATCATACCATGAGTTTTATATGTGTACAGGCTACATCTATATATCTTCATGCAAACAGGTTCAAAACCAATATCTATACTTCTACATGTATACAGTATAGTGCATTCATATACAGATAGTGTATTAAATCTGTATACAATATAGTGCATTCATATACACATAGTGTATTCAATCTGTATACAGTATCATACCATGAGTTTTATATGTGTACAGGCTATATCTATATATCTTCGTGCAAACAGGTTCAACACCAATATCTATACTTCTACATGTATACAGTACAGTGCATTCATATACAGATAGTGTATCCAATCTGTATACAGTATAGTGCATTCATATACACATGGTGTATTCAATCTGTATACAGTATAGTGCATTCATATACACATAGTGTATTCAATCTGTATACAGTATAGTGCATTCATATACACATAGTGTATTCAATCTGTATACAGTATCATACCATGAGTTTTATATGTGTACAGGCTACATCTATATATCTTCATGCAAACAGGTTCCAAACCAATATCTATAGTTCTACATGTATACAGTATAGTGCATTCGTATACAGATAGTATATTCAATCTGTATACAGTATCATACCATGAGTTTTATATGTGTACAGGCTATATCTATATATCTTCATGCAGACAGGTTCCAAACCAATATCTATACTTCTACATGTATACAGTATAGTGCATTCATATACAGATAGTGTATTCAATCTGTATACAGTATAGTGCATTCATATACACATGGTGTATTCAATCTGTATACAGTATAGTGCATTCATATACACATGGTGTATTCAATCTGTATACAGTATAGTGCATTCATATACACATAGTGTATTCAATCTGTTTACAGTATAGTGCATTCATATACACATAGTGTATTCAATATGTATACAGTATCATACCATGAGTTTTATATGTGTACACGCTACAACTATATATCTTCATGCAAACAGGTTCAAAACCAATATCTATACTTCTACATGTATACAGTATAGTGCATTCATATACAGATAGTGTATTCAATCTGTACACAATATAGTGAATTCATATACACATAGTGTACTCAATCTGTATACAGTATTATACCATGAGTTTTATACGTGTACAGGCTATATCTATATATCTTCCTGCAAACAGGTTCAAAACCAATATCTATACTTCTACATGTATACAGTATAGTGCATTCATATACAGATAGTGTATTCAATCTGTATACAGTAGCATTCCATGAATTTTATATGTGTAAAGGCTATATCTATATATCTTCATGCAGAAAGGTTCAAAACCAATATCTATACTTCTACACTTATACAGTATAGTGCATTCATATACTGATAGTGTATTCAATCTGTATACAGTATAGTGCATTCGTATACACATGGTGTATTCAATCTGTATACAGTATAGTGCATTCATATACACATAGTGTATTCAATCTGTGTACAGTATAGTGCATTCATATAGAGATAGTGTATTCAATCTGTATACAGTATCATACCATGAGTTTTATATGTGTACAGGCTATATCTATATATCTTCGTGCAAACAGTTTCAAAACCAATGTCTATACTTCTACATGTATACAGTATAGTGCATTCATATAAACATGGTGTATTGAATCTGTATACAGTATAGTGCATTCATATACACATAGTGTATTCGATCTGTAAACGGTATAGTGCATTCATATACACATAGTGTATTCGATCTGTATACGGTATAGTGCATTCATATACACATAGTGTATTCGATCTGTATACGGTATAGTGCATTCATATACAGATAGTGTATTGAATCTGTATACAGTATAGTGCATTCATATACACATAGTGTATTGAATCTGTATACAGTATAGTGCATTCATATACACATAGTGTATTGAATCTGTATACAGTATAGTGCATTCATATACACATAGTGTATTCGATCTGTATACGGTATAGTGCATTCATATACACATAGTGTATTGAATCTGTATACAGTATAGTGCATTCATATACACATAGTGTATTCAATCTGTATACAGTATCATACCATGAGTTTTATATGTGTACAGGCTATATCTATAAATCTTCATGCAAACAGGTTCAAAACCAATATCTATACTTCTATATGTAAACAAATAGGGTATTCATATACAGATAGTGTATTCAATCTGTTTACAGTATAGTGCATTCATATACACATATTGTATTCAATCTGTATACAGTATAGTGATTTCATATACACATAGTGTATTAAATCTGTATACAGTATAGTGCATTCATATACACATAGTGTATTCAATCTGTATACAGTATAGTGCATTCGTATACACATGGTGTATTCAATCTGTATACAGTATAGTGCATTCATATTGTAACGAAGGCCTACAAATATATATCAATTTATTATGCCCACATTATTATCCTATATTTACTCCCTTTGTCTTCTATTATATTCATCCTTTACGCCTTAGCAACACGTATACATGTATTCCATTTCCACGATATTGCCTTGAACAATTATGCGTCACCGAAAAGCTATTAGTCATCGACGCTTTGATCTGCTCTAAATGAACACCTGCATCTGACGTATGTGTGATGCGCATATCACGCGATAAATAACAAATCACACGATTGGTCGCACGCGCGCAATTATCAATCTCTTAAGTAAACATCTTCTGATTGGCTGCACGTGTCGATTGTTCATTTGCTATAATTAGTTGGCTCACTCCCGAAATGCAAGGTTTCATGGTTAACCCACAAATTGAGAAAAGAGCAGTTCGTTCGTTTGTCTCAAGACGTTAAGTTGTAAAACCTTTTCTCTTTATAAACTCTTGAATTTAACAAGTTTTTGCCTTAAACTTGTCTTTGAATTTATTCTAAACTTGTACTTTTGCGAGCACTTTCCGTGCTCTTATTCTATCTTAAATTGACTATCCTTTTACCGCCGTGCCCTCGCTACACGCTCGTGCTTCATCGGTAAGCTTCCATTTATGTTATTCCAATGTTATCTTTAATTGGACTTATATACTTGTTCTGTGTCTTATTGTATGTCATTTCTCGTGTATTACGTACGGCCTTAGACTAGTTAATACACAGCATTCATTGTGGGTAAAACACGCCTCCGAGTTCGATATATTTCAAAATTAAGTACATTTACTAGGTAATATCATTCCCCTCAGACGGGAATGTATTACATAATGGTGGCAGCGCTTTTTGAACTCAACCACAATGAATGATGATGTTATTACTGGAGGGTCAAAACTTGCACGTACTCCTATAGAGATACAGTCTGTTCCTGTTTGTATTGTTTCCGATGCTAATGTAGCTAAATCTTTAAATTTTAATAACGTATTGCCTGTATCTAGTAAATTATCGCAAAATAACTTAGACGTTAAGTCTTCTGAAACTACAGCAGAGGCTATTAGTAGGTCTACTTCACCTGTTTTTGATTCCAATGTTCCCACAGCTAGCCCTCAGTTAAAAAAGTTAAGATCGAATACTGCATATGTTGCAGTACCGGGGCTTGATTCGTCATCCTTACGTAAAACTCGTGCAGGCGCTACGACTAAAGTTGCGTCAGAAAAGCATTCTCCTTCTTTTTATGCCAGAATAGCTGCACGTCTTTCCCCTAATAAAAATCCTCAAAGGTCCCCACCAAAATTCTCACCAAAACCTAACTCCCTTACCAACGCATTTCTGGGTTTCTTCACGAAAAAGAGCACGCCCAATGGAAAATCATCTGAACCAGAGCCTACGTCACCTAGCCAACGAAATCAAAGCCAATCGGGACAAACTTCTCTTGTTGCCAACCAGTCAACTTCCATACCTAATCCTAGCAGTCAAGAACCTACAAGAGAGAAAAGCGGATTTTCAGTCATCCAACCCGGAGATCTGGGAACAACTTGTCCGGTTGATGCAAGACGTTCGAGTGAAGAACTTTCTGAAGGAGACCCCACAGGAACCACTGGACCTGAAACAAGCAACGACATTTCTGAAGTATTTTACGTCGATTCTAGCAGTGAAGAAGAGTGGATTGATCAAGAAGACGACAACGAAGAAGACAACGGAGAAAATACACCTGCTGGAGACGGAGATAGTGACGATATTCACAACGCATGCCAGGGAGTGCCTGACGACTCTGATTGGTCACACGTACAGCATCGACGAGCTGCTGACACTTACACCACCAACGGGAGAAGAAATTTTCAACTTCATACCAAAACAGGAAATAATCGACACGGACGAGGACGGAGATTATTGCCCTTTCACGCTAGAGGTCTCCGAATTCTCAAGTCATCTAGAGGAAATACTGTTAGGCTTTCAACAAACGTTTCTCACGGACGTCATCAACATAGCAGTGTACCTACGACGATTGCAGTCGGTAGCCAACTTGGAACCAGTAAAGCCAGAAAAACTGTCTCTTTTGCAAAAACTATCCAAATTCCCGGGAGCACCACGGCTGGGCTACGATCAGTTAGTCAACAAAATCAAACAATTAATCCCTCAGGCCAAACGGGAATTAAAACGGCTACTGTCGCCCATTCTAACGTCCCAAACCAGCCAACCGTCAGCGCCACCGCAGCACCAATTGCCACAGCAGGGATCCAGACGACCCAGACAACAACGGCAACTGGAACTAAACCTAAATCGGCGGCCAATTCGGCGGTCGCTCAGTCGATCCCCAAGTCGTCGACACCTATCTCCGGAAGTACAACAGGATCAAATAAACCCAATCACGGAATTGGAACAGTTCCGCCTAGCGTTCCAAAACTCCCTCAGACGGCACAACAGGGAACTGTAAACCTTCCATTACCTAATCCAAATAACACAATGGCTCATTCTCTTCCTCCCGCCGGAGCAGCAACAGTTAGGGATTTAGACAACTTTCAGAATAACCAACACATTTTCTCTCGGTTGCAATTACTTCCTTCTTTTAATGGTAGTCCCATTACTCGTTTTGACACTTGGTTGGAATCCTTTGAAAGCATTGTGGATGGATCAAGATGGTCAGAAGACAAAACTATCCAAATGCTTCGTGCTAAATTAACCGATAGGGCTTTTTCCGTAATTCAATCAATTTTGAAAACTAATCCAAACAACTATGTTGCAATTAAAGAAGCGCTACTTGATCATTTTCACGGCGATGAAAACGCTGATTTATATCTTAAAAAGTTTGACAAAGCTAAACGTAAGCCAGGCGAGAAAATTGTTGATTACGCACTTCGTTTGCAAGAAATTTTTAAACGTGCCTATCCTGTTGGTCACGCTGAAAGATCTTTTGTAGTTATTCTAAAACAAAAATTTATCGATGGCTTAGATTCCAAATTACAGTCAAAAGTAAAATATAAAGAGTTTCCAACTTTTAACGAGCTCGTTGCTGCAACACGCGTCTATGCCCTGAGGCTAGAATCAATAGAGACAGACCGAGAGAAGCAGGAATTTATTCGAGCTATTGATGGGTCATCTGACACCAACAGTGCAGAATTGAAAGAAATCAAACAGATGATAATAGACCAAAGGGAAATAGTAAATAATGCGGTAGCTAATATACGTCATGGTTCTAGACCTAACGAAGAGGTAAGAACAGAGAAAGAGGAAATTAAAGATGTCCTTCAGGAGCTCATGCAAACGATGAAAAATCTCCAACTTGAAAGGAAAGATGTCACTCCTCCGCCGAACACGCAATATAGGAAACAGGTTTCTTTCCAAACACCGAACGCTCCCCAAGACAGGAATTGGAAAACACCTCCTGCGCGTTTCAATAACAATAATGGCGCCCAAGTTTTTCAAAAGTTTCAAAATAGGACTTCAGCTTTTCCTTATCAAAGACCAGCAAATAATTCTAGCTATAGACCTACACAACCAGCGGTTACATGCAATTTCTGTGGATTTCAAGGCCACATTCAATCTAACTGTCACAAATTTCAGCGTCATCAGCTAGAACAAGCAGAGCCTCCTATATGTTATTCTTGTCGTGACATCGGTCATAAATCTAATAACTGCCCTAAGTCTAGAAGTGTTACTCGACCAAATATACCAGGTCCCCCACAGCACCAGGGAAACCAATAGATATCAACTGTAGCTTCGGGTCAGTTGATGTAAAGCCTCCTTTTAAACCCCGACAAGTCGCAAAATTAACAACCATAACGAATGAATCTACACCAAGAATTCCATTAAAAATTTTCCAGGTCCCGTTACAAGCATTATTTGATACAGGCGCGTCTAAAAGCATTATTCACGAGAGATTATTTAATAAATTGCCCCCTAGAGGTCAGGTGGTCTGCAGCCAGCTTGATTTCGATTTGTATGATGTAGGGGAGAAAAAGTTACATACACTGGGAAGAGTGACATTGCCCGTTAGATACGGAGAGTCATTGTTAAGACAAGAGTTTATTATTACAAATGGTGTTTCGGAAGATTGTATCCTTGGATGGGACGCAATCCAAAAACACGGATTTCGGCTTGATGGAGAAGCCAAGAGTATTTATTTAGCGAGAGATGAGCAGGGCCCTTTAGCTATCTCTAAGGTACCGGACATGGCAATTACAACGGTCAAAAAGACGACATTGTCTCGTCAGACGTCGATGGTAATTGCAGCGCAAGTGACAGGTTCATTTCCGTATGTTCCACCCTTTTCCGCATTTATGTTTACCCCAGTTGAAGATTTGCCGGCAGGAATTTATATTGAAGAATTTATAGGAAACGTATCGGGAGATGGAACGTATCAAATTATAGTAGAAAATCATTCGTTAAATCAAGTCAAAATTCCAAGAAATACCACTTTAGGCGTAATTGAAATCATTAACCATGTGATCAGAAAAGTAGCGTTAGATACATCAGACGTCAAACCATTAGAACCACGAGAGCCTATTGTAATTTCGGAAGTCGACCCGGAATTTCAGGCACCGCTCTCTCAATTATTAAATGATTTTCACGACTTGTTTGCTTCAAAAGATTCAGAATTAGGGAATACCAATCTCATTAAACACACAATTAATACAGAAGGAAGAGGCCCCATTCGACAACGCCCTTATAGAGTTACTAATAACCAACGGAAAATATTGGAAGACAAAGTGCAGGAAATGTTAGAGGCAAAAGTAATAAGATACTCGCAATCCCCATGGGCTTCTCCTGTGGTGCTTGTAGAGAAGAAAGATGGCGAAGTAAGATTTTGCGTCGATTACAGAAAATTAAACAGCATTACAAAGAAAGATTCCTTTCCCATGCCACGCATTGATGAAACTTTAGACAAATTATATGGAAAGAAATTTTTCACTACTCTTGATTTAGCATCCGGTTACTGGCAAATTCAAGTTCATGATCCCGACATTGAGAAAACAGCTTTTGTTGTAGAAAATAACCTTTGCGAATTCAAAGAATGGCATTCGGTCTGTGCAATGCACCAGCCACTTTCCAACGATTAATGAATTATGTACTGAGAGACGTCTTAGGAAGTAAAGCATTAGTTTATTTGGATGATGTCATTATCTTTTCCGACACATTCGAGAATCATTTGCGTGATATTCGAGAAATCTTTGATTTATTAAAAGCAGCACATTTAAAATTAAAACTCAAGAAATGTCAATTCATTAAACGTTCAGTAAGTTATTTAGGCCATGTTATTTCAACGGAGGGTATTAAACCTGATCCGAGTAAAATTGATAAAATAGTAAATTACAAAGTACCAACTTCTGCTGACGAAGTCAGATCCTTTCTTGGACTTGCAGGTTATTATAGGAAATTTATACCAAATTTTGGCTCATTAGCTCAGCCGTTAACTCGATTAACGCATAAAGATTTGATTAAGAAACCATTTACGTGGGGAAATGAGGAACAAGTTGCGTTTGAGAAACTGATCAATTCTCTAGTAACTCCTCCAGTTCTTGCGTACCCAAATTTTAACGAAAAATTTTTACTTTTTACCGACGCATGCGATTATGGTATAGGAGCAGTTTTATCTCAAATGCAAGATGGGCAAGAACATCCGTTAGCCTATTTCAGTAGACAGTTAAGAAAAGCTGAGATGAAATACAGTACAACAGAAAAAGAAGCGTTAGCTGTAATAGAGGCGATTAAACATTTTCGCCATTACCTTTTGGACAAACCTTTTGAAATTATTAGTGATCATCGACCCTTGCAATGGCTTAGAAATCAGAAAGATAATAATGGTAGACTGGGTAGATGGGCTATACTGTTAGCAGCAACAAATTATGAATTAAAGTATAGGCCTGGACGTATCCATCAAAATGCAGATTGCTTATCCAGATTGAAGGTAGCTAGTATTCAACCAGTATCGAATGATGTAAAAATGATATGTGAAAAACAAAGTGAAGACGAACTTTGTATAGCCATACGTAATTATTTAGAGAGAGGAGAACTTGAGGAGAAATTTAATCAGTCTAAGCCAGATTGGGTTAAAGAAATTGCATATTTTGAAATTATAGAAGGTACACTTTATCGACATGAACTACCTTCGAAAGATAGTAAACGTAATGAAATTAATCATCAATTAGTTTTGCCTTACTCGTTACGCCACCTAGTGTTGAAAGAATTACACGATGCGCCGACGAGCGGACATTTAGCCTTTTATAAAACTTATTTGAAGGTCAAAAATAATTATTATTGGCCTGGAATGCGAAAAGATATCCTTGAATATTGCCAAGCTTGTGAAATTTGTATAGCTAATACGTCATCATCTTATAGAGCACTTTTGCACCCACATGAGCTTGCAAAAGCACCTTTTCAAGTAATAGGCATGGATTTTTTAGGCCCTATTACTCCCGCTTCGCCTAATGGAAATAGCCATATTTTAGTTATCACTGATTATTTTAGTCGCTGGGTGGAAGCAGTTGCATTGAAAGATCAAACTGCCCAAACCACAGCTGAGTGCGTGTATAAAACAATTATTGTACGGCATGGAATGCCAAAAGCTATTGTATCCGACCGAGGAACAAATTTCACGTCGAAATTGTTTCGTTATTTTTGCAAGAAATTAAATATTGATCAAAGGCTCACTACTGCGTATAATCCTGCTAGTAATGGTGAGACGGAGAGATTTAATCGAACTTTAACGTCTATGTTAAGGAAAGAATTAAAAGATGGAAATCATATTAATTGGGAGGATATGCTAGACGATGTTTTATTTGCATATCGTAGTTCTTCCCACTCATCAACACTTGAAACCCCTTATTATTTAGTTCATGGTAGAGACCCAAATATTCCAATAAATGAATTGTTAGATGCTTCCCCACAACTTTTTAAATCTGCTACCGATTATGTAGGCAATTTAGCCGATCGTTTACGTTACAGTTTCCAGCGAGTTCGAGAACAGAGTGAGAAAGCGCAGAACAGTCAACGTGAGCAATATAATAAGCGAGCTAAAGAGCGAAAATATATTGTAGGTGATAGAGTCTTATTAGATATTCGTGTAGTTAAAGATGGCGATAGTAGGAAGTTTACTTCGAAATATAAAGGTCCCTATAGAGTAGTAAAAGTTTATAATAATAATACGGTAGACATAGCTGATAATTCTTATATATGTCAACGCACCCATGTAAATCGTTTAAAACCCCTGTTTGAGAGCATGTTATGGAAAACAGAACATTGTCCCCCAATTGAAAGCCCTTCCGATTTTGAAAATCGATTCCGAAAATCGATTGCAACTCAAACAGAGGATTTCTCTGAACATGACATTGTCATGGAAACTCAAGAAGAACAAATGGAAAATTATAACTTTAATAATGACTCAGAGCAAATTATTGATTGCCTGGCCGAAGAAAATCTTTCACAACAAGAGGGAGGTGTCGTCGTCTCTCCTCGACCTTCTTTAGAAGATAATGTTTCAACCACTGAAGCATCGGATAACGAAATACCCTCGATTCAACATGATATCATTATCGAAAACAACTACGTAGAGGCTGAGGTTGAATCTGATGAGCGTCCCTCATCAGAGCACGAAAACAATATGTCAGCTGAAAAATCAGATCAACTTCATGACACTGGACGCCCAAAACGCAATCGTCAAAAACCCATGCGTTTCCGAGATGGAGTCCAATAACCAAAATATTTCCATATATAAGCCCAGAAAAATCTTCCATCAAACCACAGCCTTGCTCATTAACAATTGTAATTCCGACGGTGCAACAGTGTCCGTAGAGAAAAAAGAAAAAGAAACCAAAGACAAGATGGAAAACGGCCACGAGTACCAAAATGGTGACATAGAAAAAGGATTGTCACCAACAAACCAAAACTGGCCGCAGCAACAACAGCCAGCAGCCTACGACGACTGGGGCCTAGGTAATGCTCAACAGCAGCAACCGCAACAGCCACAGCCACAACAGCCGCAACATCCACAACCACAACAGCCGCCGCAACAACAGCCGCAGCAGCCAAGTGCTTCAGGTTTTGTGGAGCCTCGACGTCCAGCCGTACGTCCCGGAAATCATCCGCGAAACAACCCCTGGATCAGAGGTCAACAACGCTACGAAGATCAACTGCGAACAAGAACCATCCGTCTCGCTAACCAGCTCAACAGAGAAATTCTGGATGAAAACTGGAGGTCAGCAGTGGACACTCTAAAACTTATCCTCGATTTGGATCCAGCAAACAGACACCCACCGCTGTATGGATGGTTTGCATCTGCGTGGGACATCCCACTCCAACGTTCAGATAACAGGAGAGGATATTGAAAGTCAACACCTGGACTCTATTCTGAAAAATAACGAAGAAAACAACATTTTCTTTTTTCTTTTCATTTTTCCTTTGTTAACTTCTTTTCATTTATAACTATCATTTTATCTTCTATTTTCTTTCTTATTTCCCTTCTCTCCCCATACATATTCAAATGCATTTTCTTTTTAAGTAGAAAAAATAAAATAGTGGCGAAGACTTTAAAATATGATAGTTATGGCTTAAAGTCTTTTATGAAATAAAAAGGATAGAAAAAAACAAAGGGTGGAAGGAAAGCAATGCTCAGCAGCACTTATAAAAATCAAAAGGGGAATAACACAGAAAACAGTGAGATCAAATGCGTCTCCATATTAGCATTAAAATAACTTAAACACTTCGTTAAATTAAAAGAATTGGTTTTAGAACATTTTAACATCAATAACATTAAGATTATGAAATGAAAAAGCAAATTGATCGTAGGAAGTGGTGTAATCGTTTGAGTATTTTAATTACAACTTTTAAGAAAAAAAACAAAATGGTTCGTTGCGAATTGAGAATCTGCGTCCAGACTCTCCCCACGCAGGAACAGTCCTCAACACCAGAATTTAATTCCGTTGACCAGCAACTTGCCACCTCAAGTGCCGACAATGCCAACGGGTTAAAGACTGGGTGAGCGCGAGGCGAATGCGTACAAGAAGGGGGTGGAGAGGCCATGATTTTTACGTCATGACCCACCTTCTGTACACAACACCGAACGCGACTGTCCCTTCTACTGACTCCCCCAGGATTTGAACCCAGGTCCCCAAAGTTAACAAGCGAGCTTGCTAACCACATACCTATGTGTGGGTATAAGCTAGTCGCATATACAGCAATGTTAATCAGCTAACTAGTAGCAGCCGTTCCCTCACTACTAACTCTAGAAAAATTTATTTTTGTCGAATAAAACGAAAAAGTGCAGTCTTACGCCATCTAGCGGTCAAAATTTACACTACTATTTTGGAAATAGTTTTAGTCATAAGAAAATAGGAAAATTTCATTAGACTTACGGTAGCGATAATTCAGCTCCTAAATCTCTTCCTATTTCAATCCCCTGCAACTTTTCTTTTTCACTTTTCTCTTTCCCCTCTGTCATTCGTTTCACACTCTTAAAAACAATAAAATGGCGACTTGTCTTCGTCAACCCACTTGTTGTAATGCGAACCCCCCCCTTCGAATATTCCAACAAGCCACCGAAGGATTCTCCATTTACATCATAAAAAGTCGACAACTTTGCCAGTCGAAGAAAATCGAAGCATATTTTGTCTCAATTCCTCCGCTGCTCTACACTGGTGAAGTCGCCTAAGAAAAGTAGGAAAAATATCCAACAAAAGAAAGTTAGTCAAAATGACTACTCCAACTAGCAACAGTGCGCCCAATCGCAGGGTTTACTACAGTCGACGGGAGGACGCCATCCTGCTTACCGTCACCGTACCTGGACCACCACGCCAACAGGAACCACACCGCTGGCAACAAGTGATCGATTATCTTGCATGGGAGCACGCGACGAAGCAAGAACTAACTTATCGTTACGAACACGAGTTCGAACGATCCTCTCGGGGCTATTCCGCCACAACATCAGCGGAGCCGGAACGGAACATATGTACGGAAGTAACGGAAAATTTCCAGCCAACCGCTGCGAAACGGCGCCGCCACCATTCGTCTGGGGTTTAAGAACACAACAACCCAACTTATGTTTTCAATTTCCTCCGTATTTTGTAGTCCCTCACCCATCAAAAATAAAATGCTTTGTTTGAATTAAAATGTTTGTATTGATTTCAAAACAACAATAAGAATTCGAAAAAACATATACAATCGAGAGAGGAACAACAAAATAAAATATCGATTGAAAAAAAAAAAAAAAAAAAAACATTTAGAAAAGAAAAAAATTTTACAAGAATAATGATAAAAGAAAAAAAAACACAGAAATAAGTACATGAAAACAAATTTCATTACAAAAAAAATATTAGAAACAAAATCAATCGAAAAAAAAAAAAGTGAAAAAAAACACATTCACTTACCTCTCTCGTCGAAAAAAAATAATAATAATAATTTTCACAATGTTTACATGTTACTCAGTTTCTCACTTCGATTGTGAAATGAAATAATTCCACTGTTACTGTTACTGTTACTCTATGTATTACCTACCTTATGAAATGTTCGTTGTCATGTTTTTCTTTTTTTCCATATCCTGCTAAAACGTAATATTTCGGTAAAATTACCCTAATATCAAACACTGTTTGAGATTAAAGCTGTTCCGATAGGTGAGTGTCACTCTAATCACATGCACTTTACACCAAATCACTACCTAAACTACACGTAACTAATCACTAACACCTAAAACACTGTCTTATATGTTTTGTTTCTTAACTAACAAACTTCTTTTGACACAAAGGCGTCATTTACACTATGCATAAAACAGCGCCACCGCTAGTGCCACACCCAAACGCGAGGAATATATATATTTTTATTTTTCTCCCCTTGCTATAGTTTTCAATACCCCAACGATGAAAAATATTCTAAGTCCTGTTGCCATCGGCAATCTATTCCTTTTTATACTCTTTTTATTCCCCTCCGTGTTTTTTTTCATTCACACTTCCCCCATGTATTGGACTTAGGAAAAAAACTCCAAGTCGCGTGACCTTCACGGCAGCTGAGTTTTTGCCGTGAAAGTTTTTGAACGTTTTGTTTCTTGTTGGCGCTTCCACTTAAATGAAATTCATTTAATTATTTCTGTTGGATAATTAAGATCTTTTTCCCCTCGTTCCAACGGTACCAATTTCGTCAAAAAATCTTAAACGCTTCTAGTAGAAAACCTTGTTAGGATATTAGGCCCTTATTTTTCTTGTCTCTTTTGCCGTCGGAAACTGAGAAAGCCGACGGGAAAAATAATGTTGACCTTTCAAGCCGTCAAATATTTTCACTTTTCTTTCTCTCATTTATATTTTAACATCTATACTTACTTTTTCCTTAATTAGAATTAAGAAACCTACATGATGAAGTAGAATAGTTGGCCATGATTTTGTTTTGTAACTTTTTCCTATGTATTGTTTTCCCTATATTTTGCCTTTAGAAATGTCACCAAGGTCATTTCTTCTACTGCTATGTCTTTTATACCGGCGCGCACACGCATTTGAAACAACCGTATGCGACTGCGCTGAGCCGTTAAATATGGGAATTGTTCAATTTCCTGATGCTGATTGCCAGCCGAAAATGAATACTTCAACCGCCGTTCCAGTGAGATATGTCATCTATCGTGACGAACGCGCCGCTGAAAAATTTCCGGGTTTTATTTGCGCTCGTTGGAAAAATGTGCATCGAGTGACCATGAACTTTTTCGGGCAATTAGTGACTGTACCCGAGAAAATTCCCATGGATACAACGGCAACCGAGTGCTACAATATGATTAATAATAAAAGGTGCGGAGAACATGAAATGATTCCGACAGAAGACAAATTTGTGTTTTTGCACGAGCCACAAACTATCGGCTATTGGATGCAAACTATCGATTGGGAAATTTTAAATTGTGTGCTAGAGCAGGTTCAGCTGCATCAACTGATGGAAGATGAAGATTTTTTAACACCAATCGGAAAAGCTTCTGCATTATCTGGTGCATTGTCACATAATCATCTTACGTTAGTATGGGATACAAAATATACCCATAAAGTTCAACATGAGTTACATCAAGTTGAAAATGGAACAGGAATTCTTCTGATGAAGACAGAAAATAGTAAATATTTTCGCCTTTTGAACAACGACCGTCAATTGGATTTTCATTTGACTCTTCAGCCACCTTGCGATCCAAAACAGACTTCCTGTACAAATCGTACAACAAGTTTTAACATGGTCGGCCAAGCAAAACTATTGGTGGTAACGGCGGCCATCATGGAAAAATATCCACCCATCACCGTCAAGTCGGCAGCTGTCATAGAAAAGGCACCTCGCACTACAGTAGAGAACTCCACGCCATCTAGTGATCCAGAGTTAGACAGTGCGGCTAATAAACAATATCTTCAAGACCTTTCAACAGATCGTGATAATGAATTAGGCCGACTTTTTCAATCAATCGAGTGCGACGTTCGTAAAGCTAAACACGAAAGAGCAATTATCGCCGCTCAATATAATGGTTGGCTTGCTGCCTCATTATTAAAATTACCCTTGTGCGCAAAGTTAAAAGCTTTTGGACAAACAGCTGTTGTGATTCAGTGCAAAATCATCAATGCCACATTTGAAACACTTATCACGCCTTGTGGACCACAACCAAAATTTAAAAACTATACAATTAATCTTGATGGTTGGGAATTAGTAAAATATTCTCCATGTTACTGGACCAATGGTTTTGTCAATTTCAACGATAAACCATACGCTTTTCGTAATAACACTTGGAAAAGAATTGACCCAAATATTATACTGCCGGAACGTACGCTAGCGCATTCTTTCCGTTATGAAGACGTGAAATCCTTCCAATATGACCACCGCAGCAACCCTGCTTATAATGATAATCTATTCAACCACATGAACGTCATGGCCGATATAGTAGCAGCCATCAACGAGCATCCATCTTCTGATTTTTCGTCAAATCATCACCCTAGCGTCAGTAGTGTTTTGCTGACATCGACAGGAATCGAAAAATACACCAGCTGGTGGGAGATCATCAAAATCTCTTTGACCATCGCCTTCATTTGCATTTTTATCCTAATCGTTTTACGCATCGGAAATTCTCTAGGCTTTTGCAAAACCAAGCCAAAACCAGTAAAACCCCCTGTAAACGAAGTCAGTATTCTTCTTTCCGAACTTGCCACAATACATGAAGAATGATTACGGGACGTAATCTCACGCCGCCGGGAGCGATGTAACGAAGGCCTACAAATATATATCAATTTATTATGCCCACATTATTATCCTATATTTACTCCCTTTGTCTTCTATTATATTCATCCTTTACGCCTTAGCAACACGTATACATGTATTCCATTTCCACGATATTGCCTTGAACAATTATGCGTCACCGAAAAGCTATTAGTCATCGACGCTTTGATCTGCTCTAAATGAACACCTGCATCTGACGTATGTGTGATGCGCATATCACGCGATAAATAACAAATCACACGATTGGTCGCACGCGCGCAACAATCAATCTCTTAAGTAAACATCTTCTGATTGGCTGCACGTGTCGATTGTTCATTTGCTATAATTAGTTGGCTCACTCCCGAAATGCAAGGTTTCATGGTTAACCCACAAATTGAGAAAAGAGCAGTTCGTTCGTTTGTCTCAAGACGTTAAGTTGTAAAACCTTTTCTCTTTATAAACTCTTGAATTTAACTCTAAGTTTTTGCCTTAAAATTGTCTTTGAATTTATTCTAAACTTGTACTTTTGCGAGCACTTTCCGTGCTCTTATTCTATCTTAAATTGACTATCCTTTTACCGCCGTGCCCTCGCTACACGCTCGTGCTTCATCGGTAAGCTTCCATTTATGTTATTCCAATGTTATCTTTAATTGGACTTATATACTTGTTCTGTGTCTTATTGTATGTCATTTCTCGTGTATTACGTACGGCCTTAGACTAGTTAATACACAGCATTCATTGTGGGTAAAACACGCCTCCGAGTTCGATATATTTCAAAATTAAGTACATTTACTAGGTAATATCATTCCCCTCAGACGGGAATGTATTACAATATACACATAGTGTATTCAATCTGTATACAGTATAGTGCATTCATATAGAGATAGTGTATTCAATCTGTATACAGTATCATACCATGAGTTTTATATGTGTACAGGCTATATCTATATATCTTCGTGCAAACAGGTTCAAAACCAATGTCTATACTTCTACATGTATACAGTATAGTGCATTCATATACAGATAGTGTATTCAATCTGTATACAGTATAGTGCATTCATATACACATAGTGTGTTCAATCTGTATACAGTATCATACCATGAGTTTTCTATGTGTATAGGCTATATCTATATATCTTCATGCAAACAGGTTCAAAACCAATATCTATAGTTCTACATGTATACAGTATAGTGCATTCATATACAGATAGTGTATTCAATCTGAATACAGTATCATACCATGAGTTTTATATGTGTACAGGCTATATCTATATATCTTCATGCAAACAGGTTCAAAACCAATATCTATAGTTCTACATGTATACAGTATAATGTATCCATATACACATAGTGTATTCAATCTGTATACAGTATCATACCATGAGTTTTCTATGTATACAGGCTATATCTATATATCTTCATGCAAACAGGTTCAAAACCAATATCTATACTTCGACATGTATACAGTATAGTGCATTCATATATAGATAGTGTATTCAATCTGTATACAGTATAGTGCATTCATATACACATAGTGTATTCAATCTGTATACAGTATAGTGCATTCATATACACATATTGTATTCAATCTGTATACAGTATAGTGATTTCATATACACATAGTGTATTAAATCTGTATACAGTACAGTGCATTCATATACACATAGTGTATTCAATCTGTATACAGTATAGTGCATTCATATACACATAGTGTATTCAATCTGTATACAGTATCATACCACGAGTTTTATATGTGTACAGGCTATATCTATGTATCTTCATGCAAACAGGTTCAAAACTAATATCTATACTTCTACATGTCTACAGTATAGTGCATTCATATACAGATAGTGTATTCAATCTGTATACAGTATAGTGCATTCATATGCACATATTGTATTCAATCTGTATACAGTATAGTGATTTCATATACACAAAATGTATTAAATCTGTATACAGTATAGTGCATTCATATACACATAGTGTATTCAATCTGTATACAGTATAGTGCATTCATATACACATAGTGTATTCAATCTGTATACAGTATCATACCATGAGTTTTTATGTGTACAGGCTTTATCTATATATCTTCATGCAAACAGATTCAAAACCAAAATCTATAGTTCTACATGTATACAGTATAGTGCATTCATATACACATAGTGTATTCAATCTGTATACAGTATCATACCATGAGTTTTATATGTGTACAGGCTATATCTATATATCTTCATGCAAACAGGTTCAAAACCAATATCTATACTTCTACATGTATACAGTATAGTGCATTCATATACAGATAGTGTATTCAATCTCTATTCAGTATAGTGCATTCATATACACATAGTGTATTCAATCTGTATACAGTATCATACCATGAGTTTTATATGTGTACAGGCTATATCTATATATCTTCATGCAAACAGGTTCAAAACCAATATCTATCTATTCTACATGTATACATTATAGTGCATACATATACAGATGGTGTATTCAATCTGTATACAGTATAGTGCATTCATACACATAGTGTATTCAATCTGTATGCAGTATAGTGCATTCATATACACATAGTCTATTAAATCTGTATGCAGTATAGTGCATTCATATACACATAGTCTATTCAATCTGTATACAGTATAGTGCATTCATATACACATAGTGTATTCAATCTGTATACAGTATCATACCATGAGTTTTATATGTGTACAGGCTATATCTATACATCTTCATGCAAACAGGTTCAAAACCAATATCTATAGTTCTACATGTATACGGTATAGTGCATTCATATACAGATAGTGGATTCAATCTGTATACAGTATAGTGCATTCATCTACACATAGTGTATGCAATCTGTATACAGTATAGTGCGTTCATATACACATAGTGTATTCAATCTGTATACAGCATAGTGCATTGATATACACATACTGTATACAATCTGTATACAGTATAGTGCATTCATATACTCATAGTGTATTCAATCTGTATACATTATAGTGCATTAATATACACATAGTGTATTCAATCTGTATACAGTATAGTCCATTCAGACTCACATAGTGTATTCAATCTGTATACAGTATAGCGCATTCATATACACATAGTGTATTCAATCTGTAAACAGTATCATACCATGAGTTTTTTATGTGTACAGGCTATATCTATATATCTTCATGCAAACTGGTTCAAAACCAATGTCTATAGTTCTACATGTATACAGTATAGTGCATTCATATACAGATAGTGTATTCAATCTGTATACAGTATCATACCAAGAGTTTTTTATGTGTACAGGCTATATCTATGTATCTTCATGCAAACAGGTTCAAAACCAATATCTATACTTCTACATGTATACAGTATAATGCATTCATATACAGATAGTGTATTCAATCTGTATACAGTATAGTGCATTCATATACACATATTGTATTCAATCTGTATACAGTATAGTGATTTCATATACACATAGTGTATTAAATCTGTATACAGTATAGTCCATTCAGACTCACATAGTGTATTCAATCTGTATACAGTATAGTGCATTCATATACACATAGTGTATTCAATCTGTATACAGTATCATACCATGAGTTTTTTATGTGTACAGGCTATATCTATATATCTTCATGCAAACTGGTTCAAAACCAATGTCTATAGTTTTACATGTATACAGTATAGTGCATTCATATACAGATAGTGTATTCAATCTGTATACAGTATCATACCACGAGTTTTTTATGTGTACAGGCTATATCTATGTATCTTCATGCAAACAGGTTCAAAACCAATATCTATACTTCTACATGTATACAGTATAATGCATTCATATACAGATAGTGTATTCAATCTGTATACAGTATAGTGCATTCATATACACATATTGTATTCAATCTGTATACAGTATAGTGATTTCATATACACATAGTGTTTTAAATCTGTATACAGTATAGTGCATTCATATACACATAGTGTATTCAATCTGTATACAGTATAGTGCATTCATATACACATAGTGTATTCAATCTGTATACAGTATCATACCATGAGTTTTTTATGTGTACAGGCTATATCTATATATCTTCATGCAAACAGGGTCAAAACCAATATCTATAGTTCTACATGTATACAGTATAGTGCATTCATATACAGACAGTTTATTCAATCTCTATTCAGTATAGTGCATTCATATACACATAGTGTATTCAATCTGTATACAGTATCATACCATGAGTTTTATATGTGTACAGGCTATATCTATGTATCTTCATGCAAACAGGTTCAAAACTAATATCTATACTTCTACATGTCTACAGTATAGTGCATTCATATACAGATAGTGTATTCAATCTGTATACAGTATAGTGCATTCATATGCACATATTGTATTCAATCTGTATACAGTATAGTGATTTCATATACACAAAATGTATTAAATCTGTATACAGTATAGTGCATTCATATACACATAGTGTATTCAATCTGTATACAGTATAGTGCATTCATATACACATAGTGTATTCAATCTGTATACAGTATCATACCATGAGTTTTTTATGTGTACAGGCTTTATCTATATATCTTCATGCAAACAGATTCAAAACCAAAATCTATAGTTCTACATGTATACAGTATAGTGCATTCATATACACATAGTGTATTCAATCTGTATACAGTATCATACCATGAGTTTTATATGTGTACAGGCTATATCTATATATCTTCATGCAAACAGGTTCAAAACCATATCTATACTTCTACATGTATACAGTATAGTGCATTCATATACAGATAGTGTATTCAATCTCTATTCAGTATAGTGCATTCATATACACATAGTGTATTCAATCTGTATACAGTATCATACCATGAGTTTTATATGTGTACAGGCTATATCTATATATCTTCATGCAAACAGGTTCAAAACCAATATCTATCTATTCTACATGTATACATTATAGTGCATACATATACAGATAGTGTATTCAATCTGTATACAGTATAGTGCATTCATACACATAGTGTATTCAATCTGTATGCAGTATAGTGCATTCATATACACATAGTCTATTAAATCTGTATGCAGTATAGTGCATTCATATACACATAGTCTATTCAATCTGTATACAGTATAGTGCATTCATATACACATAGTGTATTCAATCTGTATACAGTATCATACCATGAGTTTTATATGTGTACAGGCTATATCTATACATCTTCATGCAAACAGGTTCAAAACCAATATCTATAGTTCTACATGTATACGGTATAGTGCATTCATATACAGATAGTGGATTCAATCTGTATACAGTATAGTGCATTCATCTACACATAGTGTATGCAATCTGTATACAGTATAGTGCGTTCATATACACATAGTGTATTCACTCTGTATACAGCATAGTGCATTGATATACACATACTGTATACAATCTGTATACAGTATAGTGCATTCATATACTCATAGTGTATTCAATCTGTATACATTATAGTGCATTAATATACACATAGTGTATTCAATCTGTATACAGTATAGTCCATTCAGACTCACATAGTGTATTCAATCTGTATACAGTATAGCGCATTCATATACACATAGTGTATTCAATCTGTATACAGTATCATACCATGAGTTTTTTATGTGTACAGGCTATATCTATATATCTTCATGCAAACTGGTTCAAAACCAATGTCTATAGTTCTACATGTATACAGTATAGTGCATTCATATACAGATAGTGTATTCAATCTGTATACAGTATCATACCAAGAGTTTTTTATGTGTACAGGCTATATCTATGTATCTTCATGCAAACAGGTTCAAAACCAATATCTATACTTCTACATGTATACAGTATAATGCATTCATATACAGATAGTGTATTCAATCTGTATACAGTATAGTGCATTCATATACACATATTGTATTCAATCTGTATACAGTATAGTGATTTCATATACACATAGTGTATTAAATCTGTATACAGTATAGTGCATTCATATACACATAGTGTATTCAATCTGTATACAGTATAGTGCATTCATATACACATAGTGTATTCAATCTGTATACAGTATCATACCATGAGTTTTTTATGTGTACAGGCTATATCTATATATCTTCATGCAAACTGGTTCAAAACCAATGTCTATAGTTTTACATGTATACAGTATAGTGCATTCATATACAGATAGTGTATTCAATCTGTATACAGTATCATACCACGAGTTTTTTATGTGTACAGGCTATATCTATGTATCTTCATGCAAACAGGTTCAAAACCAATATCTATACTTCTACATGTATACAGTATAATGCATTCATATACAGATAGTGTATTCAATCTGTATACAGTATAGTGCATTCATATACACATATTGTATTCAATCTGTATACAGTATAGTGATTTCATATACACATAGTGTTTTAAATCTGTATACAGTATAGTGCATTCATATACACATAGTGTATTCAATCTGTATACAGTATAGTGCATTCATATACACATAGTGTATTCAATCTGTATACAGTATCATACCATGAGTTTTTTATGTGTACAGGCTATATCTATATATCTTCATGCAAACAGGGTCAAAACCAATATCTATAGTTCTACATGTATACAGTATAGTGCATTCATATACAGACAGTTTATTCAATCTCTATTCAGTATAGTGCATTCATATACACATAGTGTATTCAATCTGTATACAGTATCATACCATGAGTTTTATATGTGTACAGGCTATATCTATATATCTTCATGCAAACAGGTTCAAAACCAATATCTATCTATTCTACATGTATACAGTATAGTGCATACATATACAGATAGTGTATTCAATCTGTATACAGTATAGTGCATTCATACACATAGTGTATTCAATCTGTATGCAGTATAGTGCATTCATATACACATAGTCTATTCAATCTGTATGCAGTATAGTGCATTCATATACACATAGTCTATTCAATCTGTATACAGTATAGTGCATTCATATACACATAGTGTATTCAATCTGTATACAGTATCATACCATGAGTTTTATATGTGTACAGGCTATATCTATACATCTTCATGCAAACAGGTTCAAAACCAATATCTATAGTTCTACATGTATACGGTATAGTGCATTCATATACAGATAGTGGATTCAATCTGTATACAGTATAGTGCATTCATCTACACATAGTGTATGAAATCTGTATACAGTATAGTGCGTTCATATACACATAGTGTATTCAATCTGTATACAGCATAGTGCATTCATATACACATACTGTATACAATCTGTATACAGTATAGTGCATTCATATACACATAGTGTATTCAATCTGTATACAGTATAGTGCATTAAATACACATAGTGTATTCAATCTGTATACAGTATAGTCCATTCAGACTCACATAGTGTATTCAATCTGTATACAGTATAGTGCATTCATATACACATAGTGTATTCAATCTGTATACAGTATCATACCATGAGTTTTTTATGTGTACAGGCTATATCTATATATCTTCATGCAAACTGGTTCAAAACCAATGTCTATAGTTTTACATGTATACAGTATAGTGCATTCATATACAGATAGTGTATTCAATCTGTATACAGTATCATACCACGAGTTTTTTATGTGTACAGGCTATATCTATGTATCTTCATGCAAACAGGTTCAAAACCAATATCTATACTTCTACATGTATACAGTATAATGCATTCATATACAGATAGTGTATTCAATCTGTATACAGTATAGTGCATTCATATACACATATTGTATTCAATCTGTATACAGTATAGTGATTTCATATACACATAGTGTTTTAAATCTGTATACAGTATAGTGCATTCATATACACATAGTGTATTCAATCTGTATACAGTATAGTGCATTCATATACACATAGTGTATTCAATCTGTATACAGTATCATACCATGAGTTTTTTATGTGTACAGGCTATATCTATATATCTTCATGCAAACAGGGTCAAAACCAATATCTATAGTTCTACATGTATACAGTATAGTGCATTCATATACAGACAGTTTATTCAATCTCTATTCAGTATAGTGCATTCATATACACATAGTGTATTCAATCTGTATACAGTATCATACCATGAGTTTTATATGTGTACAGGCTATATCTATATATCTTCATGCAAACAGGTTCAAAACCAATATCTATCTATTCTACATGTATACAGTATAGTGCATACATATACAGATAGTGTATTCAATCTGTATACAGTATAGTGCATTCATACACATAGTGTATTCAATCTGTATGCAGTATAGTGCATTCATATACACATAGTCTATTCAATCTGTATGCAGTATAGTGCATTCATATACACATAGTCTATTCAATCTGTATACAGTATAGTGCATTCATATACACATAGTGTATTCAATCTGTATACAGTATCATACCATGAGTTTTATATGTGTACAGGCTATATCTATACATCTTCATGCAAACAGGTTCAAAACCAATATCTATAGTTCTACATGTATATGGTATAGTGCATTCATATACAGATAGTGGATTCAATCTGTATACAGTATAGTGCATTCATCTACACATAGTGTATGCAATCTGTATACAGTATAGTGCGTTCATATACACATAGTGTATTCAATCTGTATACAGCATAGTGCATTCATATACACATACTGTATACAATCTGTATACAGTATAGTGCATTCATATACACATAGTGTATTCAATCTGTATACAGTATAGTGCATTAAATACACATAGTGTATTCAATCTGTATACAGTATAGTCCATTCAGACTCACATAGTGTATTCAATCTGTATACAGTATAGTGCATTCATATACACATAGTGTATTCAATCTGTATACAGTATCATACCATGAGTTTTTTATGTGTACAGGCTATATCTATATATCTTCATGCAAACTGGTTCAAAACCAATGTCTATAGTTCTACATGTATACAGTATAGTGCATTCATATACAGATAGTGTATTCAATCTGTATACAGTATCATACCACGAGTTTTTTATGTGTACAGGCTATATCTATGTATCTTCATGCAAACAGGTTCAAAACCAATATCTATACTTCTACATGTATACAGTATAATGCATTCATATACAGATAGTGTATTCAATCTGTATACAGTAAAGTGCATTCATATACACATATTGTATTCAATCTGTATACAGTATAGTGATTTCATATACACATAGTGTATTAAATCTGTATACAGTATAGTGCATTCATATACACATAGTGTATTCAATCTGTATACAGTATAGTGCATTCATATACACATAGTGTATTCAATCTGTATACAGTATCATACCATGAGTTTTTTATGTGTACAGGCTATATCTATATATCTTCATGCAAACTGGTTCAAAACCAATGTCTATAGTTCTACATGTATACAGTATAGTGCATTCATATACAGATAGTGTATTCAATCTGTATACAGTATCATACCACGAGTTTTTTATGTGTACAGGCTATATCTATGTATCTTCATGCAAACAGGTTCAAAACCAATATCTATACTTCTACATGTATACAGTATAATGCATTCATATACAGATAGTGTATTCAATCTGTATACAGTATAGTGCATTCATATACACATATTGTATTCAATCTGTATACAGTATAGTGATTTCATATACACATAGTGTTTTAAATCTGTATAAAGTATAGTGCATTCATATACACATAGTGTATTCAATCTGTATACAGTATAGTGCATTCATATACACATAGTGTATTCAATCTGTATACAGTATCATACCATGAGTTTTTTATGTGTACAGGCTATATCTATATATCTTCATGCAAACAGGGTCAAAACCAATATCTATAGTTCTACATGTATACAGTATAGTTCATTCATATACAGACAGTTTATTCAATCTCTATTCAGTATAGTGCATTCATATGCACATAGTGTATTCAATCTGTATACAGTATCATACCATGAGTTTTATATGTGTACAGGCTATATCTATATATCTTCATGCAAACAGGTTCAAAACCAATATCTATCTATTCTACATGTATACAGTATAGTGCATACATATACAGATAGTGTATTCAATCTGTATACAGTATAGTGCATTCATACACATAGTGTATTCAATCTGTATGCAGTATAGTGCATTCATATACACATAGTCTATTCAATCTGTATGCAGTATAGTGCATTCATATACACATAGTCTATTCAATCTGTATACAGTATAGTGCATTCATATACACATAGTGTATTCAATCTGTATACAGTATCATACCATGAGTTTTTTATGTGTACAGGCTATATCTATATATCTTCATGCAAACTGGTTCAAAACCAATGTCTATAGTTCTACATGTATACAGTATAGTGCATTCATATACAGATAGTGTATTCAATCTGTATACAGTATCATACCACGAGTTTTTTATGTGTACAGGTTATATCTATGTATCTTCATGCAAACAGGTTCAAAACCAATATCTATACTTCTACATGTATACAGTATAATGCATTCATATACAGATAGTGTATTCAATCTGTATACAGTAAAGTGCATTCATATACACATATTGTATTCAATCTGTATACAGTATAGTGATTTCATATACACATAGTGTATTAAATCTGTATACAGTATAGTGCATTCATATACACATAGTGTATTCAATCTGTATACAGTATAGTGCATTCATATACACATAGTGTATTCAATCTGTATACAGTATCATACCATGAGTTTTTTATGTGTACAGGCTATATCTATATATCTTCATGCAAACTGGTTCAAAAAAACCAATGTCTATAGTTCTACATGTATACAGTATAGTGCATTCATATACAGATAGTGTATTCAATCTGTATACAGTATCATACCACGAGTTTTTTATGTGTACAGGCTATATCTATGTATCTTCATGCAAACAGGTTCAAAACCAATATCTATACTTCTACATGTATACAGTATAATGCATTCATATACAGATAGTGTATTCAATCTGTATACAGTATAGTGCATTCATATACACATATTGTATTCAATCTGTATACAGTATAGTGATTTCATATACACATAGTGTTTTAAATCTGTATACAGTATAGTGCATTCATATACACATAGTGTATTCAATCTGTATACAGTATAGTGCATTCATATACACATAGTGTATTCAATCTGTATACAGTATCATACCATGAGTTTTTTATGTGTACAGGCTATATCTATATATCTTCATGCAAACAGGGTCAAAACCAATATCTATAGTTCTACATGTATACAGTATAGTGCATTCATATACAGATAGTGTATTCAATCTGTATACAGTATTGTAATACATCCCTCGGGGAATAATATTACAAAGAATTAAAATGTTGGTTTGAAATTGGAAATAAACGGAACTCGGAGGCGAATTACCCACAATGATAGATGTGTATTTTACTTGACTAAGGCCATAAGAATTACACGGGAGAGGACATACAAAAGAACAATGAAAGGGATAACGAGCCAAATCATGGTGACAAGAATATAACGGAATTTGGGTAGCTTACCGATGCAGCGCGGACGTTACTGGAACGCACGACGGTAAAACGATACGAAGCGGCTCGTGGTAGCGAAACAAGGCACGATTAGACAGACAGTTCGAAAAGGGGAAAAGAGAGAGCACGGTAGGTGCTCACACGAGACAAAGTTCAGGAACAAGAAAGACAAGTTCACGAATAAACACACAACTTTAACACTTAACAATTCGACGATAAACGTTTCAAGCTGCGGGAAGACTCTAGTGAATTCAAGGATTGCACAGACAGAGTTTCTGCATCTAAACGTTGTGGAAGTTGCCGAACGACTCTGTTTGTCGGAAATGTGGGTTCATCACGAAACCTCGCATTTCGGGAGTGGTCACAGACGCTGATGGCATGTCGCAACTTAGCACGAGCAACCAATCAAGAGATGTTTTATTAATTGATTGATTGTGACGTGTAAGCAACCAATCAACTGATTGTTTATTGATTGTGCGATATGCGCATCAGTTGCAGGTGTTCATCGAGGTCAGCTAAAAGCGTCGATGACTTCATCTCCAGATTGACAAACAACGTTTCAAGGAAATAAACAGGAAATGTTGCAATTGAAAATGTTAACACAAACAAATAGCGGATATCATAAGTGAAAAGGGAGTAACATAAGATAATAAAATGTGGGCATGTCGAGTAAATATATTTGTAGGCCTTCGTTACATCGCTCCGGGCGGCGTAAGATTACGTCCCGTAATCAGACGAGATGAGAAGTTTTTACTTCTTTGATTGGAGGACAGCAAACGCCAAAAAGGCCAAGACAACAGCAAATGCGTAAGGCGATGAGAACTAGGATGAAAATGACGGTGACGACCAAAGCGATTATGATGACCTCCCACCAGCTGGTATATCTTCCGACTCCTGCGGCCGTCAGAAGAACATCAGCTGCATGAGGACGATGATTTGAAGGAAAATCCACGGGTGAATGTTCATTCATGGCTGCTACGATGTCGGCTACAACGTTCATGTGGTTGAGTAGATTGTCGTTGTAAGCTGGATTGCTGCGATGATCGTAGTCGAAGGCTTTCACATCTTCATAGCGGAAGGAATGAGCCAATGTACGCTCCGGCAGTACAATATTTGGGTCGATCCTTTTCCAAGTGTTGTTGCGGAAGACGTAGGGTTTATCGTTGAAATTCACGAAACCATTTGTCCAATAGCACGGGGAAAATTTCACTAATTCCCAGCCATCGAGATTAATGGTATAATTGTTAAATTTAGGCTGTGGACCACAAGGCGTTATAACAGTTTCAAAGGTTGCATTCACAGCTTTACACTGGATCACTACGGCGGTTTGTCCAAAAGCTTGTAATTTTGTACACCGAGGTAATTTCAATAATGAAGCGGCAAGCCAACCATTATATTGGGCGGTGATAATTGCTCGTTCGTGTCTAGCTTTGCGAATATCACACTCAATTGTTTGTAAAATACGCGCCAATTCATTATCACGATCAATAGCACGATCTTGAATATATTGTTTATTAGCCAATTTATCCAAATCTGGGTCACTAGATGGTGAGGTGGTCTCCATAGCGACGCGTGGTTGGGCCTTCTCCTTGATGGACGCCGACTCGGCGGTGAGTTGAAGGGATTTATCGATGAAGGGCCATGATACCAAAATTAAGTGTGATTGTCCGACGATTTTAAAAGTCGTTGTTCGGTTGTTGCAACCTTGTTGATCCGGGTTGCAAGGTGGTTGAAGAGTTAAATGAAAATCTAGTTGACGATCGTCGTCCAAGAGGCGGAAATATTTCTCATTCGTCGTCTTCAATATAAGAGTTCCGATTCCAGATTCAACTGGGCGTAATTCGTGTTGAATCTTATGGGTGTATGTCGTATCCCAAACCAAAGTTAGATGGTTGTGAGACAAAGTTCCAGCAGTAGCGGAAGCTTTTCCGATCGGGGTTGGAAAGTCTTCATCTTCCCTTTGCTGAAACAGCTGCACCTGTTCAAGCGCACAATTGTGAGTTTCCCACTCGACGGTTCGCATCCAGTAACCGTCAGATCGGGGCTCATGCGAAAACACATATTTCTCGTCCGAAAGAGTCATTTCCTGGCCTTCGCACTTCTTTGTGTTAATCATACGGTAGCACTCCGAAGCTGTTGTGTCTATGGGCATTTTATCAGGCACAATAACTGTTTGACCGAAAAAGCTCATAGTCACTCGGTGAATATTTCTCCATTTTGCACAGATAAAACCCGGAAATTTCACTGCGGCGCGTTCATCACTGTAGACAACATATCTCACTGGAGTAGCACTCGTAGAATTCATTTTCGGGTTGCAATCAGCGTCAGGGAATTGAATAATTCCCACATTCAAAGGCTCGGCGCAATCGCATACGGTTGTTTGAAATGCGCGTGCGCGTAGGTAGAGAAGACACAGTAGTAGTAGTAACGGCATTGACGACATTACTACACGCGGACATAGGGTAAACAATACAGGGAAAGACAAAATGGAAACATTCTTATGGCCAAGTATTCTACTTTATCATGTGGGTTTCTTAAAACTAAGTAAATGGGAAAAATAAAGGAGTAAATAAAACGTAAGGGTAAAAATTTGGGGAAGAAAAATGAAAATATTCTAATGGATTTCAGAAAGGTAAAAGACGGTTCGCCGGCTATACTGTAACGGCGACACGGCAAAAGAGATAGGAAAATAGGGCCTTTCGATTTAACAGAGTTTTCTACTAGAGGGGAGGAACAATTTGGGGCAAGTTTGGTATCATTAGAAAGAGGAGAAAAAGATCTTAATTATAGAAAAGAAAGAATTACGAAAATTTCAATCATATAGAAGCGCGGATAAGAAAAAAAACAAGGAAAAATGTAACGGTAAGTGCGCGCACGCGTCAAGGTCACGCGCACTCCCTAAGTCTAATACATGGGGGGGAAGTGTGAATGGGAGAAAAACAGAGGGGAATAAAAAGAGAATAAGAAGGAATAGATTGCCGAAGGCGAAAAAGGGACTTAGAATATTTTCAACGTTGGGACATTGGGAAAAGCTACAGTAAGGGAAGGAGAAATGAAATATATATTTTTCGTTTGGGTGTGGCACTAGCGGTGGCGCTGCTATACGTGCAGTGGAAATGACGCATTTACGCTGAGCTACCAAACAAAAGTTGTTAGTTAAGAAACAGGACAAGTGGAATAGAGTTTTTTATGTGTTAGTGATTTAAACACGTGTGTGATGTGTAATACCGTGGGGAAAAGTGTTCACTTCTCAGAGTGGGATTAACAACACAAATCAAGGGAAGAAATTTACGGATATTGCAAAGTAAGTAAGTATGGGTAGAATGAGGAAGAATAAGACAATTTAAACATTTTAAAGGTAAGTGATTGAAGAAAGGTAAACAACAAATTGACATTTAACATAGCATAAGAAATACATCACTTTAAAGCTATTTAACGAAAAACGATGGAAAATGTTATTATTATATTTATTATTATTTATTTTTTTTTCTTGTTGTTAAGAAGAGAGGTAAGTGAGTTGTGTTTTTTTTCTCACTATAAATTACATCAATTGATCATTTTTTTTTCTCGTTACAGGTCCAACAACGTTTTGTTTGTTATTCTTTTGTTCTTTTTTTTCTTTGTGTTGGACTCTGTCTTTATTGTTGTTTAGTTTTTTTTTATATATATACATACATATATTTTTTTTTTGTGATTATTGATGCATATATTATTTTTTTGTTGTTATGTTTTCTTTTTGTTCTCTCTTGTGCATGTGTTTTTTTTTCGTTTTTTTTTTCGTTTTTTTCTCTAATGAAATGCAACTTATGAAATAAAACAATTGTGTTTTTCATTATGACGGCGTAAATGGGGAATCCGTCGGAGTCTGGGTAAAGATACATCAAGGGTAGATCGCATTTCAACAAGTGTTTTGGTGCAGACAGGTCGCACGTTTGTTAAGTGTCGTCTTCTTTTGTGTTTTTTTCTCGTGTGTGTGGTGAAAGAGAAGTGAAAGAAGGGGAAAGGAAAAGAAGTGAAAGAAGAGAATAGAGGACGGAAGAAGAGAAGGATTCGGGAATTAGGCATTGATACGGTAAGGCTAATTTTAATTTTATATTATTGTATGCATATAGGTTCTTTTAATCGTAGTTTAAAACTTAATCGCTAGATGGCATTAGTTTTAGTTCGAATTTCGACCGCTAGATGGCATGAGAATGTCAATTCTTGAAATAAATAAGTCAAACTTAGAAAATAAGATTTACTTATTTAAAATGCTAACTAACGTTAATAAATTTAGTTAATTGATGTTTTTATTTATCTAACGGGGTGGTTTACATACTACGATAATTAAAAAGTTGATTTTTCCAAAATTGTAATGACATGCTGAATATACAGATATCATATATCCTCGCATGTATATTCTGTTATAGTCGTGGCTTCCCATGCGAGGGGACTCGAGTTCAAATCTCGGGGGAAGCATGTAAAAAGGGAACAGACGCGCGTCGGTTCCTATATACGGAAGGTGGGTCACGAAGTGTCGTGGCCTCCACCCCCTTCATGTATATAGGGCCTCGCACTTCTCCTAGCACCCAACCCGTTGGTCGTATGGCTCTTGAGGTGGCAAGAGTTCGCGCCTTCGGAATTAAGTGTTAGCGATGGGGGTCTGTTCCTGTCGGCTGGGGGAGAGTCTGGCGCAAGATTCGAGCCTTGTCCGAACGGCTTTTGCACTTTTTGAAAATTTTAATTTAATTATCCACCAGAACTCTAAAATTTTATTCGAATTAAAAATTTTTTAAGTACTAATTTGACCAACTTGACTGTACTAAGTTAAATTCATTGCTTATTCGTTTTTGGTGATGATCTATTAATTTCCAACAGTGCTGACTGTTGAATTGCTAATGCTTTTGATAAATTTCTTAAATGTATGTTTTCTCTATATAACTTATCGCTAGCAACCCTAAATTATTATTATTATTATTATTATTACTATTATTATTATTATTATTATTACTATTATCTATTATTATTATTATTATTATTATTATTATCTATTATTATTATTATTATTATTCTTATTATTTATTATTATTATTATTAATATTTATTATTATCATTTATTATTATTATTTATAATGTTTTTTTTTTCTTGAAGAGTACGTTTTATTTTCAACATATTAGGTTCAAGTTGACCATCTTATGTTGGGTTTGTTTATAAAAATTTTTTTGTATTAACTAATATTTAAGTTTGTGGACCTATCCCTAAAACGACTATTTTATTGCAAAACTATTGGGCTACAGTTTGTTTTGGAGAAAAAATGGGGGAGGAAATAAAGCAATGGAGAGAAAAGTACAGAATAGAAGGATCTAGAGGCACGACAGATTAATGAGAGGACTACTGGAAGAAAAGGACATAGAAAAAGATAAGAATTGGAATTGATGAGAAGATGTTTTTTTTTTCTTTTCTTCTACCATCCCTCGAAACTCCTTCGGTACGGGACGTCCCAGTTGGCGGAATACCAACCGTAAAGTGGTGGATGACGTCGCGAAGGATCTAGATCCAGGATGCGCTTAAGGGTGTCCACGGCGGCGCGCCAGTTGTCATCCAGGATGAGGGAATACAGTTGATCGGCCAGGCGGATGGTCCGTGCCCGGAGGTCCGCCTCCCGTTGTCTATTCCGCTCAGCCCACGAATTGGTGCGGGAGCGAGGAGTGTGCAGATTACCGAGGGTGTTGGGGCGCACTATGGGGACATGCTCCACGATGAAAGCGAGCGGCTGCTGCTGCTGCAGCTCCGGCTGGTGTTGCGGCTGCTGCGGCTGCTGCGGCTGCGGCTGCTGAGGCTGCGGCTGCTGAGGCTGCGGCTGCTGTGGCTGGCCCCAGTTGTCGTAGACCGGTTGTTGTTCTGGTTGCGGCGGCAGGGGCTCCCAGTTGTCGTAGACAGGTTGTCGTTGTTCTTCTCTCGACTGGATCGGGCTCGGCGGTGGCAATTCTTGCTCCGGGCTGCCGTTGGCGTACAAGTAGTTTTGCTCCATTTTCTCAGGATAGGAAGTGGAAGGTCGGGGTGACAATTGAAAATGAGTGAGAGTTGTTGACTGATGGAAGATGTTCGGCCTTATATATGAAAATATCGGTTATTGGACTCCGTCTCGATAACGCAAAGGCTTTTGTCGATTGCGTTGTGGGCGTCGGGTAACATGCAGTTGTTCTGGTTTCTCAGTTGGCGTTTCTTCTTCTGGCTCGGATGGCAAATGCTCAGTTGCCTCAAGCTCAGCGCGTGCGGAGTCATTTTCGTTAATTGCTTCATATCGCTCCGATTGTGTTTCGTTGTCCAAATCTTCTGTGTTAGAAATATTATCTTCCGAAGAAGGTCGATGAACGTTGACGACATCACCTTGTTGTTGAGAAATATTTACATCTTCGAGATGATCAATTGTTTGCGCGGTGTCATCTTCGTGATCGCCATTTGCCAATATTTCTTCATGATCTTCATTTTCCATGACAATGTCGTGGTCTTGAGTTTGCGTCGCAATTGACTTGCGAAATCGGTTTTCAAAATCGGAGGGGCTCTCAATTGGGGGACAAGGTTCAGTTTTCCATAACATTGTCTCGTATAATGGCTTTAGGCGATTTACGTGTGTACGTTGACATACATAAGAATTATCAGCTATATCTACAGTATTATTATCATAGACTTTTACCACTCTATAAGGACCTTTATATTTAGACGTAAATTTCCTACTATCGCCATCTTTAACTACGCGAATATCTAATAAGACTTTATCTCCTACAACGTATTTCTTTTCTTTCGCTCGCTTGTTATATTGTTCGCGTTGGCGATTCCGAGCTTTCTCGGTTTCCTCACGAACTCGTTGGAAACTATAACGCAAGCGATTGGCTAAATTCCCTACATAATCAGAGGCTGATCTAAAAGTTGAGGGAGAAGCATCTAGAAATTCATTAATAGGGATATTAGGATCTCTACCGTGCACTAAATAATAAGGGGTTTCAAGTGTCGAGGAATGCGTCGAACTACGGTATGCGAATAAAACATCATCTAACATATCTTCCCAATTAGCATGCTCACCATCCTTTAACTCTTTTCTTAACATAGCGGTTAGTGTACGATTAAACCTTTCGGTCTCACCATTACTAGCAGGATTGTAAGCGGTGGTAAGCCTTTGATCAACTTTCAACTTCTTACAAAAATAGCGGAACAATTTCGATGTGAAATTAGTTCCACGATCCGAAATAATAGCTTTTGGCATTCCATGCCGCACAATAATAGTTTTATATACACACTCAGCTGTGGTTTGGGCAGTTTGATCTTTCAATGCTACTGCTTCTACCCAGCGACTAAAATAATCCGTAATAACTAAAATATAACTATTTCCATTAGGCGAAACGGGAGTAATAGGGCCTAAGAAATCCATACCAATAACTTGAAAAGGGGCCTTAGCAAGTTCATGGGGATGTAATAGGGCTCTATATGTTGACGACGTATTAGCCGAACAAATTTCACAAGCCTGACAATATTCTAATATATCTTTCCTCATTGTAGGCCAATAATAATTGTTCTTGACCTTCAAATAAGTTTTATAAAAAGCTAAATGCCCACCCATCGGCGCATCGTGTAATTCTTTCAACACTAGATGGCGGAGGGAGTAAGGCAAGACTAACTGATGATTAATCTCATTACGTTTACTATCTTTCGAAGGCAATTCGTGCCGATAAAGCGTACCTTCAAGAATTTCAAAATATGCAATTTCTTTAGCCCAATCCGGCTTGGATTGGCCATATTTCTCATTAAGCTCTCCTTTCTCTAGGTAATTACGAATATCTACACAAAGTTCATCTTCAAGTTGCTTTTCACAAATCAATTTAATGTTATTGGGCACTGGTTGAATACTAGCTACTTTTAAACGGGATAAACAATCTGCATTCTGATGGATACGTCCAGGCCTATATTTCAATTCATAGTTTGTTGCGGCTAACAGTATAGCCCATCTACCTAACCTACCATTGTTATCTTTCTGATTTTTCAGCCATTGCAAAGGTCGATGGTCACTAATGATCTCAAAAGGTTTATCTAATAAGTAATGTCGGAAGTATTTAATTGCATCAACTACGGCTAATGCCTCTTTCTCTGTGGTACTGTATTTCATTTCGGCTTTTGTTAATTGTCTACTGGAATAGGCTATTGGATGTTCTTGCCCATCTTGTATTTGAGACAATACCGCACCTATACCATACTCGCACGCATCAGTAAAAAGCAAAAATTTTTCATTAAAATTTGGATACGCGAGGACTGGGGGAGTTACTAGAGAATTGCGCAATTTCTCAAAAGCAATCTGTTCCTCAGTTCCCCACGCAAAAGGTTTCCTACTTAAGTCTTTGTGCGTTAACCGAGTTAACGGCTTAGCTATTGAGCCAAAATCCTTAATAAATCTTCTATAATATCCGGCAAGTCCAAGAAATGATCTAACTTCGTCAACAGAAGTTGGTGTTTTGTAATTTACTATTTTGTCAACTTTACCCGGATCGGGTTTAATACCGTCCGTTGAAATTACATGACCTAAATAACTTACTGAACGCTGAACAAATTGACACTTTTTAAGTTTCAATTTTAAATTTGCTGCTTTTAGTAAGTTAAAAATTTCTCGAATATCTTCCAAATGATTTTCAAATGTATCTGAAAAGATAATGACGTCATCCAAATAGACTAACGCTTTACTTCCTAAGACGTCTCTCAGTACATAATTCATTAGCCGTTGAAACGTGGCTGGTGCGTTGCACAAACCGAACGCCATTCTCTCAAATTCATAAAGATTATTTTCTACAACAAAAGCTGTTTTCTCGATATCAGGGTCATGAACTTGGATCTGCCAATATCCGGAAGCTAAATCGAGTGTAGTAAAGAATTTCTTGCCGTATAATTTATCTAACGTTTCATCGATGCGCGGCATGGGAAAAGAGTCTTTCTTTGTTATACTATTTAATTTCCTATAATCAACGCAAAACCGTACTTCTCCATTTTTTTTCTCTACAAGCACCACGGGTGAAGCCCATGGAGATTGTGAGTATCTGATGACCTTTGCATCTAGCATCTCCTGCACTTTATCTTCCAATAATTTTCTTTGATTATTCGTAACTCTGTATGGGCGTTGTCGAATGGGGCCTCTTCCTTCTGTATCGATCGTATGTTTAATGAGATTAGTATTCCCTAATTCTGAATCTTTTGAAGCAAACAAGTCGTGAAAGTCATTTAATAGTTGAGAGAGCGGTGCCTGAAATTCCGGGTCGACTTCCGAAATTACAATAGGCTCTCTTGGTCCTAAGGGCCTTACGTCTGATGTATCTAACGCTACTTTTCCAATAATATTGTAAACGATTTCAATAATGCCTAACTTTGTGTTGCGTGGAATTGTGACTTGCTGTAGCGAATGATTCTCGACTATAATGTTATATGTTCCATCTCCCGACACCTTGCCTATGAATTCTTCAATATATATTCCAACTGGCAAATTCTCACTTGGTGTGAAGATAAATGCCGAATTCGGAGGTACATACGGAAATGAACCCTTCAATTGGCCTACAATTACTAGCGACGTCTGACGAGGTAACGTCGTCTTTTTGACTGCCGTAACTGCCATTTCTGGTACCTTAAAAACGGAAGAGGGGCCTTGCCCATCTCTAGCTAAGTAAATACTTTTAGTTTCTCCATCAAGCTGAAAACCATGCTTCTGGATTGCATCCCATCCAAGAATACAATCTTCAGAAACACCGTTTGTAACAATAAATTCTTGCTGTAAAATTGTCTCCCCGTATCCAACGGGCAGAGTCACTTTTCCCAGCGTGTGTAATTTATTTTCTCCTACATCATATAAATCGAAATCAAGCTGGCTGCAGATCGCCTGACCTCTAGGGGGTAACTTACTATATAAACGTTCATGTATAATGCTTTTAGACGCGCCTGTATCGAATAATGCTTGGAACGGGACTTGGAAAATCTTTAACGGAATTCTTGGAGTCGAATCACTCGTAATTGTTGTTAGTTTTGCGACTTGTCGGGATTTGAGGGGAGGCTCTTCATCAACTGACCCGAAGTTACAGTTGATTCCTACTGGTTTTCCTGATGTTGAGGGGGACCTGGAATGTTAGGTCTATTATTGGAGCTTCTGAACTTAGGACAATTGTTGGATCGATGTCCGATGTCACGGCAAGAATAGCAAATAGGTGGCTGAGCTTGTTCTAGAGCCTGACGTTGGTAACGGCGACAATCTGACTGAATATGGCCTCGATAACCACAAAAATTACAAATAACCGACGACTGCAAAGGTCGATTATTAAAATCAGTCGGTAGTCTTGTGGCTGGCGAACCACTGATTGAGGGCCTATTTTGGGGGTTTGCAAATTGCCTATTACCATTGTTGCTATTAAAGCGCTGCGGTGGTGCTCTCACGGTACTGTCTTGCTGGCTACCCATAGGTGTTTGAAACGAGACCTGTTTCCTATACTGTGTGTTTGACGGATACAAAACGTCTTTCCTATTGAGATGGAGTTTCTTCACGCTCTGTACGAGTTCACTAAGAACGTCCTTAATCTGCTCGTTTTCAGTTTTCCTTTCACCTACAGGCTTATCTTCGTGGCGAACATTAGCGACTGCCTTAATCATAATCTCTTTCTGATCTACCATCATTTGCTTAAGCTCAGACAATTCTGCGCTGCTGGTGCCAAGTGTGCCATCAACAGACCGAATAAACTCCTGCCTTTCACGATCAGTTTCTAACGCTTCTAGTCTACTAGCATAAGTCCTTGTTGATGTAACCAGCTCATTAAATTCCTTAAATTCCTTATATTTAACTTTTGCCTGTAATTTGGGGTCTAGACCTTCAACAAATTTTTGCATTAAGATAATTGCAAACGACTTCTCAGAGTGACCTACAGGATATGCACGCCTGAAAATTTCCTGCAGTCTGAGGGCATAATCAACAATTTTCTCGCCTGGCTTACGCTTAGCTTTATTAAATTTCTTAAGATATAAGTCAACATTTTCATCCCCGTGAAAATGATCGAGCAAAGCTTCTTTGATCGAACCATAGTCATGTGGATGATCTTTCAAAATGGCCTGAATTACCGAAAAAGCTCTATCTGTTAATTCAGCACGAAGCATTTGAACGATTTTCTCTTCTGACCATCCTGACGTATCTACTATGGCTTCGAAGGATTCTAGCCAGGAATCAAAACGCGTAAGGGGACTACCGGAAAACGAAGGAAGTAACTGCAAACGAGAAAAGGTATGTTGGTTGGTCTGGAAATCATCAAGATCTCTAGCTGTAGCTGCTCTGCTAGGGGAAGGACATTGAGCCATGTTGTTAAGATTTACTCCTAAGCACTCCTGCATTGGGTTGTGGGGCTGTGTGGAAATGCTGTCCGAAGACGATCGAGATTCGCTGTAGCCTCTGCAATGCTCCTGGGTGGTGTAATCAGTATGCGTGGGCGTCGGGTCCAAGATCGACGTGGGGAAGGCCGAATAGGGCGGCGGTCGGCGAATCGCACCTGTTGTGGACGTCGAACGGTTCTCTCCTCTTGACGGTGTGCTTGTTGTGGGACCGTAAGGTATTGTGGTGCTTCCTCCGCTGAATGGATTGGTAAGAACCTGTGCAAACGAGCTTTGGTTTGCGAGAGCGTTTGTTTGATCTCCTCCGCAAGTTGTACGTTGTTTGGGTTGCTCGCTCCCGGGAAGTTGTCCAATTTCCTCAGCAATGCGTTGATCTCTGGAACTAGCGGCTCCAGTGGGGTCAGCAGGCGTAGCTCCCGTAGATAGAAAATAAGGTTGCGAACGTCCGTCAGGAAAGAATGTTGGTGGGCAAGCAGCTGCACCTCCAAGTGGGAAGATAACGCTCTCACTTCGCTCGTTAGATGTTGTAAGCGGTCGTCTCGGTAGCTGACGGTGGTTCCGAAATTCGGCAGGGAGGTTATGATTATCTCGTGTTTCTGTGGCGTCAGACTCTGCAGCTCCGTGATGCAGTGAATTTGACTCAGCAGAAATGTCAGGAACTGTCTCGCATGTGATATGAAGATCGACGTCAGCACGGACGCTTGGGCTTCCGATTGGGCTGTTTTCTTGGCCTGTGCGTGTAGCTTCACCTGTAGGATCGATGTTAGATGTCTCAGCAGGACCGTAGGTTCTGTCCACACCGTCGTTGGGTTCGGGTCGGGTAAATAATGGCTCGACAGACGAATGTCTTGAATCAACCAAATTAGTTGCACCCAGATCTTCGGATCGGTCGACTGGAAGTCCGCTTCTCTCTCCTTCAGGCTCTTGATTGCAAGTACTAAGTATGGGAGATGGCTCTTCTTGGGCAAGAATATCTTCTGTTGGTTGTTCTTGATCTTGTCGAACAGGTGTCGTAGGCTCCGGTTCAGTTGATTTTCCATTCGGGGAGTTCCTTGTGAAAAACCCTAACACTGTTTTTGCTACCGAACTAGACTTAGGCGATACTTTGGGAGGGGACTTAGCTGGAGAAATACGTGCAGCAAGTCTAGCAAAAAAAAGAGGGTGAACGCTTTCCTGAAGCGGTTCCAGAGGTGAAACTACCTCTGGGTTTCCGATTGGAAATTGTATCAAGTCCTGCTACGGCCTCATACGCAACATTAGATCTAAGCTTACTTAACTGAGAATAATCCCTAGTAGGTTGTGGGACTACAACAGGGGAAGCAGCTTTACTATTTGGTTCAGAAATTGGTTCGGGATGAGTACAATCTGTGGAAGGTATAATTTGGGGTTCAACAGGCAACGTATCGAAATTAAGCGACCTAGCTACAGTTGGCACATTGGGTAGGGGAACATTAATTTGGGGTACACTGGGTTGTATGGGAGTACGTGGAATTCTAGACCCGCCAGTAATAACATCATCATTCATTGTGGTTGAGTTCAAAAAGCGCTGCCACCATTATGTAATACATCCCTCGGGGAATAATATTACAAAGAATTAAAATGTTGGTTTGAAATTGGAAATAAACGGAACTCGGAGGCGAATTACCCACAATGATAGATGTGTATTTTACTTGACTAAGGCCATAAGAATTACACGGGAGAGGACATACAAAAGAACAATGAAAGGGATAACGAGCCAAATCATGGTGACAAGAATATAACGGAATTTGGGTAGCTTACCGATGCAGCGCGGACGTTACTGGAACGCACGACGGTAAAACGATACGAAGCGGCTCGTGGTAGCGAAACAAGGCACGATTAGACAGACAGTTCGAAAAGGGGAAAAGAGAGAGCACGGTAGGTGCTCACACGAGACAAAGTTCAGGAACAAGAAAGACAAGTTCACGAATAAACACACAACTTTAACACTTAACAATTCGACGATAAACGTTTCAAGCTGCGGGAAGACTCTAGTGAATTCAAGGATTGCACAGACAGAGTTTCTGCATCTAAACGTTGTGGAAGTTGCCGAACGACTCTGTTTGTCGGAAATGTGGGTTCATCACGAAACCTCGCATTTCGGGAGTGGTCACAGACGCTGATGGCATGTCGCAACTTAGCACGAGCAACCAATCAAGAGATGTTTTATTAATTGATTGATTGTGACGTGTAAGCAACCAATCAACTGATTGTTTATTGATTGTGCGATATGCGCATCAGTTGCAGGTGTTCATCGAGGTCAGCTAAAAGCGTCGATGACTTCATCTCCAGATTGACAAACAACGTTTCAAGGAAATAAACAGGAAATGTTGCAATTGAAAATGTTAACACAAACAAATAGCGGATATCATAAGTGAAAAGGGAGTAACACAAGATAATAAAATGTGGGCATGTCGAGTAAATATATTTGTAGGCCTTCGTTACAGTATCATACCATGAGTTTTATATGTGTACAGGCTATATCTATATATCTTCCTGCAAACAGGTTCAAAACCAATATCTATCTATTCTACATGTATACAGTATAGTGCATTCATATACAGACAGTGTATTCAATCTGTATACAGTATAGTGCATTCCATATACACATAGTGTAGTCAATCAGTACGCAGTATAGTGCATTCATATACACATAGTGTATTCAATCTGTATACAGTATAGTGCATTCATATACACATAGTGTATTCAATCTGTATACAGTATAGTGCATTCATATACACATATTGTATTCAATCTGTATACAGTATAGTGAATTCATATACACATAGTGTATTAAATCTGTATACAGTATAGTGCATTCATATACACATAGTGTATTCAATCTGTATACAGTATAGTGCATTCATATACACATAGTGTATTCAATCTGTATACAGTATAGTGCATTCATATACACATAGTGTATTCAATCTGTATACAGTATAGTGCATTCATATACACATAGTGTATTCAATCTGTATACAGTATAGTGCATTCATATACACATAGTGTATTCAATATGTATACACTATCATACCATGAATTTGATATGTGTACAGGCTATATCTATATATCTTTATGCAAACAGGTTCAAAAGCAATATCTATACTTCAACATGTATACAGTATAGTGCATTCATATACACATAGTGCATTCAATCTGTATACAGTATCATACCATGAGTTTTATATGTGTACAGGCTATATCTATATATCTTCATGCAAACAGGTTCAAAACCAATATCTATACTTCTACATGTATACAGTATAGTGCATTATCTGTATTCAATCTGTATACAGTATAGTGCATTCATATACAGATAGTGTATTCAATCTGTATACAGTATCATTCCATGAGTTTTATATGTGTACAGGCTATATCTATATATCTTCATGCAGACAGGTTCAAAACCAATATCTATACTTCTACACTTATACAGTATAGTGCATTCATATACTGATAGTGTATTCAATCTGTATACAGTATAGTGCATTCGTATACACATGGTGTATTCAATCTCTATACAGTATAGTGCATTCATATACACATAGTGTATTCAATCTATATACAGTATCGTACCATGAGTTTTATATGTGTACAGGCTATATCTATATATCTTCATGCAAACAGGTTCAAAACCAATATCTATAATTCTACATGTATACAGTATAGTGCATTCATATACAGATAGTGTATTCAATCTGTATACAGTATCATTCCATGAGTTTTATATGTGTACAGGCTATATCTATATATCTTCATGCAGACAGGTTCAAAACCAATATCTATACTTCTACACTTATACAGTATAGTGCATTCATATACTGATAGTGTATTCAATCTGTATACAGTATAGTGCATTCGTATACACATGGTGTATTCAATCTGTATACAGTATAGTGCATTCATATGTGCAAACAGGTTCAAAACCAATATCTATACTTCTACATGTATACAGTATAGTGCATTCATATACAGATAGTGTATTCAATCTGTATACAGTATAGTGCATTCATATACACATAGTGTGTTCAATCTGTATACAGTATCATACCATGAGTTTTCTATGTGTATAGGCTATATCTATATATCTTCATGCAAACACGTTCAAAACCAATCTCTATAGTTCTACATGTATACAGTAGAGTGCATTCATATACACATAGTGTATTCAATATGTATACACTATCATACCATGAATTTTATATGTGTACAGGCTATATCTATATATCTTCATGCAAACAGGTTCAAAAGCAATATCTATACTTCAACATGTATACAGTATAGTGCATTCATATACACATAGTGTATTCAATCTGAATACAGTATCATACCATGAGTTTTATATGTGTACAGGCTATATCTATATATCTTCATGCAAACAGGTTCAAAACCAATATCTATACTTCTACATGTATACAGTATAGTGTATCCATATACACATAGTGTATTCAATCTGTATACAGTATCATACCATGAGTTTTCTATGTATACAGGCTATATCTATATATCTTCATGCAAACAGGTTCAAAACCAATATCTATAGTTCTACATGTATACAGTATAGTGTTGTTCATATACAGATAGTGTATTCAATCTGTATACAGTATCATACCATGAGTTTTATATGTGTACAGGCTATATCTATATATCTTCATGCAAACAGGTTCAAAACCAATATCTATCTATTCTACATGTATACAGTATAGTGCATACATATACAGATAGTGTATTCAATCTGGATACAGTATAGTGCATTCATATACACATATTGTATTCAATCTGTATACAGTATAGTGATTTCATATACACATAGTGTATTAAATCTGTATACAGTATAGTGCATTCATATACACATAGTGTATTCAATCTGTATACAGTATAGTGCATTCATATACACATAGTGTATTCAATCTGTATACAGTATCATACCATGAGTTTTTTAAGTGTACAGGCTATATCTATATATCTTCATGCAAACAGGGTCAAAACCAATATCTATAGTTCTACATGTATACAGTACAGTGCATTCATATACAGATAGTGTATTCAATCTGTATACAGTATCATACCATGAGTTTTATATGTGTACAGGCTATACCTATATATCTTCATGCAAACAGGTTCAAAACAATATCTATACTTCTACACTTATACAGTATAGTGCATTCATATACTGATAGTGTATTCAATCTGTATACAGTATAGTGCATTCGTATACACATGGTGTATTCAATCTGTATACAGTATAGTGCATTCATATGTGCAAACAGGTTCAAAACCAATATCTATACTTCTACATGTATACAGTATAGTGCATTCATATACAGATAGTGTATTCAATCTGTATACAGTATAGTGCATTCATATACACATAGTGTGTTCAATCTGTATACAGTATCATACCATGAGTTTTCTATGTGTATAGGCTATATCTATATATCTTCATGCAAACACGTTCAAAACCAATCTCTATAGTTCTACATGTATACAGTATAGTGCATTCATATACACATAGTGTATTCAATATGTATACACTATCATACCATGAATTTTATATGTGTACAGGCTATATCTATATATCTTCATGCAAACAGGTTCAAAAGCAATATCTATACTTCAACATGTATACAGTATAGTGCATTCATATACACATAGTGTATTCAATCTGAATACAGTATCATACCATGAGTTTTATATGTGTACAGGCTATATCTATATATCTTCATGCAAACAGGTTCAAAACCAATATCTATACTTCTACATGTATACAGTATAGTGTATCCATATACACATAGTGTATTCAATCTGTATACAGTATCATACATGAGTTTTCTATGTATACAGGCTATATCTATATATCTTCATGCAAACAGGTTCAAAACCAATATCTATAGTTCTACATGTATACAGTATAGTGTTGTTCATATACAGATAGTGTATTCAATCTGTATACAGTATCATACCATGAGTTATATGTGTACAGGCTATATCTATATATCTTCATGCAAACAGGTTCAAAACCAATATCTATCTATTCTACATGTATACAGTATAGTGCATACATATACAGATAGTGTATTCAATCTGGATACAGTATAGTGCATTCATATACACATATTGTATTCAATCTGTATACAGTATAGTGATTTCATATACACATAGTGTATTAAATCTGTATACAGTATAGTGCATTCATATACACATAGTGTATTCAATCTGTATACAGTATAGTGCATTCATATACACATAGTGTATTCAATCTGTATACAGTATCATACCATGAGTTTTTTAAGTGTACAGGCTATATCTATATATCTTCATGCAAACAGGGTCAAAACCAATATCTATAGTTCTACATGTATACAGTACAGTGCATTCATATACAGATAGTGTATTCAATCTGTATACAGTATCATACCATGAGTTTTATATGTGTACAGGCTATACCTATATATCTTCATGCAAACAGGTTCAAAACCAATATCTATCTATTCTACATGTATACAGTATAGTGCATTCATCTACAGACAGTGTATTCAATCTGTATACAGTATAGTGCATTCATATACACATATTGTATTCAATCTGTATACAGTATAGTGATTTCATATACACATAGTGTATTAAATCTGTATACAGTACAGTGCATTCATATACACATAGTGTATTCAATCTGTATACAGTATAGTGCATTCATATACACATAGTGTATTCAATCTGTATACAGTATCATACCATGAGTTTTTATGTGTACAGGCTTTATCTATATATCTTCATGCAAACAGGTTCAAAACCAAAATCTATAGTTCTACATGTATACAGTATAGTGCATTCATATACACATAGTGTATTCAATCTGTATACAGTATCATACCATGAGTTTTTTATGTGTACAGGCTATATCTATATATCTTCATGCAAACAGGTTCAAAACCAATATCTATAGTTCTACATGTATACAGTATAGTGCGTTCATATACAGATAGTGTATTCAATCTGTATACAGTATCATACCATGAGTTTTATATGTGTACAGGCTTTATCTATATATCTTCATGCAAACAGGTTCAAAACCAATATCTATACTTCAACATGTATACAGTATAGTGCATTCATATACAGATAGTGTATTCAATCTGTATTCAGTATAGTGCATTCATATACACATAGTGTATCCAATATGTATACAGTATCATACCATGAGTTTTATATGTGTACAGGCTATATCTATATATCTTCATGCAAACAGGTTCAAAACCAATATCTATCTATTCTACATGTATACAGTATAGTGCATACATATACAGATAGTGTATTCAATCTGTATACAGTATAGTGCATTCATACACATAGTGTATTCAATCTGTATGCAGTATAGTGCATTCATATACACATAGTCTATTCAATCTGTATGCAGTATAGTGCATTCATATACACATAGTCTATTCAATCTGTATACAGTATAGTGCATTCATATACACATAGTGTATTCAATCTGTATACAGTATCATACCATGAGTTTTATATGTGTACAGGCTATATCTATACATCTTCATGCAAACAGGTTCAAAACCAATATCTATAGCTCTAAATGTATACGGTATAGTGCATTCATATACAGATAGTGGATTCAATCTGTATACAGTATAGTGCATTCATCTACACATAGTGTATTCAATCTGTATACAGTATAGTGCATTCATATACACATAGTGTATTCCATCTGTATACAGTATCATACCATGAGTTTTTTATGTGTACAGGCTATATCTATATATCTTCATGCAACCAGGGTCAAAACCAATATCTATAGTTCTACATGTATACAGTATAGTGCATTCATATACAGACAGTGTATTCAATCTGTATACAGTATAGTGCATTCATATACACATATTGTATTCAATCTGTATACAGTATAGTGATTTCATATACACTTAGTGTATTAAATCTGTATACAGTATAGTGCATTCATATACACATAGTGTATTCAATCTGTATACAGTATAGTGCATTCATATACACATAGTGTATTCAATCTGTATACAGTATCATACCATGAGTTTTTTAAGTGTACAGGCTATATCTATATATCTTCATGCAAACAGGGTCAAAACCAATATCTATAGTTCTACATGTATACAGTATAGTGCATTCATATACAGATAGTGTTTTCAATCTGTATACAGTATCATACCATGAGTTTTATATGTGTACAGGCTATACCTATATATCTTCATGCAAACAGGTTCAAAACCAATATCTATCTATTCTACATGTATACAGTATAGTGCATTCATATACAGACAGTGTATTCAATCTGTATACAGTATAGTGCATTCATATACACATAGTGTAGTCAATCAGTACGCAGTATAGTGCTTTCATATACACATAGTGTATTCAATCTGTATACAGTATAGTGCATTCATATACACATAGTGTATTCAATCTGTATACAGTATAGTGCATTCATATACACATATTGTATTTAATCTGTATACAGTATAGTGAATTCATATACACATAGTGTATTTAATCTGTATACAGTATAGTGCATTCATATACACATAGTGTATTCAATCTGTATACAGTAGAGTGCATTCATATACACATAGTGTATTCAATCTGTATACAGTATCATACCATGAGTTTTATATGTGTACAGGCTATATCTATATATCTTCATGCAAACAGGTTCAAAACCAATATCTATCTATTCTACATGTATACAGTATAGTGCATACATATACAGATAGTGTATTCAATCTGTATACAGTATAGTGCATTCATACACATAGTGTATTCAATCTGTATGCAGTATAGTGCATTCATATACACATAGTCTATTCAATCTGTATGCAGTATAGTGCATCCATATACACATAGTCTATTCAATCTGTATACAGTATATTGCATTCATATACACATAGTGTATTCAATCTGTATACAGTATCATACCATGAGTTTTATATGTGTACAGGCTATATCTATACATCTTCATGCAAACAGGTTCAAAACCAATATCTATAGTTCTACATGTATACGGTATAGTGCATTCATATACAGATAGTGGATTCAATCTGTATACAGTATAGTGCATTCATCTACACATAGTGTATTCAATCTGTATACAGTATAGTGCATTCATATAAACATAGTGTATTCCATCTGTATACAGTATCATACCATGAGTTTTTTATGTGTACAGGCTATATCTATATATCTTCATGCAACCAGGGTCAAAACCAATATCTATAGTTCTACATGTATACAGTATAGTGCATTCATATAGACAGTGTATTCAATCTGTATACAGTATAGTGCATTCATATACACATATTGTATTCAATCTGTATACAGTATAGTGATTTCATATACACATAGTGTATTAAATCTGTATACAGTATAGTGCATTCATATACACATAGTGTATTCAATCTGTATACAGTATAGTGCATTCATATACACATAGTGTATTCAATCTGTATACAGTATTATACCATGAGTTTTTTAAGTGTACAGGCTATATCTATATATCTTCATGCAAACAGGGTCAAAACCAATATCTATAGTTCTACATGTATACAGTATAGTGCATTCATATACAGATAGTGTTTTCAATCTGTATACAGTATCATACCATGAGTTTTATATGTGTACAGGCTATACCTATATATCTTCATGCAAACAGGTTCAAAACCAATATCTATCTATTCTACATGTATACAGTATAATGCATTCATATACAGACAGTGTATTCAATCTGTATACAGTATAGTGCATTCATATACACATAGTGTAGTCAATCAGTACGCAGTATAGTGCTTTCATATACACATAGTGTATTCAATCTGTATACAGTATAGTGCATTCATATACACATAGTGTATTCAATCTGTATACAGTATAGTGCATTCATATACACATATTGTATTCAATCTGTATACAGTATAGTGAATTCATATACACATAGTGTATTAAATCTGTATACAGTAGAGTGCATTCATATACACATAGTGTATTCAATCTGTAAACAGTGTAGTGCATTCATCTACACATAGTGTATTCAATCTGTATACAGTATAGTGCATTCATATACACATAGTGTATTTAATCTGTATACAGTATAGTGCATTCATATACACATAGTGTATTCAATCTGTATACAGTAGAGTGCATTCATATACACATAGTGTATTCAATCTGTATACAGTATCATACCATGAGTTTTATATGTGTACAGGCTATATCTATATATCTTCATGCAAACAGGTTCAAAACCAATATCTATCTATTCTACATGTATACAGTATAGTGCATACATATACAGATAGTGTATTCAATCTGTATACAGAATAGTGCATTCATACACTTAGTGTATTCAATCTGTATGCAGTATAGTGCATTCATATACACATAGTCTATTCAATCTGTATGCAGTATAGTGCATTCATATACACATAGTCTATTCAATCTGTATACAGTATAGTGCATTCATATACACATAGTGTATTCAATCTGTATACAGTATCATACCATGAGTTTTATATGTGTACAGGCTATATCTATACATCTTCATGCAAACAGGTTCAAAACCAATATCTATAGTTCTACATGTATACAGTATAGTGCATTCATATACAGACAGTGTATTCAATCTGTATACAGTATAGTGCATTCATATACACATATTGTATTCAATCTGTATACAGTATAGTGATTTCATATACACATAGTGTATTAAATCTGTATACAGTATAGTGCATTCATATACACATAGTGTATTCAATCTGTATACAGTATAGTGCATTCATATACACATAGTGTATTCAATCTGTATACAGTACTATACCATGAGTTTTTTAAGTGTACAGGCTATATCTATATATCTTCATGCAAACAGGGTCAAAACCAATATCTATAGTTCTACATGTATACAGTATAGGTCATTCATATACAGATAGTGTTTTCAATCTGTATACAGTATCATACCATGAGTTTTATATGTGTACAGGCTATACCTATATATCTTCATGCAAACAGGTTCAAAACCAATATCTATATATTCTACATGTATACAGTATAATGCATTCATATACAGACAGTGTATTCAATCTGTATACAGTAAAGTGCATTCATATACACATAGTGTAGTCAATCAGTACGCAGTATAGTGCTTTCATATACACATAGTGTATTAAATCTGTATACAGTATAGTGCATTCATATACACATAGTGTATTCAATCTGTATACAGTATAGTGCATTCATATACACATAGTGTATTCAATCTGTATACAGTATTATACCATGAGTTTTTTAAGTGTACAGGCTATATCTATATATCTTCATGCAAACAGGGTCAAAACCAATATCTATAGTTCTACATGTATACAGTATAGTGCATTCATATACAGATAGTGTTTTCAATCTGTATACAGTATCATACCATGAGTTTTATATGTGTACAGGCTATACCTATATATCTTCATGCAAACAGGTTCAAAACCAATATCTATCTATTCTACATGTATACAGTATAGTGCATACATATACAGATAGTGTATTCAATCTGTATACAGTATAGTGCATTCATATACACATAGTGTATTCAATCTGTATACAGTATCTGGAAAGAAGTCAAGATCAAATCCGTATATTCACCAGAGAACAAGATACTAGCATGACCATATCATACGCCTGAGGTCTGCACACTGCCCTTTCTTAGGGCCAGGGAGGAATGCCTCGTTGCCAGGTCATTCCATGTCTTTTGTTTTCGATTTTTTTTTTGTTTTTTTTTGAATTTGAATTTGACTGTGGGCTGGGTTCTGACGTGGCAAAAAAAGGGGGTACAGCATGATATAACAGAGGATTGATGGAAAGAAAGAAAATGAGGGGACAATAAAAAACGATGCCATTTGTTATTTGTTGAGCTTGTTGCAGATCCGGGTAGAACGACGAGGGGCGGCGGCTGCCGGTGCGGCTGGACTATCCGGCGCTGGTGGCTCGGGGGTGGGAGATGTTGAGAGGGGTGGGGGTGCGGGAGAATCCGGTGGGCCATGAACAGACGGGGCTGGTTTCGCTGCGGGGTAATGACGGCGCAAAAGACGACGATTGCGGCGGAAGAGCCGACCAGCCGGGGTCTTGATTAGATAATCGCGAAATGGGCCGGTTTCGACGATGATACCAGGGGTTGACCAGCGTTTAGTTATGTGGTTTTGGATGACAACGGAATCACCGATGGAAAACGGGGGGAGAGGGTGCGCGTGCAGGTTGAAATGGGCGGCACGAAGGGTGCGGGCGCGCAAGGCCTGCTTCTCAAGTTGTACGGCTGACTTTTGCCATTGGGGTGCGAATGCGCGGCGGTGGGCCGGGAGGCAATCTCTGACGGGCCGATTGAAAACTAGCTGGGCGGGAGAAGCTCCGCCAGACAGCGGAGCGTTGCGGTAGAGTAGGAGGCCTTTGCTGAACTGGTCAATGTCGAAGGAGCCCGCTGACCACGATCCGCGGATGAGCTTTTTCATGCTCTTAACGGATACTTCCGCAAAGCCGTTAGATTGAGGGTATCCTGCGGAGGAAGTGCCGTTGCTGATGCCCCATTCACGAAGGAAGCATTGAAATTCGTCTGCAGTAAACTGGGTTCCGCCATCCGACCAAAATTTGACTGGTGCACCCGCGCCAAAGGAGAAAAAGGAGCGGACCGCGTCGACCACCTTGCGCGCGGAGGTATTCTTGTCCGGAAATGGAATGACGTGGGGCCATCCACTGAATTGGTCTGCGAGGATTAGGAAGTCGCGACCATTGTGGCATCCTAGGTCTGCGTGGACAAATTCGAACGGCCGCGACGCTTTCTGGTGTGGCAGCAAAGGTTCCGGCGGATGTGAGGGAAGATGTTCAGTGCAAGTGTGGCAAGCATGGGCTGCGGTAATGATCTCGCTATCCATGGACGGCCAATACATGGTTTGGCGGGCCCGTTGCCGTAGTTTTGTTGCACCCTGGTGCATCAAGAGGAGGTTTTGGAGGACCTCGCGACGAACGGCCTCCGGAACGACAACGCGACAGCCCATCACGATGATATCGTCGTCTTTGTCGATGGCGAGAAGGCTTCTGACGCACCAGAAAGGGCGAAGGGGCAACGGTAAGTTGCATTTCTCGTTGGGAAAACCGGATCGGATGACGTCACGTAAAGCAATCATGACAGGGTCAACCGCAGCTGCAGCTGACACTTTGTCTAACAGCGGATCGTTTGTGCAGGGGTCTGAGCCGTCGATGGTGGATACTAGTGCCACACGGGTGGAGAATGATGCTGGGCCTTCCGCCAGTTCATCCACTGGATATGCGGGGTGGACAGGGGAACGCGAGAGAGCGTCGGCCATTAAATTCTCCTTTCCAGGGATCCAGCGGGCAGTGAACTCATAACGCTGCATTTTCAGACGCAGGCGCAGGATGCGCGGGTTGTCGAGTTTGTCTAAGTTGTAATCGTTTAGGATCGGGATGAGCGGCCGGTGAGGAGGTCAGGAGTAGGAACGATGAAAGGCCTTCCAAAAATTGCCTGCACTTCTGCATAGCCCAGGCTGCGCCCAGGCATTCCAGCTCGATCATGGCGTAGCGCGTCTCCGCCTCTGATAGAAAACGCGACCCGGCCTGGACCACGTTCCATTTCCCATTGGGACCTTGCTGACGGGAGTGAAACCGAGACCTCTCAAGCGGGAGGCATCGACATGGAGGGCCGTGGGTAGCGCTGGGTCGTAAAAGGACAGCTCGGCGAGGGCGATAATTCTGAGCGGGCAGCGTTGAAGGCGGCTTCGTGCTGTGTTGTCCATTCCCAACGGAAGCTCTTTTTTAGGAGGGGGGCAAGGGGGGTGAGAGCTGCCGCTAAATTGTCGGAGAAATTGCCCATCTGCTGGCATAGGCCATGGAATGCTCTCATTTCCGTTATGTTGGTGGGGATAGGAAACCGACTGATGGCTGATAAGAGTTCCGGGTTGGGCCGGAATCCGGTGCTGCTCAGGATATAACCGCCAAACAGGACGGATGGCTGCGCAAATTTGATTTTGCTGGTGTTGATGGCGATTTGATTGTCGGCCGCGCGCTGGAACACTTGTTTGACGAGGGAAAGGTGTTCTTCGTATGTTTCGGAGAATATGAGGATGTCTTCAATTATCCGACGGCAATTGGGAATATCATCGAATACGGCTGAAACGCGTCGGCTTTAGTCGTCGCTGGCGTGGCAAACTCCGAAAGGCAACCGGCGGTACATGTAGCGGCCGAACGGGGTAGAGAAGGTGGTCATCGCCGCAGACTCGTCGTCTAACATCACCTGGTGGTATCCCTTTAACGCGTCGATGACAGTGAAGAAGTGCATCCCGGATGGGATCGAGCGGACAGCCTGAAATGGAGTGGCCGTTTCGAATTTCGGCCGGACGATGAAGGCGTTAAGAGGGGTAAAGTCAACACACACGCGTATGCCGCCGTCCTTTTTTGGAGCGATGACTATAGGGTGGACCCATGCCGTCGGCTCGATGACTTTGCCGATGATATGTTGCTCTTCGAGCGAATCCAGCTCTGTTTTGAGTTTTGGGAGCAATGGGATGGCGACTGGCCGTGATCCTCTCATCGCGGATGGTATGGCTCCGTCGGCTAGCTGGAAGTGGCATGGTGGGCCTACCATGGACGACATATACCATCAAAGATGAGGGGATGAGTAGCCATTAAGGATTTGAGCTTATTAGCTTTCTCCAAATCCGTGGGATGGGTTGTGATCTGCTGGACGCGCCAATGGGGGTAGTCCAGGGGCAGGATGCCGAGTTTTTTTGCGTGTCTTTTGATAGAACCGGTTGCTGGAGATTTTCAAGGACGTGAATGGTGGTAAGTACCGGTGTTCCTCCGTTGACGGGTCCTACGGTGATAGTTGCCTGAAAGGTGCCATATGACGTTATGGCTTCACCAGTCGCCGTTACTGCCCGCGTAGTGATGGGGCAAAGTGGTGTCGCGGTGAACCGCGATTGATGGAGTGTACGTGGCACGGCATCGATTGAAGCGCCCGTGTCGGGCAGAAAAAATACCGCTGTAGGCGTGTCGCTGTTTGCGGGCGAGACGCTGGCTTCAATAAGTTCTCCTGGTAAAATGGATCCGATGACAATGCTACCCGCTGTTTCGGGTTTCGAAGATTTTCTTGAGCAGACTTTCTGAAAGTGGCCCATTATGCCGCAACCGCCACATTCTTTCCCATTAGCTTGGCACTCAGCCTTTGGGTGGAACGATTCGGCTCCGCAGTTCCAACATCCGTGTGGTGGGGCTCTTGCTGGAGGGCCGCGCCGGAAGTTGCGTTGGTGCGCTGGGTGTGTGGGGCGAGATGCGGACTTTGTGTCGGTTTTGGAGGTGTTGTTTTTTATTTGCTGGATCGATGGTGAATCGTTCTGCCGCAGGTTAGCTGCCTGCATCTGTGTTGCTTCGGCCGTGCGCAGTGTTGCTAAAGCTTGGTTGACGGATAGCGCCGCACCTTCCTGCAATAACTTGCGCCGAACTTCGTCGCTGTGGACGCCATAAACGATTTGGCCTAGCAAACGGGTATCCTGGCATTTGTTACAACAATCCGCGTTGAATTCACATTTTTGCGCAAGGTCGCGCAGCTCGCAAACCCAATTGTCCACGGATTCTTTTTCACGTTGGATACGAAGGGCGAATTGATGGCGCCAAACGTGGCAATTCCTCCCAGCGTTACACCGTTCGCGAAGCTTGTCGATAATAATAACGGGGTCGCCAAGTTCGATGTCAGATAGGCCCATCGTGCAGATGGCTTGTAACGTGGGCTTTGATAAGCAGGATAAGAGGATGTTAGCCTTGTAGGATACGCGCTCCGTTTGAGGGAGGGCTGTATCGATGGTAGATAAGGCCAAAAATATATTCCACTGCCGCAGCCACAGCTCAAAGGAGTCTTTATATTCGTCAAAATCGAACGGTGGCGGGGAGCCGTAGGGCTTGAATGGCTTTGGGGGCATTGTGAATGACGAAGCACTGGTATGCACCACGCAAAGAATGACCGTAGGCGGGAACGCGCACAGACAAAGCAGAACGAACAGAAACAAAATGGTGTATAGAGAATGTGCTACAAGCTAAGGCTGAGTTCGAGTGAGATATAGCCAGAGATGCGTTGAAACACACGGGGTAATAGAGATCACATCCACATTTCGGGTAAGGGTACGCAATGTAAATGGCGAAACGCGGGGTAGTGCCGTGCGTTTACAGCTAAGTTAGGGTGGCAGGTTGGTAGTGCCGTGCGCAACCACGAGGTGGGAGTCGGCGGGTAGAGTGTGCACGAGAACTTCACGAGGCGATATGAACAATGTTTAGCCGACTAACGAAAAAAACAGTCACGGTCCACGTGTGGGAGGAGGGGTGGTGATGATTATCAACTGCGCCATGGAAAGAAGTCAAGATCAAATCCGTATATTCACCAGAGAACAAGATACTAGCATGACCGTATCATACGCCTGAGGTCTGCACACTGCCCTATCTTAGGGCCAGGGGGGAATGCCTCGTTGCCAGGTCATTCCAGTATCATACCATGAGTTTTATATGTGTACAGGCTATATCTATATATCTTCATGCAAACAGGTTCAAAACCAATATCTATTGTTCTACATGTATACGGTATAGTGCATTCATATACAGATAGTGGATTCAATCTGTATACAGTATAGTGCATTCATCTACACATAGTGTATTCAATCTGTATACAGGATAGTGCATTCATATACACATAGTGTATTCAATCTGTATACAGTATAGTGCATTCATATACACATAGTGTATTCAATCTGTATACAGTATCATACCATGAGTTTTATATGTGTACAGGCTATATCTATATATCTTCATGCAAACAGGTTCAAAACCAATATCTATCTATTCTACATGTATACAGTATAGTGCATTCATATACAGATAGTGTATTCAATCTGTATACAGTATAGTGCATTCATACACACATAGTGTATTCAATCAGTACGCAGTATAGTGCATTCATATACACATAGTGTATTCAATCTGTATACAGTATAGTGCATTCATATACACATAGTGTATTCAATCTGTATACAGTATAGTGCATTCATATACAAATGTTGTATTCAATCTTTATACAGTATAGTGAATTCATACACAGATAGTGTATTAAATCTGTATACAGTATAGTGCATTCATATACACATAGTGTATTCAATCTGTATGCAGTCTCATACATGAGTTTTATATGTGTACAGCTATATCTATATATCTTCATGCAAACAGGTTCAAAACCTATATCTGTACTTCTACATGTATACAGTATAAAGCATTCATATACAGATAGTGTATTCAATCTGTATACAGTATCATACCATGAGTTTTATATGTGTACAGGCTATATCTATATATCTTCATGCAAACAGGTTCAAAACCAATATCTATCTATTCTACATGTATACAGTATAGTGCATTCATATACAGATAGTTGTTCAATCTGTATACAGTATAGTGCATTCATATACACATAGTGTATTCAATCTGTATGCAGTATCATACCATGAGTTTTATATGTGTACAGGCTATATCTATATATCTTCATGCAAACAGGTTCAAAACCAATATCTATAGTTCTATATGTATACAGTATAGTGCATTCATATACACATAGTGTATTCAATCTGTATGCAGTCTCATACCATGAGTTTTATATGTGTACAAGCTATATCTATATATCTTCATGCAAACAGGTTCAAAACCAATATCTATCTATTCTACATGTATACAGTATAGTGCATACATATACAGATAGTGTATTCAATCTGTATACAGTATAGTGCATTCATATACACATAGTGTATTCAATCTGTATGCAGTATAGTGCAGTCATATACACATAGTCTATTCAATCTGTATACAGTATAGTGCATTCACACACACATAGTGTATTCAATCTGTATACCGTATCATACCATGAGTTTTATATGTGTACAGGCTATATCTATATATCTTCATGCAAACAGGTTCAAAACCAATATCTATCTATTCTACATGTATACAGTATAGTGCATTCATATACAGATAGTGTATTCAATCTGTATACAGTATAGTGCATTCATATACACATGTTGTATTCAATCTGTATACAGTATAGTGAATTCATATACAGATAGTGTATTAAATCTGTATACAGTATAGTGCATTCATATACACATAGTGTATTCAATCTGTATACAGTGTAGTGCATTCATATACACATAGTGTATTCAATCTGTATACAGTATAGTGAATTCATATACAGATAGTGTGTTCAATCTGTATACAGTATAGTGCATTCATATACACATAGTGTATTCAATCTTTATGCAGTCTCATACCATGAGTTTTATATGTGTACAGGCTATATGTATATATCTTCATGCAAACAGGTTCAAAACCAATATCTATCTATTGTACATGTATACAGTATAGTGCATTCATATACAGAAAGTGTGTTCAATCTGTATACAGTATAGTGCATTCATATACAAATGTTGTATTCAATCTTTATACAGTATAGTGAATTCATACACAGATAGTGTATTAAATCTGTATACAGTATAGTGCATTCATATACACATAGTGTATTCAATCTGTATGCAGTCTCATACCATGAGTTTTATATGTGTACAGACTATATCTATATATCTTCATGAAAACAGGTTCAAAACCTATATCTGTACTTCTACATGTATACAGTATAAAGCATTCATATACAGATAGTGTATTCAATCTGTATACAGTATCATACCATGAGTTTTATATGTGTACAGGCTATATCTATATATCTTCATGCAAACGGGTTCAAAACCAATATCTATCTATTCTACATGTATACAGTATAGTGCATTCATATACAGATAGTGTGTTCAATCTGTATACAGTATAGTGCATTCATATACACATAGTGTATTCAATCTGTATGCAGTATCATACCATGAGTTTTATATGTGTACAGGCTATATCTATATATCTTCATGCAAACAGGTTCAAAACCAATATCTATAGTTCTATATGGATACAGTATAGTGCATTCATATACACATAGTGTATTCAATCTGTATGCAGTCTCATACCATGAGTTTTATATGTGTACAGGCTATATCTATATATCTTCATGCAAACAGGTTCAAAACCAATATCTATCTATTCTACATGTATACAGTATAGTGCATACATATACAGATAGTGTATTCAATCTGTATACAGTATAGTGCATTCATATACACATAGTGTATTCAATCTGTATGCAGTATAGTGCAGTCATATACACATAGTCTATTCAATCTGTATACAGTATAGTGCATTCACATACACATAGTGTATTCAATCTGTATACCGTATCATACCATGAGTTTTATATGTGTACAGGCTATATCTATATATCTTACTGCAAACAGGTTCAAAACCAATATCTATCTATTCTACATGTATACAGTATAGTGCATTCATATACAGATAGTGTATTCAATCTGTATACAGTATAGTGCATTCATATACACATGTTGTATTCAATCAGTATACAGTATAGTGAATTCATATACAGATAGTGTATTAAATCTGTATACAGTATAGTGCATTCATATACACATAGTGTATTCAATCTGTATACAGTGTAGTGCATTCATATACATATAGTGTATTCAATCTGTATACAGTATAGTGAATTCATATACAGATAGTGTGTTCAATCTGTATACAGTATAGTGCATTCATATACACATAGTGTATTCAATCTTTATGCAGTCTCATACCATGAGTTTTATATGTGTACAGGCTATATCTATATATCTTCATGCAAACACGTTCAAAACCAATATCTATAGTTCTACATGTATACAGTATAGTGCATTCATATACAGATAGTGTATTCAATCTGAATACAGTATCATACCATGAGTTTTATATGTGTACAGGCTATATCTATATATCTTCATGCAAACAGGTTCAAAACCAATATCTATACTTCTACATGTATACAGTATAGTGTATCCATATACACATAGTGTATTCATTCTGTATACAGTATCATACCATGAGTTTTCTATGTATACAGGCTATATCTATATATCTTCATGCAAACAGGTTCAAAACCAATATCTATACTTCGACATGTATACAGTATAGTGCATTCATATACAGATAGTGTATTCAATCTGTATACAGTATAGTGCATTCATATACACATAGTGTATTCAATCTGTATACAGTATAGTGCATTCATATACACATATTGTATTCAATCTGTATACAGTATAGTGATTTCATATACACATAGTGTATTAAATCTGTATACAGTACAGTGCATTCATATACACATAGTGTATTCAATCTGTATACAGTATAGTGCATTCATATACACATAGTGTATTCAATCTGTATACAGTATCATACCATGAGTTTTTTATGTGTACAGGCTATATCTATATATCTTCATGCAAACTGGTTCAAAACCAATGTCTATAGTTCTACATGTATACAGTATAGTGCATTCATATTCAGATAGTGTATTCAATCTGTACACAGTATCATACCATGAGTTTTATATGTGTACAGGCTATATCTATAAATCTTCATGCAAACAGGTTCAAAACAATATCTATACTTCTACATGTAAACAGTATAGTGTATTCATATACAGATAGTGTATTCAATCTGTATACAGTATCATACCACGAGTTTTATATGTGTACAGGCTATATCTATGTATCTTCATGCAAACAGGTTCAAAACCAATATCTATACTTCTACATGTATACAGTATAGTGCATTCATATACAGATAGTGTATTCAATCTGTATACAGTATAGTGCATCATATACACATATTGTATTCAATCTGTATACAGTATAGTGATTTCATATACACATAGTGTATTAATCTGTATACAGTATAGTGCATTCATATACACATAGTGTATTCAATCTGTATACAGTATAGTGCATTCATATACACATAGTGTATTCAATCTGTATACAGTATCATACCATGAGTTTTTTATGTGTACAGGCTTTATCTATATATCTTCATGCAAACAGGTTCAAAACCAAAATCTATAGTTCTACATGTATACAGTATAGTGCATTCATATACACATAGTGTATTCAATCTGTATACAGTATCATACCATGAGTTTTTTATGTGTACAGGCTATATCTATATATCTTCATGCAAACAGGTTCAAAACCAATATCTATAGTTCTACATGTATACAGTATAGTGCGTTCATATACAGATAGTGTATTCAATCTGTATACAGTATCATACCATGAGTTTTATATGTGTACAGGCTTTATCTATATATCTTCATGCAAACAGGTTCAAAACCAATATCTATACTTCTACATGTATACAGTATAGTGCATTCATATACAGATAGTGTATTCAATCTGTATTCAGTATAGTGCATTCATATACACATAGTGTATTCAATCTGTATACAGTATCATACCATGAGTTTTATATGTGTACAGGCTATATCTATATATCTTCATGCAAACAGGTTCAAAACCAATATCTATCTATTCTACATGTATACAGTATAGTGCATACATATACAGATAGTGTATTCAATCTGTATACAGTATAGTGCATTCATACACATAGTGTATTCAATCTGTATGCAGTATAGTGCATTCATATACACATAGTCTATTCAATCTGTATGCAGTATAGTGCATTCATATACACATAGTCTATTCAATCTGTATACAGTATAGTGCATTCATATACACATAGTGTATTCAATCTGTATACAGTATCATACCATGAGTTTTATATGTGTACAGGCTATATCTATACATCTTCATGCAAACAGGTTCAAAACCAATATCTATAGCTCTAAATGTATACGGTATAGTGCATTCATATACACATAGTGTATTCATTCTGTATACAGTATCATACCATGAGTTTTCTATGTATACAGGCTATATCTATATATCTTCATGCAAACAGGTTCAAAACCAATATCTATACTTCGACATGTATACAGTATAGTGCATTCATATACAGATAGTGTATTCAATCTGTATACAGTATAGTGCATTCATATACACATAGTGTATTCAATCTGTATACAGTATAGTGCATTCATATACACATATTGTATTCAATCTGTATACAGTATAGTGATTTCATATACACATAGTGTATTAAATCTGTATACAGTACAGTGCATTCATATACACATAGTGTATTCAATCTGTATACAGTATAGTGCATTCATATACACATAGTGTATTCAATCTGTATACAGTATCATACCATGAGTTTTTTATGTGTACAGGCTATATCTATATATCTTCATGCAAACTGGTTCAAAACCAATGTCTATAGTTCTACATGTGTACAGTATAGTGCATTCATATTCAGATAGTGTATTCAATCTGTACACAGTATCATACCATGAGTTTTATATGTGTACAGGCTATATCTATAAATCTTCATGCAAACAGGTTCAAAACCAATATCTATACTTCTACATGTAAACAGTATAGTGTATTCATATACAGATAGTGTATTCAATCTGTATACAGTATCATACCACGAGTTTTATATGTGTACAGGCTATATCTATGTATCTTCATGCAAACAGGTTCAAAACCAATATCTATACTTCTACATGTATACAGTATAGTGCATTCATATACAGATAGTGTATTCAATCTGTATACAGTATAGTGCATCATATACACATATTGTATTCAATCTGTATACAGTATAGTGATTTCATATACACATAGTGTATTAAATCTGTATACAGTATAGTGCATTCATATACACATAGTGTATTCAATCTGTATACAGTATAGTGCATTCATATACACATAGTGTATTCAATCTGTATACAGTATCATACCATGAGTTTTTATGTGTACAGGCTTTATCTATATATCTTCATGCAAACAGGTTCAAAACCAAAATCTATAGTTCTACATGTATACAGTATAGTGCATTCATATACACATAGTGTATTCAATCTGTATACAGTATCATACCATGAGTTTTTTATGTGTACAGGCTATATCTATATATCTTCATGCAAACAGGTTCAAAACCAATATCTATAGTTCTACATGTATACAGTATAGTGCGTTCATATACAGATAGTGTATTCAATCTGTATACAGTATCATACCATGAGTTTTATATGTGTACAGGCTTTATCTATATATCTTCATGCAAACAGGTTCAAAACCAATATCTATACTTCTACATGTATACAGTATAGTGCATTCATATACAGATAGTGTATTCAATCTGTATTCAGTATAGTGCATTCATATACACATAGTGTATTCAATCTGTATACAGTATCATACCATGAGTTTTATATGTGTACAGGCTATATCTATATCTTCATGCAAACAGGTTCAAAACCAATATCTATCTATTCTACATGTATACAGTATAGTGCATACATATACAGATAGTGTATTCAATCTGTATACAGTATAGTGCATTCATACACATAGTGTATTCAATCTGTATGCAGTATAAGTGCATTCATATACATAGTCTATTCAATCTGTATGCAGTATAGTGCATTCATATACACATAGTCTATTCAATCTGTATACAGTATAGTGCTTCATATACACATAGTGTATTCAATCTGTATACAGTATCATACCATGAGTTTTATATGTGTACAGGCTATATCTATACATCTTCATGCAAACAGGTTCAAAACCAATATCTATAGCTCTAAATGTATACGGTATAGTGCATTCATATACAGATAGTGGATTCAATCTGTATACAGTATAGTGCATTCATCTACACATAGTGTATTCAATCTGTATACAGTATAGTGCATTCATATACACATAGTGTATTCCATCTGTATACAGTATCATACCATGAGTTTTTTATGTGTACAGGCTATATCTATATATCTTCATGCAACCAGGGTCAAAACCAATATCTATAGTTCTACATGTATACAGTATAGTGCATTCATATACAGACAGTGTATTCAATCTGTATACAGTATAGTGCATTCATATACACATATTGTATTCAATCTGTATACAGTATAGTGATTTCATATACACATAGTGTATTAAATCTGTATACAGTATAGTGCATTCATATACATATAGTGTATTCAATCTGTATACAGTATAGTGCATTCATATACACATAGTGTATTCAATCTGTATACAGTATCATACCATGAGTTTTTTAAGTGTACAGGCTATATCTATATATCTTCATGCAAACAGGGTCAAAACCAATATCTATAGTTCTACATGTATACAGTATAGTGCATTCATATACAGATAGTGTTTTCAATCTGTATACAGTATCATACCATGAGTTTCATATGTGTACAGGCTATACCTATATATCTTCATGCAAACAGGTTCAAAACCAATATCTATCTATTCTACATGTATACAGTATAGTGCATTCATATACAGACAGTGTATTCAATCTGTATACAGTATAGTGCATTCATATACACATAGTGTAGTCAATCAGTACGCAGTATAGTGCTTTCATATACACATAGTGTATTCAATCGGTATACAGTATAGTGCATTCATATACACATAGTGTATTCAATCTGTATACAGTATAGTGCATTCATATACACATATTGTATTTAATCTGTATACAGTATAGTGAATTCATATACACATAATGTATTAAATCTGTATACAGTAGAGTGCATTCATATACACATAGTGTATTCAATCTGTAAACAGTGTAGTGCATTCATCTACACATAGTGTATTCAATCTGTATACAGTATAGTGCATTCATATACACATAGTGTATTTAATCTGTATACAGTATAGTGCATTCATATACACATAGTGTATTCAATCTGTATACAGTAGAGTGCATTCATATACACATAGTGTATTCAATCTGTATACAGTATCATACCATGAGTTTTATATGTGTACAGGCTATATCTATATATCTTCATGCAAACAGGTTCAAAACCAATATCTATCTATTCTACATGTATACAGTATAGTGCATACATATACAGATAGTGTATTCAATCTGTATACAGTATAGTGCATTCATACACATAGTGTATTCAATCTGTATGCAGTATAGTGCATTCATATACACATAGTCTATTCAATCTGTATGCAGTATAGTGCATTCATATACACATAGTGTATTCAATCTGTATACAGTATAGTGCATTCATATACACATAGTGTATTCAATCTGTATACATATATACATGAGTTTTATATGTGTACAGGCTATATCTATACATCTTCATGCAAACAGGTTCAAAACCAATATCTATAGTTCTACATGTATACGGTATAGTGCATTCATATACAGATAGTGGATTCAATCTGTATACAGTATAGTGCATTCATCTACACATAGTGTATTCAATCTGTATACAGTATAGTGCATTCATATAAACAAAGTGTATTCCATCTGTATACAGTATCATACCATGAGTTTTTTATGTGTACAGGCTATATCTATATATCTTCATGCAACCAGGGTCAAAACCAATATCTATAGTTCTACATGTATACAGTATAGTGCATTCATATACAGACAGTGTATTCAATCTGTATACAGTATAGTGCATTCATATACACATATTGTATTCAATCTGTATACAGTATAGTGATTTCATATACACATAGTGTATTAAATCTGTATACAGTATAGTGCATTCATATACACATAGTGTATTCAATCTGTATACAGTATAGTGCATTCATATACACATAGTGTATTCAATCTGTATACAGTATTATACCATGAGTTTTTTAAGTGTACAGGCTATATCTATATATCTTCATGCAAACAGGGTCAAAACCAATATCTATAGTTCTACATGTATACAGTATAGTGCATTCATATACAGATAGTGTTTTCAATCTGTATACAGTATCATTCCATGAGTTTTATATGTGTACAGGCTATACCTATATATCTTCATGCAAACAGGTTCAAAACCAATATCTATATATTCTACATGTATACAGTATAATGCATTCATATACAGACAGTGTATTCAATCTGTATACAGTATAGTGCATTCATATACACATAGTGTAGTCAATCAGTACGCAGTATAGTGCTTTCATATACACATAGTGTATTCAATCTGTATACAGTATAGTGCATTCATATACACATAGTGTATTCAATCTGTATACAGTATAGTGCATTCATATACACATATTGTATTCAATCTGTATACAGTATAGTGAATTCATATACACATAGTGTATTAAATCTGTATACAGTAGAGTGCATTCATATACACATAGTGTATTCAATCTGTAAACAGTGTAGTGCATTCATCTACACATAGTGTATTCAATCTGTATACAGTATAGTGCATTCATATACACATAGTGTATTTAATCTGTATACAGTATAGTGCATTCATATACACATAGTGTTTTCAATCTGTATACAGTAGAGTGCATTCATATACACATAGTGTATTCAATCTGTATGCAGTATAGTGCATTCATATACACATAGTGTATTCAATATGTATACACTATCATACCATGAATTTTATATGTGTACAGGCTATATCTATATATCTTCAATTCATTCAAACAGGTTCAAAAGCAATATCTATAGTTCTACATGTATACAGTATAGTGCATTCATATACAGATAGTGTTTTCAATCTGTATACAGTATCATACCATGAGTTTTATATGTGTACAGGCTATACCTATATATCTTCATGCAAACAGGTTCAAAACCAATATCTATCTATTCTACATGTATACAGTATAGTGCATACATATACAGATAGTGTATTCAATCTGTATACAGTATAGTGCATTCATATACACATAGTGTATTCAATCTGTATACAGTATCTGGAAAGAAGTCAAGATCAAATCCGTATATTCACCAGAGAACAAGATACTAGCATGACCATATCATACGCCTGAGGTCTGCACACTGCCCTATCTTAGGGCCAGGGAGGAATGCCTCGTTGCCAGGTCATTCCATGTCTTTTGTTTTCGATTTTTTTTTGTTTTTTTTTGAATTTGAATTTGACTGTGGGCTGGGTTCTGACGTGGCAAAAAAAGGGGGTACAGCATGATATAACAGAGGATTGATGGAAAGAAAGAAAATGAGGGGACAATAAAAAACGATGCCATTTGTTATTTGTTGAGCTTGTTGCAGATCCGGGTAGAACGACGAGGGGCGGCGGCTGCCGGTGCGGCTGGACTATCCGGCGCTGGTGGCTCGGGGGTGGGATATGTTGAGAGGGGTGGGGGTGCGGGAGAATCCGGTGGGCCATGAACAGACGGGGCTGGTTTCGCTGCGGGGTAATGACGGCGCAAAAGACGACGATTGCGGCGGAAGAGCCGACCAGCCGGGGTCTTGATTAGATAATCGCGAAATGGGCCGGTTTCGACGATGATACCTGGGGTTGACCAGCGTTTAGTTATGTGGTTTTGGATGACAACGGAATCACCGATGGAAAACGGGGGGAGAGAGGGTGCGCGTGCAGGTTGAAATGGGCGGCACGAAGGGTGCGGGCGCGCAAGGCCTGCTTCTCAAGTTGTACGGCTGACTTTTGCCATTGGGGTGCGAATGCGCGGCGGTGGGCCGGGAGGCAATCTCTGACGGGCCGATTGAAAACTAGCTGGGCGGGAGAAGCTCCGCCAGACAGCGGAGCGTTGCGGTAGAGTAGGAGGCCTTTGCTGAACTGGTCAATGTCGAAGGAGCCCGCTGACCACGATCCGCGAATGAGCTTTTTCATGCTCTTAACGGATACTTCCGCAAAGCCGTTAGATTGAGGGTATCCTGCGGAGGAAGTGCCGTTGCTGATGCCCCATTCACGAAGGAAGCATTGAAATTCGTCTGCAGTAAACTGGGTTCGCCATCCGACCAAAATTTGACTGGTGCACCCGCGCCAAAGGAGAAAAAGGAGCGGACCGCGTCGACCACCTTGCGCGCGGAGGTATTCTTGTCCGGAAATGGAATGACGTGGGGCCATCCACTGAATTGGTCTGCGAGGATTAGGAAGTCGCGACCATTGTGGCATCCTAGGTCTGCGTGGACAAATTCGAACGGCCGCGACGCTTTCTGGTGTGGCAGCAAAGGTTCCGGCGGATGTGAGGGAAGATGTTCAGTGCAAGTGTGGCAAGCATGGGCTGCGGTAATGATCTCGCTATCCATGGACGGCCAATACATGGTTTGGCGGGCCCGTTGTCGTAGTTTTGTTGCACCCTGGTGCATCAAGAGGAGGTTTTGGAGGACCTCGCGACGAACGGCCTCCGGAACGACAACGCGACAGCCCATCACGATGATATCGTCGTCTTTGTCGATGGCGAGAAGGCTTCTGACGCACCAGAAAGGGCGAAGGGGCAACGGTAAGTTGCATTTCTCGTTGGGAAAACCGGATCGGATGACGTCACGTAAAGCAATCATGACAGGGTCAACCGCAGCTGCAGCTGACACTTTGTCTAACAGCGGATCGTTTGTGCAGGGGTCTGAGCCGTCGATGGTGGATACTAGTGCCACACGGGTGGAGAATGATGCTGGGCCTTCCGCCAGTTCATCCACTGGATATGCGGGGTGGACAGGGGAACGCGAGAGAGCGTCGGCCATTAAATTCTCCTTTCCAGGGATCCAGCGGGCAGTGAACTCATAACGCTGCATTTTCAGACGCAGGCGCAGGATGCGCGGGTTGTCGAGTTTGTCTAAGTTGTAATCGTTTAGGATCGGGATGAGCGGCCGGTGAGGAGGTCAGGAGTAGGAACGATGAAAGGCCTTCCAAAAATTGCCTGCACTTCTGCATAGCCCAGGCTGCGCCCAGGCATTCCAGCTCGATCATGGCGTAGCGCGTCTCCGCCTCTGATAGAAAACGCGACCCGGCCTGGACCACGTTCCATTTCCCATTGGGACCTTGCTGACGGAGGATGAAACCGAGACCTCTCAAGCGGGAGGCATCGACATGGAGGGCCGTGGGTAGCGCTGGGTCGTAAAAGGACAGCTCGGCGAGGGCGATAATTCTGAGCGGGCAGCGTTGAAGGCGGCTTCGTGCTGTGTTGTCCATTCCCAACGGAAGCTCTTTTTTAGGAGGGGGGCAAGGGGGGTGAGAGCTGCCGCTAAATTGTCGGAGAAATTGCCCATCTGCTGGCATAGGCCATGGAATGCTCTCATTTCCGTTATGTTGGTGGGGATAGGAAACCGACTGATGGCTGATAAGAGTTCCGGGTTGGGCCGGAATCCGGTGCTGCTCAGGATATAACCGCCAAACAGGACGGATGGCTGCGCAAATTTGATTTTGCTGGTGTTGATGGCGATTTGATTGTCGGCCGCGCGCTGGAACACTTGTTTGACGAGGGAAATGTGTTCTTCGTATGTTTCGGAGAATATGAGGATGTCTTCAATTATCCGACGGCAATTGGGAATATCATCGAATACGGCTGAAACGCGTCGGCTTTAGTCGTCGCCGGCGTGGCAAACTCCGAAAGGCAACCGGCGGTACATGTAGCGGCCGAACGGGGTAGAGAAGGTGGTCATCGCCGCAGACTCGTCGTCTAACATCACCTGGTGGTATCCCTTTAACGCGTCGATGACAGTGAAGAAGTGCATCCCGGATGGGATCGAGCGGACAGCCTGAAATGGAGTGGCCGTTTCGAATTTCGGCCGGACGATGAAGGCGTTAAGAGGGGTAAAGTCAACACACACGCGTATGCCGCCGTCCTTTTTTGGAGCGATGACTATAGGGTGGACCCATGCCGTCGGCTCGATGACTTTGCCGATGATATGTTGCTCTTCGAGCGAATCCAGCTCTGTTTTGAGTTTTGGGAGCAATGGGATGGCGACTGGCCGTGATCCTCTCATCGCGGATGGTATGGCTCCGTCGGCTAGCTGGAAGTGGCATGGTGGGCCTACCATGGGACGACATATACCATCAAAGATGAGGGGATGAGTAGCCATTAAGGATTTGAGCTTATTAGCTTTCTCCAAATCCGTGGGATGGGTTGTGATCTGCTGGACGCGCCAATGGGGGTAGTCCAGGGGCAGGATGCCGAGTTTTTTTGCGTGTCTTTTGATAGAACCGGTTGCTGGAGATTTTCAAGGACGTGAATGGTGGTAAGTACCGGTGTTCCTCCGTTGACGGGTCCTACGGTGATAGTTGCCTGAAAGGTGCCATATGACGTTATGGCTTCACCAGTCGCCGTTACTGCCCGCGTAGTGATGGGGCAAAGTGGTGTCGCGGTGAACCGCGATTGATGGAGTGTACGTGGCACGGCATCGATTGAAGCGCCCGTGTCGGGCAGAAAAAATACCGCTGTAGGCGTGTCGCTGTTTGCGGGCGAGACGCTGGCTTCAATAAGTTCTCCTGGTAAAATGGATCCGATGACAATGCTACCCGCTGTTTCGGGTTTCGAAGATTTTCTTGAGTAGACTTTCTGAAAGTGGCCCATTATGCCGCAACCGCCACATTCTTTCCCATTAGCTTGGCACTCAGCCTTTGGGTGGAACGATTCGGCTCCGCAGTTCCAACATCCGTGTGGTGGGGCTCTTGCTGCAGGGCCGCGCCGGAAGTTGCGTTGGTGCGCTGGGTGTGTGGGGCGAGATGCGGACTTTGTGTCGGTTTTGGAGGTGTTGTTTTTTATTTGCTGGATCGATGGTGAATCGTTCTGCCGCAGGTTAGCTGCCTGCATCTGTGTTGCTTCGGCCGTGCGCAGTGTTGCTAAAGCTTGGTTGACGGATAGCGCCGCACCTTCCTGCAATAACTTGCGCCGAACTTCGTCGCTGTGGACGCCATAAACGATTTGGCCTAGCAAACGGGTATCCCGGCATTTGTTACAACAATCCGCGTTGAATTCACATTTTTGCGCAAGGTCGCGCAGCTCGCAAACCCAATTGTCCACGGATTCTTTTTCACGTTGGATACGAAGGGCGAATTGATGGCGCCAAACGTGGCAATTCCTCCCAGCGTTACACCGTTTGCGAAGCTTGTCGATAATAATAACGGGGTCGCCAAGTTCGATGTCAGATAGGCCCATCGTGCAGATGGCTTGTAACGTGGGCTTTGATAAGCAGGATAAGAGGATGTTAGCCTTGTAGGATACGCGCTCCGTTTGAGGGAGGGCTGTATCGATGGTAGATAAGGCCAAAAATATATTCCACTGCCGCAGCCACAGCTCAAAGGAGTCTTTATATTCGTCAAAATCGAACGGTGGCGGGGAGCCGTAGGGCTTGAATGGCTTTGGGGGCATTGTGGATGACGAAGCACTGGTATGCACCACGCAAAGAATGACCGTAGGCGGGAACGCGCACAGACAAAGCAGAACGAACAGAAACAAAATGGTGTATAGAGAATGTGCTACAAGCTAAGGCTGAGTTCGAGTGAGATATAGCCAGAGATGCGTTGAAACACACGGGGTAATAGAGATCACATCCACATTTCGGGTAAGGGTACGCAGTGTAAATGGCGAAACGCGGGGTAGTGCGTGCGGTTACAGCTAAGTTATGGTGGCAGGTTGGTAGTGCCGTGCGCAACCACGAGGTGGGAGTCGGCGGGTAGAGTGTGCACGAGAACTTCACGAGGCGATATGAACAATGTTTAGCCGACTAACGAAAAAAACAGTCACGGTCCACGTGTGGGAGGAGGGGTGGTGATGATTATCAACTGCGCCATGGAAAGAAGTCAAGATCAAATCCGTATATTCACCAGAGAACAAGATACTAGCATGACCGTATCATACGCCTGAGGTCTGCACACTGCCCTATCTTAGGGCCAGGGGGGAATGCCTCGTTGCCAGGTCATTCCAGTATCATACCATGAGTTTTATATGTGTACAGGCTATATCTATATATCTTCATGCAAACAGGTTCAAAACCAATATCTATTGTTCTACATGTATACGGTATAGTGCATTCATATACAGATAGTGGATTCAATCTGTATACAGTATAGTGCATTCATCTACACATAGTGTATTCAATCTGTATACAGGATAGTGCATTCATATACACATAGTGTATTCAATCTGTATACAGTATAGTGCATTCATATACACATAGTGTATTCAATCTGTATACAGTATCATACCATGAGTTTTATATGTGTACAGGCTATATCTATATATCTTCATGCAAACAGGTTCAAAACCAATATCTATCTATTCTACATGTATACAGTATAGTGCATTCATATACAGATAGTGTATTCAATCTGTATACAGTATAGTGCATTCATACACACATAGTGTATTCAATCAGTACGCAGTATAGTGCATTCATATACACATAGTGTATTCAATCTGTATACAGTATAGTGCATTCATATACACATAGTGTATTCAATCTGTATACAGTATAGTGCATTCATATACAAATGTTGTATTCAATCTTTATACAGTATAGTGAATTCATACACAGATAGTGTATTAAATCTGTATACAGTATAGTGCATTCATATACACATAGTGTATTCAATCTGTATGCAGTCTCATACCATGAGTTTTATATGTGTACAGGCTATATCTATATATCTTCATGCAAACAGGTTCAAAACCTATATCTGTACTTCTACATGTATACAGTATAAAGCATTCATATACAGATAGTGTATTCAATCTGTATACAGTATCATACCATGAGTTTTATATGTGTACAGGCTATATCTATATATCTTCATGCAAACAGGTTAAAAACCAATATCTATCTATTCTACATGTATACAGTATAGTGCATTCATATACAGATAGTGTGTTCAATCTGTATACAGTATAGTGCATTCATATACACATAGTGTATTCAATCTGTATGCAGTATCATACCATGAGTTTTATATGTGTACAGGCTATATCTATATATCTTCATGCAAACAGGTTCAAAACCAATATCTATCTATTCTACATGTATACAGTATAGTGCATACATATACAGATAGTGTATTCAATCTGTATACAGTATAGTGCATTCATATACACATAGTGTATTCAATCTGTATGCAGTATAGTGCAGTCATATACACATAGTCTATTCAATCTGTATACAGTATAGTGCATTCACATACACATAGTGTATTCAATCTGTATACCGTATCATACCATGAGTTTTATATGTGTACAGGCTATATCTATATATCTTCATGCAAACAGGTTCAAAACCAATATCTATCTATTCTACATGTATACAGTATAGTGCATTCATATACAGATAGTGTATTCAATCTGTATACAGTATAGTGCATTCATATACACATGTTGTATTCAATCTGTATACAGTATAGTGAATTCATATACAGATAGTGTATTAAATCTGTATACAGTATAGTGCATTCATATACACATAGTGTATTCAATCTGTATACAGTATAGTGAATTCATATACAGATAGTGTGTTCAATCTGTATACAGTATAGTGCATTCATATACACATAGTGTATTCAATCTTAATGCAGTCTCATACCATGAGTTTTATATGTGTACAGGCTATATCTATATTCTTCATGCAAACAGGTTCAAAACCTATATCTATACTTCTACATGTATACAGTATAGTGCATTCATATACAGATAGTGTATTCAATCTGTATACAGTATCATACCATGAGTTTTATATGTGTACAGGCTATATCTATATATCTTCATGCAAACAGGTTCAAAACCAATATCTATCTATTCTACATGTATACAGTATAGTGCATTCATATACAGATAGTGTGTTCAATCTGTATACAGTATAGTGCATTCATATACACATAGTGTATTCAATCTGTATGCAGTATCATACCATGAGTTTTATATGTGTACAGGCTATATCTATATATCTTCATGCAAACAGGTTCAAAACCAATATCTATAGTTCTATATGTATACAGTATAGTGCATTCATATACACATAGTGTATTCAATCTGTATGCAGTCTCATACCATGAGTTTTATATGTGTACAAGCTATATCTATATATCTTCATGCAAACAGGTTCAAAACCAATATCTATCTATTCTACATGTATACAGTATAGTGCATACATATACAGATAGTGTATTCAATCTGTATACAGTATAGTGCATTCATATACACATAGTGTATTCAATCTGTATGCAGTATAGTGCAGTCATATACACATAGTCTATTCAATCTGTATACAGTATAGTGCATTCACATACACATAGTGTATTCAATCTGTATACCGTATCATACCATGAGTTTTATATGTGTACAGGCTATATCTATATATCTTCATGCAAACAGGTTCAAAACCAATATCTATCTATTCTACATGTATACAGTATAGTGCATTCATATACAGATAGTGTATTCAATCTGTATACAGTATAGTGCATTCATATACACATGTTGTATTCAATCTGTATACAGTATAGTGAATTCATATACAGATAGTGTATTAAATCTGTATACAGTATAGTGCATTCATATACACATAGTGTATTCAATCTGTATACAGTGTAGTGCATTCATATACACATAGTGTATTCAATCTGTATACAGTATAGTGAATTCATATACAGATAGTGTGTTCAATCTGTATACAGTATAGTGCATTCATATACACATAGTGTATTCAATCTTAATGCAGTATCATACCATGAGTTTTATATGTGTACAGGCTATATCTATATATCTTCATGCAAACAGGTTCAAAACCTATATCTATACTTCTACATGTATACAGTATAGTGCATTCATATACAGATAGTGTATTCAATCTGTATACAGTATCATACCATGAGTTTTATATGTGTACAGGCTATATCTATATATCTTCATGCAAACAGGTTCAAAACCAATATCTATCTATTCTACATGTATACAGTATAGTGCATTCATATACAGAAAGTGTGTTCAATCTGTATACAGTATAGTGCATTCATATACACATAGTGTATTCAATCTGTATACAGTATCATACCATGAGTTTTATATGTGTACAGGCTATATCTATATATCTTCATGCAAACAGGTTCAAAACCAATATCTATACTTCTACATTTATACAGTATAGTGCATTCATATACACATTGTGTATTCAATCTGTATACAGTATAGTGCATTCATCTACACCTAGTGTATTCAATCTGTATACAGTATAGTGCATTCATCTACACATAGTGTATTCAATCTGTATACAGTATAGTGCATTCATATACAGATAGTGTATTCAATCTGTATACAGTATAGTGCATTCATATACACATAGTGTATTCAATCTGTATACAGTATAGTTTATTCATATACACATAGTGTATTCAATCTGTATACAGTATAGTGCATTCATATACACATAGTGTATTCAATATGTATACACTATCATACCATGAATTTTATATGTGTACAGGCTGTATCTATATATCTTCATGCAAACAGGTTCAAAACCAATATCTTTACTTCTACATGTATACAGTATAGTGCATTCATATACAGATAGTGTATTCAATCTGTATACAGTATCATACCATGAGTTTTATATGTGTACAGGCTATATCTATATATCTTCATGCAAACAGGTTCAAAACCAATATCTATCTATTCTACATGTATACAGTATAGTGCATACATATACAGATAGTGTATTCAATCTGTATACAGTATAGTGCATTCATATACACATAGTGTATTCAATCTGTATGCAGTATAGTGCAGTCATATACACATAGTCTATTCAATCAGTATACAGTATAGTGCATTAACATACACATAGTGTATTCAATCTGTATACCGTATCATACCATGAGTTTTATATGTGTACAGGCTATATCTATATATCTTCATGCAAACAGGTTCAAAACCAATATCTATCTATTCTACATGTATACAGATATACAGATAGTGTATTCAATCTGTATACAGTATAGTGAATTCATATACAGATAGTGTATTAAATCTGTATACAGTATAGTGCATTCATATACACATAGTTTATTCAATCTGTATACAGTGTAGTGCATTCATGTACACATAGTGTATTCAATCTGTATACAGTATAGTGAATTCATATACAGATAGTGTGTTCAATCTGTATACAGTATAGTGCATTCATATACACATAGTGTATTCAATCTTTATGCAGTCTCATACCATGAGTTTTATATGTGTACAGGCTATATCTTTATATCTTCATGCAAACAGGTTCAAAACCAATATCTATAGTTCTACATGTATACGGTATAGTGCATTCATATACAGATAGTGGATTCAATCTGTATACAGTATAGTGCATTCATCTACACATAATGTATTCAATCTGTATAAAGTATAGTGCATTCATCTACACATAGTGTATTCAATCTGTATACAGTATAGTGCATTCATCTACACCTAGTGTATTCAATCTGTATACAGTATAGTGCATTCATCTACACATAGGTATTCAATCTGTATACAGTATAGTGCATTCATATACAGATAGTGTATTCAATCTGCATACAGTATAGTGCATTAATATACACATAGTGTATTCAATCTGTATACAGTATAGTTTATTCATATACAGATAGTGTATTCAATCTGTATACTGTATAGTGCATTCATATACACATAGTGTATTCAATATGTATACACTATCATACCATGAATTTTATATGTGTACAGGCTATATCTATATATCTTCATGCAAACAGGTTCAAAACCAATATCTATACTTCTACATGTATACAGTATAGTGCATTCATATACAGATAGCGTATTCCATCTGTATACAGTATAGTGCATTCATGTACACATAGTGTAATTAATCTGTATACAGTATAGTGCATTCATATACACATATTGTATTCAATCTGTATACAGTATAGTGAATTCATATACACATAGTGTATTAAATCTGTATACAGTATAGTGCATTCATATACACATAGTGTATTCAATCTGTATACAGTATCATACCATTAGTTTTATATGTGTACAGGCTATATCTATATATCTTCATGCAAACAGGTTCAAAACCAATATCTATACTTCTACATGTAAACAGTATAGTAAATTCATATACACATAGTGTATTCAATCTGTATACAGTATAGTGCATTCATATACACATAGTGTATTCAATCTGTATGCAGTCTCATACCATGAGTTTTATATGTGTACAGGCTATATCTATATATCTTCATGCAAACAGGTTCAAAACCTATATCTATACTTCTACATGTATACAGTATAGTGCATTCATATACAGATAGTGTATTCAATCTGTATACAGTATCATACCATGAGTTTTATATGTGTACAGGCTATATCTATATATCTTCATGCAAACAGGTTCAAAACCAATATCTATCTATTCTACATGTATACAGTATAGTGCATACATATACAGATAGTGTATTCAATCTGTATACAGTATAGTGCATTCATATACACATAGTGTATTCAATCTGTATGCAGTATAGTGCAGTCATATACACATAGTCTATTCAATCTGTATACAGTATAGTGCATTCACATACACATAGTGTATTCAATCTGTATACCGTATCATACCATGAGTTTTATATGTGTACAGGCTATATCTATATATCTTCATGCAAACAGGTTCAAAACCAATATCTATCTATTCTACATGTATACAGTATAGTGCATTCATATACAGATAGTGTATTCAATCTGTATAAAGTATAGTGCATTCATATACACATGTTGTATTCAATCTGTATACAGTATAGTGAATTCATATACAGATAGTGTATTCAATCTGTATGCAGTATAGTGCATTCATATACACATAGTCTATTCAATTTGTATACAGTATAGTGCATTCATATACACATAGTGTATTCAATCTGTATACAGTATCATACCATGAGTTTTATATGTGTACAGGCTATATCTATATATCTTCATGCAAACAGGTTCAAAACCAATATCTATAGTTCTACATGTATACGGTATAGTGCATTCATATACAGACAGTGGATTCAATCTGTATACAGTATAGTGCATTCATCTACACATAATGTATTCAATCTGTATACAGTATAGTGCATTCATCTACACATAGTGTATTCAATTTGTATACAGTATAGTGCATTCATCTACACCTAGTGTATTCAATCTGTATACAGTATAGTGCATTCATATACACATAGTGTATTCAATCTGTATACAGTATCATACCATGAGTTTTATATCTGTACAGGCTATATCTATATATCTTCATGCAAAAATGGTTCAAAACCAATATCTATACTTCTACATGTAAACAGTATAGTGCATTCATATACACATAGTGTATTCAATCTGTATACAGTATAGTGCATTCATATACACATAGTGTATTCAATCTGTATACAGTATCATACCATGAGTTTTATATGTGTACAAGCTATATCTATATATCTTCATGCAAACAGGTTCAAAACCAATATCTATACTTCTACATGTATACAGTATAGTGCATTCATATACAGATAGTGTATTCAATCTGTATACAGTATAGTGCATTCATATACACATAGTGTATTCAATCTGTATACAGTATAGTGTATTCATATACAGATAGTGTATTCAATCTGTATACAGTATAGTGCATTCATATACAGATAGTGTATTCAATCTGTATACAGTATAGTGCATTCATATACACATAGCGTATTCAATCTGTATACAGTATAGTGCATTCATATACACATAGTGTATTCAATCTGTATGCAGTCTCATACCATGAGTTTTATATGTGTACAGGCTATATCTACATATCTTCATGCAAACAGGTTCAAAACCTATATCTGTACTTCTACATGTATACAGTATAAAGCATTCATATACAGATAGTGTATTCAATCTGTATACAGTATCATACCATGAGTTTTATATGTGTACAGGCTATATCTATATATCTTCATGCAAACAGGTTCAAAACCAATATCTATCTATTCTACATGTATACAGTATAGTGCATTCATATACAGATAGTGTGTTCAATCTGTATACAGTATAGTGCATTCATATACACATAGCGTATTCAATCTGTATACAGTATAGTGCATTCATATACACATAGTGTATTCAATCTGTATGCAGTCTCATACCATGAGTTTTATATGTGTACAGGCTATATCTACATATCTTCATGCAAACAGGTTCAAAACCTATATCTGTACTTCTACATGTATACAGTATAAAGCATTCATATACAGATAGTGTATTCAATCTGTATACAGTATCATACCATGAGTTTTATATGTGTACAGGCTATATCTATATATCTTCATGCAAACAGGTTCAAAACCAATATCTATCTATTCTACATGTATACAGTATAGTGCATTCATATACAGATAGTGTGTTCAATCTGTATACAGTATAGTGCATTCATATACACATAGTGTATTCAATCTGTATGCAGTATCATACCATGAGTTTTATATGTGTACAGGCTATATCTATATATCTTCATGCAAACAGGTTCAAAACCAATATCTATAGTTCTATATGTATACAGTATAGTGCATTCATATACACATAGTGTATTCAATCTGTATACAGTATCATACCATGAGTTTTATATTTGTACAGGCTATATCTATATATCTTCATGCAAACAGGTTCAAAACCAATATCTATAGTTCTACATGTATACGGTATAGTGCATTCATATACAGACAGTGGATTCAATCTGTATACAGTATAGTGCATTCATCTACACATAATGTATTCAATCTGTATACAGTATAGTGCATTCATCTACACATAGTGTATTCAATCTGTATACAGTATAGTGCATTCATCTACACCTAGTGTATTCAATCTGTATACAGTATAGTGCATTCATATACACATTGTATTCAATCTGTATACAGTATCATACCATGAGTTTTATATCTGTACAGGCTATATCTATATATCTTCATGCAAAAATGGTTCAAAACCAATATCTATACTTCTACATGTAAACAGTATAGTGCATTCATATACACATAGTGTATTCAATCTGTATACAGTATAGTGCATTCATATACACATAGTGTATTCAATCTGTATACAGTATCATACCATGAGTTTTATATGTGTACAAGCTATATCTATATATCTTCATGCAAACAGGTTCAAAACCAATATCTATACTTCTACATGTATACAGTATAGTGCATTCATATACAGATAGTGTATTCAATCTGTATACAGTATAGTGCATTCATATACACATAGTGTATTTAATCTGTATACAGTATAGTGTATTCATATACAGATAGTGTATTCAATCTGTATACAGTATAGTGCATTCATATACAGATAGTGTATTCAATCTGTATACAGTATAGTGCATTCATATACACATAGCGTATTCAATCTGTATACAGTATAGTGCATTCATATACACATAGTGTATTCAATCTGTATGCAGTCTCATACCATGAGTTTTATATGTGTACAGGCTATATCTACATATCTTCATGCAAACAGGTTCAAAACCTATATCTGTACTTCTACATGTATACAGTATAAAGCATTCATATACAGATAGTGTATTCAATCTGTATACAGTATCATACCATGAGTTTTATATGTGTACAGGCTATATCTATATATCTTCATGCAAACAGGTTCAAAACCATATCTATCTATTCTACATGTATACAGTATAGTGCATTCATATACAGATAGTGTGTTCAATCTGTATACAGTATAGTGCATTCATATACACATAGTGTATTCAATCTGTATGCAGTATCATACCATGAGTTTTATATGTGTACAGGCTATATCTATATATCTTCATGCAAACAGGTTCAAAACCAATATCTATAGTTCTATATGTATACAGTATAGTGCATTCATATACACATAGTGTATTCAATCTGTATACAGTATCATACCATGAGTTTTATATTTGTACAGGCTATATCTATATATCTTCATGCAAACAGGTTCAAAACCAATATCTATAGTTCTACATGTATACGGTATAGTGCATTCATATACAGACAGTGGATTCAATCTGTATACAGTATAGTGCATTCATCTACACATAATGTATTCAATCTGTATACAGTATAGTGCATTCATCTACACATAGTGTATTCAATCTGTATACAGTATAGTGCATTCATCTACACCTAGTGTATTCAATCTGTATACAGTATAGTGCATTCATATACACATAGTGTATTCAATCTGTATACAGTATCATACCATGAGTTTTATATCTGTACAGGCTATATCTATATATCTTCATGCAAAAATGGTTCAAAACCAATATCTATACTTCTACATGTAAACAGTATAGTGCATTCATATACACATAGTGTATTCAATCTGTATACAGTATAGTGCATTCATATACACATAGTGTATTCAATCTGTATACAGTATCATACCATGAGTTTTATATGTGTACAAGCTATATCTATATATCTTCATGCAAACAGGTTCAAAACCAATATCTATACTTCTACATGTATACAGTATAGTGCATTCATATACAGATAGTGTATTCAATCTGTATACAGTATAGTGCATTCATATACACATGGTGTATTCAATCTGTATACAGTATAGTGTATTCATATACAGATAGTGTATTCAATCTGTATACAGTATAGTGCATTCATATACAGATAGTGTATTCAATCTGTATACAGTATAGTGCATTCATATACACATAGTGTATTCAATCTGTATACAGTATAGTGCATTCATATACACATAGTGTATTCAATCTGTATACAGTATCATACCATGAGTTTTATATGTGTACAGGCTATATCTATATATCTTCATGCAAACAGGTTCAAAACCAATATCTATACTTCTACATGTATACAGTATAGTGCATTCATATACACATTGTGTATTCAATCTGTATACAGTATAGTGCATTCATATACACATAGTGTATTCAATCTGTATGCAGTATAGTGCATTCATATACACATAGTCTATTCAATCTGTATACAGTATAGTGTATTCATATACACATAGTGTATTCAATCTGTATACAGTATCATACCATGAGTTTTATATGTGTAGAGGCTATATCTATATATCTTCATGCAAACAGGTTCAAAACTAATATCTATAGTTCTACATGTATACGGTATAGTGAATTCATATACAGATAGTGGATTCAATCTGTATACAGTATAGTGCATTCATCTACACATTGTGTATTCAATCTGTATACAGTATAGTGAATTCATATACACATAGTGTATTCAATCTGTATACAGTATAGTGCATTCATATACACATAGTGTATTCAATCTGTATACAGTATAGTGCATTCATATACACATAGTGTATTCAATATGTATACACTATCATACCATGAATTTTATATGTGTACAGGCTATATCTATATATCTTCATGCAAACAGGTTCAAAACCAATATCTATACTTCTACATGTATACAGTATAGTGCATTCATATACAGATAGTGTATTCAATCTGTATACAGTATAGTGCATTCATGTACACATAGTGTAATTAATCTGTATACAGTATAGTGCATTCATATACACATATTGTATTCAATCTGTATACAGTATAGTGAATTCATATACACATAGTGTATTAAATCTGTATACAGTATAGTGCATTCATATACACATAGTGTATTCAATCTGTATACAGTATAGTGCATTCATATACACATAGTGTATTCAATCTGTATACAGTATCATACCATGAGTTTTATATGTGTACGGGCTATATCTATATATCTTCATGCAAACAGGTTCAAAACCAATATCTATACTTCTACATGTAAACAGTATAGTGCATTCATATACACATAGTGTATTCAACCTGTATACAGTATCATACCATGAGTTTTATATGTGTACAAGCTATATCTATATATCTTCATGCAAACAGGTTCAAAACCAATATCTATACTTCTACATGTATACAGTATAGTGCATTCATATACAGATAGTGTATTCAATCTGTACAGTATAGTGCATTCATATACACATAGTGTATTCAATCTGTATACAGTATAGTGCATTCATATACAGATAGTGTATTCAATCTGTATACAGTATAGTGCATTCATATACAGATAGTGTATTCAATCTGTATACAGTATCATACCATGAGTTTTATATGTGTACAAGCTATATCTATATATCTTCATGCAAACAGGTTCAAAACCAATATCTATACTTCTACATGTATACAGTATAGTGCATTCATATACAGATAGTGTATTCAATCTGTATACAGTATAGTGCATTCATATACACATAGTGTATTCAATCTGTATACAGTATAGTGCATTCATATACACATAGTGTATTCAATCTGTATACACTATAGTGTATTCATATACAGATAGTGTATTCAATCTGTATACAGTATAGTGCATTCATATACACATAGTGTATTTAATCTATATACAGTATCATACCATGAGTTTTAAATGTGTACAGGCTATATCTATATATCTTCATGCAAACAGGTTCAAAACCAATATCTATAGTTTTAAATGTATACAGTATAGTGCATTCATATACACATAGTGTATTCAATCTGTATACAGTATAGTGCATTCATATACGCATAGTGTATTCAATCTGTATACAGTGTAGTGCATTCATATACACATAGTGTATTCAATCTGTATACAGTATAGTGCATTCATATACACATAGTGTATTCAATCTGTATACAGTATCATACCATGAGTTTTATATGTGTACAGGCTATATCTATATATCTTCATGCAAACAGGTTCAAAACCAATATCTATCTATTCTACATGTATACAGTATAGTGCATACATATACAGATAGTGTATTCAATCTGTATACAGTATAGTGCATTCATACACATAGTGTATTCAATCTGTATGCAGTATAGTGCATTCATATACACATAGTCTATTCAATCTGTATGCAGTATAGTGCATTCATATACACATAGTGTATTCAATCTGTATACAGTATAGGGCATTCATATACACATAGTGTATTCAATCTGTATACAGTATCATACCATGAGTTTTATATGTGTACAGGCTATATCTATATATCTTCATGCAAACAGGTTCAAAACCAATATCTATCTATTCTACATGTATACAGTATAGTGCATACATATACAGATAGTGTATTCAATCTGTATACACTATAGTGTATTCATATACAGATAGTGTATTCAATCTGTATACAGTATAGTGCATTCATATACACATAGTGTATTCAATCTGTATACAGTATCATACCATGAGTTTTATATCTGTACAGGCTATATCTATATATCTTCATGCAAACAGGTTCAAAACCAATATCTATACTTCTACATGTATACAGTATAGTGCATTCATATACAGATAGTGTATTCAATCTGTATACAGTATCATACCATGAGTTTTATATGTGTACAGGCTATATCTATATATCTTGATGCAAACAAGTTGAAAACCAATATCTATACTTCTACATGCATACAGTATAGTGCATTCATATACAGATAGTGTATTCAATCTGTATACAGTATAGTGCATTCATATACACATAGTGTATTCAATCTATATACAGTATCATACCATGAGTTTTAAATGTGTACAGGCTATATCTATATATCTTCATGCAAACAGGTTCAAAATCAATATCTATAGTTTTTAATGTATACAGTACAGTGCATTCATATACACATAGTGTATTCAATCTGTATACAGTGTAGTGCATTCATATACACATAGTGTATTCAATCTGTATACAGTATAGTGCATTCATATACACATAGTGTATTCAATCTGTATACAGTATCATACCATGAGTTTTATATGTGTACAGGCTATATCTATATATCTTCATGCAAACAGGTTCAAACCAATATGTATACTTCTATATGTATACAGTATAGTGCATTCATATACAGATAGTGTATTCAATCTGTATACAGTATAGTGCATTCATATACACATAGTATATTCAATCGGTATACAGTACAGTGCATTCATATACACTTAGTGTATTCAATCTGCATACGGTATAGTGCATTCATATACAGATAGTGTATTCAATTTGTATACAGTATAGTGCATTCATATACAAATAGTGTATTCAATCTGTATACAGTGTAGTGCATTCATATACACATAGTGTATTCAATCTGTATACAGTATAGTGCATTCATATACACGTAGTGTATTCAATCTGAATACAGTATAGTGCATTCATATACACCTAGTGCATTCAATCTGTATACAGTATAGTGCATTCATATACACATAGTGTATTCAATCTGAATACAGTATTGTGCATTCATATACACATAGTGTATTCAATCTGTATACAGTATAGTGCATTCATATACACATAGTGTATTCAATTTGTATACAGTATCATACCATGAGTTTTATATGTGTACAGGCTATATCTATATATCTTCATTCAAACAGGTTCAAAACCAATATCTATACTTCTACATGTATACAGAATAGTGCATTCATATACACATAGTGTATTCAATCTGTATACAGTATCATACCATGAGTTTTATATGTGTATAGGCTATATCTATATATCTTCATGCAAACAGGTTCAAAACCAATATCTATACTTCTATATGTATAGAGTATAGTGCATTCATATACAGATAGCGTATTCAATCTGTATACAGTATAGTGCATTCATATGCACATAGTGTATTCAATCTGTGTACAGTATAGTGCATTCATATGCACATAGTGTATTCAATCTGTATACAGTATAGTGCATTCATATACACATAGTGTATTCAATCTGTATACAGTATCATACCATGAGTTTTATATGTGTACCGGCTATATCTATATATCTTCATGCAAACAGGTTCAAAACCAATATCTATACTTCTACATGCATACAGTATAGTGCATTCATATACAGATAGTGTATTCAATCTGTATACAGTATAGTGCATTCATATACACATAGTGTTTTCAATCTGTATACAGTATAGTGCATACATATACACATAGTGTATTCAATCTGTATACAGTATCATACCATGAGTTTTATATGTTTACAGGCTATATCCATATATCTTCATGCAAACAGGTTCAAACCAATATGTAATCTTCTACATGTATACAGTATAGTGCATTCATATACAGATAGTGTATTCAATCTGTATACAGTATCATACCATGAGTTTTATATGTGTACAGGCTATATCTATATATCTTCATGCAAACAGGTTCAAAACCAATATCTATACTTCTACATGTATACAGAATAGTGTATTCATATACACATAGTTTATTCAATCTGTATACAGTATCATACCATGAGTTTTATATGTGTACAGGCTATAAATATATATATTTGCAAACAGGTTCAAACCAATATGTATACTTCTACATGTATACAGTATAGTGCATTCATATACAGATAGTGTATTCAATCTGTATACAGTATAGTGCATTCATATACACATAGTATATTCAATCGGTATACAGTACAGTGCATTCATATACACTTAGTGTATTCAATCTGCATACAGTATAGTGCATTCATATACAGATAGTGTATTCAATTTGTATACAGTATAGTGCATTCATATACAAATAGTGTATTCAATCTGTATACAGTGTAGTGCATTCATATACACATAGTGTATTCAATCTGTATACAGTATAGTGCATTCATATACACATAGTGTATTCAATCTGAATACAGTATAGTGCATTCATATACACCTAGTGTATTCAATCTGTATACAGTATAGTGCATTCATATACACATAGTGTATTCAATCTGTATACAGTATCATACCATGAGTTTTATATCTGTACAGGCTAAATCTATATATCTTCATGCAAACAGGTTCAAAACCAATATCTACACTTCTATATGTATAGAGTATAATGCATTCATATACAGAAAGCGTATTCAATCTGTATACAGTATAGTGCATTCATATACACATAGTGTATTCAATCTGTATACAGTATAGTGCACTCATATACACATAGTGTATTCAATCTGTATACAGCATAAAACCATGAGTTTTATATGTGAACAGGCTATATCTACATATCTTCATGCAAACAGGTTCAAAACCTATATCTATACTTCTACATGTATACAGTATAGTGCATTCATATACAAATAGTGTATTCAATCTGTATATAGTATCATACCATGAGTTTTATATGTGTACAGGCTATATCTATATATCTTCATGCAAACAGGTTCAAACCAATATGTAATCTTCTACATGTATACAGTATAGTGCATTCATATACAGATAGTGTATTCAATCTGTATACAGTATAGTGCATTCATATACACATAGTATATTCAATCGGTATACAGTATAGTGCATTCATATACACATAGTGTATTCAATCTTTATACAGTACAGTGCATTCATATACACATAGTGTATTCAATCTGTTTACAGTATAGTGCATTCATATACACATAGTGTATTCAATCTGTATACAGTATCATACCATGAGTTTTATATGTGTACAGGCTATATCTATATATCTTCCTGCAAACAGGTTCAAAACCAATATCTATACTTCTACATGTATACAGTATAGTGAATTCATATACAGATAGTGTATTCAATTTGTATATAGTATCATACCATGAGTTTTATATGTGTACAGGCTATATCTTTATATCTTCATGCAAACAGGTTCAAAACCAATATCTATACTTCTACATGTATACAGTATAGTGAATTCAATACAGATAGAGTATTCAATTTGTATACAGTATAGTGCATTCATATACAAATAGTGTATTCAATCTGTATACAGTGTAGTGCACTCATATACACATAGTGTATTCAATCTGTATACAGTATCATACCATGAGTTTTATATGTGTACAGGCTATATCTATATATCTTCATGCAAACAGGTTCAAACCAATATGTATACTTCTACATGTATACAGTATAGTGCATTCATATACAGATAGTGTATTCAATCTGTATACAGTATAGTGCATTCATATACACATAGTATATTCAATCGGTATACAGTACAGTGCATTCATATACACTTAGTGTATTCAATCTGCATACAGTATAGTGCATTCATATACAGATAGTGTATTCAATTTGTATACAGTATAGTGCATTCATATACAAATAGTGTATTCAATCTGTATACAGTGTAGTGCATTCATATACACATAGTGTATTCAATCTGTATACAGTATAGTGCATTCATATACACATAGGGTATTCAATCTGAATACAGTATAGTGCATTCATATACACCTAGTGTATTCAATCTGTATACAGTATAGTGCATTCATATACACATAGTGTATTCAATCTGTATACAGTATCATACCATGAGTTTTATATGTGTACAGGCTATATCTATATATCTTCATGCAAACAGGTTCAAAACCAATATCTATACTTCTATATGTATACAGTATAGTGCATTCATATACAGATAGCGTATTCAATCTGTATACAGTATAGTGCATTCATATACACATAGTGTATTCAATCTGAATACAGTATAGTGCACTCATATACACATAGTGTATTCAATCTGTATACAGCATAAGACCATGAGTTTTATATGTGTACAGGCTATATCTACATATCTTCATGCAAACAGGTTCAAAACCTATATCTATACTTCTACATGTATACAGTATAGTGCATTCATATACAGATAGTGTATTCAATCTGTATATAGTATCATACCATGAGTTTTATATGTGTACAGGCTATATCTATATATCTTCATGCAAACAGGTTCAAAACCAATATCTATACTTCTACATGTATACAGTATAGTGCATTCATATACACATAGTTTATTCAATCTGTATACAGTATCATACCATGAGTTTTATATGTGTACAGGCTATATCTATATATCTTCATGCAAACAGGTTCAAAACCAATATCTATACTTCTATATGTATACAGTATAGCTTATTCATATACAGATAGCGTATTCAATCCGTATACAGTATAGTGCATTCAAATACACATACTGTATTCAATCTGAATACAGTATAGTGCACTCATATACACATAGTGTATTCAATCTGTATACAGCATAAAACCATGAGTTTTATATGTGAACAGGCTATATCTACATATCTTCATGCAAACAGGTTCAAAACCTATATCTATACTTCTACATGTATACAGTATAGTGCATTCATATACAAATAGTGTATTCAATCTGTATATAGTATCATACCATGAGTTTTATATGTGTACAGGCTATATCTATATATCTTCATGCAAACAGGTTCAAAACAAATATCTATACTTCGACATGTATCAGTATAGTGCATTCATATACAGATAGTGTATTCAATCTGTATATAGTACCATACCATGAGTTTTATATGGGTACAGGCTATATCTATATATCTTCATGCAAACAGGTTCAAAACCAATATCTATACTTCTACATGTATACAGTATAGTGCATTCATATACACATAGTGTATTCAATCTGTATACAGCATAGTGCATTCATATACAGATAGTGTATTCAATCTGTATACAGTATAGTGTATTCATATACAGATAGTGCATTCATATACAGATAGTGTATTCAATCTGTATACAGTATAGTGCACTCATATACACATAGTGTATTCAATCTGTATACAGCATAAAACCATGAGTTTTATATGTGAACAGGCTATATCTACATATCTTCATGCAAACAGGTTCAAAACCTATATCTATACTTCTACATGTATACAGTATAGTGCATTCATATACAAATAGTGTATTCAATCTGTATATAGTATCATACCATGAGTTTTATATGTGTACAGGCTATATCTATATATCTTCATGCAAACAGGTTCAAAACCAATATCTATACTTCGACATGTATCAGTATAGTGCATTCATATACAGATAGTGTATTCAATCTGTATATAGTACCATACCATGAGTTTTATATGGGTACAGGCTATATCTATATATCTTCATGCAAACAGGTTCAAAACCAAAATCTATACTTCTACATGTATACAGTATAGTGCATTCATATACACATAGTGTATTCAATCTTTATACAGTATAGTGCATTCATATACAGATAGTGCATTCATATACAGATAGTGTATTCAATCTGTATACAGTATAGTGCATTCATATACACATAGTGTATTCAATTTGTATACAGTATAGTGCATTCATAAACACATAGTGTATTCAATTTGTATACAGTATAGTGCATTCATATACAAATAGTGTATTCAATCTGTATGCAGTATAGTGCATTCATATACACATAGTGTATTCAATCTGTATACAGTATAGTGCATTCATATACACATAGTGTATTCAATCTGTATACAGTGTAGTTCATTCATATACACATAGTGTATTCAACCTGCATACAGTATAGTGCATTCATATACACATAGTGTATTCAATCTGTATACAGTATCATACCATGAGTTTTATATGTGTAACGAAACGCCTTGCGAAGCCTCTTCTTACCCTACTTCACTTAAGTAGACTAAGGCTTTTTTCCCTTAACCCTCTTTTACTTTATGCCCTATTAGTTGACCTAGTTAGTTAGCTCTCTAGAAAATATTACAAGCGGAGAGAGCAAGTCTCGGCACGCCCGCTATAAATAGAAACATTTACGATTTGTCAAAAGTCGCCCAAAACGGCCTAAGCCCACCGTCGCTAAAAATAGATTTATTTTTGTCTGTTGGGAATTGCCCGAAATGGCCCGAAACTGCCCGGCCTATTTTTAACAATCGTCCAAATTCGTCCGATACCGCCCGAATTTGTCTGCCTATACCTCTTCACGACGCCCAAAATCGTCCGATACCGTCCGATTTTGCCCGCCTATACCTTAACATTGTCCCGTATGCCTCTCGAGGGACAATGACTAACATATAAAAAGCGACCGCAAACTCCAAAAGGGCAGTCAGATTTGCTCTACCTGTTCCGTGTGTTAACTAAGGCCGCTACCGCTCTTCCGCCGAGCCCGCTACCGCATCTCTTGCAAGCTGCAGAATAAGTACCCCTTAAGTAATCATTAAGTAGCTATTCGATTCCTATTTTTATTACGTCTATGCCTTGAAGTTCGACGTTATTATTATTCAATTAGTTACCCTTAATTATCGTGAACCTCTCTTCTTCATTTACGAACGTTGTTCGAACCCTTTTTCGGCAGCGTTGCCAGACGGTTACAATACACGGCTTTCATTCTTATTTTACGTGTTGTTTTTCGCTTACCGAGTGTACGGGACATTGTGAGTAAAGCGCCGCATTAAATTAATCTTTCCGTATGGGAGACAACATGACAACGTCGTGTACTCCTTTACATCTGGTGGCAGCGGTTTTTGAACTCACTTACAATGTCGCTGTATACGGGTGCTAAGCCTAAAACTAGACGTATTTTCTTTCAAAAATCCAATAAGATTGATAACGCTTCCACGGAACTCTTTGTAACTCCACCTTTCACAGCTGATCTGACTCAGCCTACCACATACACTCCTCTAAATTCTCCTCCTCCTCAGAAAAGACCTACTCGTTCAACGGCAAATTACGTGCCATTAAAACAAGTAGATAACCGCGAGGCCATTTTACGCTCTAAGAAAGTACGCACCCAAAACACCGATAGCGTCAATCTGTCACTGATTACCAGAATTAAAACTACCAGAAATGGTGCAAATTTCTTTACGCCAAAGAAAGTGACAAATCAAACCAATTTATCAATAAGTAGTGAAAGCTCCCACGAAGGCAGTATTAAATCTGATACTATAGATACGGAATCAAGCCCTATTCCCCAAGCCCTACAAATCACGGTAATACCTGAATCACTTAACGCAAACACAACACCCACGATAAGTTCAGAACGTGACGCGACGGACTTCGCAAACGACAGGGTCTTGACGAATAACTCCCCCCCTAACGAAGCTAACACTGATCAGCCAATAAAAAACGTCGGTGTACCAATTAACGAGGTCGCTACACTCCACCAAGACCGGGTAGACAATTATATTATCGAAGAAACGATCTCCACCATAAGTGAAAACACGGCTACAAACAAAGTTCCAAACACAGCTGAACCCTCCCCACCCACTAGCGACTCATTTTTCGAACTAGTCGACCGTGTCACAGGGCATCTTCATATTCCGCCACCGAATACTAGTACCCCCCAGGGAAATATTACCCCAATCACGCTCAACTCCACCACAAACGCCATCAATAATCCCCTACCTTTCACACCGTACGTTGACATCGACAACATTCTCACAGCTCTGGCCCAACACAGCAACGCTATCGGTGGAGACGAAATAAGCCCCGATATCGTAGAATACCCTTTAATAAGAGCATCTGCACATGGAAAAGTGGAACATCACGACGAGGATCGCGATACTACACAAGCAATACACCCATCCACTTCAGCAGGAGCTGAAACGCACACGCCCCGCATACTCTCAAGCCAGTGCGATAATCGCGTGGAAAACAACAGAGCTAGAGAGCATTCCATCCAAACAACAAATCCACCCTCTCCGACAGGCCATCCAGCGTGCATATTTAGGGACGTGCGACCATCTTTCCCACTTTCCACTTCCGCCCCACTTTTTAGATCTATTGCACAAATTGACCAAACTCGTGCAAAAGACAGAATTCACGGAAGCTCAGCAACTCTCGCGACACGAAGTGAACGACCTGACAGTCCTTTTGTGTGCATTTGTGACCTCTGCATTCAACGAAATAAGATCCATTCTCCACTTTGTGGAAATAACGGGTCAATTCGTGAACGTAGCACAGTCGTACATCACAACGCTTCGGAAGGACGCGAGTCCCAAACATACAACACGACAGGGACCACTCCCTCATACAGCCACTCGCAACTCTAACCACAGTTCTGAACGCCAAACACCGGAACGGGATCAAACTATTTTGTACAAGATTCAGCCGACTGATCAAACCGCTGTTCGACCTGAACGACGTCACACCCCTGCCGTCACCTTTGAAGCTCACAATCCAATCCCTCATTTTCCAACTACACACGGACCGGTTTATTACCCTACACAGGAGAAACAAAATCCTCACACTCTCTGGTTTAATTCTGACCGAGCTGACACTCTGAAGCAATCCGACGTATACCCATCTTATCCGGAAGAAGCGAGCTACCAAACTTCAGAGAAAAGCACGTTGAAAGAGGCTTGGGAAAACCCCACCAATCACGCACTCACTAACATCACACGTGACGAAAAAGAAAGCAGGGACCAAGAAGGTTTATTTAACGAAAAAGGAATTCTGAACACGATCAACAAAGAAATGGCATCACCTCCTAATAGTTACCGGAAGAACGATCATCGAAAAGGCAGAGAAGCCATCACAATGCTTAACCAATTGCAAAACTTCTCTGGCAGCCCCGCTGTGCGCTTCGACCGTTGGATAAAACTCTTCGACAACGTCGTAGCAATGTCAAACTGGGACAACGCAGAAATAATCAGTATGCTGTCAACCAAAATGTCAGGCGAAGCATACGACTTACTACAGAACATCTTGGAGTCAAGCGACACTTACGCATACGAAGATATCAAGAAACTCTTCCAAGAAAATTACCATGGTTCCGAAGATATCGATTTTTATCAAAATCATTTCGACGAGATACAGCGAAAGCCGAAAGAAAACATTCTAAATTATGCTTATCGGCTTAAAACGCTATATACGCGCGCCTATCCGTCGACCAATCAGGAAACACCTGAAGAAAAAATAACGCAACTCAGATTACTTCGACAGAAATTTCTGCAAGGACTCGAACCAGAACTCCAAAACATTGTGAAACACAAAACAGTATCAACATTCGAAGAACTCGTATCTATCACGCAGAAGTACGCAAAACGAGTCCAGTCAGATATAATAGAAAAGGACAAAAGGATATTTGTCAATGCGGTGGCTAGTACGCAAAACGAAACGGCTATCCTACAGGCAATCGAAAAACAAAGTGATCACATCAACTCGATCGCATCCTGTCTGAAACTGACAACTACGGAGCCTGCTCGACAAGAAACAAACACATCTCCCGACTGGGGCGACAAAATTGAGCGCTTAACAGACGTCATCACGAACCTCGGTAGCCTTATGCATTCTAGCATGCGTCAAACAAGCGAAATCCGTCAACGAATCAGAAATAACATCAACCATTCCGCGAACCAATCAAGATTCGGCAGTTTCGCAAACCCCACCCCCCAAAATAGCTTCAATCGCCAAGGCCCAACGAATGGATTCCGACAACCATTCAGAAACACTTTTGGTAGATTTAACGAAAATAGCTCAGGTCAACAACCTTTCCAACGAAATAGGCCTACGGAAAATGCCGTTAGATGCTCAAACTGTGGCCTCACTAACCACAGCATAGAAACTTGTTTTCGGTTTTTAAAAAGGCAAACGACACAAGAAACGCCACCTACCTGTTACTCTTGTCAACAAGTAGGGCATTTAGCGAGTTTCTGTCCCGATAAGAAAAACCTAATACGGCCTAACGAAAACAATGTCCCAGCAGACCAGGGAAACGAATAAAGGCCGGCCGTAAAATGGGGTTAACGGAGAATAGGTCATTAAGCCCCGTAATTAATCCTTCAGTCGCAAAAATAACAGCCTTCAGTAAATCAGCAGCCCCTCGACTTTCCGTAAAAATCCATAACGTTTCGTTTAAAGCATTATTCGACACTGGTGCAGCCAGGAGTCTTTTACACATAGATATTTTTAATCAGATAGCGTCGGAACATCAATTAAGTTGCTCTGAGTCCGACGTAGAATTATATGATGTGCACAACAAGAAGTTGTTCACCCTAGGGTTAGTTTCCCTACCAATGGTTTATGGCGCCAATATACTTGATCAAGAGTTTATCGTCACGAACGGTATTTCAGAATCATGTATATTGGGTTTGGACGCCGCAGACAAGCATGAGTTTATTTTTGATGGCCGCTAAACTATATTTCTTGCCCGTGACAAACCGGAAGGTAGTCGGGAAGTTAAACAAGATAGCATGTTACCGACAAACCAAGAGCCAGCGGTAACCAGAGCCATGACTTTGGTTAAAAGGGTGTCAATTGCCCCTAGATCTTCTCAAGTTGTAGAGGCCACATTAAAAGAGCAGGGTGATAAATTAGGCACTAGCGCTCTCTTCTTATTCTCCCAGAGTATGGAATTACCAGAGGGAATATATATAGGCAATTTCGTAAACGCTACGAATGAAAAAGGAAAATATGAGATAGTTATAGAAAACAGTTCTAATATAGCACACACTCTACCTAGAGATAGTTCCCTGGGTGAAGTGGAATTCTCTTGTCAACTGATAGGCAAAGTATCATCAGGTCAAGACTCTACTTCTCTAGAGACTGTTCCTACCGAGGGATGTGTCCCCGAAACAGATGTGGATGTTGACCCACAATATAGGAAACCGTTAGCTGCACTTCTAAATGAATTTACTGATTTATTTGCGACAAAAGATTCTAGTTTGGGAAGCACAGGATTAATAAAACATTTTATTGATACGGAAGGAAAAGGACCTATTCGACTTCGACCCTATCGTACAGGCCAAGGCCAAAAAGAAGAATTAGAAAAACAGATAAAAGAAATGTTACAGGCAAACGTAATAAGGCATTCGACGTCCCCATGGGCAGCCCCTGTAATTTTAGTTGTCAAGAAATCAGGGGAATTGCGCTTTTGCATTGACTATAGGAAATTAAATAATTTAACAAAAAAAGACTCCTATCCACTTCCGAGAATTGATAGCACGCTAGATAGACTATACGGCAAAAAGTTCTTTACGACTTTAGACCTGGCGTCTGGGTATTGGCAGATTGAACTCGAGGAATCTTCTAAAGAAAAAACCGCTTTCATTGTAGAAAACAATCTGTATGAATTTGTTAGGATGCCTTTCGGCTTATGTAACGCACCTGCAACGTTTCAGCGTTTAATGAATCATATTGTTATGGATGTAGCAGGACAAAAAGCTTTAGTTTATTTGGATGACGTCATAATTTTTTTCCGATTCCTTTGAGAGCCATCTGGCGGACATTCGAGAAGTCTTTTCCCTAATAAAAAACGCGGGATTAAAATTAAAATTAAAGAAATGCCAATTTATGAAACAAACAGTTAATTATCTTGAGCATGTTATTTCTACGAACGGTATTGGCCCTGATCCAGCTAAAGTAGAAAAGATAGCTAATTATAAAGTCCCAACATCGGCCGAAGAAGTACGATCGTTTCTGGGCTTAGCTGGATATTATAGACGCTTTATCGAAAATTTTGGTTCTATTGCGCAACCTTTAACCGCGAAAACACACAAGGACGCCTTGAAAAAAATCTTTGTCTGGACTGATAGCGACCAAAAGGCTTTTGAAAAACTCCGTACTTGCTTAATAACCCCCCCACTGCTCGCGTACCCTAATTTCGACCTGGAATTTCTTTTATTCACCGACGCTTGTTATTATGGAATCGGCTCCCTCCTTTCACAAATTCAAGACGGCGTCGAAAAACCAATCGCATACGCAAGTCGTCAACTAAAACCGGCTGAACAGAAGTACGCCACTGTAGAAAAGGAAGCGTTAGCCCTCGTATTCTCCATTAAACATTTCCGCCATTACTTATTGGATAAGCCGTTCACGGTCATCAGCGATCACCAGCCCTTACAGTGATTAGAAGAACAAAAAGACAACAACGGCAGATTAGGCAGATGGGCTATTTTATTAGCCGGTACGAACTACAAAATAAAGTTCCGACCAGGACGCGTGCACCAAAATGCGGACTGTCTGTCTCGCCTCCGCGTCGCCCATATCCGAACAGACAACACACACCCGGACATCCTAGAAAGTCAAGCCGCGGATCCACTAATATGCCAATCTGGGCAAAAGAAATTAGTCTCTAGCAGGTTACAAACGGTGTGCTTTACCGAATCGTAACCCCAACGTCAAAAAGCAGAAGAAATATTTTAAACCCCCAAGTAGTTCTCCCGCTTAGTTTACGTAAAGTAGTTTTAAAACAAATGCACGATGAACCCATTTCCGGTCATTTGGCATATCTTAGGACTTATTTAAAAGTTAAGAATCATTATTACTGGCCCACGATGAGAAAAGACATTAAAGAGTATTGTACGGCTTGCGAAGTCTGTATAGCAAACACAAACTCAACTCTTAGAGCTTTCCTTTTCCCCCATGAGCTAGCGAAATTCCCGTTTCAAGTAATCGGGATAGACTTTTTAGGCCTATCCAACCTGTGTCCCCCAATGGAAACCATTGTATTTGTGTAATCACTGATTATTTCACAAAATACGTGATCGCTGTTGCCTTACCCGATCAAACTGCACGTACTACGGCAGAGTGCGTGTATAAACATGTAGTGTTAGTTCACGACCCTCCACTGGCCATTGTCTCAGATAGAGGAACGAATTTCACGTCCGGATTATTTAAATATTTCTGCAAACAACTAAACATCGAACAAACATTCACCACGGCATACAACCCAGCAAGCAATGGGGAGACGGAGAGATTCAACCGTACCCTAACAACTATGCTACGAAAAGAACTTATTGACGGCCAACATCATAATTGGGAAGACGTGCTGGGTGAAATCTGTTTTGCATACCGGGCATCCGTTCACTCTTCAACCAACGAATCACCTTACTATATGGTGCACGGCCGTGATTGCAATATGCCCATAAACAAAATTTTGGGGGCAGTTCCCGAAGCCGTACCCTCATCAGGCGGTTACGTCGACACACTCCTCGAAAGACTACGTTATAGCTTCCACCGGGCACGAGAAGAGAACGAAAAAGCAAGAGAACGTCAAAGAGAACAATACAACAAAAGGGCGAAAGTGTTCGACTACAAAACAGGAGATCGAGTGCTATTAGACGTTAGAGTTGTGCAAAAAGGTGACAACAGGAAGTTCACCTCCAAATACCGAGGACCTTACCGTGTCGTGAAAGTGTATCCCAATCATACAGTGGATATAGCCGACAACTCATACAACTGCCAATTAGTTCACTGTAACAGACTTAAGCTCTTATACGAAACTATGTTATGGATGGACGAACCATTGCCAGATATGGAACCCTCGGCAGAATCCCGAGACCGATTCCGGAAAAATATCGCTACCCAAACCAGTACCGAAGATCAATTAGGAAGTGAGCACGAGTTCGATCACGAAATCATGGAACCAGACATTAGTGTGGAAAACGTAGAACGGGAAAACAGTGTAGAGGCTCTAACACCATCGAGTGTAACCATGCAAACATTTGATGATACGGTCCCCGTACAAGGGTGTGACACTCTCACGGAAACATGTGTTCCAAGTGACAATCTTCCACGGCTACGCGCCAGGTCAACAATTAGACCAAAGACGCGTCTTATTACCGAAATCTAAGAACCAATAAATAAGCAAATCGAGGTCAAGTGAGGACATAAAAGTTCAGTGCTACATGGAACACGACACCCGTGGGACAATCGGCCGTTTTACAACTGAATGACCTAGGTCAAGTCCGTCTAGAAAAGTTCACGACCTCTACAACACGCCGGCTATTAACAAGAGAACGAGTATATAAGGACATGAAAAACGAACGTCAGATATCCATTTCTGCTTTCCATCCTCAACAAGCAAGATGTCCACCCCACAAGCCATTTCCGATGAAGACTGGAGTCTCATCGAAGACCTTTGGAAGGTGGAGTCGCCTCTCAACGACACCATTGAGCTGGACGACACCATCACGGAGGATGACGAAACCGTCACCTTAGCAGGCTCCCGCATCGAGCAGTACGTGCCCCGCCCCTTGTCCACGGAGCTAGGGCAGTACCTCTCAGACGACGATCTTGACGAATATTTCGTCAGCCGCGATGCTTTTCCGAGCATCACCCACAACCCGGACGGAACTGCAAACTGGGAAAACATTTTCGCCCTCGACCGCTACATCGGTCGTCTCATCCAGCCGGGTGGAGATAACGGACGACAGTGGACACCATTCGGCCTCCCTCCAGCAGCGTGTCCACCACTGTCGTACAGCCGGAGATCGACCATGGAACTCCAGCCACCGAGAGCAACCCCTTCCCCAACGTTAATCATGGACCCTTCGCGTCCGGACTGGACGCCTAACAGGGAGATCCTTTTTATGTTCTCTGCTTTGATTTTTGCCATGCTTCTGTTTTCATTGTATGAACCATGATTTTTTTTTGTGTTTTTAAATAAATCTTTTCCTTGAAAAAATAAAAAACCCCTCTAAGATTTTTTTGTCTTAACAAAATCCAAAACAAAAAAAAACAAAAAAAAAACAAAACAAAAACATAAACAAAAAAAAACAAACAAAAAAAAACAAACAAACAAACAAACGAAAGGAAACAAAACAAATAACTAAAAGAAAAAAAAAATAACAAAAATAACAAAACAAAACAAAAAGAATAAAAATATAATATGATATAATAAAATATAATGGCTTTCCAAACCACGTGACAGCGGCAACCAATCACAGGATGCGCACGCCGCGAAAGCCCGCCCACAAAAACCCCTTGCGTTTTTATATATATAGTACATAGTATATAGTATAGTAGGTATATATATCGTCTTCCGCCTTCCATCTCCCTTCTCTATACTATCCTTGTTCACCTTGCCTTTCCCGACTCCCACCATTTAAAATTCTTTCCCGCGCACATATTCCGGGGAAACGCCCCAGGCAACAATATGGTGCGCCCTCTATGACATTCTTCCCATTCTATACACACAACTATATGGCCCCACGCGCATTGCTTCTTCACACCCCCACTATGAACGATAAACCACCCGCCATAATTCCATCCTAATCCCGCGTGACACGACGGTCACGCAGACTATCCCCCATCCCTTAATAGCTCAGGATGCCCCAGATAGAAATGGATAAGACCCCAACAGCCATACCAACCAATAGGCTACACTACCAGCTACTCCTATGCTTTAGCCCCCCCAACCCCACTCCTTACCTCTCTGCACGCTCCCGCTTTAGCACAACGCTTATTCCTCGTATAAACAATCGCTAAACGAACTCCCACCAAAACCCCCTCCCTCCCACCCACAATTTAGGATGCTACGAATATAAGCGGATGCAAATAACCTTCATCCGCGCACGCTACGGCAGTCTATATCCGCGCACGCTACGTCTCCCACTTCTTCCTCAATTTTTAGGTTTCATCCATTTTTCTCCATCGCCCCACTCCCCCGCGACAACGCCATGTTTCCCCCTATAACTCCCCTTATCCGACCACCTCCTAATAATGCTTGTTTTCCCATATAATATAGGATGCTTAAGATATAGATAGATAAATATGTTCGGCCATACAACGGCATAGCTATTTACGGTCCATATGCGATGTATGCCTCATTGTTCCCCTCGTATATGTCAAATTTCCTAACACTATAAGTGTATTACAAAAAAAAACATTTACTGCCTGGACTTCGGTAGTAAATCGTGGTTTTTATGATTACCGTAGATCATGCCGATCCTCATCACGCTACTTCTACTACTTTCCTCGACAAACGCATTCCAGATCACGACATGCGATTGCGCCAAGCCAAGCGGAGTCGGACTTCTCCAATTTTCCGATGGCTCCTGCGAACCTGCCACACAAATCTCGAAAACAAAAGTCGACTATCGAGTGATGACCGACAAAAAGGCAGCCATTAATTTTCCGGGATACATCTGTGGCCGATGGAAAGCAATCAAGCACATCACGATCAATTTCGTAGGACAAGTTATTATCGTCCCGGAACGTATCGCTATGGAAACAACAGCAGTAGAGTGCGATATCATGAGACAGTCGAGACGATGCAACGAAAGTCCAATGATGAAGTCAGAAAATAAATGGGTATTCAACCAAGAGCCTGAGGACGTCGGATACTGGCTAAGAACCATCACCGTGGTCACGATCAACTGCATGTTAGAAGAAGTTGTTCTCTCACGGATCGACGAAGGAGATATTATAAACACGCCATTAGGAAAAGCAAACGTATCTCATGGATCCCTATCTCATAACCATCTTACATTGTTTTGGATCGACACCAATGGGAAACCCACTGATATCGCCACCCGACAATTAGAAAAAGGTGTAGGATTCTGGTACGAATCCTCAACAAATGGCACTTGGATCCTCCAAGACGACTCTAAACAATTGGACTTTCACGTACGATTGATGCCACGCTGTCAAACCGTGAAATGCGACAAAAAGATAGACAGCTGGACCGTGTTTGGAGATAACCATTTGTTCATCATCAAATATCCACTGGGATCAGCCGCGGTTACCGTACCGTCCGTCATCAAAGATATTGTGCCCAGAAACAACGAATCATTGGACATCAACATCCGACAAAACGCAAAGATTCAGTATCTGGAAGACGCCGCCATCCGCCACGAGAATGAGCTTATCCGCATCATACAGAGCATGCAGTGCGACCAGCGACGTGCTAAACACGCACAAGCTGTGTCAACGGCCCAATACAACGGATGGTTGGCAGCCGCACAGCTTGGTCTTCGGCAATGCGTAAAACTAATCGCTACCGGGAACATTGTGTCAGCCCTACAATGCACCGCTACGACTGTCAACTTCACGACGGAGACAACAAATTGTGGACCTCAACCGCGGTTTAACAATTTCACGATCGGTCGGTCAGGCTGGGAACTCACAGCTTTCACGCCATGTTACTGGGCTGGAGGAATCGTGAATTTCAACGACAAACCTCACGCCTACCGCAATAACACGTGGCAACTGGTCGAAGCATCAGTCGTCATCCCTCAACGTGATTTAGCCGACGCATTCCGATACCAAGACGTAAATTTCTTCGAATACCAACATCAAACCGATCCCGCTTACACGGAGGCGCAGATTAGCCCGATGGATATCATGGCCGATATTACAGCCTCCATGAATGAACACTCCATGACTGGTCCCAATCAAATTGCAGGAACATCGTCCATCGTTGTATCTGCCGCCGAAAAAGCAGGTCTCGGAACCTTTACCAATTGGTTCGAGAATTTTAAAGTCTACTCATTCATCGTACTACTCATCGCTATCTTCCTACTCATCGCTCGCGCTTGTTACGCTCTTGGATTTTGTGGCTTGATATGGAAATGTTGTTGTAAACCTCCACGCCCCCCACCTACTGCAGTTTATCAAGCAAGGAGCAGCCGATCCGCAGGCCCCTGAGTTTCGTTTGGATTGCGGGACGCAATCTGGCATGACGAAGAGCGATGTAACGAAACGCCTTGCGAAGCCTCTTCTTACCCTATTTCGTTTAAGTAGACTAAGACTTTTTTCTCTTAACCCTCTTTTACTTTATGCCCTATTAGTTGACCTAGTTAGTAAGCTTTCTAGAAAATATTACAAGCGGAGAGAGCAAGTCTCGGCACGCCCGCTATAAATGAAACATTTACGATTTGTCAAAAGTCGCCCAAAACGGCCTAAGCCCGCCGTCGCTAAAAATAGATTTATTTTTGTCTGTTGGGAATTGCCCGAAATGGCCCGAAACTGCCCGGCCTATTTTTAACAATCGTCCAAATTCGTCCGATACCGCCCGAATTTGTCTGCCTATACCTCTTCACGACGCCCAAAATCGTCCGATACCGTCCGATTTTGCCCGCCTATACCTTAACATTGTCCCGTATGCCTCTCGAGGGACAATGACTAACATATAAAAAGCGACCGCAAACTCCAAAAGGGCAGTCAGATTTGCTCTACCTGTTCCGTGTGTTAACTAAGGCCGCTACCGCTCTTCCGCCGAGCCCGCTACCGCATCTCTTGCAAGCTGCAGAATAAGTACCCCTTAAGTAATCATTAAGTAGCTATTCGATTCCTATTTTTATTACGTCTATGCCTTGAAGTTCGACGTTATTATTATTCAGTTAGTTACCCTTAATTATCGTGAACCCCTCTTCTTCATTTACGAACGTTGTTCGAACCCTTTTTCGGCAGCGTTGCCAGACGGTTACAATACACGGCTTTCATTCTTATTTTACGTGTTGTTTTTCGCTTACTGAGTGTACGGGACATTGTGAGTAAAGCGCCGCATTAAATTAATCTTTCCGTATGGGAGACAACATGACAACGTCGTGTACTCCTTTACATATGTGTACAGGCTATATCTATACATCTTCATGCAAACAGGTTCAAAACAAATATCTATACTTCTACATGTATACAGTATGGTGCATTCATATACAGATAGTGTATTCAATCTGTGTACAGTATCATACCATGAGTTTTATATGTGTACAGGCTATATCTATATATCTTCATGCAAACAGGTTCAAAACCAATATCTATACTTCTACATGTATACAGTATAGTGAGTTCATAAACACATAGTGTATTAAATCTGTATACAGTATAGTGCATTCATGTACACATAGTGTATTCAATCTGTATACAGTATAGTGCATTCATATACACATAGTGTATTCAATCTGTATACAGTATAGTGCATTCATATACACATAGTGTATTAAATCTGTATACAGTATAGTGCATTCATGTACACATAGTGTATTCAATCTGTATACAGTATAGTGCATTCATATACACATAGTGTATTCAATCTGTATACAGTATAGTGCATTCATATACAGATAGTGTATTCAATCTGTATACAGTATAGTGCATTCATATACAGATAGTGTATTCAATCTGTATACAGTATCATACCATGAGTTTTATATGTGTACAGGCTATATCTATATTTCTTCACGCAAACAGGTTCAAAACCAATATTTATACTTCTACATGTATACAGTATAGTGGATTCATATACACAGAGTGTATTCAATCAGTATACAGTATAGTGCATTCATATAAATAAAGTGTATTCAATCAGTATACAGTATAGTGCATTCATATAAACATAGTGTATTCAATCTGTATACAGTTTAGTGCATTCATATACAGACAGTGTATTCAATCTGTATACAGTATAGTGCATTCATATACACATAGTGTATTCAATCTGTATACATTATAGTGCATTCATATACACATAGTGTATTCAATCTGTATACAGTATAATGCATTCATATACACATAGTGTATTCAATCTGTATACAGTGTCATACCATGAGTTTTATATCTGTACAGGCTATATCTATATATCTTGATGCAAACAGGTTCAAAACCAATATCTATACTTCTACATGTAAACAGTATAGTGCATTCATATACAGATAGTGTATTCAATCTGTATTCATAGTGCATTCATATACACATAGTGTATTCAATCTGTATACAGTATCATATTATGAGTTTTATATGTGTCCAGGCTATATCTATATATCTTCATGCAAACAGGTTCAAAACCAATATCTATACTTCTACATGTATACAGTATAGTGCATTCATATACAGTATAGTGCATTCATATACAGATAGTGTATTCATACCATGAGTTTTATATGTGTACAGGCTATATCTATATATCTTCATGCAAACAGGTTCAAAACCTATATCTATACTTCTACATGTATACAGTATAGTGCATTCATATACAGTATAGTGCATTCATATACAGATAGTGTATTCGTACCATGAGTTTTATATGTGTACAGGCTATATCTATATATCTTCATGCAAACAGGTTCAAAACCAATATCTACAGTTCTAAATGTATACCGTATAGTGCATTCATATACAGATACTGTATTCAATCTGTGTACAGTATCATACCATGAGTTTTATATGTGTACAGGCTATATCTATATATCTTCATGCGAACATATGCAAAACCAATATCTATACTTCTACATGTATACAGTGTAGTGCATTCATATACAGATAGTGTATTCAATCTGTATACAGTATAGTGCATTCATATACACGTAGTGTATTCAATCTGTATACAGTATAGTGCATTCATATACACATAGTGTATTCAATCTGTATACAGTATAGTGCATTCATATACACATAGTATATTCAACCTGTATCGAGTATCATACCATGAGTTTTATATGTGTACAGGCTATATCTATATATCTTCATGTAAACAGGTTCAAAACCAATATCTATACTTCTACATGTATACAGTATAGTGCATTCATATACAGATAGTGTATTCAATCTGTACACAGTATCATACCATAAGTTTTATATGTGTACAGGCTGTATCTATATATCTTCATGCAAACAGGTTCAAAACCAATATCTATACTTCTACATGTATACAGTATAGTGCATTCATATACACATAGTGTATTCAATCTGTAAGAGTTTAGTGCATTCATATACAGATAGTGTAATCAATCTGTAAACAGTATAATACCATGAGTTTTATATGTGTACAGGCTATACCTATATATCTTCATACAAACAGGTTCAAAACCAATATCTATACTTATGTATACAGTATAGTGCATTCATATACACATTGTGTATTCAATCTGTGTACAGTATAGTGCATTCATATACAGATAGTGTATTCAATCTGTATACAATATCATATCATGAGTTTTATATGTGTACAGGCTATATCTATATATCTTCGTGCAAACAGGTTTAAAACCAATATCTATACTTTCTAAATGTATACAGTATTGTGCATACTTCTACATGTATACAGTATAGTGCATTCATATACAGATAGTGTATTGAATCTGTATACAGTATCACACCATGAGTTTTATATGTGTACAGGTTATATCTAAATATCTTCGTGCAAACAGGTTCAAAACCAATATCTATACTTCTACATGTATACAGTATAGTGCATTCATATACAGATAGTGTATTCAATCTGTATACAGTATCATACCATAAGTTTTATATGTGTACAAGCAAAATCTATATATCTTCATTCATAGTGCATTCATATACAGATAGTGTATTCAATCTGTATACAGTATCACACCATGAGTTTCACATGTGTACAGGCTATATCTATATATGTTAAAGGAAGTGGCTAAGTCAAACCTGTATTCTCCCTAATTCCCCCCCTTTTCGTATGGGCGAAAGTTAAGTGGGATACTTTTTAGTACTTCCCACACGAACGCTGACTTGGGGGGTTAGGGAACTACCTCGCCGTCACTTGAATCTGAGCAATCTCTGTGTTTAGGACATCTTTGTGTAATTCTCTCTCAGGTATGGTTCTCCATTATATAATGTTGTACAATGTGTGTGACTTATGTGTCTATCTATGCTTGATAATGTGAATAATACAGGCACTAGACCTTGTGGAAGTCTAGCCTTCTTTTACAGGTTATGGGCCCAGGTCCACGCTTTATGCCTGCTCATTAACCCTGTCTCTTATTCTCTATCAGTCATAATAAACCCCAACTTACAAAAAAAATAAAAACGAGTATCATGGCCAGTGCTGGAAGTTCTGGATTTGAAATGAGGAGCATCGCCAAGTTGAATGGAAAGAACTGGTCGTCCTGGAGGTTTGGAGACACCTTGCTGCTAGAAAAGAACAAGTTGATGCGAGTAGTACAGAAAGTGGACACCAAACCAACACAGGTATTAATTGAAAACAATGTGCTTGTTCTGAACTCTAGAACCCAGCCTTGCTAGCAAGATGTGTGCCTTAATCTGATGCAGACGGTATTAAAAAAAAAACGAAAGAATATGGTTATTCTATCAAACACATAAAAGAATATGGTTATTCTACGTTGGACGTGTAAGGTATACACAAAAGAATATGGTTATTCTACGTGTAAGGCATACACAAAAGAATATGGTTATTCTACGTGTAAAGCATACCCAAAAGAATATGGTTATTCTACGTGTAAGGCATACATAAAAGAATGTGGTTATTCTACGTTAGATGTGTAAAAGGGATACACAAAACAATATGACAATTTCTGTAAATCTAACAATCGTACTGATCTTTGATAGATCGAGACTGATGACGTGATAACCAACCAAGCCCTCATTGACGCCTGGGATATGAAAGATATAGAAGCAAGAACCGTCATATACTGCAATGTGGAGCCAGATTTCCAAGTACTCATCGAAGGATGCTCAACTTCGGCTGCAATGTGGGTCCGGTTGCTGTTACAATTTGCTCAGGCAGCCGCTGCCAACGCAAACCTGCTTCTAGGCAAGTTTTTTTACTACAAATATGACAAAGAACACAGTGTACTGAGTCACATCACGAGACTGTCAAGCCTAGCCAAGGAACTGCGCAATCTCAACTCACCGGTAACGGAGCAACAGTTAATCATGAGAACGCTGTATTCATTGCCACCCAGCTATCGCCCGTTCCAATCGTCTTGGCTGAGTGTTCCAGTTGCTGAGCATACTCTACTGAATCTAACCTCGAGACTTGTCGCCGAAGAGGCCATGAACAGAGCAATCAACAATGGTGAAATGGATCCAGCTGATATTGTGTTCTTCGCTGGCAAGTCACGACAGACGTCCGCATCGTCCAGCTCAATTGAGGAGACAGCAATGTCTGCCAGAGGCAGGTACAACAATTACAGACAAGGAGTAAGAGGCTACCGTGGGCGTGGAGGAGCCTATCGGGGACACAAACATGACTACGGAAGTCGGCACTCTAGCGGGAACGGATCCACCATCATTTGCTATTCGTGTGATCAGTCTGGTCATAAAGCTCACAATTGTCCTCAGAGAACGAAGAAAGAAAGCATCAGAGAAATGACAACTTCAACAAAAATCGCACGTCGTTCGGATGTGTCTCAAGCTCACTCTGCCTCGTGGCCAAGCAACCACATTGTTTTTATGCTGATTCTGCAGCATCAAACCACATGACAGACAAACGAGAATTCTTCACCACCTTCAAGGAAATCCCACCCGGAACCTAGAAGGTAACGGGAATCGGAGGTTTGGAGCTACGTGCTGTGGGCAAAGGCAACATTGATGTCGTTTCGACTTTCAACGGAGAAGAAATCAGAGGCACCTTCCATGACGTCTTGTATGTACCCAACCTGAAAGTCAACCTTTTCTCTTTAGGTACAGCCACTGAGTCTGGTTTAGAAGTGCACTTCAAAGGCACAAAGGCATTTTTCTGCAAAGGCGACGTTACCGTCATGATTGGAGAAAGATTTGGAGATTCTCTCTATGTGCTGCATGTAACTCCAGTCAACTATAAACATGGAGGGGATTTTGCCGCTGCTGCCTCATCGATTGTCCCAATTCAATTACTACACCAACGCTTCGCTCACACTAACTGCAGAGACGTGCGAAGAACTATTCAACTGAAAGCCGTCAAAGATGTAAACCTTGATCCTGAACAAGCCAATACTACTGATCCCTGTGGTGGATGCCTCTATGGGAAAATGCACCGTGTGCCCTTCCCGACTGAAGGAAGAGACAGAGCTAAAAGTGTAGGTGATCTAATTCATGGTGACCTGGGCATGGTCAGTGTCCCGACACCAGAAGGACACAAATACTACTCCTTGCTGAAAGACGACTTCAGCGAATACACCGACACTAAGCTATTAAAGAAGAAGAGTGACGTCTCTGCACACGTCGTTGAGTTCTGCAAAATAATCAAAACCCAAACTGGCCGACCTGTCAAAGTGATTAGAACGGATCAAGGTACCGAATGCCGCGGAGAACACTTCGATAAATGGAAACGTGAATCAGGCCTCATTCACCAAACAACCTGCCGTTACAACCCACAACAAAATAGCGTCAGTGAAAGGGCCAACAGGACCCTGATTGAAGGAGTACGATGCTCCATGTATGATGTCACAAACAATCAACGCCCAAACACCAGCATAACAGTTCAGGAATTGTGGGGGGAGTTTTTGCTCGCCACAGTTTACGTCAGAAATCGTGTTGTGTCTGCCAAAAACAAGACTACACCCTACGAGAAATTCTTTGAAAAGAAATCGTCGGTCGGAAACTTTAGAGTCCTTGGGTGTGAAGCTAAAGTCTTAATCCCAAACGAAACTCGATCCAAAATTGATCCGACGTGTGTAACTGGGTGGTTCGTTGGCTTCTGCAACAACATTAAAGGTTGGCGAGTATGGATTCCACATCTGAGAAAAGTTGTCGTCTCACGGGACGTCAAGTTTAATGAAACTCGGTTCATCGGTGATGAAAATGTGAACTCAAACAAAGAATCGAAGCACAACCCGTGCGAACCATTTCGCATCGTAATGGATGTAATGAATATTGAGCAGCAAATCCCGGTAAACCAAGAGGAGGCGGATGCAGTTATGCAACATGAAGAAGGAAATCAAGAACATGCACAAGGTGCTCAGCGTGTCAACAATGATGAAAATATTGCTGAAGATCAAGAAAGAATTATTCAAGGAGAGACGATTCTTCAAGACAATCTCGACGCTAACCAACATGAATTAGCTCATGTTGAAGTTGCAGAAGACGTCCCTACCATCCCAGAAGAACTTCCAGCAAACGAAGGCCACGACTACCGCCGAACCAGATCAGGTCAGATATACCTCAAATACCGTAGGTCACTCGGCCTAGCTGCGTCAAGTTCCGAATCGAGCCCAACTGTTCATTCTGAACTAAACGTTGATGAACCGCAAAGCTATCATGAAGCTCAGCAATCAAAATTTTCAAAAGAATGGATGGCTGCCTTCAAGGAGGAGTATGACGCACAAATCGCCAACGAGTCGTGGATACTGGTATCTCCGTCTGAGCTGTCCCCTGGAACCAAACCAATCGGCCACAAATGGATCGGTAAATTCAAACCGGGATATGGTGATGTCCCTTCAAGGTTCAAAGGTCGCCTCACCGCAGTAGGTTGCAGTCAACGTCCAGGCATCGACTACGGCGATGTGTACGCTGCCGTCCCCAGACTCGAATCATTTCACTTATTTGCGTCGATCGTTGCCAGTGAACACTTAGAAACAGTACAAATCGACATAAAAACAGCATTCCTTAACGCCTCGCTGGATTGTCCTATTTACATGACGCAGCCAGAAGGATTTCGTGTACCAGGAAAAGAAGATTGGCCCGTGCTGTTAAAGAAGGCGCTCTACGGAACAAGCCCCTTTGCTCTGGGGCAAGACCTTCAAAAAGAAAGTAGAAAACGCCGGATTCAAAGCGCTGAATTCTGATGGTTGTGTGTATATCCGCGTAAACGAAGGTGAATACTCTATACTCATCGTTTATGTCGACGATGTGATCTACGCAACTAACAAAAAGGACACGATTCAGCCGTTCATCAAGTTTCTGTCAAGTGACTTCCAAATTCGCAATCTTCCGCCCACGAGATTTCTAGGCCTTAACATGGAGAGGGATAGGTCGACCGGACAGATTTTCGTTTCCCAACAACACACCATTCTCAGTCTGCTTGAAAAATTTGGAATGTCGAACTGTAATCCTATTTCAACACCGGCTGACCCCAACGCCAGACTAAGTGCTCATATGGTACCCGCGGACGAGGGAGAGAAGATCGACATGGACAAGATACCGTAAAGCTCAGTTGTTGGCGCGCTACTATATCTTTCCAGTGCAACACGGCCTGACATATCCTATGCTGTCGGACAGACAGCCAAATACTGTGCATCCCCTTTACTCGCTCATTGGAAAGCAGTAAAGCGAATTTTCAGGTACCTAAAAGGAACATCTGATCTTGGATTCTAGATCGGCGGAAGCAGCGAAGGTGTAGTAGGGTACACCGATGCAGATTTTGGTGGCGACCTCGACAACAGGAAATCCACGTCCGGAAGCATCTACTTTCTGCGAGGTGGGCCGGTGTCTTGGTCCAGTCGGAAGCAAACATCCACAGCTACGTCGACGAACCACAGCGAATACAACGCTCTATCGGACGCAGAAAAGGATGCTGTGTGGCTGGGGCCCTTCCACGCCGAAGTTAGCCCACCAAAAAAAGGAGCACCGGCCGAACCCCTTCCTGTACCAATATACTGTGATAACCAAAGCGCAGTCAAACTTGTTAAAAACCCCGAGTTCCACAGAAGAACAAAACACTTCGAGATTGCGACGCACTTCATCCGAGAATTACAAGAGAAGGGACGCATAACAGTTGTCGAAGTCGAAGGCACGAATCAACTAGCTGATCTGTTCACCAAGCCCCTTACAGAGGATCACTTCGTCAATTGACGTAAACGCTTTGGGATGGGAATTTTTCCGAAAAAGGGTTTGAGGGAGAGTATTAAAGGAAGTGTCTAAGTCAAACCTGTATTCTCCCTAATTCCCCCCCCCCCTTTTCGTATGGGCGAAAGTTAAGTGGGATACTGTTTAGTACTTCCCACACGAACGGTGACATGGGGGGTTAGGGAATTACCTCGCCGTCACTTGAATCTGAGCAATCTCTGTGTTTAGGACATCTTTGTGTAATTCTCTATCAGGTATGGTTCTCCTTTATATGATGTTGTACAATGTGTGTGACTTATGTGTCTAGCTATGCTTGATAATGTGAATAATACAGGTACTAGACCTTGTGGAAGTCTAACCTTCTTTTACAATATATCTTCATGCAAACAGGTTCAAAACCAATATCTATACTTCTACATGCATACAGTATAGTGCATTCATATACAGATAGTGTATTCAATCTGTATACAGTATCATACCATGAGTTTTATATGTGTACAGGCTATACCTATATATCTTCATGCAAACAGGTTCAAAACCAATATCTTACTTCTACATGTACACAGTATAGTGCATTCATATACAGATAGTGTATTCAATCTGTATAAAGTATCATACCATGAGTTTTATATTTGTACAGGCTATATCTATATATCTTCATGCAAACAGGTTCAAAACTAATATCTATACTTCTACATGTATACAGTATAGTGCATTCATATAAAGATAGTGTATTCAATCTGTTAACAGTATCATACCATGACTTTTATATGTGGACAGGCTATATCTATATATCTTCATGCAAACAGGTTCAAAACCAATATCTATACTTCTTCATGTATACAGTATAGTGCATTCATATACACATAGTGTGTTCAATCTGTATACCGACAGTGCTTTCATATACAGATAGTGTATTCAATCTATATACAGTATCATACCATGAGTTTTATATGTGTACAGGCTATATGTATATATCTTCATGCAAACAGGTTCAAAACCAATATCTATACTCCTACATGCATACAGTAAAATGCCTTCATATACAGATAGTGTATTCAATCTGTATACAGTATCATACCATGAGTTTTATATGTGTACAGGCTATATCTATATATCTTCATGCAAACAGGTTGAAAACCAATATCTATACTTCTACATGTATACAGTATAGTGCATTCAGATACAGATAGTTTATTCAATCTGTATACAGTATCATACCATGAGTTTTATATGAGTACAGGCTATATCTACATATCTTCATGCAAACAGGTTCAAAACCAATATCTATACTTCTACATGTATACAGTATAGTGCATTCATATACAGATAGTGTATTCAATCTGTATACAGTATCATACCATGAGTTTTATATGTGTACAGGCTAAATCTATATATCTTCATGCAAACAGGTTCAAAACCAATATCTATACTTCTACATCTATACAGTATAGTGCATTCATATACACATTGTGTATTCAATCTGTATACAGTATCATACCATGAGTTTTGTATGTGTACAGGCTAAATCTATATATCTTCATGCAAACAGGTTCAAAACCAATGTCTATACTTCTACATGTACACAGTATAGTTCATTTATATACACATAGTGTATTCAATCTGTATACAGTATCATACCATGAGTTTTATATGTGTACAGGCTATATCTATATATCTTCATGCAAACACGTTCAAAACCAATATCTATACTTCTACATGTATACAGTATAGTGCATTCATATACAGATAGTGTATTCAATCTGTATACAGTATCATACCATGAGTTTTATAAGTGTACAGGCTATATCTATATATCTTCATGCAAACAGATTCAAAACCAATATCTATACTTCTACATGTATATAGTATAGTGCATTCATATACAGATAGTGTATTCAATCTGTATACAGTACAGTGCATTCATATAGAGATAGTGTATTCAATCTGTAAACAGTATCATACAATGAGTTGTATATGTGTACAGGCCATATCTATATATCTTCATGCAAACAGGTTCAAAACCAAAATCTATACTTCTACATGTATACAGTATAGTGCATTCATATACAGATAGTGTATTCAATCTGTATACAGTATCATACCATGAGTTTTATATGTGTACAGGCTTTATCTACATATCTTCATGCAAACAGGTTCAAAACCAATATCTATACTTCTACATGTATACAGTATAGTGCATTCATATACAGATAGTGTATTCAATCTGTAAACAGTACAGTGCATTCATATACAGATAGTGTACTCAATCTGTAAACAGTATCATACAATGAGTTGTATATGTGTACAGGCTATATATATATATTTTCATGCAAACAGGTTCAAAACCAATATCTATACTTCTACATGTATTCAGTATAGTGCTTTCATATACAGATAGTGTATTCAATCTGTATACAGTATCATACCATGAGTTTTATATGTGTACAGGCTATATCTATATATCTTCATGCAAACAGGTTCAAAACCAATGTCTATACTTCTACATTTATACAGTATAGTTCATTTATATACACATAGTGTATTCAATCTGTATACAGTATCATACCATGAGTTTTATATGTGTACAGGCTATATCTATATATCTTCATGCAAACAGGTTCAAAACCAATATCTATACTTCTAAATGTATACAGTATAGTGCATTCATATACACAAAGTGTATTCAATCTGTATACAGTAAAGTGCATTCATATACAGAGAGTGTACTCAATCTGTAAACAGTATCATACCATGAGTTTTATATGTGTACAGGCTATATCTATATATCTTCATGCAAACAGGTTCAAAACCAATATCTACATTTCTACATGTATACAGTATAGTGCATTCATATACAGATAGTGTATTCAATCTGTATACAGTAGAGTGCATTCATATACACATAGTGTATTCAATCTGTATACAGTATCATACCATGAGTTTTATATGTGTACAGGCTATATCTATATATCTTCATACAAACAGGTTCAAAACCAATATCTATACTTCTACATGTATACAGTATAGTTCATTCATATACAGATATTGTATTCAATCTGTATACAGTATCATACAATGAGTTTCATATGTGTACAGGCTATATCTATATATCTTCATGTAAACAGGTTCAAAAACAATATCTATACTTCTACATGTATACAGTATAGTGCATTCATATACAGATAGTGTATTCAATCTGTATACAGTATCATACCATGAGTTTTATATGTGTACAGGCTATATTTATATATCTTAATGCAAACAGGTTTAAAACCAATATCTATACTTCTACATGTATACAGTATAGTGCATTCATATACAGATAGTGTATTCAATCTGTATACGGTATCATACCATGAGTTGTATATGTATACAGGCTATATATCTTCATGCAAACAGGTTCAAAACCAATGTCTGTACTTCTACATGTATACAGTATAGTGCATTTACATACAGATAGTGTATTCAATCTGTCTACAGTATCATACCATGACTTTTATATGTGTACAGGCTATATCTATATATCTTCATGCAAACAGGTTCAAAACCAATATCTATACTTCTACAAGTATACAGTATAGTGCATTCATATACAGATAGTGTATTCAATCTGTATACAGTATCATACCATGAGTTTTATATGTGTACAGGCTATATCTATATATCTTCATGCAACAGGTTCAAAACCAATATCTATAATCCTAAATGTATACAGTATAGTGCATTCATATACAGATAGTGTATTCAATCTGTATACAGTATCATACCATTTGTTTTATATGTGTACAGGCTATATCTATATATCTTGATGCAAATAGGTTCAAAACGAATATCTATACTTCAACATGTATACAGTATAGTGCATTCATATACACAAAGTGTATTCAATCTGTATACAGTATAGTGCATTCATATACAGATAGTGTATTCAATCTGTAAAGAGTATCATACCATGACTTTTATATGTGTACAGTCTATATCTATATATCTTCATGCAAACAGGTTCAAAAACAATATCTATACTTCTACATGTATACAGTATAGTGCATTCATATACAGATAGTGTATTCAATCTGTATACAGTATCATACCATGAGTTTTATATGTGTAGAGGCTATATCTATATATCTTCATGCAAACAGGTTCAAAACCAATGTCTATACTTCTACATGTATACAGTATAGTGCATCCATATACAGATAGTGTATTAAATCTGTATACAGTATCATACCATGAGTTTTATATGTGTACAGGCTATATCTATATATCTTCATGCAACAGATCAAAACCAATATCTTATATCCTTATGTATACAGTATAGTGCATTCATATACAGATAGTGTATTAAATCTGTATACAGTATCATACCATTAGTTTTATATGTGTACATGCTATATCTGTATATCTTCATGCAAACAGGTTCAAAACCAATATCTATACTTCTACATGTATACAGTATAGTTCATTCATATACAGATATTGTATACAATCTGTATACAGTATCATACAATGAGTTCATATGTGTACAGGCTATATTTATATATCTTCATGTAAACAGGTTCAAAAACAATATCTATACTTCTACATGTATACAGTATAGTGCATTCATATACAGATAGTGTATTCAATCTGTATACAGTATCATACCATGAGTTTTATATGTGTACAGGCTATATTTATATATCTTAATGCAAACAGGTTTAAAACCAATATCTATACTTCTACATGTATACAGTATAGTGCATTCATATACAGATAGTGTATTCAATCTGTATACGGTATCATACCATGAGTTGTATATGTATACAGGCTATATATATCTTCATGCAAACAGGTTCAAAACCAATGTCTGTACTTCTACATGTATACAGTATAGTGCATTTACATACAGATAGTGTATTCAATCTGTCTACAGTATCATACCATGACTTTTATATGTGTACAGGCTATATCTATATATCTTCATGCAAACAGGTTCAAAACCAATATCTATACTTCTACAAGTATACAGTATAGTGCATTCATATACAGATAGTGTATTCAATCTGTATACAGTATCATACCATGAGTTTTATATGTGTACAGGCTATATCTATATATCTTCATGCAACAGGTTCAAAACCAATATCTATAATCCTAAATGTATACAGTATAGTGCATTCATATACAGATAGTGTATTCAATCTGTATACAGTATCATACCATGAGTTTTATATGTGTACAGGCTAAATCTATATATCTTGATGCAAATAGGTTCAAAACGAATATCTATACTTCAACATGTATACAGTATAGTGCATTCATATATACAAAGTGTATTCAATCTGTATACAGTATAGTGCATTCATATACAGATAGTGTATTCAATCTGTAAAGAGTATCATACCATGACTTTTATATGTGTACAGTCTATATCTATATATCTTCATGCAAACAGGTTCAAAACCAATATCTATACTTCTACATGTATACAGTATAGTGCATTCATATACAGATAGTGTATTCAATCTGTATACAGTATCATACCATGAGTTTTATATGTGTACAGGCTATATCTATATATCTTCATGCAAACAGGTTCAAAACCAATGTCTATACTTCTACATGTATACAGTATAGTGCATCCATATAGAGATAGTGTATTAAATCTGTATACAGTATCATACCATGAGTTTTATATGTGTACAGGCTATATCTATATATCTTCATGCAACAGGATCAAAACCAATATCTATAATCCTTAATGTATACAGTATAGTGCATTCATATACAGATAGTGTATTAAATCTGTATACAGTATCATACCATGAGTTTTATATGTGTACATGCTATATCTGTATATCTTCATGCAAACAGGTTCAAAACCACTATCTATACTTCTACATGTATACAGTATAGTTCATTCATATACAGATATTGTATTCAATTAGTATACAGTATCATACAATGAGTTTCATATGTGTACAGGCTATATCTATATATCTTCATGTAAACAGGTTCAAAAACAATATCTATACTTCTACATGTATACAGTATAGTGCATTCATATACAGATAGTGTATTCAATCTGTATACAGTATCATACCATGAGTTTTATATGTGTACAGGCTATATCTATATATCTTCATGCAAACAGGTTCAAAACCAATATCTATACTTCTACATGTATACAGTATAGTGCATTCATATACAGATAGTGTATTCAATCTGTATACGGTATCATACCATGAGTTGTATATGTATACAGGCTATATATCTTCATGCAAACAGGTTCAAAACCAATGTCTGTACTTCTACATGTATACAGTATAGTGCATTTACATACAGATAGTGTATTCAAACTGTCTACAGTATCATACCATGACTTTTATATGTGTACAGGCTATATCTATATATCTTCATGCAAACAGGTTCAAAATCAATATCTATACTTATACATGTATACAGTATAGTACATTCATATACAGATAGTGTATTCAATCTGTATACAGTATCATACCATGAGTTTCATATGTGTATAGGCTATATATCTTCATGCAAACAGGTTCAAAACCAATGTCTGTACTTCTACATGCATACAGTATAGTGCCTTGATATACAGATAGTGTATTCAATCTGTATACAGTATCATACCATGAGTTTTATATGTGTACAGGCTATATCTATATATCTTCATGCAAACAGGTTCAAAATCAATATCTATACTTATACATGTATACAGTATAGTGCATTCATATACAGATAGTGTATTCAATCTGTATACAGTATCATACCATGAGTTTCATATGTGTATAGGCTATATCCATATATCTTCATGCAAACAGGTTGAAAACCAATATCTATACTTCTACATGTATACAGTATAGTGCATTCATATACAGATAGTTTATTCAATCTGTATACAGGATCATATCATGAGTTTTATATGTGTACAGGCTATATCTACATATCTTCATGCAAACAGGTTCAAAACCAATATCTTTACTTCTACATGTATACAATATAGTGCATTCATATACACATAGTGTATTCAATCTGTATACAGTATAGTGCATTCATAGACACATAGTGTATTCAATCTGTATACAGTATCATACTATGAGTTTTATATGTGTACAGGCAAAATCTATATATCTTCATGCAAACAGGTTCAAAACCGATGTCTATACTTCTACATGTATACAGTATAGTTCATTTGTTTACACATAGTGTATTCAATCTGTATACAGTATCATACCATGAGTTTTTTATTTGTACATGCTATATTTATATATCTTCATGCAAACAGGTTCAAAACCAATATCTATACTTCTACATGTATACAGTATAGTGCATTCATATACAGATAGTGTATTCAATCTGTATACAGTATCATACCATGAGTTTTATATGTGTACAGGCTATATCTACATATCTTCATGCAAACAGGTTCAAAACCAATATCTATACTTCTACATGTATACAGCATAGTGCATTCATATACAGATAGTGTATTCAATCTGTATACAGTATCATACCATAAGTTTTATATGTGTACAGGCTATATCTATATATCTTCATGCAAACAGGTTCAAAACCAATATCTATACTTCTACATGTATACAGTATAGTGCGTTCATATACAGATAGTGTATTCAATCTGTATACAGTATTATACCATGTGTTTTATATGTGTACAGGCTATATCTACATATCTTCATGCAAAAAGGTTCAAAACCAATATCTATACTTCTACATGTATACAGTATAGTGCATTCATATACAGATAGTGTATTCAATCTGTATACAGTATCATACCATAAATTTTATATGTGTACAGGCTATATCTATATATCTTCATACAAACAGGTTCAAAACCAATATCTATACTTCTACATGTATACAGTATAGTGCATTCATAGACAGGTAGTTTATTCAATCTGTATCCGGTATCATACCATGAGTTCTATATGTATACAGGCTATATATCTTCATGCAAACAGGTTCAAAACCAATGTCTGAACTTCTACATGTATACAGTATAGTGCATTTATATACAGATAGTGTATTCAATCTGTCTACAGTATCATACCATGAGTTTTATATGTGTACAGGCCATATCTATATATCTTCACGCAAACAGGTTCAAAACCAATATCTATATTTCTACATGTATACAGTATAGTGCATTCATATACAGATAGTTTGTTCAATCTGTATACAGTATCATACCATTAGTTTTATATGTGTACTGGCTATATCTACATATCTTCATGCAAACAGGTTCAAAACCAATATCTATACTTCTACATGTATACAGTATAGTGCATTTATATACAAATTGTGTATTCAATCTGTCTACAGTATCATACCATGAGTTTTATATGTGTACAGGCCATATCTATATATCTTCACGCAAACAGGTTCAAAACCAATATCTATACTTATACATGTATACAGTATAGTGCATTCATATACAGATAGTGTATTCAATCTGTATACAGTATCATACCATGAGTTTCATATGTGTATAGGCTATATATCTTCATGCAAACAGGTTCAAAACCAATGTCTGTACTTCTACATGCATACAGTATAGTGCCTTCATATACAGATAGTGTATTCAATCTGTATACAGTATCATACCATGAGTTTTATATGTGTACAGGCTATATCTATATATCTTCATGCAAACAGGTTCAAAATCAATATCTATACTTATACATGTATACAGTATAGTGCATTCATGTACAGATAGTGTATTCAATCTGTATACAGTATCATACCATGAGTTTCATATGTGTATAGGCTATATCCATATATCTTCATGCAAACAGGTTGAAAACCAATATCTATACTTCTACATGTATACAGTATAGTGCATTCATATACAGATAGATTATTCAATCTGTATACAGGATTATACCATGAGTTTTATATGTGTACAGGCTATATCTACATATCTTCATGCAAACAGGTTCAAAACCAATATCTTTACTTCTACATGTATACAGTATAGTGCATTCATATACACATAGTGTATTCAATCTGTATACAGTATAGTGCATTCATAGACACATAGTGTATTCAATCTGTATACAGTATCATACTATGAGTTTTATATGTGTACAGGCAAAATCTATATATCTTCATGCAAACAGGTTCAAAACCGATGTCTATACTTCTACATGTATACAGTATAGTTCATTTGTTTACACATAGTGTATTCAATCTGTATACAGTATCATACCATGAGTTTTTTATTTGTACATGCTATATTTATATATCTTCATGCAAACAGGTTCAAAACCAATATCTATACTTCTACATGTATACAGTATAGTGCATTCATATATAGATAGTGTATTCAATCTGTATACAGTATCATACCATGAGTTTTATATGTGTACAGGCTATATCTACATATCTTCATGCAAACAGGTTCAAAACCAATATCTATACTTCTACATGTATACAGCATAGTGCATTCATATACAGATAGTGTATTCAATCTGTATACAGTATCATACCATAAGTTTTATATGTGTACAGGCTATATCTATATATCTTCATGCAAACAGGTTCAAAACCAATATCTATACTTCTACATGTATACAGTATAGTGCATTCATATACAGATAGTGTATTCAATCTGTATACAGTATTATACCATGTGTTTTATATGTGTACAGGCTATATCTACATATCTTCATGCAAAAAGGTTCAAAACCAATATCTATACTTCTACATGTATACAGTATAGTGCATTCATATACAGATAGTGTATTCAATCTGTATACAGTATCATACCATAAATTTTATATGTGTACAGGCTATATCTATATATCTTCATACAAACAGGTTCAAAACCAATATCTATACTTCTACATGTATACAGTATAGTGCATTCATATACAGGTAGTTTATTCAATCTGTATCCGGTATCATACCATGAGTTCTATATGTATACAGGCTATATATCTTCATGCAAACAGGTTCAAAACCAATGTCTGAACTTCTACATGTATACAGTATAGTGCATTTATATACAGATAGTGTATTCAATCTGTCTACAGTATCATACCATGAGTTTTATATGTGTACAGGCCATATCTATATATCTTCACGCAAACAGGTTCAAAACCAATATCTATATTTCTACATGTATACAGTATAGTGCATTCATATACAGATAGTTTGTTCAATCTGTATACAGTATCATACCATTAGTTTTATATGTGTACTGGCTATATCTACATATCTTCATGCAAACAGGTTCAAAACCAATATCTATACTTCTACATGTATACAGTATAGTGCATTTATATACAAATTGTGTATTCAATCTGTCTACAGTATCATACCATGAGTTTTATATGTGTACAGGCCATATCTATATATCTTCACGCAAACAGGTTCAAAACCAATATCTATACTTCTACATGTATACAGTATAGTGCATTCATATACAGATAGTGTATTCAATCTGTATGCAGTATCATACCATGAGTTTTATATGTGTACAGGCTATATCTATATATCTTCATGCAAACAGGTTCAAAACCAATATCTATACTTCTACATGTATACAGTATAGTGCATTCATATACAGATAGTGTATTCAATCTGTATACAGTATCATACCATGTGTTTTATATGTGTACAGGCTATATCTACATATCTTCATGCAAAAAGGTTCAAAACCAATATCTATACTTCTACATGTATACAGTATAGTGCATTCATATACAGATAGTGTATTCAATCTGTATACAGTATCATACCATAAATTTTATATGTGTACAGGCTATATCTATATATCTTCATACAAACAGGTTCCAAACCAATATCTATACTTCTACATGTATACAGTATAGTGCATTCATATACAGGTAGTTTATTCAATCTGTATACGGTATCATACCATGAGTTCTATATGTATACAGGCTATATATCTTCATGCAAACAGGTTAAAAACCAATGTCTGAACTTCTACATGTATACAGTATAGTGCATTTATATACAGATAGTGTATTCAATCTGTCTACAGTATCATACCATGAGTTTTATATGTGTACAGCCCATATCTATATATCTTCACGCAAACAGGTTCAAAACCAATATCTATACTTCTACATGTATACAGTATAGTGCATTCATATACAGATAGTTGATTCAATCTGTATACAGTATCATACCATTAGTTTTATATGTGTACTGGCTATATCTACATATCTTCATGCAAACAGGTTCAAAACCAATGTCTGAACTTCTACATGTATACAGTATAGTGCATTTATATACAGATAGTGTATTCAATCTGTCTACAGTATCATTCCATGAGTTTTATATGTGTACAGGCCATATCTATATATCTTCACGCAAACAGGTTCAAAACCAATATCTATACTTCTACATGTATACAGTATAGTGCATTCATATACAGATAGTGTATTCAATCTGTATACAGTATCATACCATGAGGTTTATATGTGTACCGGCTATATCTATATATCTTCATGCAAACAGGTTCAAAACCAATGTCTATACTTCTACATGTATACAGTATAGTTCATTTACATACATATAGTGTATTAAATCTGTATACAATATCATACCATGAGTTTTATATGTGTACATGCTATATCTGTATATCTTCATGCAAACAGGTTCAAAACCAATATCTATACTTCTACATGTATACAGTATAGTGCATTCATATACAGATAGTTCATTAAATCTGTATACAGTATCATACCATGAGTTTTTTATGTGTACATGCTATATTTATATATCTTCATGCAAACAGGTTCAAAACCAATATCTATACTTCTACATGTATACAGTAGAGTGAATTCATATACAGATAGTGTATTCAATCTGTATACAGTATCATACCATAAGTTTTATATGTGTACAGGCTATATCTATATATCTTCATGCAAACAGGTTCAAAACCAATATCTATACTTCTACATGTATACAGCATAGTGCATTCATATACACATAGTGTATTCAATCTGTATACAGTATCATACCTTGAGTTTTATATGTGTACAGGTTAAATCTATATATCTTCATGCAAACATGTTCAAAACCAATGTCTATACTTCCAAATGTATACAGTATAGTTCATTTGTATACACATAGTGTATTCAATCTGTATACAGTATCATACCATGAGTTTTTTATGTGTACATGCTATATTTATATATCTTCATGCAAACAGGTTCAAAAACCATATTTATACTTCTAAATGTATATAGTATAGTGCATTCATATACAGATAGTGTATTCAATCTGTATACAGTATCATACCATGAGTTTTATATGTGTACAGGCTATATATATATATCTTCATGCAAACAGGTTCAAAACCAATATCTATACTTCTACATCTATACAGTATAGTGCATTCATATACACATAGTGTATTCAATCTGTATACAGTATCAAACCATGAGTTTTCTATGTGTACAGGTAAAATCTATATATCTTCATGCAAACAGGTTCAAAACCAATGTTTATACTTCTACATTTATACAGTATAGTTCATTTATATACACATAGTGTATTCAATCTGTATACAGTATCATACCATGAGTTTTATATGTGTACAGGCTATATCTATATTGTAGCGCCAATGTACTTTGGCGCTTAGTATCAGATGCTAAGTGGCCTAAATGTGCGATGTCAATGGACTTTGCCAATCTGGCCGGATGTCAGAGGCTTTAAGAGCCCGTCTGCGGCCGGTTAAAGGGGCAGTCCAGTGTAGTGAGTCTGTGTAGCTGTAAGCTGTGCTAGTGCTGTTGTCGTGTAGTGCTGTTGTGTAAAGCTGTAACCTGTCTACGAATTAATACATCCAGTGAAACTGTTACATGGTGGAGATGCTCCTGTTTTTTCACTGCTAAGATACACGTTTTATCTTGGGTAGGCGTTTGCTGTGAGGGGTCTCTGGAAGTCGAACTTTGCAATTTATTGCCGGGCACGAGGCCACAGCAACGGTCTGGGGAAAGCGTGGATTTGGCAGTGGATCGCAGAGGATCCTCGTGTGAATGTCACACGGGAGAAGTGTGGTCACAGCCGCTGGAGAAAGAAGCCGTAGACGGGCGGCAGAAGAGGCAGCCAAGGAGATTCAAACCTATTACTCGGGTTTGAGGGCGGCAACACCTCTAGCACGGTCGACAGCGGGATTGCAGGGAGCAAACGAAGCACTGGTGTGGACAAAGGGCCGCTCAAGAGGCCCTCCTGGAGGAGTGAGTGAGCTCACTTTGGGACAAAAAGGTACGTGTGTGCTCAGTGAAGAGTCCCTACCGAGGGAAGTCCCAGATCAGGCGCAATTCCAGTCAGATTCTGAGCCACAGGGCGAAGAATTTGAAGACGCTCAGGGCTACCAGGATTCTGGGAATCCGGAAGCAGGTGGTGCGTGCGAAGGGGCAGTCGGGCCGATAGCTGCACGTAGGCAGTACGAAGAGGCTCGGGAGGTAGGGAACAAAGGAGGAGTAAACGCACGGACCAGGGCGGAAGCCGAAGAGTGACAGGTAGGGCGGGTCATTGATCGTGATCAGGGATCACGATCACGTCAAGCAGAGTTTGACGACCGCGAGTCGCTCATTCCGCAGGTGACAGTCTCCAGTGTCCAGGAAGGTACCGGCGTAAAGGCCGTCTCAGCGGAGGCGGAAACGGTCGAAGGCGATCAAGTATCGCAGTCGCAGCGGAGGAAGTCGGGCGACCCAAATTCCAGTGGAACGAAGGGGTTACTGACCGGGAGCCAGGACGTGCGGCGGTCGTCGGCACGAGCGGAAGACGTGACCGGCGGAAGAAGCGCAGTTGGCGTGGAAGCTGATACCACTGGGGTCATCAACCGTTCGTCGGGTACCCATAGCAGCCAGCCGGTGGAGGCGAGAGGCTTGGGAGGAAGAATCCCGCGCGAAGGCCTACGACCCAGAGTGTTCAGTACTCCGCAGGAAACGACAACAGTGAGGCAGGCACGAAGCGGATTCAGCGTCGGAGGATCGCCGAGCCGACAGTCTCTGGAGGAGCCCGAACTAGATTGGGATCCACTCTTGGGAGAAGAGGAAGACATAGCGGAACGTCCAATGTTCCACTACAAGGAGCCCGAAAAGTTCCGGGGCACGCCGAAAGAGAATGCGATTGAGTGGATAGACCGATTTGAAAGGATCGGCCGCCATAATCGCTGGTCCAATAACGATCTAGCAAGGGCCATTGACGTCTCGCTCGAGGGGCCTGCCTACAAATGGATTGTAGGCCTTGAGGCGAGAAACGCCCGACCAGATAACTGGGAGGACCAGCAGATTCGCATAGCCGCAACGGATGACGAACCGGAGCACTACAGAGAAGTGCGAGGGCTCAAGACATTGTTCCTCAAACAATTCGTGGCGGTAAATCTGAAGCGGCAAACGGAAAGGAAGCTGCGGATGAGGGTCCAAGGCAAGGACGAGGACGTCACGGAGTACTACCATGATGTCCTCCTGGACATGTGCCGCATTGTCCAGCCGGATATGGCTGAGGAAGTGCGCATAGATCACCTGTTCAGGGGGTTGAGCTCAACCCTTTATGAGAGACTTTACGTGTTGGGCATCAAGACATGTGAAGATTTCTTGGAAGAGGCGAGGCTTCACGCGGATGCCGTCAAAACAGCCTACGAGAGGGGCTATGAGGATAGGCGTAAAGAGCGGGAGAAGCCTGTCGTGGGAGCAGTAGACCTTGACCAAATGCAAGACCTACGGCGCCAGATCCAAGAGTTGCGGGACGAGCTAGCCCGGGCAAAGGATCCTTCGAAGAAAAAGGAAAAAGAAGGCGGGAAAAGCGAATGGAACAAAAAGCCGAAGAAGAAGAACTCATTTCGCTGTTTTAATTGCGATGAAGAAGGGCACATCGCGAGAAACTGTCAGAAGGAAAAGAAGAAGGAGACTGCGTTGAAACCCAAGAAGCCCGAGGGGGAGGAGCCTAAGGCAGCCTGTGCGGTGATTGGCGGAGACCAGTCTTCGGAAATGACCAATGGCGATCGTCAGCCGACCGAAGAAATTAGGATTGGTGGACGGCCGGTCGATGCTTTGGTCGACACGGGATCGGTGATTTCAGTTATCTCACCATCGTTGGCGAGTAGATTGAAATTGAAAATAGTCCCGTGGGAAGGACCGATGGTCGTGACGGCCGATGGACAGCCGATGAATCCGAGGGGGAAGGTCTCCCTCACGGTCACGAATAAAAACGCGTCCGTGGAGGGTGAAGCCTTGGTCCTGAAGACATTTGGACCAGAATTTATCATGGGGAGAAACTTACTGAAGCTGTTTCGAGAGCTGAAAATCTGTTTTAGTAACCCGCCAATAGTGGAACTAGGAGCCATCCATATGGAGGCAAGCGGTGGGAAAGAAACAGTGAAGAAAGTGACAGTGTCGGTGTGTGTGACGGTGCCGAAAAGAAGTGCGGTGCCAGTAAAAGTGTCCATCCCTGAAGCGGGAAATGACGCTATTATGTTACTGAGACCATCGAAGAAGCTGTTGCAAAATAGTGGACTTTCGGCGGGTCATGCTCTCATCGACTGCTCGAAGCCAGAAGCAGTGGTTCACGTGATGAATGTTGACCATGTGGATCACGTGATCGTCGAGGGAACTTCCATCGGTCACCTAATGCCGATTGACCAGGCGAGCAATCTCTCGTTAGAGAAAACGAGGAGAGGGATGCAGCTGGAGAGGTAGGGGGCCGGTCGGGAAAACCGCGAAAACCAGCGGCGTTTGACCAGTGTGTAGCATCAACTCTGGCGGCGCAGGATCGGAACGACCTGATTGATCTGCTCACACAGTTTCAGGATGTGTTTGCGGACAGTGGGGAGTGCTTGGGCCAGTGTAATGTGCTCGAGCATGCGATTCCAACAGGTGGGGCAGCGCCGATTAAACAGCTGCCAAGGAGACGGGCATGGAGGGAGCGAGAATTGATCAAGGAAGAAGTCAGCAAAATGCTCAAACAGGGAGTTATAGAACCGGCCCAAAGCCCCTGGTCGTCACCAGTCGTCCTAGTGCGGAAAAAGGATGGAAAGTGGCAATTCTGAATTGATTACAGGCGGCTAAATGAGGTGACAACGAAGGATGTGTACCCACTCCCACGTATAGACGATGCTCTATCCAAACTGGAGGGAGCAGCTTTGTTTAGCGTTGTTGACCTACAAAGCGGATATTGGCAGGTGCCGGTTGCGGAAGCCGATAAGCCGAAGACAGCATTTGTTACACCGGATGGCCTCTACCAGTTCCGAGTGATGCCGTTTGGGTTATGATCAGCTCCGAGCACTTTCCAACGACTTATGGACATGGTGTTGGCAGGATTAAAGTGGACCGATTGTTTGGTGTACATGGATGACGTGGTCATCTTTGGAAAAGACGCAGGGGAGCATTTGGAGAGACTGGGAAAAGTTTTGTCCTGCTTCCGGAAGGCCAATTTGAAGTTGAAGATAGAAAAGTGTGCCTTTGGGAACAAGCGTGTGAGAATGCTGGGCCACGTGGTAAGCAAGGCCGGAATAGAGCCGGATCCGGACCACTGTAAGGCCATTGAAATGTTCCCGGGGCCAAACCTCAATGCCAATGAGAAGGCAAAGAGAAAGTGGGTCAAAAGCTTTGTAGGCCTGTGTTCGTTCTACCGGAAGTTCGTGCCAAATTTCGCCCAGGTGGCGTACCCGCTTACGACAATGGAGGGGAAGGGTGTGTTTCGTTGGGGAGAACCGGAACGGAACAGTTTCGCCGAGTTGAAAGCTGCGCTGGTGAAGGCAGCAAAGCTTGTTCATCCAGACTATTCGAAGAACTTTGAAGTGCATCCCGATGCCTGTGACTATGGCATAGGGGCGGCGCTTATGCAAGAAAGAGACGGGAATCCCATGCCAATTTGTTTCGTGAGCAGAGTGTTGAACAGATCGGAGAGGAACTACACGATAACGGAAAAGGAGTGCCTCGCCATTGTATGGGCTGTAAAGAAGTTTCGGCCATACATTTGGGGTACAAAAGTGGTAGTGAAAACCGACCATCATGCCTTGTGTTGGCTGATGACCAAGCAGGAACTCAGTGGCCGGTTGGAGAGGTGGAGTCTGGCGTTACAAGAATACGACATCTCCATCCGCTACAAGAAAGGAAGTTTACACGAAGATGCTGACGCCCTATCGCGGTACTCTATACAAGAAGGGGAAGAAGAGGCGCAAGCTGCGGTCTTTCCAGTGGCGGCTATAGGCTTGGATATAGGATCTTGGGCGGAAGGCCAAGACCGTGTGAAGCAATGGCGATGGATCAAACAAGTGATCGGCAAGAACGGGGCCACGCAGTACGGAAATTTTATGCTGAAGGAAGGCTTGCTGCACCTGAAGACGATCAGATTCGGTCAGGAATTTGACCGCCTTTGTGTGCCTCCGGAGCGGCGGAAGGAAGCGTTGTCGTGGGTTCATGATGAACCTACGGCAGGGCTTCTTGGGCAAGGAAAGACCCTGGAAAAGGCTAGGCAAAGATTTTATTGGCCTAAAATGGACAGAGCTGTTACCCGGTATGTCCAGAGCTGCAAAAGCTGCCAGACGCGGAAGCCGGATCAGGGAAAGACGAAGGGTCTGATGGAGATCACACAGTTGGGAGGACCTTTCGAGAGGATCGAAATTGATGTCCTTGGCCCATTCCCACGATCCCGCAGTGGGAACACAAACATTGTGGTTGCAGTGAACTACCTTACAAAATGGGTGGAAGCACGGGCTTTGCCGGATGCCACGGCCCGGCAAATCGCAAAATTCTTCGTCGAGGATGTCGTGCTTCGACATGGATTTCCACGGGAGTTGACTTCGAGATCAAGGGAAGTGTTTTACAGCCGAAGTCACCCGCGAAGTGTTGGCACTGCTGCGACTGTCGCATCGCATGACGGTGCCTTACCATCAACAAGCAAATGGCCTGGTGGAAAGACAGAACAAGACGCTAGCGACTATGCTAGCGATGTACGTGGATGAGAGCCACGAGGATTGGGACGAATTCCTCGGATTTGTAACCTTTGCCTACAACACTGCCCGACAGGAAAGCACCAACCATACGCCTTTTATGATGGTGTATGGAAGAGAGGCGGTGCTTCCGGCGGATCTTCTGGCGGCGACAGGACCAAACCAGCCAAAACTCGTCGATGCAGAAGACCTGATGAAGGCAATGATGGAGCTGAGAGAGGACGTCAAGGACCGGCTGGCCATTGTACAGCAACGGCAAACGACACAATATGATGCCAGAGCGAGTGTGCCACCAGTGTACGAACCTGGTGATTTAGTGTTAATCTTTCGTCCACAGCGAAAGAAGGGGCTCGCGGAGAAGTTGCTGCATCAATACGTGGGTCCTTATAAAGTGGTCAGACAAGTTACTGAACTAAACTATGAACTTCGGAAACCAAGTGGGAAAAAAACTATTGTAGTGCATGAGTCTCAAATGAAGAAGTTTGTAGTGGAATCGGACGACGAGTCCGATAGCGAAGAACAAAGTGAGAAGGTAGTGGATGCCGAAACCGAGTCGGGTGTCGAGCGAGCTGACACCGGCTCGGGAGAAGCACGTGCCGAAACTGAAGCGGGTGGGGCGCGTGCCGATTATGACACGGGGCCGATACCCGAAGCTGACAGTGAAGTGACACCTGACACCGACCCTATTGGAGTAGCTGTGGAACAGCCAGCGAAAAGAGAAAGGGGGAGAGTGAGGCGCCGTCCATTGGAGCCGATCGCCGAACTGGACGAAGGCCTACAAGACGAAGGAGGTTCCGCAATGGACTCGGCGGCGGAAGCACCGACGGGTCGTCCTACCAGGAAGAAACGGGCACCCGGATGGATGAAAAACATTCTGTTCTTTACATTGGTCTGTGTCGTAGGCCAATTGGTCCAAGGGAACGAAATGAAGGGAAAATTCGTTGTTACCGAGGGAGCAGTGTTTCACCCCGAGGGTACTTTGGCACTGGGCGACTCAGAATGGGTTGTCATTTACGACGTGCCCACCAAGCGGGCGGAGCAGGTAATTAAATTGGTTACCACTTGGATAGACGATATGTCGAGTGCCTTCGGCAAAGCGGTGACGGGGAATTTCCCTATGGAGGTAAAACCGTTTTTGGAAGGTCCGGCGCTTGATTTGGCTGAAATCAAGGCAAGAGCGGAGAGGCGGAGGCGGGAATTCCGAGAACTAGAACGAGCTTTGAAAGGCGACGGAACCCGGCGGAAGCGCGGATTGATCGACGGGGGCGGCCAGCTTCTTAACTGGCTCTTTGGAACCGCCACCACGAAGGACTTGGAAGCCGTGCACTCGAAGCTTGAGTCATTCGACAAGAGGGGTCTGGAGGTGGTGCACCTGCTCCAGGAGCAAGCGACCTTGTTAAGTGTGACTATGGGACACCTGGCGGAGCATGAGTCCGAAATCAGTGCTCTCATGGCAGTGGCGGGGCAGATGCGTCGAGAACAGGCACAACTGAGGAAGGTCTGATTCCTGAGTCCAGCTATCATTGAAGCTGGACTCACCTGGCTCGAGAGTTACTGTTCCTGCAAAAAGTAACAAGGTCTGTGGAGAATGCAAATAGAGCGCTGGACTGGACGGCCGAAGTCCTATACGGTTGGCAAACCGGCCTTGCGGATGCAGCTATAGGGAGATTGTCACCACTCCTTTGTCCTCCGAATGTACTGGCTCAAGCGCTGGATTCGGTTCGACAAGTTTTGCCCCAAGGCTGGGGACTAACACCAGCATTACAAGGAGGAAATGGCTGGAGGGCCTACCAGGAAGCCAGGGTGGAAGCGGCGCTTGTGAGTGGGAACGTTCGATTGTTTATTCATCTGCCGGTGTTCGAATTCAATTACGCCTTGCAGATCTACAGTGTGTTCCCCATGCCAGTAGCATCCAGCAAAGAGGAGTCAGTATCCCACTCCTACGAAGGTTTGGCTCCATACTTGGGAGTATCGCCAGACCGTCAACTGTTCGTCGAGTTAAACGTTGACGAGGCCCGAAAATGTGCACCCTACATGGGCAGTGTATGCCCTTTCCTGAAGCCTATCGATCGGAAAGGGAGGATGAAGAGCTGCGCAGCGGCAGTCTTTCTGCAGGAGCCGGAAGGGATTCAGAGGAACTGCCGTTTAGACAGTAAAAAGTGGACCGGTATTGACTTGTTTTACATTGGAGGAAGAAAATGGGGTTACGCAGGAAAAAATAATGTAACCATAGTGCTTCGGTGTCCTGGGAAAAGAATAGGGGGAATAGGCCTACCGCAAGTGCTGCCGGCAGCGGAAGTAATAAAAATTCCAAGATTGTGTTCGGCAACGTCGGACGACTGGGTCCTACAAGCAAGCTTTAGACAAATGTTACCGGTGAATGTGACGAGTGTCATCGATGAGGAGGCCGCCGGGATGCTGAGCGGCCTACTAGCACCAGTCCTGGAGCAATCGCAACCGGTCGTAAAGAGCCCCATCATGGAGGAAGCGCCAGTCGCCCTTCGAACGCCTACGCGGATAGACCTAGCAGGAGCGAGCTCACATCTGAAAGCAGTGGAACGTCTGCGGCGCCAGTGGGAAGAAGAAGGGAACGCCAAGCGCTATCCTTTCGAATGGTTAATTGGATGCCTGTTCCCGGTGCCACTAATGGTGTACCTATGGTTCGAGTATCGGAGGCTGAGCAGTCACGTGGATACCCTATTGGTGGATCGTCTTAGGCAGGTGCGGGAGTCAAGAGATAAAGATCAAGGCGAGCCCGGCCCGCATGCAGTGGAGTGATTGTCTCCGTTAAAATTCAGTTATTTTGCCCCATTTTAAAGTAGTGAGTATGGCCTGTATGTGTTAGCCATTTAGAATCTGTTAGTGAAGCATGGGCATTCTTTATGTCATTCCCTGGGAACCCGTTTCTGTAGGTAGGAAGGGGAATGTAGCGCCAATGTACTTTGGCGCTTAGTATCAGATGCTAAGTGGCCTAAATGTGCGATGTCAATGGACTTTGCCAATCTGGCCGGATGTCAGAGGCTTTAAGAGCCCGTCTGCGGCCGGTTAAAGGGGCAGTCCAGTGTAGTAAGTCTGCGTAGCTGTAAGCTGTGCTAGTGCTGTTGTCGTGTAGTGCTGTTGTGTAAAGCTGTAACCTGTCTCCGAATTAATACATCCAGTGAAACTGTTACAATATATCTTCATGCAAACAGGTTCAAAACCAATATCTATAATCCTAAATGTATACAATATAGTGCATTCATATACAGATAGTGTATTCAATCTGTATACAGTATCATACCATGAATTTTATTTGTGTGCAGGCTATATCTATATATCTTCATGCAAACAGATTCAAAACCAATATCTATACTTCTACATGTATACAGTATAGTGCATTCATATACAGATAGTGTATTCAATCTGTATACAGTATCATACCATAAATTTTATATGTGTTCAGGCTATATATATATATCTTCACGCAAACAGGTTCAAAACCAATATCTATACTTCTACATGTATACAGTATAGTTCATTTGTATACACATAGTGTATTCAATCTGTATACAGTATCATACCATGAATTTTTTATGTGTACATGCTATATTTATATATCTTCATGCAAACAGGTTGAAAACCAATATCTATACTTCTACATGTATACAGTATAGTGCATTCATATACAGATAGTTTATTCAATCTGTATACAGTATCATGAGTTTTATAAGAATTTTAAAAGTTTTATCATATACCATGAGTTTTATATGTGTACAGGCTATATCTACATATCTTCATGCAAACACGTTCAAAACCAATATCTATACTTCTACATGTATACAGTATAGTGCATTCATATACAGATAGTGTATTCAATCTGTATACAGTATCATACTATAAGTTTTATATGTGTACAGGCTATATCTATATATCTTCATGCAAACAGGTTCAAAACCAATATCTATACTTCTACATGTATACAGCATAGTGCATTCATATACACATAGTGTATTCAATCTTTATACAGTATCATACCATGAGTTTTATATGTGTACAGGTTAAATCTATATATCTTCATGCAAACATGTTCAAAACCAATGTCTATACTTCTACATGTATACAGTATAGTTCATTTGTATACACATAGTGTATTCAATCTGTATAGAGTATCATACCATAAGTTTTTTATGTGTACATGCTATATTTATATATCTTCATGCAAACAGGTTCAAAAACAATATCTATACTTCTACATGTAAACAGTATAGTGCATTCATATACAGATAGTGTATTCAATCTGTATACAGTATCATACCATGAGTTTTATATGTGTACATGCTATATATATATATCTTCATGCAAACAGGTTCAAAACCAATATCTATACTTCTACATCTATACAGTAAAGTGCATTCATATACACATAGTGTATTCAATCTGTATACAGTATCATACCATGAGTTTTATATGTGTACAGGCTATATCTATATATCTTTATGCAAACAGGTTCAAAACCAATATCTATACTTCTACATGTATACAGTATAGTGCATTCATATACACACAGTGTATTCGATCTGTATACGGTATAGTGCATTCATATACACATAGTGTATTGAATCTGTATACAGTATAGTGCATTCATATACACATAGTGTATTCAATCTGTATACGGTATATTGCATTCATATACACATAGTGTATTGAATACATATACAGTATAGTGCATTCATATACACATAGTGTATTGAATCTGTATACAGTATAGTGCATTCATATACACATAGTGTATTCGATCTGTATACAGTATAGTGCATTCATCATATACACATAGTGTATTCAATCTGTATACAGTATAGTGCATTCATATACACATAGTGTATTCAATCTGTATACAGTATAGTGCATTCATATACACATAGTGTATTGAATCTGTATACGGTATAGTGAATTCATATACACATAGTGTATTCAATCTGTATACAGTATAGTGCATTCATATCCACATAGTGTATTCAATCTGTATACAGTATAGTGCATTCATATACACATAGTGTATTCGATCTGTATACGGTATAGTGCATTCATATACACATAGTGTATTGAATCTTTATACAGTATGGTGCATTCATATACACATAGTGTATTCAATCTGTATACAGTATCATACCATGAGTTTTATATGTGTACAGGCTATATCTATATATCTTCATGCAAACAGGTTCAAAACCAATATCTATACTTCTACATGTATACAGTATAGTGCATTCATATACAGATAGTGTATTCAATCTGTATACAGTATAGTGCATTCATATACACATAGTGTATTGAATCTGTATACAGTATAGTGCATTCATATACACATAGTGTATTGAATCTGTATACAGTATAGTGCATTCATATACACATAGTGTATTGAATCTGTATACAGTATAGTGCATTCATATACACATAGTGTATTGAATCTGTATACAGTATAGTGCATTCATATACACATAGTGTATTGAATCTGTATACGGTATAGTGCATTCATATACACATAGTGTTTTCGATCTGTATACGGTATAGTGCATTCATATACACATAGTGTATTCAATCTGTATACAGTATTGTGCATTCATATACATATAGTGTATTCGATCTGTATACGGTATAGTGCATTCATATACACATAGTGTTTTCGATCTGTATACGGTATAGTGCATTCATATACACATAGTGTATTGAATCTGTATACAGTATAGTGCATCCATATACACATAGTGTATTCGATCTGTATACGGTATAGTGCATTCATATACACATAGTGTATTGACTCTGTATACAGTATAGTGCATTCATACACACATAGTGTATTCGATCTGTATACAGTATAGTGCATTCATATACACATAGTGTATTCAATCTGTATACAGTATAGTGCATTCATATACACATAGTGTATTGAACAGGTTCAAAACCAATATCTATACTTCTACATGTATACAGTATAGTGCATTCATATACAGATAGTGTATTCAATCTGTATACAGTATAGTGCATTCATATACAGATAGTGTATTGAATCTGTATACAGTATAGTGCATTCATATACACATAGTGTATTGAATCTGTATACGGTATAGTGCATTCATATACACATAGTGTATTGAATCTGTATACAGTATAGTGCATTCATATACACATAGTGTATTCGATCTGTATACGGTATAGTGCATTCATATACACATAGTGTATTCAATCTGTATACAGTATAGTGCATTCATATACACATAGTGTATTCAATCTGTATACAGTATCATACCATGAGTTTTATATGTGTACAGGCTATATCTATATATCTTCATGCAAACAGGTTCAAAACCAATATCTATACTTCTACATGTATACAGTATAGTGCATTCATATACAGATAGTGTATTCAATCTGTATACAGTATAGTGCATTCATATACACATAGTGTATTGAATCTGTATACAGTATAGTGCATTCATATACACATAGTGTATTCGATTTGTATACGGTATAGTGCATTCATATACACATAGTGTATTGAATCTGTATACAGTATAGTGCATTCATATACACATAGTGTATTGAATCTGTTTACAGTATCATACCATGAGTTTTATATGTGTACAGGCTATATCTATATATCTTCATGCAAAAAGGTTCAAAACCAATATCTATACTTCTACATGTATACAGTATAGTGCATTCATATACAGATAGTGTATTCATTCTGTATACAGTATAGTGCATTCATATACACATAGTGTATTCGATTTGTATACGGTATAGTGCATTCATATACACATAGTGTATTGAATCTGTATACAGTATAGTGCATTCATATACACATAGTGTATTCAATCTGTATACAGTATAGTGCATTCATATACACATAGTGTATTGAACAGGTTCAAAACCAATATCTATACTTCTACATGTATACAGTATAGTGCATTCATATACAGATAGTGTATTCAATCTGTATACAGTATCATGAGTTTTATAAGAATTTTAAAAGTTTTATCATATACCATGAGTTTTATATGTGTACAGGCTATATCTACATATCTTCATGCAAACACGTTCAAAACCAATATCTATACTTCTACATGTATACAGTATAGTGCATTCATATACAGATAGTGTATTCAATCTGTATACAGTATCATACTATAAGTTTTATATGTGTACAGGCTATATCTATATATCTTCATGCAAACAGGTTCAAAACCAATATCTATACTTCTACATGTATACAGCATAGTGCATTCATATACACATAGTGTATTCAATCTTTATACAGTATCATACCATGAGTTTTATATGTGTACAGGTTAAATCTATATATCTTCATGCAAACATGTTCAAAACCAATGTCTATACTTCTACATGTATACAGTATAGTTCATTTGTATACACATAGTGTATTCAATCTGTATAGAGTATCATACCATAAGTTTTTTATGTGTACATGCTATATTTATATATCTTCATGCAAACAGGTTCAAAAACAATATCTATACTTCTACATGTAAACAGTATAGTGCATTCATATACAGATAGTGTATTCAATCTGTATACAGTATCATACCATGAGTTTTATATGTGTACATGCTATATATATATATCTTCATGCAAACAGGTTCAAAACCAATATCTATACTTCTACATCTATACAGTATAGTGCATTTATATACAGATAGTGTATTCAATCTGTCTACAGTATCATACCATGAGTTTCATATGTGTACAGGTTATATCTATATATCTTCATGCAAAAAGGTTCAAAACCAATATCTATACTTCTACATCTAAACAGTATAGTGCATTTATATACATAGTGTATTCAATCTGTATACAGTATCACACCATGAGTTTTATATGTGTACAGGCTATATCTATATATCTTCATGCAACCAGGTTCAAAACCAATATCTATAATCCTAAATGTATACAGTATAGTGCATTCATATACAGATAGTGTATTCAATCTGTATACAGTATCATACCATGAATTTTATTTGTGTGCAGGCTATATCTATATATCTTCATGCAAACAGATTCAAAACCAATATCTATACTTCTACATGTATACAGTATAGTGCATTCATATACAGATAGTGTATTCAATCTGTATACAGTATCATACCATGAGTTTTATATGTGTACAGGTTAAATCTATATATCTTCATGCAAACATGTTCAAAACCAATGTCTATACTTCTACATGTATACAGTATAGTTCATTTGTATACACATAGTGTATTCAATCTGTATAGAGTATCATACCATGAGTTTTTTATGTGTACATGCTATATTTATATATCTTCATGCAAACAGGTTCAAAAACAATATCCATACTCGGGCGGCAGGAGACGTGGTCGGAGCCGTTGAAGGAATGACGAAAAACCGTTGGTTCGGACAGTTGGTGACATGTATACAGTATAGTGCATTCATATACAGATAGTGTATTCAATCTGTATACAGTATCATACCATAAATTTTATATGTGTTCAGGCTATATATATATATCTTCATGCAAACAGGTTCAAAACCAATATCTATACTTCTACATCTATACAGTATAGTGCATTCATATACACATAGTGTATTCAATCTGTATACAGTATCATACCATGAGTTTTATATGTGTACAGGTAAAATCTATATATTTTCATGCAAACAGGTTCAAAACCAATGTCTATACTTCTACATGTATACAGTATAGTTCATTTATATACACATAGTGTATTCAATCTGTATACAGTATCATACCATGAGTTTTATATTTGTACAGGCTATATCTATATATCTTCATGCAAACAGGTTCAAAACCAATATCTATACTTCTACATGTATACAGCATAGTGCATTCATATACACATAGTGTATTCAATCTGTATACAGTATCATACCATAAGTTTTTTATGTGTACATGCTATATTTATATATCTTCATGCAAACAGGTTCAAAAACAATATCTATACTTCTACATGTAAACAGTATAGTGCATTCATATACAGATAGTGTATTCAATCTGTATACAGTATCATACCATGAGTTTTATATGTGTACAGGCTATATATATATATCTTCATGCAAACAGGTTCAAAACCAATATCTATACTTCTACATCTATACAGTATAGTGCATTTATATACAGATAGTGTATTCAATCTGTCTACAGTACCATACCATGAGTTTCATATGTGTACAGGTTATATCTATATATCTTCATGCAAAAAGGTTCAAAACCAATATCTATACTTCTACATCTAAACAGTATAGTGCATTTATATACACATAGTGTATTCAATCTGTATACAGTATCATACCATGAGTTTTATATGTGTACAGGCTATATCTACATATCTTCATGCAAACAGGTTCAAAACCAATATCTATACTTCTACATGTATACAGTATAGTGCATTCATATACACATAGTGTATTCAATCTGAATACAGTATCATACCATGAGTTTTATATGTGTACAGGCTATATCTATATATCTTCATGCAAACAGGTTGAAAACCATAGTATACATATAGTGTATAAACATAGTGTATTCAATCTGTAAACAGTATCATACCATGAGTTTTATATGTGTACAGGCTATATCTATATACAGGTTCAAAACCAATATCTATACTTCTACATGTATACAGTATAGTGCATTCATATACAGATAGTGTATTCAATCTGTATACGGTATCATACCATGAGTTGTATATGTATACAGGCTATATATCTTTATGCAAACAGGTTCAAAACCAATATCTATACTTCTACATCTAAACAGTATAGTGCATTCATATACACATAGTGTATTCAATCTGTATACAGTATCATACCATGAGTTTTATATGTTTACAGGCTAAATCTATATATCTTCATGCAAACAGGTTCAAAACCAATATCTATACTATTACATGTATACAGTATAGTGCATTCATATACAGATAGTCTATTCAATCTGTATACAGTATCATACAATGAGTTTTATATGTGTACAGGCTATATCTATATATCTTCATGTAAACAGGTTCAAAACCATAGTATACATATAGTGTATACACATTGTGTATTCAATCTGTAAACAGTATCATACCATGAGTTTTATATGTGTACAGGCTATATCTATATATCTTCATGCAAACAGGTTCAAAACCAATATCTATACTTTTACATGTATACAGTATAGTGCTTTCATATACAGATAGTGTATGTAATCTGTATACAGTATCATACCATGAGTTTTATATGTGTACAGGCTATATCTATATATCTTCATGCAAACAGGTTCAAAACCAATATCTATACTTCTACATGTATACAATATAGTGCATTCCAATACAGATAGTGTATTCAATCTGTAAACAGTATCATACCATGAGTTTTATATGTGTACAGGCTATATCTATATATTTTCATGCAAACAGGTTCAAAACCAATGTCTATACTTCTACATGTATACAGTATAGTGTCGAGGACTTTTCTTTGGCACTTAATGAAAATAAATTTCGGTCGCTTGGGTAGCTTTGTATTTTCCGTTGTGAGGAATGAGCGTCTTTGCTCCACCACAAGATTCGAACAACTACTGTCTTTGTTTCAACATTTAGGCCCTGAGGTCAATTTAGCTGCGGGGTGGGGGTACAATAATTTTGGCGAATCAGCCTGAAGGAAAGCATGACATGCTCAGACTTGTTTAGCTGCAACGTAATGGGGGAATGCGAAGCGAGAGTCTTACCCTCTCGTTGCATACAAACAAAGAAAAAAATGAATACAGTGCAAACGTAGTTTTAAACACATTAAAGGTCGGAAATATCCGACATACACCCGGCCAGAATTACTCGTCTTCTTCTTCTACCGTTTCCAACTGCGCCTGGAACTTGATATTCTCGTTTGCTCGCTGGGCCGCTCTGCGCTGGATCCTCACCGCCCTCGGCATCATCTCATCGATGACTGGAATCGGGATTGATGACAGGAATGGACTTCCAGCTGGCTCTTGAACTGCTGACACCGACGGGTTTTCGACGGGAACTGGAACCAATGGCAAAGGTTTGGCCGCTGCGGCTTCTACGATGCGCTGCTTTCCTGATTCCACTGGAATCAATGTTTCAGTTGACTCGACTACTTCTAAGGGGTATAGTTTGTTGATGGGGCGGCTGGTTTTACCCTTAGCCGTCCTGATTTCTTCCGAACGCACCTTGCCATCCGCACCCCGGTTTAGCTGTTTCACGATGGCTAACTTCCACTCTGATCTTTTACTGTCTTGATGGACTTGCACGACGTCGCCAATCTTTATCGCTTCCTTGCTCGTTCCTTTGGTTGCCTGGTGATGCTCCCGTAGTGAAGGCAGATAGAGATGAGTCCATCTGCGCCAGAAGGCGCGTAAAACATTCTGCGTTCTTAAATACGCTTTGGATAGAATCTGGGGTTCTGTAGAGCGTCCATAACTAGGATCTTCTAGCTCCTCGTCTGCTGCATAGTGAATCGGCAACGTAGTGATGCGACGACCGTAAAGTAGATGGGCAGGAGTGAGGGTCTCGAAGCTTTGAATATCCGTTGAAACTCGAGTTAAAGGCCGATCATTGAGGATCGCCTCTATCTGCGAGACGACTGTTTTTAGCTGGACAAGACTCAATCTCGTCCGACCAGTCATTTTCCTTAGAGAAGTTTTTGTTAGGGAAATCAGGCGCTTCCACCATCCGCCGTACCACGGCGCTCGCTTGGGTATGAATTTCCAAGTGATCCTCAGGTTGGCAAGTTCCTTTGCGACCTCCGGTTGTTTGAAGAACTCCAACAGAATATTTGAGGCGCTTACAAATGTCGACGCATTATCCGAATAGATAACTCGGGGAATGGAATGATGACTCGTAAAGCGACGCACTGCGTCGATGAAGGCTCCGCTCGTCATATTCTCAACTACTTCCAAATGAATAGCGCGCGTTACTCCACAGGTAAACAATAAGATGTATACCGAATCCTCTCCTTCTTTGACGCGGATGGGGATTGACCCGGTGTAATCTATTCCGGTGACTTCAAAAAGGTAGGACTGACGAACACGATCTCCCGGAAGAGGCGCTGGGTCTGGAAGTTTGTACGACGATCCATGGTCTCTTCTGCATTTGATACAGCTTCGACAAATTCTTTTAACTTGCGCTCTGGCAGATGGTATCCAGTAGTGCTGAATCAACTGAGCTAAAGTAGATTCCGTTCCATAATGGAAAATTCGCTCGTGGACATCAGTGATAATCAGTCGTGCCAGGTCTGAATGTTTTGGAATCAATACTGGATATTTCGCCGACTCAGCCATAGTAGAGTTTTGGAGCCTGCCTTTGCAGCGGATGATATGGTCTGCATCTAGGAATAGATCAAGTTGAGATACTAGTGCAGGTCTCCAAGATTTCTTCTTTGATTGTAGATAGTCCAGTTCGGATGGAAAATATTTCTTCTGAAAAGCACGAATCCAAACCTCTGCTTTCTGTAGTTCGTCGGAGTTGAGCGGCTCTCGATTCCACAAATCACGCGATTGATTTTTTAATCGAAAATTGCTTGCGAGACGAAACACTTGCGCTGTCACCCGCAACAGCTTCTTGAAACTGTACTTTGATGGATCTATCACTGAAAATAAATCTTCCTCCTTGACGACTGGATCTGCGCCTTTTATAGCGACGTGAACTGCTTTGGAGCTTTTAAACTCTGTTACTGACCATGCTGGCCAACTCTTGCGATCCGTCAACCACTTCGGGCCTTCCTTCCACAGCTTTGAAGCTTTCAATTCTTTAAATGAGGCACCTCGGGAGAGGATGTCGGCTGGATTCTCTGCTGACGGAACATATTTCCATGTAGCCGCCTGAGTTTTGTTGAAGTCCCGGATTTTCTTCACTCGATTCGCAATAAACTGCCGTGGGTGTCCCTCTTCTTTGGAGATCCAGTGATGCACAATTTGACTGTCGCTCCAGAGATAAACTCGAAGCTTGATTCCGAGTGGCTCAAGTGCGGCAATGATGGTCGTAGCGATCAGAACGCCCAAGTAGGCTGCCATCAATTCGGATTCTGGAATAGACAACTCTCGGTCTTCTTCTTTTTGTTGGCTTCTGATTGGCGTGATTCTCACCTTTGATTCGACGAACGCTACTTCTTGGTGATGCACTAAATATGCTATCGCACCGTAGGCTCGGCGAATCGCATCACAAAAAATATGGAGCTCTCGTACCGCTATAGCTAATCCGAAATAGGATCTTCTCACCGACATAATTTTTTGTTCTGTAGCACAAACGATCGAAGACACTATTTCTTTCCACTTCCCTAAATGTTCACTTGTCAGTTCTTCGTCTAGTTTAACGTTTTTTATACACAAATCTTGGATTAGGATCTTTGCGCTTGTGGCCAACGGCGCATAAAACCCAAGCGGATCGTAGAATGCGCCCGCTCCTTTGAGAACGTCGCGTTTCGTTGCCTTTTCAATTGATGGAGATAAATTTGGAATTTGTATGTGGAGGCAATCGCTATTGCGGTTCCAAATTAGTCCAAGCGTCTTTGACTCTGGTGAGGCGTCGAACGTTCCTTTCCCTTCCAGCTTTTTCTCTAAGTAGCGATCACTGAATCCCCATGCCTGGAGTGGCAGGTTCGCACCGCGCATGATATTGTTCGCATGATGAAAGTAACTTTCGGTCTCAGTTTAACTATCACACCCGGTGATAATATTATCAACAAAAACACTTCGCTGCAAATCAGCAGCCATTTCAGAGCCATTTCTTGACAGATGATGCATAACGACAGAGTTGAGAATGAATGGCGATGATTTCGCACCAAAGGGAACTACTTTAAAGCGATAGATAACTAACGGCGAATCGGGATCTTGTGGATTTGATAACCACATCCAACGTAGATAATCGCGATCTGACTCATGAAGCTCGATGTGATGGAAGGCTTTTTCGACATCAGCAACTATGCCTATAGCGTGGACTCTGAATCGGACCAAAAGATGAACCTGATCGTTGTGAAGGGGCGCACCAGTTTCAACGCAGTCATTAAAGCTCACGCCATTCCAACCTTTGTTGGAACAATTGTAGACAATCCGGATGGGAGTGGTCGATGACTCCTTCTTCACATAGTGGTAGGGTATATAATGACAATCCTTGATGAGTGGCTCTGACGGAACTAGCTCGATGTAATGGCGATCTAACTGATCTTTGATAATGTCGGCAAACACTCCCAACATCCCGTCTCTTGTTAAACGTTTGATGGTGGCTTCGGTCATCTTTTTCACCATGGTAAAATTAGAAACGAGCTCGGGGTGATCACTTTTCCACGGGAATCGGGCAATATACTTGCTGTCTATGAACTGAATGCATTTCTTGGCGTAGTCCGTCGCTTCACTGACCTTTTCCTGACGAGGAAAGATTCCAAAAGTCTCCAGCGACCACATAAACAAAAATTCGTCCGCACTTTCAACAGATTGCACATGTAGATTCAGGGATTGCACTGGTTTTTTCACTCTCACATTTTCCAGCGGGCCGGACACCAAATAACCAATTTTGGAACCCATTGCGGTTGGTCCGTTACCGCGGATGGGTCGCTCGTCCTCGATGAAACTCCAGTAGAAGTCTGCACCAATTAACAAGTCGATAGAGAACAAATCTTCATTGTTGCAGGGATGAGCTAAATCCAAATTCTTCAAATGCGGAAGTTCTTGAAGATTCTGAGGTCAATTTAGCTGCGGGGTGGGGGTACAATAATTTTGGCGAATCAGCCTGAAGGAAAGCATGACATGTTCAGACTTGTTTAGCTGCAACTTAATGGGGGAATGCGAAGCGAGAGTCTTACCCTCTCGTTGCATACAAACAAAGAAAAAAATGAATACAGTGCAAACTTAGTTTTAAACACATTAAAGGTCGGAAATATCCGACATATAGTGCATTCATATACAAATAGTCTATTCAATCTGTATACAGTATCATACCATGAGTTTTATATGTGTACAGTCTATATTCATATATCTTCATGCAAACAGGTTCAAAACCATAGTATACATATAGTGTATACACATAGTGTGTTCAATCTGTATACAGTATAGTGCATTCATACAGTACTCACCAAACGATTAGTTACACCCTCTCTTTTTCAATGCATTCTTATGGCACTACGTGTCTCAGAAAAGACGCGCTACGAATCTTATGTGCATGAAAAAAATGTAGGAGTTACACCTAGGTCGATAAAGTATCGATCACTTGATTAAGTACTACCCTTTTCCCCCATAAGCGCTATGTTAAAACCGGCGTTTTCCAAAATTTAAATAAAATACTTTCAAAAAAGATAAAAATCCTTTTTTGTGCTAAAAGATGTGCCATCCTTTATTCTATTGAAACATGATCAATGTTTTCTAATTTGACGAAATGAAAAAATACTTCCCTATACCTCAAAGCTTACACCCTCAATTTTCTTAAGAGAAAACCATGATTGCCTGCTTGCGCCACTAGGGCGATAATGTTTTCTCAAGAAAATTTGGGTGATCCAACTTTGAGGTATAGGGAAGTATTTTTAAATTTTATCGAATTAGAAAATATTCATCACTTTTCAACAGAATAAAGCATGGTACATCTTTTAGCACAATAACGGATTTTTATCTTTTTTGAGAATATTTTGTTTAAATTTTGGAAAACGCCGGTTTTAACATGGCGCTTATGGGGGAAAAGGGTATGTACTTAATCAAGTGATCGATACTTTATCGACCTAGGTGTAACTCCTACAATTTTTTCATGCACATTGCAAGATTTTTAGCGCGTCTTTTCTCCTGATAGAAGAAATAAGAAAAAAAATTCTAGCTCTAACGGTTAAAAAGATATTTAAGTTTTCCTGAGACACGTAGTGCCATAAGAATGCATTGGAAAAGAGAGGGTGTACCTAATCGTTTGGTGGGTACTGTAAACAGATATTGTATCCAATCTGTAAACAGTATCATACCATATTCAATCTGTATACAGTATAGTGCATTCATATACAGATAGTGTATTCAATCTGTATACAGTACCATACCATGAGTTTTATATGGGTACAGGCTATATCTATATATCTTCATGCAAACAGGTTCAAAATCAATATCTATACTTCTACATGTATACAGTATAGTGCATTCATATACAGATAGTTTATTAAATCTGTATACAGTATCATACCATGAGTTTCATATGTGTACAGGCTATATTTATATATCTTCATGCAAACAGGTTCAAAACCATAGTATACATATAGTGTATACAGATAGTGTATTCAATCTGTTTACAGTATAGTGCATTCATATACAGATAGTGTATTCAATCTGTAAACAGTAACATACCATGAGTTTTATATGTGTACAGGCTATATCTATATATCTTCATGCAAATAGGTTCAAATCCAATATCTATACTTCTACATGTATACAGTATAGTGCATTCATATACAGATAGTGTATTCAATCTGTATACAGTATCATACAATGAGTTTTATATGTGTACAGGCTATATCTATATATCTTCATGCAAACAGGTTCAAATCCAATATCTATACTTCTACATGTATACAGTATAGTGCATTCATATACAGATAGTGTATTCAATCTGTATACAGTATCATACAATGAGTTTTATATGTGTACAGACTATATCTATATATCTTCATGCAAACAGGTTCAAAAACAGTATCTATACTTCTACATGTATACAGTATTGTGCATTCATATACAAATAGTGTATTCAATCTGTATACAATATCATACAATGAGTTTTATATGTGTACAGGCTATATCTATATATCTTCATGCAAACAGGTTCAAAAACAATATCTATTCTTCTACATGTATACAGTATAGTGCATTCATATACAAATAGTGTATTCAATCTGTATACAGTATCATACCATGAGTTTTATATATGTACAGGCTATATCTATATATCTTCATGCAAACAGGTTCAAAACCAATATCTATACTTCTACATGTATACAGTATAGTGCATTCATATACACATAGTGTATTCAATATGTATACAGTATAGTGCATTTATATACACATAGTGTATTCAATCTGTATACAGTATAGTGCATTTATATACAGATTTTGTATTCAATCTGTAAACAGTATCATACCATGAGTTTTATATGTGTACAGGCTATATCTATATATCTTCATGCAAACAGGTCCAAAACCAATATCTCTACTTCTACATGTATACAGTATAGTGCATTCATATACAGATAGTTTATTAAATCTGTATACAGTATCATACCATGAGTTTTATATGTGTACAGGCTATATCTATATATCTTCATGCAAACAGGTTCAAAAACAATATCCATACTTCTACATGTATACAGTATAGTGCATTCATATACAGATAGTGTATTCAATCTGTATACAGTATCATACAATGAGTTTTATATGTGTACAGGCTATATCTATATATCTTCATGCAAACAGGTTCAAAACCAATATCTATACTTCTACATGTATACAATATAGTACATTCAAATACAGATAGTGTATTCAATTTGTAAACAGTATCATACCATGAGTTTGATACGTGTACAGGCTATATCTATATATCTTCATGCAAACAGGTTCAAAACCAATGTCTATACTTCTACATGTATACAGTATAGTGCATTCATATACAGATAGTGTATTCAATCTGTATACAGTATCATACCATGAGTTTTATATGGGTACAGGCTATATCTATATATCTTCATGCAAACAGGTTCAAAATCAATATCTATACTTCTACATGTATACAGTATAGTGCATTCATATACAGATAGTGTATTCAATCTGTATACAGTATCATACCATGAGTTTCATATGTACAGGCTTTATCTATATATATTCATGCAAACAGGTTCAAAACCAATATCTATACTTCTACATGTATACAGTATAGTTCATTCATATACAGATAGTTTATTCAATCTGTATACAGTATCATACCATGAGTTTTATATGTGTATAGGCTATATCTATATATCTTCATGCAAACAGGTTCAAAAACAATATCTATACTTCTACATGTATACAGTATAGTGCATTCATATACAAATAGTGTTTTCAATCTGTATACAGTATCATACCATGAGTTTTATATGTGTACAGGCTATATCTATATATCTTCATGCAAACAGCTCCAAAACCAATATCTATACTTCTACATGTATACAGTATAGTGCATTCATATACAGATAGTTTATTAAATCTGTATACAGTATCATACCATGAGTTTTATATGTGTACAGGCTATATCTATATATCTTCATGCAAACAGGTTCAAAACCATAGTATACATATAGTGTATACAGATAGTGTATTCTATCTGTTTACAGTATAGTGCATTCATATACAGATAGTGTATTCAATCTGTAAACAGTAACATACCATGAGTTTTATATGTGTACAGGCTATATCTATATATCTTCATGCAAACAGGTTCAAATCCAATATCTATACTTCTACATGTATACAGTATAGTGCATTCATATACAGATAGTGTATTCAATCTGTATACAGTATCATACAATGAGTTTTATATGTGTACAGGCTATATCTATACATCTTCATGCAAACAGGTTCAAAAACAATATCTATACTTCTACATGTATACAGTATAGTGCATTCATATACAAATAGTGTTTTCAATCTGTATACAGTATCATACAATGAGTTTTATATGTGTACAGACTATATCTATATATCTTCATGCAAACAGGTTCAAAAACAGTATCTATACTTCTACATGTATACAGTATTGTGCATTCATATACAAATAGTGTATTCAATCTGTATACAGTATCATACCATGAGTTTTATATGTGTACAGGCTATATCTATATATCTTCATGCAAACAGGTTCAAAACCAATATCTATACTTCTACATGTATACAGTATAGTGCATTCATATACACATAGTGTATTCAATATGTATACAGTATAGTGCATTTATATACACATAGTGTATTCAATCTCTATACAGTATAGTGCATTCATATACAAATAGTCTATTCAATCTGTATACTGTATCATACCATGAGTTTTATATGTGCAATGTCTATATCTATATATCTTCATGCATACACTTTCAAAACCTATATCTATACTTCTACATGTATACAGTAAAGCGCATTCATATACACATAGTGTATTCAATCTGTATACAGTATAGTGCATTTATATACAGATTTTGTATTCAATCTGTAAACAGTATCATACCATGAGTTTTATATGTGTACAGGCTTTATCTATATATCTTCATGCAAACAGGTCCAAAACCAATATCTATACTTCTACATGTATACAGTATAGTGCATTCATATACAGATAGTTTATTAAATCTGTAAACAGTAACATACCATGAGTTTGATATGTGTACAGGCTATATCTATATATCTTCATGCAAACAGGTTCAAAACCAATATCTATACTTCTACATGTTTACAGTATAGTGCATTCATATACAGATAGTGTATTCAATCTGTATACAGAATCATACAATGAGTTTTATATGTGTACAGGCTATATCTATATACCTTCATGCAAACAGGTTCAAAAACAATATCTATACTTCTACATGTATACAGTATAGTGCATTCATATACAAATAGTGTATTCAATCTGTATACAGTATAGTGCATTTATATACAGATTTTGTATTCAATCTGTAAACAGTATCATACCATGAGTTTTATATTTGTACAGGCTATATCTATATATCTTCATGCAAACAGGTTCAAAACCAATATCTATACTTCTACATATATACAGTAGAGTGCATTCATATACAGATAGTGTATTCAATCTGTATACAGCATCATACCATGAGTTTTATATGTGTAATGTCTATATCTATATATCTTCATGCATACAGGTTCAAAACCAATATCTAGACTTCTACATGTATACAGTATAGTGCATTCATTTACACATAGTGTATTCAATCTGTATACAGTATAGTGCATTCATTTACAGATAGTGTATTCAATCTGTATACAGTATCATACCATGAGTTTTATTTGTGTACAGGCTATATCTATATATCTTCATGCAAACAGGTTCAAAACCAATATCTATACTTCTACATGTATACAGTATAGTGCATTCATATACAGATAGTGTATTCAATCTCTATACAGTATCATACCATGAGTTTTATATGTGTACAGGCTCTATCTATATATCTTAATGCAAACAGGTTCAAAACCAATATCTATACCTCTACATGTATACAGTATAGTGCATTCATATACAGATACTGTATTCAATCTGTATACACTATACAGCATCATACCATGAGTTTTATATGTGTACAGGCAATATCTATATATCTTCATGCAAACAGGTTCAAAACGAATATCTATACTTCTACATGTATACAGTATAGTGCCTTCATATACAGATTGTTAAGAAGTAGAACACAAAACACTTACAAATTGACGAATTTGTATTGCACGAGCCACAAACGCAACACTTGGTACAAAAAAGTAGAGAGAGCTCCGGCTGTAGCTCCTCTTTTGACGGCTCTCCAGCAATAACTAGCGGGAAAAATGTTTGGGGCGCTATTCATAGCTGAACAATAGGGAGGGATAGGGAATATTTGCGCTAAGTGCATGCTTACGCATCCTAGCGGTCGAAAATACAACTACATGCAATTTATGAATATTATAACACTCGGCCATCCTGACAAATTCAAGGCTCCTGCCTTGACAGATACATTTTATATAAGGATTTTCTTAAATTTAGGTTCATCAATTATACGTATTCTTTAATATATTATATTTATACACAAATTTTTATTAACGTCTTCATGCCGCCTTACGGTTCTTTTGGTTCAGGTTACGGGTCTCCTGGGTTGATCGGGTTACCCGCGCGTTTGCTGTCTAAGACTTCATCTTCTGGCCGACTTCTCTTTATATATAATAAATATTTGTTTATAGGTTAATTTAAATCTTGAAGCCGCCATGCAGGTGGACGTGTTCGTCTTCCAGCGCGGGTTACGGTTCCCTCGGGTCTAGGTGTGGTTTGGGCGGTTTGGTTACTCGGGTTTTCTTCGCTATCGTTCCCGTTGTCCCCGGGTGTGCTTGAATTTCGTTCGGATTCTATCGGTTCCTGTTCTTCTTGGTTATATTCATTTTCTGAGTCGCTTTCCGAGTCCTCTGGTCGCCATTCTGTTTCATTGGGGGCATGAAACGGCCTTAGTTGGGCGACGTGTGCATTAAACCGACGCCAAAGGCGCCTTTTTCTACGGGTTGGAGGATCTTCGACCAGGTAAGTGGTGGGACAAACCCTTTTGACTATTTCAAATGGACCGATAAATTTTGGTAGCAACTTCTTTGTCATTCCTTTTTTTCGGATGTTCCTTTGGACTAGGACTAAGTCGCCCTTTATGTACTGCCGGCCATTTCTTCTGCGTGGGTCCAGTAATTGTTTGCTCTTATATTGAGAATCCAAGATTAATTTGTTGGCTTCCGCTCGCCAGCGCGCGACACGTCTAAAGAACTGTTTAACTCTTTCGGGTCGTTTGACTGGCCAGGGAAAGGCGTTTTCTCCTGATAGGACTGGTGTTCTTCCGTAAACCAACTCGAACGGGGAGCGCTTTGTGGTTGATTGCCGGGCTGAGTTGATAGCTAGCGTCGCCATAGGAATATGGAGGTCCCAGTCATTGTGGGAAAGGTTTACGTAGCTTCTTATGGTGGCTACTAAGGTTCTGTTAGCCCTCTCGACTTGTCCATTCGTTTGTGGTCGTTCGCAAGTTGCTACGATATGCTGAATGCCGGATTTCTCCATTTCTAGGGCGAAAGCTTCGGAAGTAAACGCGGTGCCTTGATCCGTAATGATCCTCTTCATGAAGCAGGGCTGAGGAATTACAATTTGGTTAAGTGCGTCCACAACCCCCTTGGTTTTGACGTCGGGACATGGAACAGCGATTATCCATTTGCTCAGATAATCCATCATTACTAAGGCGTGAACGTTTCCTCGAGGAGTTGGTAGGAAAGGCCCAATATGGTCCATCCCTAGGGTATGGAAGGGCGTGCTGGGGGCGGGTATAGACATTAATTTGCCTTCCGTTCGACCCGATGTAGGTTTGTTGAATTGGCAGAGCCTGCACGAAGATACATAGGCTTTTACTGACTTCCAGGACCCCTTCCACCAGTAGCGTTGTGCTAATTTGTGGTAGGTTTTTGCGATTCCCATGTGGCCTGCCGAAGGATCGTCGTGACAAGCGCTTAGCACTTCCCGTCTAAGAAATGAAGGGACCACCAGTAAAAGTTTCCTCCCAGCTTGACGGTTTTTTCGGTAAAGCACGTCCTTTTTTAAAACGTATGGTACGTTTGCGGCGACTCCATCTTCTCTTAACTGCATTCTGATTAGTCTTGTTGCCTTATCGTCGTGTTGGAGGAGCGCGATTTCTTCGGGAGGGTGGAAGCTTCCTACCGCGGCACAGCACATGGCTTCCGGAAGGTCCGTCTCTTCTGGATCTCCGACTGGGAAGCGAGAGAGGGTATCTGCCACGACGTTCAGGTGGCCTTTGATGTGTTTTATTTGAATTTGAAATTCTTGTAGCGCCAAGATCCAGCGTGCGTATTTTCCGTCTATGTCTTTCTTTGAATAGAGCCATTTCAATGCCGAATTGTCTGTAAAGACGGTGAAGTTTCTTCCATACACGTAGGGCTTTAATTTATCCAGGGCCCATACTAGAGCGAGGCATTCTAGGGCATTACTATGGTAGTTAATTTCTGCCTTAGAGGTTCTTCTGCTGATGAAGATTATAGGTCGTTCGACCTTCTCTTTCACGCGGTTCAGGACCGCTCCTAGACCAAACTTACTGGCGTCGGTTTTTAAGACTAATTCGCCGTCTTCATCATCGTGGGCCAGCGTCGGCGAAGCTAAGAGAGCATATTGTATATTCCTCATCGCTAGTTGATGTTCTGGTTTCCATTCCCAGGGCACTTCTTTCTTCAGCAATTGGTGCAAAGGCGCCGCCATGAGCGCAAACTGACCAATGAATCGGCGGTAGTACGAGGCTAATCCGAGAAAGCTTTTTAGAGATGAAACGTACACAGGCGTAGGTGTCGGTGGCTGCGATCTTCAGTGGGTCTGGTCTGAGCCCTTCGCCGTCCACCAGATGACCCAGAAATTTCACGTGCGGAACACAAAAGCTGCATTTTTCTACGTTGAGCGTTATTTTGGAGTTTTGGAAGGCAATGAGGACTGCTTCTAATCGCGTTTGATGTTCCTTAAAGTTGGATCCGAACACCAGGATGTCATCTATGTATGCTAGACAGTGTGTCCATTTCAGATTGAGGAGCGCATGGTCGATTATTCTGACGAATGTCGCGGTAGAATTACAGAGTCCGAAGGGAAGATACTTGAACTGGTAGAGACCATCTGTAGTGATAAATGCTGTTTTCTCTCGATCCTCGGGGTGCACAGGAACCTGCCAGAAAGCGTTCTTAATGTCCATTGAACTAAAGATTACCACCCCGGCTACCCTTTGGATAAGGTCGTCGGGTCGGGGCATTGGATAAACGTCTTTTTTAGTGACGGCATTCAATGGTCTATAATCCACGCAAAATCGTAGATTACCGTCCTTCTTCTTGATTAGGACCACGTTAGCGCTCCATGGACTGTTGGACGGTTCGATGATCCCCTTGGATAGCATGTTTTTTACTTGCTCGGCTACTATTTGTCGCTCATACATAGAGACGCGCCGGGGTCGTGCGCTTATAGGACGCGCGTCTCCTGTATCGATGCGATGAGCGTGACCATCGTCTACTCCGATATTTCCTTCATTGGAGAAACATCCGGCGTATTTATCGAGCATTTCATGGAGAGCGATTTTCTGTTCCTCCGTAGTTTTAGCTTGACTTGTTATTTTTTTCTTTATTTCTTCCGGCAGATACGTATTTTCTTCCCCTAAGGTTCCACACACTTAGTCCGCGTCCTCGGTACCATCGCCGATACCCCACGGGTTGATCCAAGTTAGCATCTGACCCTTTTTGAGCATCAGGGGTTCGTTGGATAAGTTGGTGACTGGAACGCGAACATGTTTTCCTTCCACGTTTACCAGACAGTGTGGTACTATCCACTCTTTATTAGGAAAGGCTGAGTGGGCCCTCTCACACCATCATTGTTTTGCTTGCAGTCTCTTCGATGCTTATGTGCACAAATTTCATCGTTTTGGCCGGGATGACGCACGACTCCAACACGTATCGTTTTGACTGTGTAGGGGGCATTGCGAGCAAAAGAGTGATTGCCGCTAGCATTCCATTGCCATTGTCCGCGTTTTCTTTCTTAAGGTTTTCGTCCATGTTGTTTAAATTGATGTTGGTTGTTGGTTCAGGGAAGATGATGGCTTCCATTTGGCATCGATCCTGGAGGCTCGGCCTTACGCCGACGTTGCTTTTTCCCATCCAATCAACTCCTAGGATTAAGGGAAACAACGCCTGCTCCACTACCCTTACTTTTTGTAGATCTACGACTCGGTCTTTGAATCTGACCGTTAGCGGGATTTCTCCTACTATAGGGACGCGTTCTTTATTGAAGCTCAATAGAGTCCCACCTACTAGAAACTCTTCTTTTAGCAAATGTTGGATCACCTTCTTCTCTATTACACTAAACATTGCCCCAGTGTCGACCATAGCTTTCACGGGCCCCACTCTGGCGAGGTGCACTTCGATGAGCGCCAGGTTGGTGGGTTTGAGGGCTTTTTGTTCGTTTATTGCCGCTCCTGCCTCAACGGGGTGGCTTGCCCGTTTTCCGAATTCATGGCTGGCTTTGGGAAACGAGCATTTGGTAGCGGACAATCGCGGGCATAATGGCCGAATGCGTTACAGTTGTAGCACTGTATTTCGTTTTTTGTTCCTGGTGGTCGACGTTCAAATGCCACTTGTTTTTGGGCAGGTTTTGCCGGTCCCGGAGAAATGGGCCTGTTCGCGGTTTGGGTCAGAAAAGCCACCTGACTAGTGAGTGCCTCTATAACCTGTGTTAGTGATCGAGTATCGTTGTCGCTTGAGGGTGCAGGCGTAGCAGTTCCGGACATGGCTCCTGTTGAATCCGTCGGAGATACGGTGATCGCCTCTAACCGGCGCAATTCGACAAGAAAGTCATTAACTGTAGCAGGTGGATTACCCATCATTACAGAGAGCGTATTTCTGGGCGGTATAATCCGCGAATGAGATAGGGGGTCATTTCTGCATCGCCAATTGGGATGGCCCTTCGTCGGCATAGTTTTACCTTATCTAGAACATATGCGGAACCGGTTTCATTCGGTAATTGTCTCCTTTCTTCTACCATTTTCTGCCACTGGCTTTCGGTTAATTGGATTTCGAAGGTTCCGCGCTAGCCCTCTATCCAGTCGTCCCATAAATGTAGATTTATGCCAATCTCCTCGTGCCAGGTGAGAGCCTTTCCAAATAGAGAACTAATAGCTGCTCTTCTTTTATCTCGTCTTGCCAACCTTCTGCTAAGGCTTTACGATTAATAAGCTGTGACCATTCTTGAATTGATTCATTTTCTGTCCCTGAGTGTCTAATATTGGCGTCCAGCGTCGTCCGGATTATTGCGGCCGGGGCTGGGGCGGCGACGATAGGCACGGCCGCGGCTGGTTCAGCTAGAAGCCTATTTTCCAAGGCCGTCAATACGTCTTGTTGTTGTTGCATCTGTTGTTGTTGCATCTGGAATTGCTGTTGTTGCAATTGTTGATTAGCCATTAAATTGGCCTATGCCGCGGTTAACGCGTTTTGATCCATTGCAATATTTTGACTATTATGCCCTAATACTGCTTGATTTTCACACCGTCTAGGATTGCACCTGCAGCGTTCGTTACACTGTCTTTGATTTTGCGTACATACGCAACCTTTACAGGAGGTTGATTTGCAGCCACAGCTGGATCGCATGGACATCAGCTTTCCTTGGATCTTGCTTCTGTTAAGTATAATCTGGACTGGAATCTAGAGGCACTTAGAGGCACCGGCGCTGAGTTGTAAGACACTAAACGTGTCGATTACAGACTCTGAGTTAAGCTGTAAGACACTAAACGTGTCGATTAAGGGTCGGCGCTGAGCTGTAAGACACGGATCGGAATAAAGCTATTAAGAAACTAATGCGTCTATTAAATGCAGGAACTGGTTTATTAAGGCACGAGATAAGGTACACTGTAACTGGGTTAAGACACGAGACGTGTCATACGAAACATGAGATCTTAGTAACTTGAGATCAACTGAAAAAAATCACAGGCAGTATTTAATCGACAAAGTGGATCTCCATCCGCATTCGCTCTAGCTCTTCTTCTTCTTCTTCCTTCTTCTTCGCCGCTTCCGCAATCTTCAACCTTTCGCACCTTTCCTTCGCTCTTCTTTCTTCTCTTTCTGGAATAGTCTCTTTTTCTTTTCTAATTGGCAACATATATTTCACCCTTCCGTGCAATATTTTCCTCTTCTTTTCGGCTCTTTCCTTTCTTCCTCTCTCTCTTCTTTCCTTTGGGTCTTTCTATTTTCTTCTGCTTTCTCTCCTTTCTCTCTCTTTCTCTTCTCTTTCTCTTGCCTCCCTGGCCCTTCTTTCTTCGATTGCTTTTTGTCGAGCAACCTGCTCGAGCTCCCTTTCTCTTCTTCTCTGGATGAACTTCCGAGCTCTATCCTCCTCGCTAGGGAAATAATTAGCCGATGGGTAGGTGTTATAAGATACCTGAGGAATGTTTGGATTCCTGTTCTCTTTGGCAGGCTAAGGTGGATCAGGCGCAGTGGATGGTCCAGCAGGTAAAGTTGGCAGGATCGGGCAGACTGACGGACCAACAGTAGCGATGGGTCGTAGAGGAAGGTCAGCGGACGTAAACACCACCGACCTTTCGGGAGCGTCAGGGATGATTGTGGTCGATACTGCAGCTGCTGCGGCCTCTCGCATCTTCCTCTCCTTCTCGTAGTTGTAACGATTGCGCTGCCTCTTCTGTCCCTCTGTCACCTTCTTCTTCTTCTTCTCCTTTATTGTCGCCCCAGGGTTGGGCGCCGCGCTTAAAAAAAAAGAGAGGCTTAGATAATGACACTAAACGTGTCAAAAAAATGACACCAAATGTGTCAAAATGACACTAAGGTGTCAATTGATCATGCCTCAAATCAATCAAAAATAGTAAATGACTCTAAACGAGTCAATTAACTGACAAAAGAGAGAAAGAAAATAGTTAATGACTCTAAACGAGTCAATTAACTGACAAAAGAGAGAAAGAAAATGGTCAATGACTCTAAACGAGTCAATTAACTGATAAAAGAGAGAAAGAAAATAGTCAATGACTCTAAACGAGTCAATTAACTGACAAAAGAGAGAAAGAAAATAGTCAATGACTCTAAACGAGTCAATTAACTGACAAAAGATAGAAAGAAAATAGTCAATGACTCTAAACGAGTCAATTAACTGACAAAAGAGGCAAAGAAAATAGTTAATGACTCTAAACGAGTCAATTAACTGACAAAAATAGTAAAGAAAAATGGTTAATGACTCCAACGAGTCAATTAACCGACACGAGTAATCAAAGAAAATGGTTAATGACTCCAACGAGTCAATTAACCGACACGAATTACAAAGAAAATGGTTAATGACTCAAACGAGTCAATTAACCGACACGAATAATCAAAGAAAATGGTTAATGACTACAACGAGTCAATTAACCAACACAAATTACAAAGAAAATGGTTAATGACTCCAACGAGTCAATTAACCGACACGAATTACAAAGAAAATGGATAATGACTCCAACGAGTCAATTAACCGACACGAATAATCAAAGAAAATGGTTAATGACTCCAACGAGTCAATTAACCAACACAAATTACAAAGAAAATGGTTAATGACTCCAATGAGTCAATTAACCAACACAAATAAATTGCTTATGACACAAATGTGTCAATAAACTTAACGCAACCAATGGCCGATGACGCTAAACGCATCAATCTTCCAGATAACTTAACTACTAACACTTAATCACTAACCAATTACCTCGTATTCATGCTGAAATTCGGTGACAAAGACACTCGACGGCACGTGTTGGACTTCTTTTCCAGCGTCAAATCCCACTTCTGACACCAATTGTTAAGAAGTAGAACACTTACAAATTGACGAATTTGTATTGCACGAGCCACAAACGCAACACTTGTTACAAAAAAGTAGAGAGAGCTCCGGCCGTAGCTCCTCTCTTGACGGCTCTTCAGCAATAACTAGCGGGAAAAACGTGTGGGGGCGCTATTTATAGCTGAACAATAGGGAGGGATAGGGAATATTGGCACTAAGTGCATGCTTACGCATCCTAGCGGTCGAAAATACAACTACATGCAATTTATGAATATTATAACAAGATAGTGTATTCAATCTGTATACAGTATCATGCCATGAGTTTTATATGTGTACAGGCTATATCTATATTTCTTCATGCAAACAGGTTCAAAACAAATATCTATACTTCTACATGTATACAGTATAGTGCATTCATATACAGATAGTGTATTCAATCTGTATACAGTATAGTGCATTCATATACACATAGTGTATTCAATCTGTATACAGTATAGTGCATTCATATAAACATAGTGTATTCAATCTTGATACAGTATAGTGCATTCATATACACATAGTGTATTCAATCTGTATACAGTATCATACCATGAGTTTTATATGTGTACAGGCTAAATCTATATATCTTCATGCAAACAGGTTCAAAACCAATGTCTATACTTTTACATGTATACAGTATAGTGCATTTATATACAGATAATGTATTCAATCTGTATACAGTATCATACCATGAGTTTTATATGTGTACAGGCTATATCTATATATCTTCATGCAAACAGGTTCAAAACCAATATGTATACTTCTACATGTATTCAGTATAGTGCATTCATATACAGATAGTGTATTCAATCTGTATACAGTATAGTGCATTCATATAAAGATAGTGTATTCAATCTGTATACAGTATCATACCATGAGTTTTATATGTGTACAGGCTATATCTATATATCTTCATGCAAACAGGTTCAAAACCGATATCTATACTTCTACATGTATACAGTATCATACCATTAGTTTTATATGTGTACAAGCTATATCTATATATTTTCATGCAAACAGGTTCAAAACCAATATCTGTACTTCTACATGTATACAGTATAGTGCATTCATATACAGATAGTGTATTCAATCTGTATACAGTATCATACCATGAATTTTATATGTGTGCAAGCTATATCTATATATTTTCTTGCAAACAGGTTCAAAACCAATATCTGTACTTCTACAGGTATACAGTATAGTGCATTCATATACAGATAGTGTATTCAATCTGTTTACTGTATCATACCATGAGTTTTATATGTGTACAGGCTATATCTATATATCTTCATGCAAACAGGTTGAATACACAATACACAATATACACATTGAATGCAAGTATGTTGTATACTGTATACATGTAGAAGAATAGATATTGGTTTTGAACCTGTTTGGATGAAGATATATAGATATAGCCTGTACACAAATAAAACTCATGGGATGATAGTGTATACGCCTTGAATACAGGTATATTGTATACTGTATACATGTAAAATACAGATATTGGTATTGAACCTGTTTGCATGAAGATATATCGATATAGCCTGTCTCCTACCATTATTAAAACCCAAGGGTACTTTGGGGGCGGAGTTTGTGTGTGTATCTTTTTGTTTGTCCGTTCAAGGTTGTGTGTGCGCACGCTGCCATTGGTTGAGGGGACTTACGTGACTTTTCCACTACCTGCCACTTTGCTTTGGCTCTTCCATCCCTTTTGCCATTGGTCCAACTGCCGTCACGTGTCTTTTTTTCTACCTGCGAAAAGGTTCGATTACCTGCAAAAGGGTTCGACCTGCCACCGGCAAAGCTTAACCTTTTTCCCCTTTCCGCTTTTCTTCACTGTAGCTATTCCCCACACCGCACTCCGCATTGTCAACTACCCCGTCTCCACCATAATGGCCGACGTACACCACACGCTCATCCTACTACAACAATCTTGCACGCCTTCCACTCAACGGTGAGATTGTATAATCAATTTAAACTAAAAACACCACCAACTAACTGCTACCAATTCATTGTGTTCTCTTCAGGTTACTTGGCTGCGTTCCCTTTTGCAGCCCCCACAAACAACCACCAACCCAATATTTCCAGCTTGCTCCTTTTTGCATCCACCAGACAGCCACCAATTTCAACCGTAATCAACATTTCCCACTACCATGTGATAACCACCAATTCATTATTCAGCAACAGGATCAGCCTGCATTCCCTTTTGGAGCCCCCACAAAGAACCACCAACTCAATAATTCCAGCTTGCTCCTTTTTGCATCCATCAGACAGCCACCAATTTCAACCGTAATCAACAATTCACACTACCATGTAACAACCACCAATTCATTATTCACCAACAGGTTCATAGCCTGCGTTCCCTTTTGCAGCCCCCCACAAACAACCACCAACTCAATATTTCCAGCTTGCTCCTTTTTGCATCCACCAGACAGCCACCAATTTCAACGGTAATCAACAATTCACACTACCATGTAACAACCACCAATTCATTATTCACCAACAGGTCCATAGCCTGTGTTCCTTTTTGGAGCCTCTTCAAACAACCAGCAACTCAATAATTCCAGCTTGCTCCTTTTTGCATCCAGCAGACAGCCACCAATTTCAACGGTTATCAACAATTCACACTACCATGTAACAACCACCAATTCATTATTTACCAACAGGTCCATAGCCTGCGTTCCCTTTTGCAGCCCCAAAGCAACCCCCAATTCACTGTTTCTAATAGCACCATTGTCTACGGTCCAACATCATTTACAGACTCAGGCTCTTTTTCGCATCCATCTGACAGCCACCACATTTCAATGGTAGGAATGTATTACCACACCAATGCATTGTGTTATGGGCAGGTTTCTTTGCTTTGATCCCTTTAGCAGAACACAAACAGCCACCAGTTCATTGCTTTTCACACCCTCTGTTGCCTGCGATTCAGCATCCCTCACAGAATGTCCTTCATTTGCACCCATCAGACAACCACCAATTTCAACGGTAAAGTATAACCACCAATTAACCAATCAAACCATCATGTTACATTCATCAATTCATTGTGTTATCTTCAGGTCAGTTGGCTGCGTTCCCTTTTGGAGACCCCCAAACAACCAGAAACTCATTATTTCCAGCTTGCTCATTTTTGCATTCACTAGACAACCACCAATTTCAACGGTAATCAATAATTCACACTGCCATTTCATAACCAGCAATTCATTGTTTACCAACAGGTCCCTTTTGCAGCCCCATAGCAACCACCAATTCATTGTTTCTAATGGCTCCATTGCCTACGATCCAACATCCTTTGCAGACTGCTGTTTCTAGCAGCCATCTTACAGCCACCAGTTCATTGCTTTCCACAGCTTTGTACTGTGTTGCCTGCTGTCTAAAATCCTTCTCAGACTGCCCTTTTTTGCATCCATCAGAAAACCAACAATTTCAACGGTAAGAATATTTAACTTCCAATTAAGCAATCACACCACCCTGTAACAACCTCCAATTCATTGCCAGGTATGCTGTGTTCCCTTTTGCAGCCTCCAAACAACAACCAATTCAGTGTTACCAACCGCTGTACTGACTTCTACCAATCTTCAGAGGCTGCTTTCTTTGGCATCCATCACACAGCCACTAATTGTAACGATGTCAAGTATTACCACCAATTAACCAATCACTGCAACATTTACTGATCCATTGTGTTCTTTTCAGGTCAGTTGGCTGTGTTCCCTTTTGCAGCCCACAAGCAACAACCAACTGAGTGTTTCAATGAGCTATACTAACTGCGTTCCACCATCCTTCAGAGGCTGCTCTTTTTGAAATCTATTTCGCAGCTACCAATTTTAACGATGTAAAGTATAACCACCAGTTAACAAATAACAGCACCATCTACTGATCCATTGTGTTCTTTTCAGCTTAGTTGGCTGCTTTTTCTTTTGCAGCCCCCAACAAACCATCAACTCATTGCTTCTACCCCAGCTCCACTGACCACTACGTTCCAACACTCTTGACAGACTGTTCCTTTTTCATCCCCAAACCACCACCATTTCATTGTTTCTTGACAGCTGCATTGACACTCGTGTGTGTTGAACACTTTTGCTAAACTGCTCCCTGTGGTATCTATCCAACAGCCACGATTTCATAACGTTCTTGATTTGATAGCTACATTGACTGAGTTACAACATTCTTCAGTGACCATCCCTTTTGAATTCCTCAAACCACCACCATTTAATTGGTTTCAGACAGCTCCATTGACTGTGTTCCAACAGCCATGAGAGACTGTTCCCCTTTGCAACCCTCCAACAACCGCCAATTCACTGTTTCATTGACTTTGACTATGTTCAAAACCCATAAGAGACCGTTCCCTTTTGCATCCCTCCAACTACCAGCAATTCTTTTTGTTTTAACAGCTCCATTGCCTACGCTTTAACACCCTTATTTGACTGTTCCCTTTTGCATCCCTCACACAATCACCAATTCACAGCTCCATTCATTGTATTTCAACACCCTTAAAAGACCGTTCCCTTTTCCATCCCTCCAACTACCACCAATTCACTGTGTTTTGAACAGCTCCACTGACTACGTTCCAACACCCTAAAGTGACTGTTCCCTTTTGCATCCCTCAAACAGTCACCAATTCACAGCTTCATTCACTGCATTTCAAAACCCTAAAGACATCGTTCCATAACAGCCCCATAAATTGTGCTCAAGCCTTAAAGCAATCCTTCCCTTTGGCATCCGCCATACAGCAACCTATTCAGTGTATCCTTAACAGCTCCGTTGACTCCGTTAAAACACCCTTAATAGACCGATCCCTCTTCCATTCTTCAAACCATCACCAATTCACAACTCCATTGGATGTGTTTCAACACCCCATCTTTCCTTATTTCCTCCCTCCTTTTCCCTTTCCCCTTTCCCCATCTCATCCTTTTTGCATCTGTTAAACAACCACTAATTAATTGTGAAGGCATTGTAAAATCGACGGGCAGCGGTGTAACGACGGGCAGCGGTGTAACGACGGGCAGTGGAGAAACGACGGGCAGCGGTGTAACGACGGGCAGTGGAGAAACGACGGGCAGCGGTGTAACGACGGGCAGTGGAGAAACGACGGGCAGCGGGTAAAAAGAAAAAAGACGTAACTCACAGGAAGAAAACGGCGAGCGAAAAAGGACCGGGCAGAAAACTGTTGCAGCCGAAGAAATTCAGGCTAACCTGATATTTGTGGGTGTCTTTATGTTAACAAGCCTTTTGTGCGCATGCTGCTATTGAACAAATGGTTCTCACGTGACGCTAGGCTCCAAAAAAAAGGTTTCGAACTGCCGCCAGCTAGGCTTCACTATTATCCTTCACTGTTCCATCCCTTCCAACAACAGTGCGAATAGAAATCACGTGACATTCGACTACCTGAAAAAGGCCAGAAACTGCCTTCAGCAAGGATTAACCATTTTCCCCGTCGCTATCAATGGCTGACAGGTAGTAGCAGTTGGACATTTGTAAAACGACGGACAAATGGCGGGCATCAAACAGACGCTAAAACTGTAAGTCGAGTTAAGTTAAGAAGACAAAAAAATAAAAGTCGACTAACGTCCAGCAGACAATAAAAGTAAGGGTCCACTAATACACAGCAGACAATAAAAGTATAAGTCGACTAAATGGACAGCAGACACTAAATACTAGGGTCGACTTATTACCGTCGTGTGACGTGCCGCCATATACTAGTACACAAACTCATCACACAAACTCATTGTATGATAGTGCATACACATTGAATACAAGTATATTGTATACTGTATACATGTAGAAGTATAAATACTGGTTTTTAACCTGTTTGCATGAAGATATATATATATAGCCTGCACACATATAAAACTCATGGTATTATAGTGCATACACATTGAATACAAGTATATTGTATACTTATACATGTAGAAGTATAGATATAGCCCGTACACACATAAAACTCATGGTATGATACTGCATGCACATTGAATGCAAGTATATTGTATACTGTATACATGTAGAAGTATAAATACTGGTTTTTAACCTGTTAGCATGAAGATATGTATATATAGCCTGTACACATATAAAACTCATGGTATTATAGTGCATACACATTGAATACAAGTATATTGTATACTGTATACATGTAGAAGTATGGATATTGGTTTTGAACCTGTTTTCATGAAGATATATAGATATAGCCTGTACACATATAAAACTCATGGTATGATAGTGCATACACATTGAATACAGGTATATTGTATACTGTATACATGTAGAAATATATAGATATTGGTTTTGAACCTGTTTGCACGAAGATATATCGATATAGCCTTTACACATATAAAACTCATGGTATGATAGTGCATACACATTGAATACAAGTATATTGTATAATGTATACATGTAGAAGTAGAGATATAGCCTGTACACATAACAAAACTCAATGTCTGATCGTGCATACACATTGAATGCAAGTATATTGTATACTGTATACATGTAAAAGCATAGATATTGGTTTTGAACCTGTTCGAATGAAGATATATAGATATAGCCTGTACAAATATAAAACTTATGGTATGATAGTGCATACACATTGAATGCAAGTATGTTGTATACGGTATAAATGTAGAAGTATAGATATTGGTTTTGAACCTGTTTGCATGAATATATATAGATATAGCTTGTATACATATAAAACTCATGGTATGATAGTGCATACACATTGAATGCAAGTATGTTGTATACTGTATACATGTAGAAGTATAGGTATTGGTTTTGAACCTGTTTGGATGAAGATATAAAGATATAGCCTGTACACAAATAAAACTCATGGTATGATAGTGTATACGCCTTGAATACAGGTATATTGTATACTGTATACATGTAAAATACAGATATTGGTATTGAACCTATTTGTATGAAGATGTATCGATATAGCCTGTACACATATAAAACTCATTGTATGATAGTGCATACACATTGAATACAAGTATATTGTATACTGTATACATGTAGAAGTATAGATATAGCCTGTACACATTTAAAACTCAAGGCATGATAGTGCATACACATTGAATGCAAGCATATTGTATTACTGTATACATGTAGAAGTATAGATATTGGTTTTGAACCTGTTTGCATGAAGATATATCGATATAGCCTTTACACATATAAAACTCATGGTATGATAGTGCATACACATTGAATACAAGTATATTGTATAATGTATACATGTAGAAGTAGAGATATAGCCTGTACACATAACAAAACTCAATGTCTGATCGTGCACACTCATTGAATGCAAGTATATTGTATACTGTATAAATGTAGAAGTATAGATATTGCCTGTACACATATAAAACTCATGGTATGATAGTGCATACACATTGAATGCAAGTATATTGTATACTGTATACATGTAAAAGCATAGATATTGGTTTTGAACCTGTTCGAATGAAGATATATAGATATAGCCTGTACACATATAAAACTTATGGGATGATAGTCTATACACATTGAATACAGGTATATTGTATACTGTATACATGTAGAGGTATAGATATTGGTTTTGAACCTGTTTGGATGAAGATATATAGATATAGCCTGTACACAAATAAAACTCATGGTATGATAGTCTATACACATTGAATACAGGTATATTGTATACTGTATAAATGTAGAAGTATAGATATTGCCTGTACACATATAAAACTCATGGTATGATAGTGCATACACATTGAATGCAAGTATATTGTATACTGTATACATGTAGAAGTAAAGATATAGCCTGTACACATTTAAAACTCAAGGCATGATAGTGCATACACATTGAATGCAAGCATATTGTATTACTGTATACATGTAGAAGTATAGATATTGGTTTTGAACCTGTTTGCATGAAGATATATGTATATAGCCTGTACACATATAAAACTCATGGTATTTTAGTGCATACACATTGAATACAAGTATATTGTATACTGTATACATGTAGAAGTATAGATATAGCCTGTACACATTTAAAACTCAAGGCATGATAGTGCATACACATTGAATGCAAGCATATTGTATACTGTATACATGTAGAAGTATAGATATTGGTTTTGAACCTGTGTGTATGAAGATATATACATATAGCCTGTACACATATAAAACTCGTGGTATGATAGTTTATACGCCTTGAAAACATGTATATTGTATATTGTATACATGTAGAAATATAGATATTGGTTTTGAACCTGTTTACATGAAGATATATAGATATAGCCTGACACATATAAAACTCATGGTATGATAGTGCATACACATTGAATGCAAATATATTGTATACTGTATACATGTAGAAGTATAAATACTGGTTTTTAACCTGTTTGCATGAAGATATGTATATATAGCCTGTACACAAATAAAACTCATGGTATGATAGTGTATACGACTTGAATACAGGTATATTGTATACTGTATACATGTAGAAATATATAGATATTGGTTTTGAACCTGTTTGCACGAAGATATATCGATATAGCCTTTACACATATAAAACTCATGGTATGATAGTGCATACACATTGAATACAAGTATATTGTATAATGTAGACATGTAGAAGTAGAGATATAGCCTGTACACATAACAAAACTCAATGTCTGATCGTGCATACACATTGAATGCAATTATATTGTATACTGTATAAATGTAGAAGTATAGATATTGCCTGTACACATATAAAACTCATGGTATGATAGTGCATACACATTGAATGCAAGTATATTGTATACTGTATACATGTAAAAGCATAGATATTGGTTTTGAACCTGTTAGAATGAAGATATATAGATATAGCCTGTACACATATAAAACTTATGGTATGATAGTCTATACACATTGAATACAGGTATATTGTATACTGTATACATGTAGAGGTATAGATATTGGTTTTGAACCTGTTTGGATGAAGATATATAGATATAGCCTGTACACAAATAAAACTCATGGTATGATAGTCTATACAGATTGAATACAGGTATATTGTATACTGTATAAATGTAGAAGTATAGATATTGCCTGTACACATATAAAACTCATGGTATGATAGTGCATACACATTGAATGCAAGTATATTGTATACTGTATACATGTAGAAGTAAAGATATTGGTTTTGAACCTGTTTGCATGAAGATATATATATATAGCCTGTACACATATAAAACTCAAGGTATGATAGTGCATACACATTGAATGCAAGTATGTTGTATACGGTATAAATGTAGAAGTATAGATATTGGTTTTGAACCTGTTTGCATGAATATATATAGATATAGCTTGTATACATATAAAACTCATGGTATGATAGTGCATACACATTGAATGCAAGTATGTTGTATACTGTATACATGTAGAAGTATAGGTATTGGTTTTGAACCTGTTTGGATGAAGATATAAAGATATAGCCTGTACACAAATAAAACTCATGATATGATAGTGTATACGCCTTGAATACAGGTATATTGTATACTGTACACATGTAAAATACAGATATTGGTATTGAACCTATTTGTATGAAGATGTATCGATATAGCCTGTACACATATAAAACTCATTGTATGATAGTGCACACACATTGAATACAAGTATATTGTATACTGTATACATGTAGAAGTATAGATATAGGCTGTACACATTTAAAACTCAAGGCATGATAGTGCATACACATTGAATGCAAGCATATTGTATTACTGTATACATGTATAGATATTGGTTTTGAACCTGTTTGCATGAAGATATATGTATATAGCCTGTACACATATAAAACTCATGGTATTTTAGTGCATACACATTGAATACAAGTATATTGTATACTGTATACATGTAGAAGTATAGATATAGCCTGTACACATTTAAAACTCAAGGCATGATAGTGCATACACATTGAATGCAAGCATATTGTATACTGTATACATGTAGAAGTATAGATATTGGTTTTGAACCTGTTTGTATGAAGATATATACATATAGCCTGTACACATATAAAACTCGTGGTATGATAGTTTATACGCCTTGAAAACAGGTATATTGTATATTGTATACATGTAGAAATATAGATATTGGTTTTGAACCTGTTTACATGAAGATATATAGATATAGCCTGACACATATAAAACTCATGGTATGATAGTGCATACACATTGAATGCAAATATATTGTATACTGTATACATGTAGAAGTATAAATACTGGTTTTTAACCTGTTTGCATGAAGATATGTATATATAGCCTGTACACAAATAAACTCATGGTATGATAGTGTATACGACTTGAATACAGGTATATTGTATACTGTATACATGTAAAAATATATAGATATTGGTTTTGAACCTGTTTGCATGAAGATATATAGATATAGCCTGTACACATATAAAACTCATGGTATGATAGTGCATACACATTGAATGCAAGTATATTGTATACTGTAGAGGAGAGCGGGATGAACCAGGACAAAAACTTTGTTTTGTCCATAATTTGGTGTGTAAAAGTGTTATGGTTAAATAAATTATATTAGTGTAAAGGACGTTGTATATACAACATTAGGGAATTTTTTCATCGCTATACGTTAAGTATCGTTCAGACTACAGCTCTTTTCTACGTATAACGTTTAACGTATAACGTAAAAAGTTTACGTTTGTACTTCTTAAATTTCGCTTCGTTTTTTCGGAGGAAATTTATGTAAATGTGTTCGTAGTCTGTTCAGACTACACTGTTAAATTTACGTAGAGTAGGCTAGATTTTGCGGAGATTCTAGCGTCTGCTGTAGATTTTTGTTATTTTGTACCTGTTGTAGCTCTTTGTTTTATTTATTGATAAAAGTTCTGAGGACGAAATTTCTGTAAATAGTGACGTGGATATGGAAGACAGTGGCACTGACAGTTATGAAACTCTAAAGAAACAACGAATTGCTCATGAAAACTCAATGGCTATGTGGAGATGGAAGGCCAAGTGTGTTTGTTTGCTCTATTTGTTGATGAAACGTCGTCGTGTAAAGGCTTTACAAAATTCTTATAGACCAGTTGGTAGGTGTTCTTATTTCCAATAAGTTTAACACATGAAAACTAGTAACTGTGCATATTGTCATTCTTAAATAGGTAGGCTGTGGACTAGGTTCCACAACTCTTCATCACAAAGGGAGCAGCATTCACTGTGTACAACTGTACTTCTTGCAGAGAAAAGTATGGCAGATTGCTTTACCTTCCGAAACATCACTCGAATGTCTCCATCCATGTTCAATAAACTGTTGGAAATAGTTGGTGCAAAACTTGCGAAAAAAGAAACAAAAATGAGACGTTCAATACCAGTTGGTAGGCCTACAGACTACATTGTTTTACTATCTTACTATTGTTAATTTCCATGTAAAATTTTGATGAAATTACTTCTAGGCCTATTTCTGTATTAGAGCAAAGACTAGCACTCACATTGAGATTTCTTGCATCTGGAGATTGTATGCGTTCACTGTCATACGCTTTTCGTATCGGACATTCTACGGTTTCAGAAATTGTTCGTGAAACTTGCGAAAAGATTTTTGAAACCCTTTCTCCGATATATCTCAAACAGCCTGATACCAATGGATGGAAAAAAATAGCAAACGAGTTTTCAAAAAATTGGAATTTCCCTAATTGAATTGGGGCCGGCGACGGGAAACATTTTGCGATTCAATGTCCTAACAATAGTGGATCAACCTGGTACAATTACAAAGGTTTTCACAGTATGGTTATGTTCGCAATTTGCGATGCCAATTATTGCTTCACTGTGATTCATATTGGCGCTTATGGCAGAGAGGGAGATGCCGGTATCTTTGCGTCTTAACAGTTTGCAATGGACTTGGGAAATGGTTCTTTAGGAATACCACATCCATCTCCACTAGTTTACTCCGATGTGATATCAACCCACGTCTTTGTTATGGTTTACATCTTTTTGAACATATAATGTTATACATTGTTGTTATTGTTTATGATAATCCTTATTTTAGGATGACGCATTTCCCTTGATGAAAAACATCATGAAACCTTATCCCGGCAGATCGTTAGGCACCTTGCTAGAAGGAGAAAGAACTTTCAACTACAGGTACTATTTTTAAATTCAAAAACATCATTCAAAACCATTTTCCCTCATTGTTTTTTATAGATTGTCGCGTGCAAGACGAACGGTGGGAAACGCATTTGGAATCATCGTCAGCAAATTGCGCATTTTTTCCAAACCAATCATTGCTAGTCCGTCCAATGTTAAGAAGTACATAAAAGCCGACGTGGCTTTGCACAATATGCTTATCCGAAAAGACAGTCGTTTCTATTTAGACAATCTAAAGTTACCAGACCATTTTGATGTTAACGGAAAGTTAATTTAAGGTGCGTGGAGGAGTGATGCTACCGCAAAATCGATGTTTCGGTAAATTTTTTATTAGTATAATGTAGCGTTTATAAATCGATACTGAAAATTTTTTCATTTGTTAAAGTGATTTTCATTTGAGCAAAGGATCAAATTACACAACTGTTGCAAAAAATATCCGTAACCAGTTCAAAGAATACTTCATGAAAGAAGGAGTTGTAAATTGGCAAAATGCAATAGTAAATGAAACTGGGATGATCTCTGAAGAGGAAGACCATGAGTAATTCTTTCAGAATTTATTTCATCACTATTGTTCATCACATTCTTTCGAGTTAATGAATACAGATAATGAGCAGTTAGTACAGTGGACGTAATTTTCTTTCAAAGCATGTCTATGTGTTAACATTGTTCAATCTATCTTCTTCCTTCTTCTTCTTCTTTTTAGCTTTTTCCTTCTCCTTTTTTCCTGCGTCATACAACATTTGTTCCATATTGAAGCGGATATCATTTTTGATGCTTATACTTGTTATCTTTGCAACTACCGAAAACATAAAAACAGATTATGAATTGAAATATAAAACTTATTCAAAGTGTTATAGCCTATAACCTTTATCTGCAAATACTTTGCAATAGCTGCGCCATTCCTTCGTGACTTCGTCGACTTCTTTCTCATTTTTTCGGCTATCAAAGTTGTTGGTGGTTTATCAGATATCAGTTGCGAGACCAGCGCTGTGATGCTCTTTTCTGATTGTGACTCTGCTAACCTACGCTGACGCTTTGTACGACTCTCCGGAAAACTAGGAAGACAATCTATGCGGAAAAAAAATTATATATCAATTAATACAATTAAAGGGATATGTAAATATTTTAACAGGATTTATTTCATACCACTCGAAAAAGTTGACGGAGTAGGAGTAGATGATTTTGGTTTAACACTCTTGTTCACTGTCTTTTTCCCACGAATGATATCTTCTCCTTCTCTCTGTCTTGTACTATCTGTCGAATCGTTGTTGCTGGGGGAATCATTCCTGTTATCTATATAATATTACAGTAAACATTTTGATACAAACATTGGAAATGAAGAAAAATGCTGAATGGAATGAAGTGTAAAATACCTTTCATCATAAGAGAAAAGTCACTCTCAGCAAAAGAATCCATGCTTTCTTCCTGGGACATTGAATCTGAAACACTTTCAAGCGTTATCACCCCATTATCATTTGTCGACATTAGATATAGATGGTCATTATTGGTGTTCAGTGGATCATCATTTGATATTTCCTCTAATGAAGCTTCAAGATTTCTCACTGTGGCCGAAGACACATTTGTAAATCTCCTGAAATATTAAATATATACAAACATTCTGTGTTGGGATGTGTGTTATTGTAACTTACGTTCTTTGTTTGATATGTTTTTCCAAGAATAACATACTTTGATATAAATCCCAAAGTGAATATTTAGACATTGAATCTTCCGCAGAAGTACCTGTAGGATTCTCGTTGTTATACTGTTTTCTTGTTCTTCTAAACTTGTCCACCAAAGTTCCCCATTGCAATGTGACATCTTCTACGTTGCAACTTTCAAAAAGTTTGGATATTTCCACCTTCGCATTGGTTTTTACAGTGACGTCTTTGTATGTTTTACAAGTGGTGTCATACAAGCATGGATAATTCTTCACTGTCTCAATTAGCTGTTCCCGTTCTTCTTCTGACCAATTTCTTGAAGACCTAAAATAGAATAAGCAATAAACCAAAATACTTGCAAAAGATTTCATGACATAATATTTACTTTTTGATTTTCTTTTTCGGTGATTTTTTGGGGGGCGACTTGAAATTGTTAGGGGAATTCTTTTTGTCAACTTTAGTTGGCTCCATATTTACTTTTCAAAATAAAAATAAAAAAAATTTATTATGAAATTTAAAATTCAACACCTGACATATCCCAAAAAGCCAGAATGAATAGGCCTAAACAGGTGAGAAAACCTGAAAAAACAAAAGAACGTAGACAAGCGTAATAGATTTTGGCTACGTAGTGCGTAGAACGTCCCAAAAACTTATGTAAAAATGAGATCAATGTCATTTTTACATACGCTCAGTTTTGACTTCGTTCTGACTACGTTTTGAGTTTACGTATTACTTACTACGTAGAGCGTTGTGTCTGAACACTCCTCCGTTCCCAGCTACGTAACTCGGAGCGTAAAAACGTTATACGTAGTACGTAAAACGCTCAAAAAGGCTGTAGTCTGAACGTACCTTTATATACTTTACGAGTTATTTAATTTAGAAAAATATGGGTAAAATTGTTGTTGATGAAAAATGTGGGGGTTAAACTGGACAGAGTGTGTCCCAAACTGGACACGGCTAGTTGCACAAAAAGTTTCTATTAATTTATGTTTAAAAAAAATTTCCCTTAATACTTTATCAATAGCACTTCTATTTTAGCGTAGATTAAATTTGAAAAAAGTACATTAACATTAGGAAAAATAACTAATGAAGTTGGGGGGGGGGAGGACTGGACGATTTCGCTACCAGATGGAGAAGTGGGAAGTGCTTCTTAAATATTGCATGATCGATTCTTCATCGATAAAGTGAAACAAAGTTGTCGAAGCAGACAACACAATTTTCAATTACTTAAACCTAATCCATACACTCAATAAACTTGAATTAGGCATATTGTATGTTCTATAAATAGATTTCAAATATTCCGCGTCTGATACGCACAGTTGCTTAGCAACAGACTACCTCTCCCCTATACTTCGGCTCCGCCCATAAAATATCGATTTTGTCCGATTTTACCCTCAAAACCGTCTCCAGTATCACCCCCAATTAGGGTATATTTTTAATTCATTTACAACTCATAAACCGTAAACCGTAAAAAAATTTTATACCAGCCCTGAGTAAATGGACTAACAACCTTCTTTTAGTTTTAAATCTACTTTTTACGAGTTTTAGCGTGCGCAGTACTAAAAAATGTGGTTTAAATAACAATGAAAAGACAGCGCTATTTTATTGTTTCCTGTATAATTCATGTATATTTGAGAATTTAACGATGATTTTTTTGTCACATTTAGAAATTGACATTGACATCATCATAGTATTTCCCCCCCCCCCCCCCCCAGTTAATCATCATCAGGACCCATAACCGGTACTGTGCTGTTTGGTACGTGTCCTATATAACCCCGCTCTCCCCTATACATCTAGAAATATAGATATTGGTTTTGAACCTGTTTGCATGAAGATATATAGATATAGCCTGTACACATATAAAACTCGTGGTATGATAGTGCATACACATTGAATGCTAGTATATTGTATACGGTATACATGTACAAGTATAGATATAGCCTGTACACATATAAAACTCATGGTATGGTAGTGCAAACACATTAAATGCAAGTATATATACAGATTGAATACACTATGTGTATATGAATGCGCTATACTGTATACAGATTGAATACACCATGTGTATATGAATGCTCTATACTGTATACAGATTCAATACACTATCTGCATATGAATGCACTATACTGTATACATGTAGAAGTATTGATATTGGTTTTGAACCTGTTTGCATGAAGATATTTAGATATAGCCTGTACACATATAAAACTCGTGGTATGATAGTCTGTACACATTGAATACAGGTATATTGTATACTGTATACATGCAGAAGTATAGATATAGCCTGTACACATATAAAACTCATGGTATGGTAGTGCAAACACATTAAATGCAAGTATATTGTATACTGTATACTTGTAGAAGTATAGATATTGGTTTTGAACCTGTTTGCATGAAGATATATAGATATAGCCTGTACACATATAAAACTCAAGGTATGATAGTGCATACACATTGAATACAGGTATATTGTATACTGTACATATGTAGAAGTATAGATATAGTCTGTACACACATAAAACTCGTGGTATGATAGTGCATACTCATTAAATGCAAGTATATTGTATACTGTATACATGTAGAAGTACAGATATCGGGTTTGAACCTGTTGTCGGGACAAGAGCGGGACGACTCAGCTTTCGCAGTGAGCGGGTTAACGGAAGCGTTTGAGAGCTTTGATCCAGAGACATCAAGTGAAGGCGAGGAAGAAGAATCGGAAGACGATTCGGAGGAAGAAATGGCGGTATCTAGGTTACTGATATTTAAAGCTCCTCCGGTGTTTTTGGGGAATCAAGGGGAGGATGCGGCAGACTGGTTAGATAGGTACGAATCAGTGGGAGACTACAAAAGGTGGAACAATGAGGATAAGCGATCCAATTTTGGAATGTATTCGGAAGGACCGGCAAGGCAATGGTTCCAGTGTATTACGGTACCAAACTCATGGGAAGATATGGCAGCGGGGGCAGGACCGCAAGGGGTACCGGCGAGGGTGGGTCTGAAATCTGTTTTTCTTAATGAGTTTGTTCAGGAAGGATATGCACAAAACCGGGAGACAAAATTGATGTCACGGAAGCAGGGAATAGACGAACCACCCCAGGAATACTTCTACGAGATCATGAACCTGTGTCGGCAGGTGGATCCAGCAATGGCGGAAGCGACTAAACTGAATTACCTGTTCCGCGGACTGAAGCCAACTTTATTGGAGAAAATCTGGATTTTGAAGCCGAAAACGTGCAACGAGTTCCTGTCGTCAGTCAAATTACACTCCGAGGCTGCGGAGCTAGTTAACAAACGGGCGTGGGCGGTCGCCATGATGGCGGCGGAATCCACGAAGAAGGGAGTCTAGTGGGCAGATCAAATCGAAGAAGAAGGCGAGGAGAAGAGACGATCACGGAGCCCAGCTTTGGCGAGTGGTACGACGAAAAAAACTGAAGGTACAACAGACGTTATGGCGGAACTGTTGGCAGAAATTAAACAATTGCAAAAGAAGATGGCGGCGTTGAAGATGAAATCGGGAACGGGGGGTAAGTCAGACGCTTCAGACTTTAGTAAGCCACAAGTGGAGAAACATGCGAGATCGCCAGACGGTAGACCAATTTGTCATTTGTTTGGGAAGTTGGGCTATATTCGAAGATTTTGCCCGGAGAAGAAGCAGAAAGAAGAAGGAGTGACCGGGAAGGCCATAGGAATGCTAAGAGCAGGTTCGGGGGACACAGCCGGGAATTCCAGCGAAGGAATTCCATTGCTATTAATAGACCTAAGTCAGTTGGGGACAAAGGAAGTGACAGTACAAGGAGAGACGGTGGAGGCGGTTATAGATACGGGAGCGGCGGTGTCAGTAATGGCTCCCTCAACGGTAGTGCAGCTGGGCTTAGCAATCCATGCGGGAGGTTGCCCGTCTATAGTGATGGTTAACGGACTAAAAGCGCCTCCACTGGGGAGTGTGGAATTTGCGGTCGAAATCGCAGGGATGATAGTGGCAACAAAGGGCATAATACTCGATATGAAGGGTATTAGACTGCTGTTGGGGAATGACACACTAAAGAAATTCAAACGGCTGGAGATACAATACGGGGAGGGAAGACCGAAACTATGGTTTGACGAATTACCAGTAGGCCTACTGGGAGAGGAGGAGCATGGGGCGCGGGATGGAGCGTCAGAGAAAATCATAATACGAGAAGGGCGGAATCTACCACCACGATCCTTGGTGGCGGTGGAGATCGAACCGCTATCGCCAGTGTTAGCTTGCTCAGTACTTATCGAACCATCAACCATACTGGAAAAGGCTAAATGGATCTCGGCGGGTAGGATTTTGATTAAAAGAGACGAAGGGTTCGTGAGGGTGTTAATGTTGAACCCGGGGAATAGATCGCAGTATGTCAGACCGGGAACCGTTATTGGTAACACCGTGGAAATAGAGGAAGAGGTAGTGGAGATAGCGGAAAAGGTGGAAACGGAGAGATTTAAGGCATTAGCTACCCGAAAGAGGAAGAAGAGGAGGATGGGGAGATAGAAAGCCGGATTAATAGGAATTTAACACCCGCCGAAATAGAGGGTTTTAGGAGCGTTCTTAACGACTTTAAGGACTGTTTTGCCCGTTCCGAAGAAGAATTGGGGCGCTGCACCGCGGCCGAACACATTATCCCGACGAAAGAAGGGGTGGTGCCGATTTACCAGAACCCTCGGGCTAGCGCCTACAAGGAAGGAGAGATAGTACAAGAAAAGGTACAGATGCTGGTGAAGAAAGAAGTCGCGGAACCGGCAACAGGCCCGTGGGCATCGCCGGTGGTCCTAGTGAGAAAGAAGAATGGGGAACGGAGAGTGTGCGTCGACTACCGCCATTTGAACGCGGTAACGATCAAGGACGTATACCCTTTACCGAGAATCGAGGAGAGTTTGGCCAGGTTAGAGGGGGTAAAGATTTTTTCAATCATGGACTTAGAGAGTGGCTATTGGCAGGTACCATTAAGCAAAGAAGATAAGGTAAAAACTGCATTCATTACGGCTGATGGTTTATATCAGTTCCTGGTAATGCTGATGGGGCTGTGTTCAGCCCCGGGTACATTTCAGAGAATGATGGATCTCGTGTTGGCGGGGCTCAGGTGGACTTCTTGTTTAGTCTACTTAGACGATATAATCGTCTATGCTAATAACATTGAGCAGCATTTGGAACGATTAAGGATGGTGCTGGCGTCGTTACAGAAGGTGAATCTGAAGATCAAGACATTAAAATGCAAATTTGGAGAAAAGGAGTGCAAATTTGGAGAAAAGGAGTGCAAATTTGGAGAAAAGGAGTTGGTGGCGGTCCAGATCCCGAGAAGATCCGAGCGGTGTAAGACTTTCCAAAGCCGGCGGAAGGGGCATCCTAAGCGGAGAAAGTAAGATTCGTAAGAAGTTTCGTCGGATTATGCTCATATTATCGTCGATTTATTGGATTCACGCAGATCGCGAAGCCTCTAACAGATTTAACACGAGATAAATCTGTTTTTCAGTGGGGGCCATTGCAACAGAGTAGTTTTCAAAACCTCAAGGACGCGATGGCGAAATCGGTGATACTGGCCTATCCCAATTATCGGATGCCATTCGAAATACACCCCGATGCCTGCGGGTACGGGGATGGAGCCGTATTACTACAGCGACCGGAGGGAGCGGAAGGCCCATTGGCCTACGCTAGTCAGCTGATGACGGCAGCAGAAAGAGATTACTCAATCACGGAGAAGGAATGCCTAGCGTTAGTGTGGGCGGTCGAGAAATTCAGGAGTTTTGTATGGGGTTACCCGATTAGGATCGTGACAGATGATCATGCCTTATGCTGGCTAACGTCGAAAAAAGAGTTAGCGGGGAGGTTAGCTCGGTGGTTTCTATTTTTATCGGAATACGAAATCGTGATTGTACACAAGAGTGGCAAGCTACATGCAGAAGCGGATGCATGGTCACGATTTCCCGTGGGGAATGGGATAGGAGAATCCGCAACAGTTAACCTTATTACACAAGGTGGGGAAGGCTTTTAGGAAATCAATTCTTCTTGCATGTGACGACGATATGATGGCTGGGCATTTGGGGGAAGCAAGAAAATGGGAGAGAGTAAATTAAAGATACTATTGGATAGGTCTCTACAACGACTTATTGCGTTACGTTAAGTCGTGTATGGCGTGTCAGGCAAGGAAAAAAGGAGCGTATAGGCGAGTCCCAGGGTTTTTTGAAATTTCTCAGGTAGAAAGGCCATTCATCGAGTGGGAATGGATATTTTGGGGCCATTTCCAAGGACGTCTTTCGGAAATCGCTACATAGTCATAGCGGTGGATTATGTCACTAAATTGGCGGGAGTAGGCGCCTTGGATACAGCGGGGGCGAAGGAAGTGGCAAAGTTTTTTTGTGTCGGAAAAAGTCCTTCGTCATGGAGCCCCGAGGAATCTAACCACGGATCAGGGGATGTGTTTCATGGCAGAAATGATGAAAGAGTGACGGACGCGCTAGAGACTAACCATCGGCCGACCACCGCGTATCATCCACAAGCCAATGGTCAGGTGGAACGACTAAACCACACCTTAGCGGATATGCTATCGATGTACGTGAGCGGGGATCATTCAGACTAGGATGTGTCGTTGGAGTATGTTAGGTTCGCGTATAATACCAGCCGGCACGAAACCACGGGAAGGACGCCATTTTTTCTCGTGCATGGAAGAGAGGCAGTGATGCCAATTGACGTGACGTTGGGGGCGCTCCCAAACGAGGAGGGAGAAGGAGAGGAGGACGACAGCTATGAAATTCGGATGCAACGAGGGTTAAAGAAGGCGTTCGCAGCGGTAGAGGGACATACACAGAGGGCCCAGAAGCGCTACAAGGCGTATTACGACAGTCGGCGAAGAGAAGCAGTCAGGTATGCAGTGGGGGAAAAGGTGTTCATCTACAAACCAGTGAGAAAAATTGGGAGGGCAGAGAAACTGTTACATCGATGGCATGGACCTTATGTGGTGGTGCGACGAACGACACCATTGAACTATGAGGTCAAATTAGCGGATGGACGTGCCCGGAAGACGGAAATAGTTCTTGTCGAACGTATTAAGAAATTCGTTGACCTTTCAACCCCAGTAGAGAAGGAAGCAGAAGCAGAAATGCAGCAGGAGGAGGCAGCGATGCCCGAAGAAACAGCAAATCGAGAGTTGGAAGAAGAAAACTAAGCAATTGGGGAAGAGCAATCGGAAGAAGGGGCAGAGGAAGGAGGGGCCAGGGAAATAGAGGAGGAGAATAACAACCCAAGCAGGGAGGAAGAATCCGGAAGGAGGCGATACCCGAAGAGAAACAGGAGACCCCCGCAACGGTTGATGTTGTCACTACCTTTGCTTCTTGTCTTAACACCCAGGTTGGCCATAGCAGCAGAGATCGTGTTGTCAAATGGTGTGATCTTCAGGGCGGAAGGTGAAAGAGTTTTTATCGACTCAGAGTGGGTGCTGGTGACGGATATTACTTTCGGACAAACAGACGCAGTGGCATCCGATCTTGAAAAGTGGTTGGAGCAGAAAAGTACCATGGCGGCCGATAGTAAACCAAGTGAAATTGGAAGATTTCATTCCACGTTAATTAAGCATGTTCATGCCAGAGCCTTGGATTCACTCCTTCGGTTGCAGATCACAACTCGTAGCTACGAGGGACTTAAGGCGATTGTGTGTGCACCGAGACAACCCAGAAGACAGCGCGGAGTGATGGATGGAGGCGGAACAGTGCTGAACCGGCTGTTTGGGGTGGCTACCACAGATGACTTGGTGAAAGTGAACAAAAACATCGAACAATTGTCGACGGAGTCAACGGCTATAGTGCACGCGCTAGAAGTACATACGTCGTTGATTAATGAAACTGTTTGGGAGATTCAAGCCAGCGCACAGATCATTTACAAGCTTAAAGAGTCATGTGATGCGTTAGATCGAGAAATGCGAAAAGCGGAGTTCCGACTCGGTAATGTTCTCAAGGAAACGGAACATCAATGGGTAGCAATGGAGAAGGTAGAGGAAACGTTTCGTTCAGTGGATCGGACATTGGATTGGTTGGCTCAGTTTGTCGAAAATTTAAAGGCGGGGTTAGCAAATGTAGCTATGGAACGGTTGCCATCGGCTTTATTTCCACCAGCCCAATTAGGGCAAGTATTGGCTGAGGTAATGGGGAATTTACCACCCGGATGGTCACTCGCTCCTCAGTTGCAAATGGCGGATATGTGGAGGGCCTATCAGAGTGCGAGGGTAATGGCGGGGGCTGTAGAGGGGGGTATTCGGCTATTTATACATTTGCCGGTATTTGAGTTCCGTCCATCATTTTCCGTCTATCGTGTCATAAGCCTGCCCCGAGTTATGGGGAATGTAACACGAGCTGTTCGATATTCTCCATTGCCCGAATATCTCGCTGTAGCGTTGGATAGACGGCCATTTATCGAACTCTCGGAGAAGGAAGGTCAAACATGTATAGCTGCGAACAATTTTGTCTGTCCCATCAATCAGGCAATCAATAAGAATGCGCTAAAGAAGCCTGTTTCGTAGCAATTTTCACGAAAGATGGGAAGCGCATAGAAAGGGATTGCTCTGTCAGATCATTACCATGGCGCGGGCAGTTGGCTGTATATTTGGGGCATCGTCGTTGGGGTTTTTCAGCGTCGGGGCCACAACAACTGTGAGCAGCTATCCGATGAGCCTACCGGCCGTTGGGATTTTTGAAATTCCTATGGGTTGTACGGCGCAGTCGGATGACTGGATATTTCATTCGAGATTTCGGAAAGATTGGGTTTATAAATGGCTTGCAGGGGGACAGTCGGAACTACCTGTGCTTTCGGTAATGGATCTACGAATTATGCCGGTGCGGGGAGCCGATATGGGGACTATAGAAATAAGGAAGGCCAGTGAGTCAAGAAAGGAGGGAGAAAATCCCGACGTAATGGAAATTGTCCGGCGAAATGGGAAAGCTCGAGGATAGCTGGATAGTTTGGGGAAACGTATTCAACAATTAGTGGAGGACGATAATCGTAGGGTGGAAGTCATGGGTGAAGGGCGTTATCCCTGGGAAGTGAACGGGATGGTTGCGCCGGCATTGATCGGTGTGATAAGTGGGGTTCGCGTACTAAGAAACCAGGAAAGGGAGGCTCGATTGGGCCTACATCAACGACTGGTGGAGTTGGAGGCGAGATTATCGGCCCATGAACGTACCATCGATGAGGAAATACAGGAACAGAATTTACCCGCCTAAAAAGGGGTTGGTGTTGCTGTAGTAGTCAAGAGGGTAGTAATTAGTTTGATTTTAGGAATGTATCGGGACGATCCAACTCTAGAAGAGGAATGTAACAGAGCCAAGAGCAGCGTATGAAGAGATCGCCGTTACCCGGACGGGGTTAGATATCGGAGAACCATCAAGGGAAGGTGTACATCGGATACCGTAGGCTGACGACGCGAGATTGGTGGCGATGCAGAGGAAGCGAAGCTGATATATAGTGAGGCCCGATATGTACAAGGGGCTGTTAGTCTGTTCGTACATTGTGGAGAACACGTTAGTTCAATGCAAGTCTTAAAGTATTCACCGCCTTGTTACAATATAAAATTCATAGTATGATATAAGCCATAAATTCATATAGCCTGTACACATATAAAACTCATGGTATGATAGTGTATACCATTGAATACAAGTATATTGTATACTGTATACATGTAGAAGTATTGATATAGCCTGTACACATATAAAACTCATGGTATGATAGTGCATACACATTGAATACAAGTATATTGCATAATGTATACATGTAGAAGTATAGATATTGGTTTTGAACCTGTTTACATGAAGATATATAGATATAGCCCGTACACATATAAAATTCATGGTATGATAGTGTATACGCATTGAATACAAGTATATTGTATACTGTATACATGTAGAAGTATAGATATTGGTTTTGAACCTGTTTGCATGAAGATATATAGATATAGCCTGTAGACATATAAAACTCATGGTATGATAGTGTACAGTACTCAGTAGTAGTAGTGTAAGAGTTCATAGACCGTGTATTTATTACCTCGGCAGCAGCGTACGAGTTACAAGCTTAAGCAACTCTGGGGTTTACATTGCAAAGCGGGGGCTTATATACTAGAAGTTAACGACAGTAGCGCACGCTAAGGTAAGACAGTACAACATGCTTAGGCGGTAAGACGGAAATGGGTGTGGCGCTACACTACGCGCCACTCCCAACTTCAGACGTCCTTTACGTCAAGCATACTCAAAGTGGCAGGAGTTCCTGATGCTATGACGTGGTGTGTATACCATGCGTCATCTACATATTATAGCAAGTATATTGTATCTAACAAGGAAAACTATAAAATGTGTGCATGTTACATCCCTTCCCCCTATATGGGCGAAAAGTTGTTTACATACTCTTCCGCTCCCTATGTTTACAAAAAGGGGAGCGTTGAAGTGCGTGTTAACATAAACACTTTATTTAAACACTTTTCAAGATACAAGGCACAAAGCTGTAAACAAGCTCGTTAAAACTCGATTCTAAGGTATGGCTTTTACAGATATAAAATTTGACAGAAATTAAGCTCGTTAAAACTCGATTCTAAGGCGTTAATTGCTTTTACAAATATAAAATTTTTTGATTACGTGTAGCATGCAGTTGTTGTTAGGGACGTTCTTCCAGCATCTGACTCTTCTGTTGTTGACAACTCTTCCGACGTTCTCCTTCTTTTCTCCTCGTCGTCGTAGTGGATTATTATAGTTTTCCTCTTCTCTCTTCTTTTCACGGGGATGTTCCACGTTTGGAATACTCTTGTTGTTTCTTCGTCTTTGATGTAGTCTCGTGGGTAGTTTCCAAGTCCATCCGGCTCGTCGTGTTTTGCTCCGTTTCTCAGCAGTATATCCGTGATTTCGTAGTGTCCGTATCGAATGGCCACTACTAACGCAGTTTCACAGTGCGGGAGTGATTTTTGGTTGATGTCTAGTCCATTTGATGGATCACAGGCACTTATCGCTATAGCTCGATTGTTGAATCGAGCTGCGAAGTGAAGGACGGTTTCACCAGCACGACTTAATTGCTTCATTAGGGGTTTTATCCAGAGGAAACAGATGCTATCAACTTGATTTAAAGCGATAGCTACCATAAGGGGTGTCTCCCCTAAACAATTCCTGGCGCTGAATCGGCAGTGGTGAAAGTGAAGGATTCTTAATAGGTGCGTGTTATTTTCTACGGCGGCCTTATGCGATAAGGTTTCTCCATTCTCAATGGTGTCGACGTCGTCACCGTAGCTTAATAGTAGATCCGTTATATCGAATCTTTCTTCCATAGCACTTCCATGCAGTAAAGTTTTTCCATTCGCGAATCTTGTGTTCAGTTAGTCCTTTACACTCCGTCCTGTCTGTCTTCCTTCTTCTTCCTTTCTTGCGAGGAGTCTTCTGATCGATTCCCGTGGGGCGTGTATGATGTCGTAGGTCCATTTCCCTTCTTCGATACTTATTTTCGCGAGGGTCCTTTCCCTCGCTTTTCCAGCTTCCACAGCAGATAGAAGGGAAAAAGTTTTGAGCTTACAATTCTGGCAACTCCTCCTTTCTTCCGGTACTTCGGTCGGGTTTTCTCTCTCGAATTGTTCTTGTATGGTGAAATCCTCGTAGGGGTTGTTACGGTCGAAGCGGTATTCGTCATCTCCAAGTTCGTCTTCGATGTTTCCTTCTTCCTCGGACGCGTCACCGTCGTACGACTCGTCTTCGGGATCCTCCTTCTCGGTGTCACTGTCGTCGCCATTTCCACTTGATTCGTTTTTCTTCCTAATACACGGTAGCTCTTCTGTTGGTGTGTCGCTGTCGTAATTCTCGATGTTATCTGGGTTCTCCACGTCCATCTCACTCGGTTCTTCCTTTGGTGTGCTGTTTGTCTCGTCCTCCTTCTTGATTTTTGGTCCGGTTGTTAAGTCTTCGGGTTGGCTTCCGGCTGAATGATCTACGGTGTCTTCAGTCGATGTATTAGCGTTTATTCCAGGTAGTAGACGGTTTACTTGGTCGTCCTCGTTTTCTTCTTCCTTCACCCAGTCGCCGAGGATTTCGATGAGCCAGTTTGCAGGCTCATTATGGATAACGGTGTTCACTTCGTTGTTGATGTTGAAGAAAGACATCTTTCAGCTTGCTTTGGGAGGATTGGAGAGTGTTTTGAGAGTGTGCTGTGTTTTAGCGATGTGTGCTAACTGGATGCTCTGGTATTTTGCGCTGTCTTTTATAGCTTGGATCAATGTCATTTGTTTATTCATTATCTTTTTAGGTCAGGTTCTGCGACTTCTATTTTTTTAATTGTTGTCCTTTTTATTATTATTATTATTATTATTATTATTATTATTATATTATTTTATTTTATTTTATTTTATTTATTTATTTATATATATATATTTCTTTTAAGTTAAACGAAGGTTTTTTTAAGTTTTAAGGATTGAGGTTTATAGTACACTTACAAAGATCTTCCCACACCATGCCATGTCCGACAACGTACGAACAGATTGTATGGTTTCCCGTACAAGTTCTGTTAGCTTCATCAAGGGAGTATATATTTTCTTTTTCAGGAGCGCTCGCTTTTTGTATGGGGGCAATCCCTAATGATGTCACAAATTTGTCCTTGGCTGGTAAGTTGTTTGGATTTTCTTCTGTGCGAAGCGCATGTTCTATGTCTGTGTTTGCGTGTTCTAACTCTCCCCGTTTATATTTTGTTTTTAAGTGTGCTATCAGTTTAGGAAAAGGGTTACACGCTATTGTAACAGGCAACTGCAACCCCACCTAGCAACAGCGCCCCACCCAACCAGGAAGGTTATCCCAAATCAACACCTTCCTTCAGGCTAAATCCTAAGTGAAAGTTATTGTAAACCCCTCCCAATTCAACCTTCAATCACTCATATAAAAGACCCAATTGTTGTAGCAATAAAGCAGTTGTATTTGAGACCAATACATAAGATTGAAACCATTACATTTGGAGGTCCCAACGAGACTCAACGAGACTCAGCGAGACCCAACGAGACTCTGAAACATCGAGACCACGAGACCCTGAAAAAAAATTTTCCTGTACTTCACTTACCATCTTCAAAACTCAGCCTACAAGTCTTCTAGCTAACAACATCGTCGGAAATCCGCCAAGGTAAGCGAATGCCGTTTGATTCGCTAGTACACAAGACTACTCTTGACGAGAACACATCACCACCACTATATCCCGTGTTAGAAAATTCTGATTTCGTTGACCGTAACTCAAACTTAAGCCCCTATCGAGAAAAGTTTGTAGAAAATTGGAAAAATCTTATCGACTTAGAGCACCAAATAGAATTAGAGAAGGCTAAAAAATATCAGACAACTTCAACAACTGGGAACATCGAACAATTAGAAACACAGAAAAAGGAAGCAAGCTTAGTTACACAGAATTCGTTACATTTGTATATTTACCAGTCATTACAATCAACACTTAGTGCGTCAGATGGGATAACAGCTGAGGTTATAGAAAACTGTACCGACACACTAAAAAAAGAAATAGTCGCACAAGGAGTAGATATCGGGAAGTTTAACGATTTAATCCGACTAAAAAATACAGTACATGGGAATGAAAAGGAATTTTTGTTCGGTATCATAGAAGTGTTGAAAAAAGAGTCAGCACTCGCAATAATCGAAGAAAGGAAACAAACAGCTGCCGTAAAAACTGAACTTTTAAGAATTCAAAAAACAGTAGAAGGCGATAAGAAAAAATCAAAAAGCTCCAAATATACATTAAGCAGCTCATTAGAAGAACTACAGGAAAGAAACGAAACCCTAAAAAATTCTCTTGAGAAGGCGCAAAATCGAATCACTGAGCTAGAACGCAACCTACAGACAACCTTGGCAACAGAGCAACAACTGCAGAGCCTTTTAAAGAAAAAGGAAGAAACTAATGTCGTGATTGAGACTGAAGGTCAGGAAAATATTGCCAAACTTGAAGGAGAAAAGGTCGAATTGATCCGGAGGCTTCAGACAGCAGAACAGCAAACTAAAAAGGCCGTAGAAACAACCCAGCAGCTCCAGAAAAAGATAAAAGATTTGGAGGACGAATACGAAAAGGTCATCCTAGAAAACCGAAACACTAACAAAAAATTAAAAGACATCACTACAAGAAATAATACACTAGAAGAAGAAGTAGGAAAGCTTATCTCACGCATACAAGAACAAGAGAGTGGTATACAAAATCTAGATGATCGAGTGAAAAACTACAAGAAACTTCAAGTACAGTTCATCAAGACTGACGACAACAACGATTCCAGACCAATCGGCGACGAATCCGAAGACATCTCTAACTTTGTGGGTGGAATCATCGACAGTACCTTACCAACAGACAAATCACTCCACTACGAGTTAGAGGTAGAGCAGACAGGCGATTTCGATCAGACCGTTGAAGATCTCAGAAATCAGATAGAATTATTAAACAAAACAGTAGGCTATCTGCAACAAGAAAATCAAAAACTAAGCAACAAAATAAACATGGGTGTAACGCATGACGAAGACAGCACAACCAGCGCACCTCAGCAATGGGGAGGTAGCACAACACCTCAAGCAATTCCGCCTACAGCGTCTACAAGCCAAGGACTTCCATCACAATTCCTTAATACAAATTCCAAGGCCCACGTTACCGACCCTGACGAAGAAGAGGCCATCAAGAAAATGTCAAAATTCGTTACAAACCCAATCGTAAAGGCAACAGGAGATCTATTTTCTAGAGAAGATAAAAAAGAACTCCCAACCTACAAAGGGAAAAGTACAGACAAGTTGATAACCGAATGGTTAAAAGGAGCTGAGCATGTTGCACGAAATAACGATTGGAACGACGACCAGAAAATACGATTCTTTTCGGACCGATTGAAAGGTGAAGCTTTCGAATGGCACGAAAATTACGCCGAAGAAGAAGGAGACAATCTCAACTACCCAGACTGGAAAGAAGCTATTATTGCAAGATTTCAAGACAAAGTAGACTTAGCAACATTGGAAAATAAATTATCAAAGTTAAAACAAAAACCAGAAGAAAATTGTAGGGCATTTGTGTCTCGACTAAACAGCCTTCATGACACCATAGAAGGAAAAGAAGAAAAATCTGACCATAACCAGACTATCGCTGAAGGTCAGTTGCTGAATAAGTTAAGGAAAGTACGAGACAAAAGAAAGAAAAAGGTGCTATTGCAAGGACTACTACCTAAGTACAGAAAGGAACTCTTCCTACGAATGCCCGACGACCCAGAAGACTTTGACGCATTATGTAAACAACTTTTCCTTTCCGAAAAGATTTTGCATACAAAGGAAGAAACAGAAGACGATGATATGTCTGCTGTTATAGCAGGAATAACTAAACATCAAGACGAAAAATTTCAGCTGCTCGAACAAAAATTAACCGAATCCCTGACAGAAATAAAATTGTCTAACACCAAATATGGATCCTCGCAGGACAAGCTAACCATAGCTGCAGTCGATCTAAACGATAGAAGAAGATCAAATTCACGGGATTCACGAGTAAGATTCGCGTCAAGCCGTGAACCCAGTCGGGAGCGGAGTGCCAGCAGGAACAGAGACAACAGCCCCTATCGGAGAAACTACAATACTTCTGAACAACGACACCAAAATTCTTCTGAACGACAAGACTACAGGCCTCCAGAAAGACAGGACTATACTCCTGCAGGATATATACAACCAAGGTACCCTTCTGATCAGCGAAAACCATATAGAAGTAGTTATCCAACGAGACAAGGGGATTACAACGGACCGAGTTTCCCAATAAATAGCTACGGACAACAAGGCCCTTATAACTACCATCAACCACAACAATCTCATCTAGCCCACAACCCTAGAGGATTTGAAAGAAGAGTTATAACTTGTTACAAGTGCAATAGAAAAGGACACATAGCAAGAGAATGTTGGACGGATTTGGCACGTGTCAACAGCCAGGGCCCTCGTTAGCCGCGCAAAACATTCAATCTAATACGCTACCCAATCTAATTCGTATACCGATCAAAATTTTTAACAAAGAAATCCGTGCTTTAGTAGACACTGGCGCCGCAGCTAGCTTAGTATCAGATGAAATTTTCAATACTTTAGAAAATAGGGATTACATAAAGAGGAAAAGTAGTATAGATTCCCCAATTTTTAGAACGGTGTCAGGACAAGTACTAAAATCAATAGGGAAGTTTGAATTTACTATAAGGATTACCAATAACCATATGATTAATCATTATTTTTATGTTATGAAAAGACTAAATGAAGAATGTATCCTAGGATTAGATTTTCTAACCAACAATAACGTAAAAATTAACACCAGAAATCGGCAAATATGCTACGATTGTCACGGAGTAGAACATTGTTTTAGGGAGACTAGTTTACCAATCTATAGCGTTACATTTAGTAAAGTAGGTATCCATATCCCCATCATCCCAATTGATGATAAAAAAGAAGAGTTAACATTAGAAGATTTTCGAAATTTAGAATCGTTTTCCCAAAAAGATTTTAACACACATTCCGAAGAAACTTATGACCCCGTTGAAAACCAAATACCCAATGTATCAAATGAGGTACAAATTAAAATTGAGATTCTACTTAAAAAACACGCCGAGCTATTCGCGGATAAGGAATCCGATTTAGGACTAGCGACAAGTGTGAAACATCACATTAACACAGGACACCACGCCCCAATTAATCAGAGAATGCGAAGAACACCAGAAGCTCTAAAATTAGATGTTAAAACTAAAATTGAGGTAATGTTAAGTAACAAAATTATTAGAGAAAGTCACAGCCCATTTTCAGCGGCCATCGTAATGGTCCCGAAAAAGGATGGGGAAATGCGTATGTGCATCGACTACAGAGCTTTAAACAAAATTACTGTAAAAGATAAATACCCTCTCCCTAGAATAGATGATACCATTGAAGCTTTGTGCGGAGCAGTCTATTTCTCAACATTGGATTTGCTAAGCGGATACTGGCAGATAGAGATAGAAGAAAACGATAAGCATAAAACAGCTTTTGTCTGCGAGTTTGGACAATACGAATGTAATCGCATGCCGTTTGGTCTAACAAATGCACTAAGTACTTTCCAGAGAGCAATGAATAACATCTTGAAAACGGTATTGTACAAATTCGCATTGGTCTATCTCGACGACATTATAATATTCAGTAAATCAATCACTGAACATGTAACACATTTAGAAACAGTTTTTAAATTGTTAAAACAAGCAGGTTTAAAATTAAAAAGGAAAAAGTGTGAGTTCTTCAAGGAAGAATTAGATTACCTAGGATATATCGTTTCAAGAAAAGGGATAACCCCAAACAAGAAGAAGTTAGAAGCAATTATTAAATACCCAGCTCCCAAAAACGTTAAAGAACTGAGTTCATTTTTAGGACTAGCTAGCTACTACAGAAAATTCATACGGGCTTTTGCTGATAAAGCCCATCCACTAACTGCGCTCACTAAAAAGTCGGCGGAATGGAAATGGGGGGAGGAACAAAGGGACGCCTTTGACTGTATAAAGAACTGTCTCATTACTAGACCTATTCTAGGCTATCCAGATTTTTCGCGCGAATTCATCATCTATACGGATGCCTCAGGATACGGAATAGGAGCAGTCTTGGCACAAGTACAGACTCCACCTCAATCAGCGGATTTTGCGGAGTCCGACGAACAGGAACTTCGTGAATCGGACGGCGTAGAAGTCGTCATCGCGTATACCTCTAAACATCTGAACGACCGCGAGGCCAAGTGGTCAACCACAGAGAAAGAGGCATATGCCATCATCCACGCTATCGAAGTCTTTAGAACGTACTTATATGGACGTAGGTTTACCGTCCACACAGACCACCGACCTTTGCAATGGTTAATGAGTAAAACAGAACCAGCAGGGAGATTAGCTAGATGGGCACTGAAAATACAAGAATTTGATATTGTAATTGGGTATCGGCCAGGAAAGTCGCACCAAAATGCTGACACCCTTAGCCGTACACCAATAGTGCCAGTAGCAAAAATAGAAACAAGGTCAACAAATGCGAAAACAAAAACGGAAGTAAAGTACGGAAAGACGAAAGAAGAACAGAACAAAGCCTGTACAGAAAACATGGAAATAGATAGGTGGATTAACCATCAAAACGAAGACGAGTATTGTGGAAAAATAATTAGAGAATTAGAAACAGGAAACCCACGTGAAGATATTAGAAGAGAATTTGCGATTAGTAGTAGCGGAATTTTAATAGATTCACAATGCAGGAGAGTAGTACCGAAAAGTATGGTACGTGAAGTACTCGAAGTTAACCACGATTCGCTATTAGCAGGACATCTAGGAATACAAAAAACGATAGATAGGATCCTAAGACAGTATACATGGCCGAATTTAGATGCCTCCGTTAAAGAATATGTTAAGAGTTGTTTAATTTGTAGCAGGAGAAAAGCAATAGGAGGAAACAGAGCACCATTGTTTCCCCTACCTCCAGTCGAAGGAGTGTGGGAGAGAATTGCAATGGATGTAGTAGGGCCAGTTCAAGAAAGCGCTAAGGGATATAGGTATATTTTAGTTCTTTCTGACTATGCCAGCCGATTCGTTTTTACATATCCAATGAGAAACCAGACAGCCCAAACAATAGCTAAGATATTGGTCAACAAAATATTTACTAAGTATGGCTCTCCAGAAGTAGTACTAACAGATCAGGGTACTAACTTCCTATCCAGTTTGATAGAAGAAGTGTGTAAATTATTCAAGATCCGGCGTATAAGAACAACAGCGTATCATCCCCAAACTGATGGACTAGTAGAGAGATTCAATCGCACTCTCTGCGACATGCTCGCTTGCTACGTCGCAGATGAGCCAGAAAAATGGGATAAATATCTACCCTTTGTGACCTTCGCATACAACACAGCTAAACAAGCCTCAATCAGAGAAACACCATTCTACCTGTTTTTTGGACGAGAGCCGATAATGCCCAACGACATCAAAATAAACAGAAGATATGAAACGTATGAAGATACTAGCATGATGTATTCACACCAGTGGGAAAAAGACCAAAAATTGGCAAGAGAACATCTCTTCAAAGCAGAAACAAGACAGAAAAAATAGTACGACAACAACACGAAAATGGTGAAATACAACGTTGGCGACTACGTCTTGCTGAAAGCACCACCAACAGCAGGAAAATTCATATTACGATGGAATGGACCATTCCAAGTGACTCGCAGTTATTCAGACGTTAACTACGAGATTCAACATGTAGAAAATAAAAAACTAAAGTCTATTGTGCACGCAAATCGCCTAAAACTCTATACAGCGAGGAAAGAAGAATCAACGAAAAAAGAAACAACTAATAACCCAACAACCGTACCAGAAAAAATTCAACAGACTGCTGCTCATCAATTCCAAAAACGTCGCCCGGGGAGACCGAAGAAACAAGATTCGAACATCAAAATAAGCACACATGGAACAACCCTAGAAGAAACAACCAATAACTTACTGCACACCACTCAGGATAGAAAATTTGCATCACAACCAATAAGAACCCAACCTTTCCACGACGACAGAACGACAACCTACAACTTACGAAGTCGTAATTTCAGACTACGTTACTAAATCTCGCATTTTTCCACAGATGGATGCAACTCCAAAGCTGCAAACGTCGCTTTCGTCAATTCAAACAATTCTACTAACACTTTGCTTACTTCAAAATATCAACCCAACTCATCCTATCTACGCCACAGTTTGTGATTGCAATAACGTAAAAATCCGAGGAATTTTGGATCTGGAATCCCCTTATTACTGCAACAATGACGCAATGGAAAAACAGCACTCAACAAGAATACCGACATCTTACACCTTAATCACCAACCAAAAGCCTGCAGCAACCTGGAAAGGATGGACATGCCGCCAGTGGACAAAAACAAAGAAAATAACGGGATCTTTCTGGATTGGGTCTTTTGACACCATATACTCCCAAGAAACAAAACTGATTACACCACTAGAATGTTGGCGAATGGTGAATGATAAAAAGTGTGGCGAAAATAATATGCAGACAGGACCAACCAGCATCAGCTTCACCGCAACACCCACAGGTGAAGGAAAATGGTATGCCATAAAAGAATACCATACCCTCAACTGCATCGCGGAACAGATAACACTTCGCCAAGAAAGACCTGACCAGCCCATCGAGAGCCCTTTTGGACTACTAAATACAACTCAACAGGAAGGACAATACTTCATCAATCAAAACATCATCGTATGGGGTGAAAGGACGACGAACCACTCATACTCTCAAACACTATTAAAAGGAAAAGGTTACCTGGAGATCCCTCGTACACCGGAAATCAACAACTCCAGTCGTCTATACGATGATGTTCGACAAATAGAAATTTCTTTCTTAAACAAACCTGATAAAGACGTAGCGGCAACCGGATTTAAAGTAACAGGGATACCTCTGACGTACCTCACATTTCCTGCAGAAACAACAAAGATATTGTATGAAACATTCAAAGACACAATCAACATTTGCCTCAAGAATACCAACCTCTTTACGTCAGTTTGCGAAGAATACAGAGATCTATATAAATCTAGACCACAACGTTCTCTTCTTCAAGAAGTGCAGTTCTTGTTTAATACTCCCATCAAGGACGAGCAACTTGGAATTCGACTCTACAGCATATCCTATGCCTGGGGAACTATTCGATTGGTACACAAGAAAGCAAAAATTATCTACGAAGAAGGAAAAATATTACAACAGAATGCAACACTCTACATCTCTTACCAACCTGGAAACAGCAACTCACTAACCACATACCCACAATTAGCAGCAGACGAGGTATTACAATCAGGAACGGAATTCGAGTATATCGTTGATCACACAATAAGAATACAAAATTCCAACATCTGTATTACGGAAACAACAAATAATCATGTATTCGCAGCCACTTGTTCGGAAGACTCGACCAAATGGATACTTGAAAAAGACAACTTCTATATAATTTCACAAGAGTCAGAAATGTGTCTAACCTTAGTGAGTGATGAGATTCTGAAACTAGAACAATGTTCTATGGAAGAGGAATCGTTAAGGAACCAGCAGTGGTATTTCCAGACAATAAACACCAATCCAGAAATTGTGGAAAACTTCCCAGACATCACACTTCAAGAGATTCGAGAAGTAAAAATGGAGCAAAGAAAAACAATAACGACTACAATAAACTCACCCATTTTTGGTGGAATTCTAAAAACGAATCACGGCACCGGAAACATCATCTGGGATATGATTGCATGGGGATTACTGAAGAATGGACCACACCCGAATGAAAAATGTGTAACGCACCATGGACTGGATAAACAACTCACTCTGGAAGATTGCGACACAGATTGGACGAAATGCCAAGAAGAGTTAAAAGAATACATCACGAGTAACGATCCTTTGGTGAAAACACAAGTATCTTAGTATCTAGTAGTCTAGATCTAGATCTAGTAGTAACTTCACTTAAATTACTTTGACTTCGGACTAAAAAGTCATCCGGCGCATGAAAAAATGGAAATGGAACAATTAAACATCCTAAACGACATCGTTGGCAGGATGCAGGAATCTGAAACAAATTTAGTGTCCAACATTGTGATGTCAGAAAAACAAGACAACCAGATAGGAACCATGTCCTCATGGTTCGACACTCTGAAAATCCTAAGCCTATCAGTTATTGGATTCATCGCATTCCTAATATGCCTACGCCTATTTTTGATTTGCAATCCATTTGCGAAGATTAAAGAAAAATTCCAACAAACACGATAATTACGGAGATACGGGATAAATATGGAGGAAGCTCACGAATTAACATCGATGATTGCCAATTCCAACACGCAAGCGACGGATGAAATCATAGAACAACCATTTATTAGAATGATGGCACCAACACCACTTACCTCTGAAAGAATCGCCCAATCCCACCTAACGCAACCAAGTGCCCCAAGACAACGCTTATACCCAACAGTAGAAGAAAATTGGGAACCAGAAACAACGCGGAAATGTACTGGAAAACATACAACATGCACTTACGTCGTAGGATATGGAATGGTCTGGGAAGACCTCTGCAGATGTTCAACGGATCCTGAAACAAAAACCAACTGAAAAAAAAAAAAATAAAAAATAATAATAATAAATAAAAAAAAATAATAAAAAAAAATAAAAAATAAATAACTAAATAAAAAAAAAATAAATAAAAAATAAAAAAAAATAAAATAAAATGTCAACTTGAACATTTGACATTCTCAAACTAACAAAAAAGGAACTAACAATGTCATTTTAACTAGAACAGGTGAAAGGAATAATAACAAACTAACCATACCAACAGAGCTCAAGCATCAGTTCTTGAAATACCACTTACGAAGATGGAAAGTTTCAACATTGTGATCAACGGAGTAGAGATAAATATAACGGTGAAACGAAAAATTGCAAGTGTGGAAAGTGCAAGTAATGGAGAAAGTGCATGTGACACAGCGGTGGAACAAGAAACTAAAACGAGACGAAAAGAAAACACCATTGCAAATGCCGTAACATTTCAACTTAACACTGGCGACGACAATACGGAAAAAATTAGTGAACGTGACGAATTTAGTGAGCCTGAGGACTTCAGCGAACGGGAGGGAGATAGCAAATCCGATAAAAAGAGCGACACAAGTGAGAGATACGAATTAGCCATTGTGAGTGATAGTGAAAATAAAACCGATAGCGAGACCGAGAGAGAGAGAAATTTTGGAGACTATGGATTCTGTCCAGGCGTTTCCAACAGAAGAATAACACAAGAAATAATCCCAACAGAATTCGCGGCAAAATGCAACAACTGTTCAATGAAGACAATTCCTACGTTATCGGCAGCACGAGCTGACGCTGTGCGAAGAAGAGCACAGGCTATCACGAAATCAGAAAATTTATATTAAAGAAACTGGGACCGGCAGCTTGGGATTATCACCCAAAGGCAGAATTTCTGAATAAGAAATTCAATGAAAGAACGCTGCTCCATAGAAGTGTAAAATTGGAGAAACTGGATATAACAGATTTACTGTTATCTTATGGAGCCGACCCCGATATTGAAGAAAATGGACGCACCATCGCACACATAGCAGCAGCGCAAAACAACAAGTTGTTGGTGAGGATTCTTCGATACCATAAATGTACGTTCGCCGCATACAACTGCTTAGGCGAAACACCGTTAATGGTAGCCATCGCCTACGGACACGAAGACCTGGCCCACTATTTATGGTGTAGCAGTAATGTAGCGCAGAAAGCTAAAGACAACAGCACTGTCCTACATTATGCAGCCAGATATGGAAACAACGAAATCGTCAAGTTAGCGTGTCAAAGGAAAGACATTAATGTTAACGAAAGGACCACACCAGGCAACCACACGGCATTACACCTGGCAACAATATTTCGACAAACGACGGCTATGGATATCCTGGTTCGTCACAATGCAAATATGGGAGGAAGAGACATGGATGGGAAAACACCACGAGATTATGCCACCGATCCGAGTCGTAAAAGGATTTTTGAAGACGGAGAGGAAAGAAGAAGTGGAAAACGAAGATGGTCAGATAGCGAAGAAGACTAAACCACGATTGAAAATAAAAGTCCAAATTTTATTTTTTTTTCCATAACAACGATTAACTAAAACCATTAACTACAATAATTAACTAAAAAAATCGTTTTTATCTCTCAAAAGTTTATTTTCAATACCACATAAAACTACAAATAACACACTAATCCAGGTAGCACTACGAATAACACAAAAACACTAGTTAGTAGCAAATAACACATAAATATTGAAACAAATACGACGACGAAGAAAATCGTCCACTTCAAAAAATTCTTCGGTGCGCGGATTTTCAGCAAAGGAAGCTTGAACAACATCGCAGGGATATGCCTCAAGGCCAGCAGCGAGATCCGCAGCCACCCGATTTTCAGCTGACACACGATACTGCAACTGACGAGAGAACCGACGGAGGTATGAAGAAACGGCTAAAAACTCAGGCTGAATGTCCACAACACCATCGGATGGATAAAAAACATCAATACCAGAAGAAACAAAGAACAAAATACGCGAATCCAAAAGAGCATATGCTCGACGGAAACGCGCAAAATTTGGATATTTTCTAAAAATGGAAAAATGGACAAGTCAACAACAAAAACAAAAACAAAACAAATAAGGGAAACAATACCTATTATAATGGGACCATTCGTCGGCCTTCGAAAAGGGTAGAGGATGACACATCGGATAAATGTCACCACAAACACCAGCCGACAGATGAAACAGAAACACCGCACGATGCTGTGTAGTAAGCGGTTCGGATGAGAAAAATTGACACCACCCTACCCGTAACAACATGTCACGCACATAAAATAACGCTTGATGAACTGAAGATAGAGCTACGGAAGCCATGTTAAACAGCAGTTGCAGAGAAAAAAAAATGGTCAACTATACAAACTCAAAAGAACAGAAGTGAAAGAGCAGAAAATCGCGAAAACGAAAAAACGATAATTCCTAACTAAGACACTACATAACCCAAGGCTATGCATATCAAAAAAGGAATTTTGTGTTGTGTCTCCAAGCAAGACATCTTAACAAGAGCTACAAGTCAACCAGTGACAAATAAGGAGTTCGCCTCCAAGCTACCAGACGACGAAAGGAGACAAACGAGACAAAAGTTTTTTTTTTTAACATTTTATTTTCACAACACCCAAAACATTACAAACATACTAAAAAAAAAAAATTAATCACGAAAATGAATATATTCATTGTAGAAGTTCTTCTGGAAGGAAGACAGCGGAATGTGGAGTTGGATAAAAAATGTCTTCTTCGGATTCCATCCACCAAAGAAAACGAGATGTTGCGGGTAAACATCCCGATACCTCGCATACCCGGGATAACGCCTAAAAAAAAGAAGAAAATGTTTCACATTCACACGAAAAAAAAGAAGAAATTAACAGTAAAAATAACTCACTGGTAATAATAATCCGAAACACTGACGGGATGAAAACCGAAATCAATATCGGAAGGAGGAGCATACGGAAACCATAACAACGAGGAAAGGAGAATTTCAATGAAAAACTCCTTGTCGTCGGGGACAAAACGAGTGTAAAATTGGAAGGGCAGTGAAAATAACACGGCACCCACAACCTCCAGGGCGTTGTCAAAATTCCCACGATGAGTAAGGAAGAAATCGAAAGAGTACGAATCCATTGTAAGGGAAACAACAAGCAAACAACAAGCGTCACAACGAAGAATTTTTCGGATACTGATTATTTAACTAACACTCTACATAACCATAGGCTATATAGCGGGAACAAGGGCAACTATATACGAAACTAAGAAAACAAAAGAAACGGTGAAGGAAATTGGGTCAACTGGTGATCGGGAAAAAATTCAAATCAGGTTTTTATCCACCTGCTACTACAATGGAAAAACAAAATTGGAGGACCAATTTCTTCTTTCCAAAAGGGGGGAGGAATGTAACAGGCAACTGCAACCCCACCTAGCAACAGCGCCCCACCCAACCAGGAAGGTTATCCCAAATCAACACCCTCCTTCAGGCTAAATCCTAAGTGAAAGTTATTGTAAACCCCTCCCAATTCAACCTTCAATCACTCATATAAAAGACCCAATTGTTGTAGCAATAAAGCAGTTGTATTTGAGACCAATACATAAGATTGAAACCATTACACTATCCAGGCTCAAAAACAGATTAGGAATAGGATGAATCCTATAGTGGCGATGCTTATTATTTTTAGCGTGTCGAACCAGCTGAACATGTTTCCGATTCTGTTATCTTGTTTTTCAGTTACTATTATGTCGGATAGGGATTTTGGTTCTCCCTCTTGTAGTTTTCCCACTAATTCGTTTAGGATGTTTAGTTGCTCCATTTCCAGGATGTTGTGTGCTGGGGTGGAATTCTATCTGTGGCTTAAAGTCAAGTATAAGTTTTAAGTTAAAGTAAGAAAATTTTATACTTAACTAAGTATTACTTTTTTTAAAGACAAACTCGAATTCCAACACGTGCTTAAGTACAGTTTTGCCTTTACTTAGTTAAGTACTAGGTAGCAAAAGTCGACTTAGACTTCAGTCAGAAGGAGCTTATTTAAATTTGTATAAGCCAATGGAAAACGTCGTTACAAGCACACAAGAAGTTCCAAATAGCAGACTAAATTAACAAGTGATTTTTGATTACGAAATTTCTTCTAGTTTTCCATTCGATTTTTCTTCATTGAACGGATTAATTGATAATAATGGTACGTAACGCATCGGCTACATGGAGTAGTAGTGAAACAGAAATTTTAGTTGACGAGCTCATCGCACGAAAGGTATTGTTGTGTTTATATTTTACCGTTTCTTATAGTTTTTTAGTCCCATAGTCCGAACGAGACTTACATCTTGTTTCAGTGTGTTTTACAATGATTCTATTGAAAATATTTTTGACTCAATGACATTTGTTTTTTCCATAAGGATATAATATTTGGTGCACAATCAAGTACTGTTACGAACAAAATCAAACAACAGCATTGGGATGAGATTGTGGCTACAATTAATCAGCAATTTCCAAGCCAGCATCCCCGTGATAGGGAAGAGACTAAGAAAAAATGGAATAATTTGTCGTCAGATGCAAGAAAAAATCTAAAAGAACACAAGAACTCTGTAGAGCAAACCGGTATTGTACTATTTCATTTATGTGCCATTTGAAAACATTTTTCTAATAAAAGAAAATACTGTGATTAATAGGAAAAGGAAAAGCTTTCCCAATGAAACCTTTAAACGAGAAGATTGTCAACATGATTTGGGGAGAAAGTAGCGCAGCTTTGCCGGGAAACAGCATATCCGTATATTATATTAAACTACATTCCACAAATAACATTATTTCAATGAAATTTATCAATTAGGGCGGAGTAGAGACAGACGTGATGGAAAACGCTAATGATACTCTACGTATTAATAATAGTGCCTCTAGTGCTTCTCTCCATACAATGAATGCCTCTAGTTGTGCAGTCTTGTAAGCCATAATATTTCTTTCTTCTTAGCCATACACTAATCCCATTTTTATTCACAGGGCTGAAACGGTTCAATCGTCTTTTCTTGAAAACGAGGAAGACGACTTATCTACATTTGAGTTTGATGATAGCCAATCAAACCAATCATCTTTATGTCAAACATTTAGTAACGCTGACTTTGCTGACGGTGTACCATCCACATCCCGAGTTGTAGCTTTGCTCCCCAAACGCACATCAACTCCGGTATTGTCCACTAAAACAACAGATCATAGTTCTGCAAATATCGTGTTTGCGAAACGCTCTCAAGCAACTTTGGCACCGGTTGAAAAAGATGCTCCACTAGTTGCAGTAACTTCATTTTCTACGACGAATGGAGAATCTTTAAATAAAAATCCTTTAGCTCTTCGTGATATTGTCAATCGCGCCAAAAGAGCACATGCTGAAAAATCAAACGTTTCTGTTTCTAAGAGGTTGATGCGCGATCGCTTTGATTTGCTGCACTCTGTCATTGCAGTAAGACAGCTTACAGGAAAACCAATTGATGCCGAAAAAGACATTCCGGTAGACCTTTTAGAAATGATGAACAACCCGTCTCAATTAATTTGAAAGAGCTATGTTACAAGTATCGTTTGATTCTGTATAATCAATATGTGCAATACAAACTTGAAAGCAACTTATTTAACGAGTGAAATCATTCAATGTCATTCGATTTCGCTTTTCGAAACCTTGTCTTCGTAGACGTAGAGCTGCTTGAGCCAAATTTTCTTGTCTATCGGGTTGATTGTCATAATCTTGTTCCTCAAAATGATTAACTGCTATATCGTCGTCGAAATCTGGTTGTCTTCGTGATAGGGCTATATTGTGAAGGATGAAGCATGCCATTATCACGCGACAAGCACGACCGGGTTGCATGCGTATTCCAAAGAAAAGAGCCGGAAACCTACGCTTTACCATACCAAAAAACCGTTCGATTACGCACCTAGACTTTTTGTGAGCAACGTTAAATCTTCGTTCTGGTTCATTGCTCGGCACTGCATATGGCGTAAGTAAATAAGGTGTACATGCATAGCCACTGTCCCCGATTAAATGAAAAGGAGAAAAATCTCCTCTTGCTAACCGTTGACCAATTATACTTTCAACAAACATTGCTGCATCATTAGTGCTTCCGGGTTTCTTTGCATAGACGCTTAACGCCCTACCATTGGCATCACAAATAGCCTAAATAATCATTTGAAATGTAACGTGGTTTCCGAATCATATTTTTGAAAAGCGTTGGACTAACCTGTACGTTGATAGAATGAAAATTTTTACGGTTAACATAGATTTTCTCGTCAACCCATGGCCTTGCTATTTTTATATGACATCCATCAATTGCACCAATTATACCACGAAAACCAGCAAATTCTGAGAACTCAAGACATACCTATAAATTAATGTCAATGAGATTAGAATGAGAAACCATATAATTATTTCATATGTACCATATTTAAATTTTCTGGGAAAGAAATCCATTCTCGTGCTATAGAGCATAATGCACTTGAAACGTCATGTACGCTGCGACACACCGATGATTGAAAGAACATGTCCAACCTCTTTTTGAAAAGTTCCAGTGGCATAAAAATTTAGTGCAGCAAGAATTTGCTGCATCGGTGTAAGAAACTTTCGACCATTTAATTTTCGTTCGAGTTTATCATTTATCAATCCTGTATTAATTAGAAATATTTTGTACGCTCATTAACATTAGTGTGGTCCAATTTGTATACCTTCAATAAATTGGAGTGAAGCTCTATCAAAACGAAAGGTTTTGTATATTGATCGTCATTAAAAAACTCGTCGTACATATCGGTTCGTCTAGAATAGAAAGGAACCATTCTTCTGCGTACTTCAATGCGCCTTTCACGCTGAGCTTCTTCGTCATCACTACTTGTCAATTCGTAGTTCATTTCGTCTAAGTCGTTTAAAAAGAACTCTAGCTCTTCGTTGAAACCTCTATCGTCATTCATTTTAATTGAAACTGTCAATCAACAATAACGTATGTTAAATAGCGCCACCTTAATATGGAGAACATTAATCGGGTTTAGTTTTTAAGTGTACTTTATTGCGTTTAAGCCAAGAAATAGTTGGCTTAAAAAATTGACTACTTTTGCTTAAACTTAAGAGTCCTTTGTCTCCTTGAAAACTTTTGAGTAGGACTTAGAATTCAATATTTAAGTAAAGTACAGAAATAAGTACAAAACTTTGCACTTAAAGTACATACTTCTACTTTAAGCCACAGATAGAATTCCACCCCTGGGTGGCTTTTGAGTTTATAGTCAAAATTATTCAGATGCAATTCTTCGAATTCAGCTATTAAGTCAAGGTTTGGTGTGTGAATCGTTGCGTCTTGTTTTACCCAGTCGCCATTAGTATCATTATGTTCCCATGCGTGAGGATATCCGTTGATATTTATAAGCGGCGTTTTCCAAAAGCAATCGGAATATCGATGAATTGACCATCCGTCTGTTCCAATGGTACAGTTATTTTCGCTGTATGTAAATAATGGCTGGAACCCTCATTTTGTTTCTTTGGCTGATAGCAAAATTCTTCTTGGTTCACACTGTTGCAAGGTCGTAGCTTGACCGAAACCATTGAGCCGGGAGCATATTGGTAAGCTTAACGCGGCGGCTGCCAACAGACCATTTGTTTGGGCTAAGATGATTGCTTGCGTTCTCTTGATTTTTGATAGTTGGCAGTAAACATCTCTAATTTCCTTGGCTAGTTTGTTTTTGTGGTCTGTCTCCACGCTGATTTTAAATTGCTCGTGCATTTTACTTAACTCATACTTGAGTTCAGGGCTTAATTCACCAGTTGTAACCTGAAATCCCGTGTTCGGATTCATCGAAGGACTCGGTGTGTCAAGTTGCATTTCTTTTTCTCTTTTCTTGATTGTACTCTTCCACGAGGATCCTTCCGTAGGTTGCGTAAATGGTTTCGTAGTGGGAGTTGTTTGTTTTATTTTTGTCGTTAAGGTTGTTTTTGTTGTCGCTGTTTCTATTGCTTTAGTGGTCGGTTGGGGTCGGAATTTCACCAATTTTAATCGTTGTCCTTGGTGCGTTTAGGGGTTTCATAGTTGTTGCTGTTATCCGCGTAGTGATAAGTTTGTCTTCTGTTGCTATCGACCTCATTGTTGTTAAGGTTGGTTTCGAGGGCAATGTGGTGCTAGGTGTTTCATTCTTGAAGATCGAGTCGACGTTGTTTCGCTTATTCAATGGTGGTATGGTGGGTTCATTTTTCTCGTTCATCGACTGTTTAGTGTGTAGAGCTATAATCGCTGCCGCTGACAGTGTTCTCATTTGGTGCGGATTTTTATATTCGAAACTTAAGTGTTGTCTCTTGATGCTTCCGTGACAGTGTCCTCGACTTAGTCTCCCGACTTTAAGTGTTAAACATTTCCGATCTGATGCTGGTGAATGTAGGCCGGTTCTATCTGTTGCCATCAGTTGTCCAGTATGTTCAAAGGTTCCCCATACTGAGCTGGTATTTGAACATTCTTGCAGAACTACCATGGTTGAATTGGCTTTTATGCAATTATTGGTGGTGAAGGGTCTTATCGTGAAGTCTGACGAATATTCGAATGCTTGTCCTCTGTTCAGGGCTCTGCTGCAACTGGCGACAGTCGTTTGAGTTTGTACCAAAGGATCGTTACTGGTTATTAGTTTTTGTAGACTCTTCTGACATCGAGGCCAATCGGGATCGCATTCTTCTAGTGTCATCGTGGTGTTTATTCCGTTGTAAGTTACACATTTCTCGTTTGGCGGCTTTCCGTTCTTGAGAAGTCCCCAACTGATCATGTCCCAAATGATGTTTCCGTGTCCGTTATTGAACTTGATCAAGCCTCCGAAAATAGGTGAGTTTATGGTCGTTGTTACTGCTCTCCGTTGCTATAGCCGTATTTCTTCCAATTCATCGATGGTTGTTTCCGAGAAATTTTTCCAAAACATCTGGGTTGGTATTTAGTGTTTGGAATACCCATTGTTGGTTGTCGTTTTCGGGTCTGCTACATTTCTTTAGGATCAGGGCTCGGTTGCTTCCTTCATCCTCGTCTTTAAGCGTGATGCACAGGTGTTTTTCCATAGATATGAGTTGTTAGTTAATGGTGTCGAAAACCCATCGCGACGTGTTTTCATTGCATGGTTCCGGGATAATGTTATTCGTTTCGATTATGGTTATGCATGTGGAGGTGTTTCGGATTCTTATGGTTTGGTCGACCAGGTATTCAAAATCCGTCCCGTTTGGCAATTTTTCTTCTATGTCGTATTGGTTGTGTACAGTCACTTGTTTTTGGGCGTCGGATATTTTAATGTATATTATTGCGTCTTGCTTTTCTTTATTTCCATTGCGTGTTAATTTGGGATGTCCCAGACGAATAGATCCCCAAGCGTATGAAATGCTGTTTAGACGTTTTCCCAACTCTTCTTCAAATGGCTGGTTTAACAAGAATTTTACTTCTTGTTGAATCGATCTTTTGCTTCTTTTTGTTGTGGCATATTCATTGCATGCCCATGAGTCAATATTGGTTTGGTCCATACAGGAGGATAGGGTATTTTTATATAATTTGTAAAGTTGCATTGAAGCTTCGGGTGGGAATATAAAAAATGTTAAAGGGATTCCTACTACTTTAAAACCTGTTTGTGCAAGTTCTTTATTTTCATTATCTGGTTTGTTATAGAAAGTTATTTCAATTTGTCTGTTTTTATCCAAAAGTCTACTGGTGTTTAAAATTTTTGATGTTTGGGTTATTTCTAGGAAACCTACTCCTTTAAAAATGGTTTGGGAATGGGAAATATTACTTGATCATCTCCCCCCAGACTATTGTGTTATGATTTTGGGTTATTTGACCATCTTGTTGGGTTGCATTTAAATATCCAAAGGGGCTTTCTATTTGACTTTCGGGGGTTTCTTGTCTTAGAGTGATTTCTTCAGCAAGGCAATTTAGAACATGATATTCCCTCGTTGCATACCAAGCTCCTTTCCCCGTGGGTGTTGCTGTGAAACTTAGAGAGGTTGGGCTTGCTTGCATTATGTTGCCTCCACATTTTCTGTCGTTAATCATTCCCCAACATTCAAGAGGAGATATTAATTTTGTTTCTTGGGAGAAAACGGTATCAAATGATCCAATCCAAAAGGATCCAGTTATTTTCTTTGTCCTAACCCATTGCTTACAAGTCCATCCCTTCCAGGTTTTAACGGGTTTGAAAACTAGTCTGATGTTGTCTTGAGTCAGGGTTTTCTTTTTCGCAATAATAGGGTGAGTTTATATCCAATATGCCTCTTGTTTTTTGTTTTTACAATCGCAAACAGTTACGTAAATGGTCTGGTATGTTTCAAGAGTAGATAGGATGAAAATCAGTAGTAAAATTTTATCCATCTGTGTTAAGGTAAAAATAGAACTTTAAAATATGTTTTTAATTTTTCTATTTTCGTAGGTTGTAGTGTGCATTTCTCGTATTATTTGGGGTATCAGGTTTCAAGTCTGACGTTTTTGGTCTTGGAAATGAGCTTCCGGATTTTTTATAGGTTTTTCAGAATCTTTTAATTGGTTAGTTGGATTTTCTTCAATTGGGATTTTACGTGGTCTTCCAGGTTTTCGTCGGAGTTTGGTTTTACTATTTTGATTCTGATTTGGGGTCTGCTAGATTTTCTCTTGGGGTGTAAAGTTTAAGGCGATTTACGTGGACTATTCACTTTTGTTTTTTTTTTCATTTAGGCTTTGTATCTCGTATGTTATGTCTGAAAAATTTCTGATTATCTTGAATGGTTTATTCCATCTGTTTATGAATTTACCCGCTGCGGGTGGCGCTTTTAACAGTACCAGTTCACCAACGCTATACTTAACTCCTTTGGTTCCTTCGTCGTAATATCTTTTTTGTTTGGTTTGCGCTTTGAAAAGGTGTTCTCGAGCTAACTTTTGAGCGCTTTTCCATTTTCAGAAGTACAGTTCATGATCATTTTCGTTTTCTTCGAAGTTCCGATTGATTTTAATGTCGTTAGGCAGTACCGGTTCTCTTCCAAAGAACAGATAAAAGGGGTTGTCCTTTAACGTCGTCTGTTGCGACGTGTTGTATGCAAAAGTGACGAATGGCAAATATCTATCCCATTCTTCCGGTTCATCCACCACATAGCAAGCTAACATATCGCAAAGCGTTCTGTTGAATCTTTCTACTAATCCATCTGTTTGTGGATGGTATGCGGTCGTTTTCATTTGCTTAATTTTGAATAATTTACAGATTTCCTTAACCAGATTTGAAAGGAAATTCGTTCTTTGATCTGTTTGCACAATTTCTGGGGCTCCATATTTTGTTATTAACTTATTTACCATTATTGATGCGATTGTTTGGGCTGACTGATTCTTCATTGGGAAGGTGAAAACGAAACGACTGGCAAAATCAGAAATGACTAGAATATATCTATATCCCTTAATACTTTCTTGAATTGGTCTTACTACGTCCATTGCAATACGTTCCCACACTCTGTCAACTGGTGGCAGAGGTTGCAATGGCGCTTTACTTGTGCCAAAGGAATTTCGCCTTGCGCATTTTAAACAACTATTTACGTATGTTGTTACATCCGTTCGCATGTTTGGCCACGTGAATTGTCTCTGAATTCTTGCTAACGTTTTCGCAATTCCTAAATGTCCTGCTAGCATATTATCATGATTCTCTTCCATTATTTCTTTTACTTTAATTCTTGGTACCACTAATCTTTCATATTTATCGCTTAATTCACCTTTTTCATTTATCTTGTATCCATTTATATTTCTAGCGTTCTGACTTCTTATTTTCATTAAATTTTCAATCATTCTTTTGCAATAATCATCCTCATGCTGTAATCGAACCCATTCACTTTCTTCTTGTTTCACTTCTGATTTTGTTCTAGTTTCTACACTTGCTACTGTTGCTACAGGTGTGCGGCTAAGCGTATCTGCATTTTGACGTGTTTTCCCTGGGCGATATCCAATTTCTATGTCATACTCTTGGATTTTAAGTGCCCATCTAGCTAATCTTCCTGCTGGTTCTGTTTTGCTCATCAACCATTCCAAAGGTCTATGATCCGTGAAAACTTTAAATTTTCGTCCGTATAAATAGGTTCGAAATACTTCTATTGCATGAACGATGGCATACGCTTCTTTTTCTGTGGTGGACCACTTGGCTTCGCGATCATTCAGATGCTTTGAGGTGTATGCTATGACGACTTCTACGCCGTCAGATTCAGTGAGATCTGGTCCGTTAGTCTCATCTGAATCCGCTGATTGAGGTGGAGATTGTATTTGTGCCAAGACTGCTCCTATTCCATACCCTGATGCATCCGTATAGATGGTAAAATCACGCGTGAAATCAGGATAGCTCAGGATAGGTCTAGTTATGAGACAGTTCTTTATACAATTAAAGGCGTCCCTTTCTGCCTCCCCCCATTTCCATTCCGCTTTCTTTCTTGTTAAAGCTGTCAATGGGTGAGCTTTATCAGCAAAAGCTCTTATGAATTTCCGGTAATAGCTGGCCAAACCCAAAAAGGAACTCAATTCTTTTGTATTATTGGGAGCGGGGTAATCTATTATTGCTTTTAATTTCTTTAAATTTGGCGTTATGCCTTTTCGTGAAACGATGTAACCTAAATAATCTAACTCTTCTTTGAAAAATTCACATTTCTTTCGCTTTAACTTTAATCCCGCGTTTGTTAAAAGCCGAAAGATTATATCTAGGTGTGAAATATGTTCCTCTATCGAGCTACTAAAAACTATAATGTCATCCAAGTATACTAGTGCGAATTTATAAAGAACGGATTTTAGGATGTTATTCATTGCTCTTTGAAATGTACTTAGGGCATTCGTCAGGCCAAACGACATTCTGTTAAATTCGTACTGTCCAAACTCACAAGTGAAAGCTGTCTTATGCTTATCTTTTTCTTCAATCTCGATTTGCCAGTATCTGCTTAAAAATCCAATGTTGAAAAGTACATTGACCCACACAATGCATCAACGGTATCGTCTATCCTAGGAAGAGGGTATTTATCTTTTACTGTGATTTTATTAAGTTGTCTGTAGTCTATGCACAGGCGCATTTCTCCATCTTTCTTTGGTACCATTACGATGGCGGCGGCGAATGGGCTGTGGCTGTCCCTAATTATCTTATTTTTTAACATTACTTCGATTTTTGATTTTACTGTTTCTTTCAATGCCTCAGGCGTTCTTCGCAGCCGTTGATATATAGGCGCATGGTTTCCGGTATTTATAAAATGTTTCACCTGTGTCGCAAGACCAAGGTCTGACTCTTTATCTGCGAATAACTTTTCATGTTTCTCGAAAAGAGATTTAATTCGTGCTACGATTTCTGTTTGGAAATCCGGAAAATTAAGTTGTGGTGGCCAATTCTTTTCTTCATTCCTTACTCTATCTTGGTTTGATACTCTACACTGTATGAATGGTTCTAAATTGCGATGACCTTTTGCTGTTAAATCTTCGGTTTGATTTTCATTAGGTATGGGTATAAGTGGTATGTTAATTCCAGCATTGGTAAATGTTAGGCTATATAACGGTGCATTAGATTCGAAAGTATGTTCTTTACCTAAGTGGTCGTAAAGTAATTGACTATTTCTAGTGTTAATTTTAACATTATTGTTAGATAAAAAGTCTAAGCCTAAGATACAATCTTCGTTTAAATTTTCCATTGCATAAAAGTAATGGTTTATAATGTGGTTATTATCTATGACAATTGCTGATTCGTATTGTCCCAAGGAGGTTAATACTTCTCCCGAGACTGTTCTAAATGTTGGGGTTTTCTTCTTTTTGGTTTGTTTTAGTTTTCTATTTTTTATGCTAAGCAATATCTTTGCAGACACTAGACTGGCCGCTGCTCCAGTATCTATTAAAGCCCTTGTTTCTTCATCATAAATTTTTATAGGTATACGTATTAGTTGGGGTATTTCTATCTGAATATTAAAATCTATTTTATATGTATCTACTTTGTGAGTATTAATTGACTTCTCTTTTACATTTGTTGGTGTGTTGGATGATTGATATGTGCCATATCGGTCCAACATTCCCTAGCTATGTGGCCCTTCTTGTTGCACTTATGGCATATAATGTCTATGTTCCTTGGGGCTCTAGCTCCTGCGATGTCTGGTGCCCAATCGTCTAACCGGTTATCGTCTCTACCTTCTGTTGAGTACCTGTTGTTGTTTCTTCTGTAAGGTGGTCTAGAGTTTCTTGAAAATCCCTCGTTCCTTCGTGGTCGGTAATTTCTTGCATACGGTCTTCCGCGATCTCTCTGGGGGCGTTATTCCTCCACTCCTGTCGGTTATAGCTTCTTCTATACGGGCTGGCTTCTCGGCTCCTCGAGAAACTGGGTTCCCTGCTTCGCGAATAACTGGGTTCTCTGCTGCGATCTCGGCCGTCCTGGAAACGAACTCTTGAGTTCCGTGATTGACGCTCAACTGACTGGTTTCTACGGTTGTCGTAACGATCAGCAGCAACGATCGTCACACTGTTTTCCTTTGAGAGTTCACGTTCTTTACTAAAGCATTCCAAGTTTTTTATTTTTTGTCTTGTCGAGTTTTTCTTCCTTTCCTTTTATAGTATCGTACAGATTGTTGAGTCTGGATACGAAGGTTCTGCAATTTTCTTCCGGCTTCTGCTTTAGTTTGAATAACTTTTTTTTTAGAGCTGCTAAGTCAAAGGCATCCTGGAATCTTTCAATGATTGCTGCCTTCCATTCGTCATAATTCATATCGTTTTCCTCGACGTACGTTTCATGCCATTCCAAGGCTTCACCTTTCAGTCCATCAGAAAAGAATCGTATCTTCTGTTCATCATTCCAGTTATTGTTTCTGGCCACATGTACTGCAATTTTTAACCACTCGGTGATTAGCTTATCGGTACTTTTTCCTTTAAATGGTGGGATCGATTTTTTATCTTCTCTAGAGAACAGTTCTCCCAGTACACGGACGATTGGTTGCGTTATATTCATCACTGCTTGTTCCTCGGGATTCAGCGGTAAACTTGTTGAGAGAGTAGGGGTCTGCTGTCTCGGCCGGCTGGCGTCGTCGTGGGTGTTGCTCATATTGCTTAGTTTTTGTTTAAGGTGGTTGTTTTCTTTCTCTAAACGGGTTATTGTTTTTTCTTGGGTTTTGTTTTGTTTTCCTAAGAGTTCGATAGTTTTTTGTAGGTCTAATACACATTCCGTTTCAAGTTCAAAATGAAGAGATTTGTCTTCTATGCCTCTTAGTGAAGTGAGGTTGTGGATATCGTTTATCAGACTTGTCACTTATCCCGGTTGTTCTGGTTCCAAACTAGCCTCTCCTGATTCGAAAGATAGAAGTTCTTGTTGTCTATATTCTGCTATACGAGCTTCTAAGCACGATATCTTATTTGCTTGATCCTCTATTTGTGACTTCGTCCTCCTTAGCTCTTCTTCTAGAGGTTTTTTCTTAAAAGCGGTATCGAGCTGTTTCTTGGCTAGATCGGCTCAGTCTTCCTGTGCTGTATCTAGCGCACTTTTGAGTTTTTCTACTTCTGCTGCTAATTCTTTTCTTATTCCAAGATTTGTATCAAACTGTTTTTTAGCGGTGTTAAGTCTTTCCTTTAGCTCCAAATTCTCGGTTTCAAGTTTGTCAATTGTTTCCTGACCTTCTTTTTCACTGTCTTCCTAAGTCGATCTTCGAAGTGTTTCTCGGCATCTTGTGATTGCTCTAATAGGTTTTCTAACTCCTTTGTCCTATTATTTGCTTTTACAAGTGAATTTTTCAAGACGTCGTTATTTTCTTGCAAACGTTCTAGAGAGCTACTTCGAATATATTTCGAGCTAGATGCTTTTTTCTTATTTCCCTCGATCTGGTTTCGTAACTTGATGTTTTCGGAAACGATTTGATCTTTTAGTTTCTGTTCCTCTATGTATTGGTTAAGAATTTCTTTTTGGAAAATAGCTAGGGCTCCACTCAGGAATTCCTTTTCTTTTCCGTGGATGGTTTTTAACTGGTGTACAAGGGTATCTACCAGCCTACTATCTCCGCCAAATTTTATTAGTAGGGTTTTCAAGTCTTCTACTGTGTTTTTAACTGCTTCGTGTGTGGTGCCGTTGTTGGCTTCAAGTGTCTGTTTTAATAGCGAATGGGCGTAGAGTTGTAAAGCGTTTTGTAGCGCTCTATTAGTGTTTGCCTTTTCTTTTTCTAACTCAGATATTTTGGCTGTTGTCGCAGTTGTCTGGTAATGTTTCCCTTTCTCAGCTAAATAACTCTGTTCAAGCTCCACTAATTTCCTCCAGTGAGCGACAAGATTATTTTCAAGTTCGGTGTCTCCCGTGTCAGGGTTTTCCAAGGCCGGGTAAAGGGAAATTAATGTTGTAGAGGGTAAGTCGGGGTATATTGGGATGGTATTGAGAGATGCCACTACTGGTGTATTTTCAAGAGTATTATTCATTCACGTACCTCATCGACTTATACTTCGGGCTTCTTATGTACGCTTGTAATTCTTTATCGTACAAGTACGTTCAAGGTTTATTATAGCACGGTGGGCCTCTTTTATTTTATTTGTAAGTCTCGTTGGGACCTCCAAATGTAAGAGTTCATAGACCGTGTATTTATTACCACGGCAGCAGTGTACGAGTTACAAGGTTAAGCAACTCTGGGGTTTACATTGAAAAGCGGGGGCTTATATACTAGAAGTTAACGACAGTAGCGCACGCTACGGTAAGACAGTACAACATGCTTAGGCGGTAAGACGGAAATTGGTGTGGCGATACACTACGCACCATTCCCAACTTCAGACGTCCTTTACGTCAAGCATACTCAAAGTGGCAGGAGTTCCTGATGCTATGACGTGGTGTGTATACCATGCGTCATGTACATATTATAGCAAGTATATTGTATCTAACAAGCAAAACTAGAACATGTGTGCATGTTACAGTATGATAGTGTATACGCATTGAATACAAGTATATATTATACTGTATACATGTAGAAGTATAGATATTGGTTTTGAACCTGTTTGCATGAAGATATAAAGATATAGCCTGTACACATATAAAACTCATGGAATGATACTGTATAAACATTGAATGCAAGTATATTGTTTACTGCCTACATGTAGAAGTATTGATATAGCCTGTACACATATAAAACTCATGGTATGATAGTGTATACCATTGAATGCAAGTATATTGTATACTGTATACATGTAGAAGTATAGATATAGCCTGTAAACATATATACTCATGGTATGGTAGTCTATACACATTGAATACAGGAATATTGTATACTGTACATATGTAGAAGTATAGATATTGGTTTTTAACCTGTTTGCATGAAGGTATATAGATATAGCCTGTACACATATAAAAGTCATGGTATGATAGTGTATACGCATTGAATACAGGTATATTGTATACTGTATACATGTAGAAATATAGATATAGCCTGTACACATATAAAACTCATGGTATGATAGTCTATACACATTGAATACAGGTATATTGTATACTGTACACATGTAGAAGTATAGATATTGGTTTTGAACCCGTTTGCATGAAGATATATAGCTATCGCCTGTACACATATAAAACTCATGCTATGATACTGTATACAGATTGAATACACTATCTGTATATGAATGCACTATACTGTATACATAAGTATAGATATTGGTTTTGAACCTGTTTGCATGAAGATATATAGATATAGCCTGTACACATATAAAATCATGGTATGATACTGTATACAGATTGAATACACTATCTGTATATGAATGCACTATACTGTATACATGTAAAAGTATAGATATTGGTTTTGAACCTGTTTGCATGAATATATATATTGATATAGCCTGTACATATATAAAACTCATAATATGATACTGTATACAGATTGAATACACTATCCGTATATGAATGCACTATACTGTATACAGATTGAATACACTATCTGTATATGAATGCAATATACTGTATACATGTAGAAGTACAGATATTGGTTTTGAACCGGTTTGAAGGAAGAGTTATAGATATAGCCTGTACACATATGAAACTCATGGTATGATAGTGCATACGCATTGAATACAAGTATATTGTATACTGTATACATGTAGAAGTATTGATATAGCCTGTACACATATAAAACTCATGGTTTGATAGTGCACCCACATTGAATACAGGCATGTTGCATAATGTATTCATGTGGAAGTATAGATATTGGTTTTGAACCTGTTTGCAGAAGATATATAGATACAGCCTGTACACATACAAAACTCATGGTATGATAGTGTATACGCATTGAATACAAGTATATTGTATAATGTATACATGTAGAAGTATAGATACAGCCTGTACACATATAAAACTCATGGTGTGATAGTGTATACGCATTGAATACAGGTATATTGTATAGTGTATACATGTAGAAGTATAGGTATAGCCTGTAAACATATAAACTCATGGTATGATACTGTATACACGTTGGATACAGGTATATTGTATACTGAATACATATGGAAGTATAGATATTTGTTTTGAACCTGTTTGTATGAAGATATATAGATATAGCCTGTACACATATAAAACTCATGGTATGATAGTGCATGTGTTAGACCTCCATGCCATCGCTGCATCGAATAGTTTATCTTAGCTGAGACAAAGAGGATGCTGAACACGGGAGTTTAATTGGAACACGAGTAAATCTTGTATTCCTAGTTTGCCACACTTTTGAGATAATTAGACTGAATGGGGTCAGGTGCCAGCCGACCAGTGAACAGTTGGTTGCTGAGAACAGAGACAGACGTCTCGGCAATAGCGTTGTTTTAACGTAACTGCCTAAAATATCAAAAAGGGTTTGGAAAGAAGACAATGAAAAAGGTGGGAGGAAGGGAAACTTCTTTGTCAGCGATGCGTTGCCAAACGTTGTTTTTAGACGTTTCGCACATTGCCGGCCCTGTTTACGTCCTCGGAAACATCTTGCTCGTCTTCTTCTAAAAGGCAAAGCTTATGGACCGGACGGGTGTAGATATGAGTGGTACATTTGACGTCTGAAGACCGGCCTTCACGCTTGGATGGGTTGGGTACGGCTCGAAAGACTTTGACGTCGGCGGATCGGACGACTCCGTCGGTACCTTGATGGACATTGAAGACGCGACCAATGGGCCATGATCCGCGAGGTGAATTCTGTGTAACGACCAGAACTATGTCATTGACAGCGAGATTTCGTCGTGAACGAAGCCATTTTCTTCTTTGAATTAGGTTGGGGACGTATTCTTTGAGCCACCTGCTCCAAAAATGTGTGATTAACTCCTGAGCTTGTTCGTAGCGCCTTCTGCTGGGCGTGGTCGAGCCAGGAGAAGAATCTAGATGGTATCCCGGATGAGCTCGCAACAGCAAAAAATGATTCGATGTGATGGCCTCAAAGTCATTGGGATCGACGCTGACGTGGGTTAGCGGACGGGAATTTATGAGAGCTTCAGCTCCAACAATTGCCGTGACGAGGACGTCTTCGGTAACGGCCCGATCGTTCAAAATACCTCGAAGGGCAGTTTTAGCTGATTTGATCAGTCGCTCCCACGAGCCACCAAAATGGGGAGCTATGGGCGAAGTGAATCTCCATTCGAAAGGTTGATTTTTCAATTTCTCTATCTTACGCACCAAGTCAGCTTCGTTCCAGCGGGAAAGGATGCGATTGATCTCATGCTCACCGGCGACCAGATTTGTTCCGTTGTCGCTGTAGCAAAGTTGAGAGAGGCCGCGACGGTCAGCAAAACGTGAGAAAGCGTTTATGAAGGAGTCCATATCCAGGGAATCTGCAACTTCGAGATGTACAGCTCGGCAGTCGAGGCATGGGAACATGACGCCATAGCGTTTGACAGATCTTCTCAAGATGATTACTGGCAACGGGCCGAAAAAGTCAATATCCACATTAGTAAAAGGGGGAAAATTTGTTTTGAGACGGCTAGCTGGAAGTGGTCCCATAAGGGGTGGTACTGGTTGACTGCGACGGAGCTTGCAGGTGAAGCAGTTGCGGATTACCCGATTGATTGAGGCCCGAGGATAGAGGACGTGATATTTTGCCCAAAGTGCGTGAAGCGTAGGCTCCGTTGTCGCATGGATAAGGAGTTTGTGTATGTCGGTGATGACCATTGTTGAAAGTTGGCTGTCGGAGGACAACACAATTGGATGTTTGGTGTCTTCCGGAAGAAACGCGTGCTGGAGCCTTCCACCAACCCGGATAACTCCGTGGGGATCCAAGAATGGTGTGAGATTGGCTAGTGAAGAAGCTGTTGAGACCGGCCGTCCTTTGATTAAACATAAGAACTCGTTGCTGAAGAAATGGCGTTGATCGACGCGGATTATAAAGCGAAGAGCATCATCAGGAGCTTTGACTTAAGGAGAGCATTGTCGATTTCTAGGATTGATTTGGCGATTTTTGACAAACCGGAGTAACCATGCGACGATCCGCTTCAACTTGTGAAGATTTGATGAATTTTGGATTAGGTTGAAGACGGGGTGGTCGTTGGTGACCTGAATGTGGTCGACCCATTTTGCCGGTGACACCTCAGGATCGTCTGATGATGGCTCAACGATAACACCAAATGAAGGCCATGAAGATCGTGGTAAGGCGAGGAAGTCTGGAACGCGGAACCATCTGTGTTGAGTTGTAAGATGAGTAGCGGGAAAACCACGGGAACAATCATCGGCTGGATTCATTTCGCCTGGGACGTGGCACCATTGGGAAGCGGCACTGCTATCAAGAATTTCGGTAATCCGGTGAGCAACGAACGCATGATATTTGCATGACTTTGAGTGGATCCATTGCAGTACCGTTTGAGAATCACACTAATAGAATACTTGCGATGCAATGGGTCCCAGCTCCTTGATGGCTGAGTCGCATAATCGGACGCCAAGTACTGCACCTTGTAGCTCCAAACGCGGAATTGACAATTGGCGTAACGGGGAGACTCTCGCTTTTGCGAGAAGAAGATTGAGACGGAAAGTTCCGTTTGAATATTTGGCTCGAAGGTTGACACACGCACCGAAACCGAGCTCTGATGCATCAGAAAAAACGTGAAGCTCAAAATAGAGAGATTTTTCTTGTAACCGGAAGCAGCGCGGAATCGTGATGGAAGCGATTGATGAAAGGTCTTTTGCCCATGCCGACCAAATCTCTAACAAAGTAGGAGGCAGTGGATCGTCCCAATCGGCATCGGATCGCCAAATGTCTTGAAGCAATATTTTAGCTGTCATTACAACTGGAGAGAGAAATCCGAGCGGATCGAAGACGGAGGCTACTTCTTGGAGCACCTCACGTAGTTTTGGCTTGGATTTTGATCGAAGATTTAAAGTTGAATGAATCGTTTTGACAATTCCAGAGAAGCATAGGAGTACGTTCGATTGGGAGTTTGTCAGCATCCACATCAAGTGATTGCAATAGATCGACAGTGGCCAAAACAGATCGAGAGGATGAGAGCCATTGAACCATGTTAAAACCGCCACACTTTAACAATGCTGACACGTCGCGTAATCTTGTGATGGCTTCTTCTTCTGTCTTTGTTGAGTCAAGATAATTATCCACGTATATGATCTTGAATACAGCGTCGGCTACGTCGGGAAAGCGGCTGCCGTAGTCTTCTGCTGTTTTTCGCAGGGCGTAGATGCAGCTGGTTGGAGACGATACGGCACCAAAGACATGAATTGTCATTTGATATTCTTTCGGTTCTCCTGCGTCGCTCCAAAAAAAAAGCGGAAGAGAGATTGTTGCTCTTTTGGAACAAGAACTTGATGGTTTTCTCGATGTCGCCGGAGATTGGGACGGGAGATTGCCGGAAGCAAAGAAGGACGCCAATCAGACTCGTTAGAAGATCGGGGCCTTTGTACAGTTGTTCGTTCAGCGATGTTCCTCTGTGACGAGCGGATCGATTGAACACGACGCGAACTTTATCTGGTTTATTTGGGTTTGTGACGCCATGATGCGGAAGGTACCAGGTGGCGCCTTTGCGGCAGCAGTTGTTGATGTCCACTAATTCTGCGTGTCCAAGGGAGATGTATTCATTCATTACAAGTGAATATCTTTTGGCGAAAGCTGGATCACGAACGAAACGTTTCTGCAGCGAATTGAAATGTCGGACGGCGACTTTACGATTATTCGGAATGTTGATTTGTGGGTTGCCCAACATTAACCCGACTTCGTACAGTACCTTTCTCCAGTATGACGCGTGGTCTGCTCAAGAATTTTCAAAGCTGCTTTGTCGTCTGTTGATAAAGGCAAAGTTGTTGACGGACGAACACCGAAACTTTCCGTGAGCCAGAATTGATTGACGAGGTCATGGAGAAACTGATCTGTGAGTTGAGGGCTGATAGAGAGCGCGTTGATGTGAAGGGTTGGATGCAAAGCGGTGGTTGCCACTGGTCCAGTTACACACCATCCGAAATGAGTTTTAATTGCATCTGGGGCATCAGCTCCGTCGGCTGGATAACGGGAATCGAGTACGTCGTGAACGCGGAGCACATCACGTGCTAAAAGAACGCCTATTTCACTTCTGTCTACGTTGATTGGTTCGATGTCACGGAGATGGCTCCATTGATGTTTGACTACCGACCAATTAAGGCTAGTGTTGTGAATTTGTAGACGCGGGACTGTATACGCACACTTGACTTCAAAGGAGCGACTGGAATCAGCGGTGAGAATGTTGAAAGATACACATTTTACTTTAATCTTTGGATCGTTTCCGTGAAAGGTCGCTAATGGTGATGACTGTGTAGGACCGTCAAGTTTGAGTTTTTTCGATATTTTGTCTAGAATCAATGATGCTTGGCTTCCCTGATCCAAAATGCCTACTGTTTTGACATGCACTCCGTTAACTTCAATGATGACTGGAACTGTCAGTAGCAGGGTCGTGGTTGAATCTCCTTCGACGGTGTGCGTTCCTACGCCCTTTTTGGTTGTGTTTTTATCTTGCGATGCCTCGGACTTATGTTCCTTGAGTGCCTTTCCTTCATTTTTAAATGACACACTCAGGTTTGGGGCACCGTGAAGAAGTACGTGGTGATGGGCAGTACATTCTTGAATGTTGCACTTCGTTTTGTTGAAAAAACCTTTCGTCCTGAGGTTAGGCAGCGTAGACAGCAGTTGTAATCCTTGATGATTTTTAATCTTTCTTCTAAAGACGAAGATGTGAAGCTCGTACACGAAGAAATTCGGTGATCTCCTCTGCACAGGAGACACGTCAAGGTTTTGTTTACATGGTGATTTTTGACTGCTGTTGAGACCGCAGCGGATGCTTTTATTCGATTATGTTGATTCTAGGAGGATGCTTTGTCTTTCGGTCCGTTTGCTGCCAGTTCGGCTTTAGGATGCTTTGGTTGGGCGGGGACGATGATGCTGCTGACACTAAACAATGTTTAGCCATCATTTCTCCTTTAACTATTACGTGAATCCAATTTGTGAAGTCTTGAAGGGTTAGGCAGACAGGATGACTCTTGACTATCTTCCTCCCCCACCTGCTTTGTAATTCCACTGGAAGCTTGGTTAAAATGAGCTCGAGCAAGCCCGATGCTTTCAGCTCGTGCTCGTAACCTCCGTTTTTTAAAGAAGATACTGCTCCGTTGAGGGTTTGAGAAAACTTGAGCAGTGTTTTATAGTCGTTGTTGTTCACTTTCGGCAATTCGATCAGAGATTGGATGTATGCTCTTGATACAATTTGAGGATGACCATAAGTACTTTCGAGCTCGGTGAAAGCTTCAGTGTACAAAGCCGAGCTGCTGAGTGAGTCACCCAGTCCATTTCGGATTTCTTCTGATAGAGATCGCTTGAGCAACGCCATTTTCTCTGTTGCTGACAAGCTGCTGTCAGAGTGAGCCAAATCTCTAAAAATTGCAATGAAGTCAGGCCATTTTTTCGGATCGCCGTCGTAAGGTTTTAAGTCTAGCTTCGGGAGACGAAAAACTGATCTAGTGTTGCGGTTTAAATCGACGGAGTTTGTCGTTGACGACCTTAAGTTGTCGTTGTGGGCTGTCCATTGTTTGAATTGGACTCGTTCATCTTCGGGTTGACGTGTTGTCATCTGACTAGTAGTAAATAAATCTTCACCGTAAACTGCTCCGGGCTTCCTGGTTGTATCGCATTGCGGAGGCTGAAAGGATTGGAAATACGATGGGTTTGTGAATATGCTGGAATTTTTTTTTTCTTGTTCATCAGTGACTTGGTGTAATTTTCGATCGTTTTCACGCCTTTCTCTTTGTTCTTGTCTCAGCAATCGAACTTTTTCTTGGGCAGCTTCGAAACAGCTCTTTTTGTTTTTGTTTTTCCATCTCCAGCGCGGTTTTGATTTTGTTGTTTTCTTCAGCTAATTCTTTGGCATGTTTTTCGGCTTCGTGATAAGCTTTCGTGTTTTTTGCTGGACTGACGACTTCTTTCATCTTCTACGGCTCGTTTAATTTTTTCTTCTTCTTCTAGTTTCATTTGTTGGATCTGCTTCTCTAACTTTTGTCGCTGACATTTTTCCTTTTCTAAAGCTTTTGAGAAATGGGTCGAGATTGAGCTTGATGGTGAAGGTGATGCGGATTGCCGGCTTGCTGAACGGTTGGTCTGCTGTGAATGGATAGTAGCGTTCGACTGGCTGTCGTATGACCGGTGTGACGCTTGGTCTATGGATGCTAAGGATGGCGGACGGGATGACATTGCCAAATAATCTTTGGCAAGAGTAACTAGAGCACGAGCAAGAGTCTAAGATTATAGAAAGTATTCTTTTGAATTCCTGTCAAGTCTTCCGACCATTGCTTGTCCCGTTCATCTTCATCTCCTTTTGATTTACAATATTGCTCTTGGATTGAAAAGCAGTCGTCGATAAGCGCGGAGGAATCTTTCTTCATGTACTTGAGTTCGGTGTGACTTCCTTTATCTTGCACGTGTTTGGTGATCTTGTTTGCAAGTTTGGTCGCACGAGTTTTTTCAATGGTTCTTGCTTGTTTCAGTGCTCTCGGCTCGTCCAATGGTGGGTATTGGACGGTGTATTCAGTTTGCACGTCTCGAACTTGACTTGGTGGGCGTGCGATGTGGCTTTCTGCCTTGGGCGATGAAATGCTGTTGGTTGTCGACATTTTGAAAGAAGATTTTTTTTTACTTTTATTATTTTTTTTTACGAGCCCAACAAGAAGCTAGCCCAATGGACCACGAGGGATCTAGGACTTGGCTCTTAGGACCGTGTTTTTAAGAGGTGGGATGCAAAACTTGATTTTACTCTTGATTTGTATCGACTAGTTCCTCTTTAGATTGAGCAGGTGACTTTCAGGTGTTCTTTTTGCTGGTTTTTTGCCGCTTCCTTTGATGCTCGTTCGGCCAAAATGGCTTGCAGTATTCTTTCTGCTTCTTGAGTGGCCGCAACAATTGCGGCTTGTCTCTCTTCTTGACTTGGTTGTTGGCTAATCTCTCTTTGACGTATCTGCTCGACTCACTGTTGACGTCGTAATACTCTTCTTTGCTCGTGAACAGCGGCCTTGATGGCGCGGGATATCCGGCTGTTGCGGCGACGAGGCAGTTTGGAGACGTAACGGCCTCGTGGGCGTCAAAAAAAGGAAAGGTGTGTGTGTAACAGCTCCAGGGACAATATAACTGCTGCGTTGGCGATTTAGATGTGGGGAGAGCTTTTAACAATGCGGTCGTGGGCAGAGAGAGTATGTAACAATCGTCTGCTACTACCTGGCTTCCCCTTTGTTCCCTATTTCTTCCCTCTAAATTGGATTAAATGGATTCCGCCGTTTCTACTGAATTTACTTCGCAAACAATTTTAGGCAATATGCTAGCTAGACAAAATTACCAATTGGGCTTAGATTACAAAGGATCAATTGGAAATGCGTTGAAGGGAGATTGGGGAGGTTTTGCTTTTTTTTTTTGTGCCACTGAGAGGTTTTCCCTGGTATTTTTTTTTTAGACCCTGAAGTAAGTTCTCACAGGGAGTTGGTCTATCTACCTGTTCGGATGTCAAAGAAATGAATGGATAACTTTCAACGTTGGTTGACGCCACGCTCTTGGTCGTCAGCCCATTTCAAAGGATCGGGGGAAAACTTGTACACGTTCTAACGGAAGTTAGTTGCACGAAAGAAACAAAAAACAAGGACTTTACGTTAGACGGGTACATAGAATTAGCACGAAATGACTTTAGTTTGTTCTGGGATTCGAAACGCAAGGTCGATGCACCAAATGTGTTAGACCTCCATGCCGTCGCTGCATCGAATAGTTTAACTTAGCTGAGACAAAGAGGATGCTAAACACGGGAGTTTAATTGGAACACGAGTAAATTTTGTATTCCTAGTTTGCCACACTTTTGAGATAATTAGACTGAATGGGGTCGGGTGCCAGCCGACCAGTGAACAGTTGGTTGCTAAGAACAGAGACACACGTCTCGGCGATAGCGTTGTTTTAAAGTAACTGCCTAAAATATAAAAAAGGGTTGGGAAAGAAGACAGTGAAAAAGATGGGAGGAAGGGACACTTCTTTGTCAGCGATGCGTTGCCAAACGTGGTTTTTAGACGTCTCGCACAGTGCATACACATTAAATGCAAGTTTATTGTGTACTGTATACATGTTAAAGTATAGATATTCGTTTTGAACCTGTTTGCATGAAGATATATAGATATAGCCTGCACACATATTAAACTCATAGTATGATAATCCATATACATTGAATACAAGTATATTGTATACTGTATACATGTAGAAGTATAGATATTGGTTTTGAACCTGTTTGCATGAAGATATATAGACATAGCCTGTACACATATTAAGCTCATAGTATGAATGCATATACATTGAATACAAGTATATTGTATACTGTATACAAGTAGAAGTATAGATATTGGTTTTGAACTTGTTTGCATGAAGATATATAGATATAGCCTGTACACATATTAAACTCATAGTATGATAATGCATATACATTGAATACAAGTATATTGTATACTGTATACATGTAGAAGTATAGATATTGGTTTTGAACCTGTTTGCATGAAGATATATAGACATAGCCTGTAGCCATATAAAACTCATGGTATGATAGTGTACACGCATTGCATACAGGTATATTGTATACTGTATACATGTAGAAGTGTAGATATTGGTTTTGAACCTGTTTGCATGAAGATATATAGACATAGCCTGTACACATATAAAACTCATAGTATGATAGTCTATACACGTTGAATACAGGTATATATTGTATACTGTATACATGTAGAAGTATAGATATTGGTTTTGAACCTGTTTGCATGAAGATATATAGACATAGCCTGTACACATATAAAACTCATGGTATGATAGTCTATACACGTTGAATACAGGTATATATTGTATACTGTATACATGTAGAAGTATAGATATTGGTTTTGAACCTGTTTGCATGAAGATATATAGACATAGCCTGTACACATATAAAACTCATGGTATGATAGTCTATACACGTTGAATACAGGTATATATTGTATACTGTATACATGTAGAAGTATAGATATTGGTTTTGAACCTGTTTGCATGAAGATATGTAGATATAGCCTGTACACATATAAAATTCACGGTATGATACTGTATACACTTTGAATACAGGTATATTGTATACTGTATACGTGTAGAAGTATAGATATTGGTTTGAACCTGTTTGCATGAAGATATATAGATACAGCCTGTACACATATAAAACTCATGGTATGATAGTGCATATACATTGAATGCAAGTATGTTGTATACTGTATACATCTAGAAGTATAGATATTGTTGCGTAACCCGTCTCCTAACTGACGACACAGACATAGGGCCTCCGTAAGTTCCTAATGGAGCTAAGAGGACGGGGAGCGGAACAAGAAGAAGGGAGTTAGTTTTTAGTCTCAGACTAGTGAAGAAGTATACTGTGTTCCCCTAATTTCCTAATTTCTTACGACGATACCTAATCCGGAATATTCGGTATGTTTTCCCCTATCTAAGCGCCTTTTGTTGTTGCTCAGGTCGTCCAGGTATCTATGTTGTTGGCATGGCACGGCCTGGTTTTGTGGACCTAGTGTTCGGGACGTCCAGGTATCTATGTTGCTTGCATTGACGGCCTGGTTTTGTTCTAGAGTAGGACGTCGGTTAAGACGTCCTACTTAAAATAATAGCAGCCTACTACAAGGCTCTCATCAACCTACCCACCGCAGCAGCGACACGCACCAGCCTTCGTACATTCGCAGATCGACTTGAATCTCACATTCGGGGCCTCGAAGCTCTCGGCATCATGCCAAACGCTTACGGTGAACTTTTGGTTTGTCTGCTCACAGACAAGCTTGCAATTGACGTACGACGAAACCTAACACGACAACAAGGAAAAGCAGATTGGTCTCTTGATGAATTAAGAGCCGCTATCAAACAAGAAATTGAGATAATGGGAGACAGCAATGACCAAATCCGTCCTACCATGAATCAAGTTCTTTTCTCAACATCAAATACGACAAAGAAAAAGGTATGCCCTTATTGTACTGGCAAGCACTATCCGACTAATTGCACAGAGATCAAGGGACCAGATGAACGCTCAAAGATGGCAAAACTTGAAAAGTTATGTTTCAACTGCCTCAGCTCTACACACACGACAATCAAAGACTGTCCGTCCCGTTTCCGATGTCAACGTTGTCAACAGCCACACCACACTAGCCTCCACAACCAGAAGAAAGGAACTAATACTGCACCTCAAACGAACACTTCCTTCCATACAGGCTGTGTCCTAACAAACCATTCAAAGAAAACTGGAACAGCCACCACAAGCAAATCGCTTCCATTCGTTTTCCTTAAAACTGCTGTTGCCACAGTAGGTTCTCGTTCCTCGTCTTTTTTTGCCAACCTTCTCATCGACGAAGAATCACAATTAACCTTCATCACAACTCGACTCGTTAAAATTCTCCGACTCCATACATTCCGAAGAGTACTTCTTTCTTTATCGGGATTTAAGGGTATTCCTGCCAACACTACTGAACCGAACTATTATGACGTGGTTAACTTCTGGCTTTACGGATCAAATGGAGAACGTATCCAACTTCAAGCCGTAGTATTGGAATTCATCGTCGAACCCTTAGAAGACCCTTACCGGACGCTTGCTTCTACCTTGCCACATCTCAAAAATTTGCAATTGGCTCATCCACCATCCACAGATAACAAGTTTTCAGTTGACATCTTGATTGGTGCCGACTCCTATTGGCGATAAAAATGTTCACGGAATAGGTCCAACGGCAGTAAATAGTTTCATCGGATACCTAATCTCAGGCCCTCTACCAGAAAAATTTACTACCGCCAAGTATAGCTCCTACGCTATTTCTACCATTCAGCACGACGACATCAGCCGACTATGGTCGCTCGAAACTTTAGGAATCCTTCCCGAAAACAAAATTTCTGACTCAACAGCAGCCTACCAATTGCAGAGTATCTCCTTTTGTGGTAATCAATATACTGCTCGCCTACCCTGGAAGAACAACCATCCAGAATTACCATCGAACTATCTCATCAGTCAAAGAAGAACTCGACATACCGTTAAGACCTTACAAAAGAAACCAAAACTGTTCCTACTTTATAACCAAATAATTCGGGATCAGCTAGCAAGCAATTTCATCGAGAAGGTTCCACGCTCTCTACAAACTCCAGGAGGTTGCCACTACATATGATGATATGAGCGTCACTGGCCGACTGGCATTACTGTCCCACAGCGTCAAATCCAGCAGACGTGCTAACGAGAGGCGTTACACTCAAACAACTCCAAACATCAAACATTTGGATTAGCGGACCATCTTGGCTACCTTCTCGTGAAGATTGGCCTCAATGGAACGTTTCGGGACTAAATTCTGTCAAAATTCTTCATTCGGCAGAAATCTCAGCAATTGCAGCACCAGTCAAACGCTCCCTCACAGCTGATTTCTCAAAAGTAATGGATATCAGTCGCTTTCATTGGTCTTCACTGATAAGAACAACAGCCTACGTGTTCCGACAGATCAACAATTTTCACCAGAAAAAAGAAGACTGGAAAAGAGGCTTTCTAACTAGCAAGGAGCTACGTACCGCCGAAATACAATGGTTCTTGTGTTTCCAATACCATTTCTTAGCTGCTGAACTGGAATATCTATGTGGCAACCAAAAAGGACGTCGGCCACCATTGGTCTCACAACTAGATCTGTATTTGGACAACGAAAACATCATACGCTGCCGGGGTCGACTTATGAATTCCTATCTTTCCAATGACGCAAAAAACCCTATTCTACTACCTAAAAATAACGATCTAACAAAGCTTCTAATCCGCTTCTATCACGAACATTCCATGCACTCTTGCGTAAGCTCTACAATTTGTCACATCCGACAACGTTTTTGGATAACTTCCATAAGACAGCAGGTTAAAGCTGTTGTGGGTCACTGCACTAACTGCCGCCGGGTGAATGGACCTCCGTTCAGAGCTCCAAATCCTACTAATCTACCCAGTTTCCGCGTCCAAGGTGAAAAGGCATTCGCTGTTACGGGCATCGATTGGCCCATTTCCTGTTCGCGACTCATCAGGCAAACAAGAACTAAAAGCCTACGTCTGTCTTTTTAGCTGCACAACGTCTCGCGCAATTTACCTAGAACTAGTAGAAGACCTCACCACAACTAACTTCATATTGGCCTTCAGAAACTTCGTCTCGCATCATTTCCAACCAAGAATGGTATTGTCTGACAATGCAACCACGTTTGAAAGCGCCGCCCGTGTCTTCAAAAGGCTGTTTGAGAGCCCCGAAGTCACCAGATACTTTAAAGACTGTTCGATTGAATGGCGCTTCATACCAAAGCGTGCACCGTGGTACGGCGGCTTCTGGGAGCGTCTAGTCGGTCTCACAAAGGAAGCAATAAAAAAGGTGCTCGGCCGAACAAAGCTCAAATTTAACGAATTCCGTACCATAGTATCAGAGATCGAAGCAATCCTTAATGACCGCCCGCTCACGTATGTATCGTCCGACCTCGCGACGACCAAAAGGCTCTTACTCCTTCCCACCTACTATATGGAGGCCGACTAACAGCACTCCCGTATGATCCAACTATAGAAGAAGAACTACTAGACCCAACATTCGGCGAAAAACCTTCTAACCTCCTCAACATGTTTTCGCGTCGCCAAACGATCCTGAAAACCTTCTGGACACGTTGGCAGAAGGACTACCTAACTGCGCTCCGAGAACGTCACATCGTGTCTGGCAAAAAATTCGAATCGAACGTGAAAGTCGGTGATGTTGTGCTCGTTCACAATGAAGGACCAAGAGTCGATTGGAAATTAGCAGTTATTGACAAATTAATCTTCAGCCCTGATGGAGAGGTTTGTGCTGCTGAAATTCGCACCGCGAAAGGAAAAACTAATCGACCGATTACCAAACTTTATCCTCTGGAGGTTACTGAGACATGCGACGTTTCTCCCAACACACCGCATCCGTCAGAATCTATCGCTCCTGTTCCTGCAAAGACACCCAAGCGCCAAGCTGCCATTACCGCAAGAGAACGTATCCGGAATTTGGTGGATGAATAACAACTCCCGGGCCGGGAGTATGTAGGAAATAATATTATTTTCTATCTTGATTTAGCAACCATGTCCCCTCATTCCTTTGTTCCTCCCCCCCTTTTTCTTATTTTCCCTAAAGACCAAACTGTTTGGCCTCTGGCATTTTTCTAGACAACCCTCAAAAACCAAGTTCAGTGTGCCCTTGTTCGCTCTCAGCGACAGTCCCCCCTTTTTTTCGTTTGTTCAGTGAACCCTTTTCTTTACTTACCAGTGTAATAAACACTTTGTGGAAGAAAGTAGATGTATTAATTTTTCACAAATACAGGTATATGGTACTGTATACGTGTAGAAGTATAGACATTGGTTTTGAACCTGTTTGCATGAAGATATATAGATATAGCCTGTACACATATAAAACTCATGGTATCATAGCGTATACGCAATGAATACACGTATATTGTATACTGTATACATGTAGTAGTAAAGATATAGCCTGTACACATATAAAACTCATGGTATCATAGCGTATACGCAATGAATACACGTATATTGTATACTGTATACATGTAGTAGTAAAGATATAGCCTGTACACATATAAAACTCATGGTATGATAATGCATACACATTGAATGCAAGTATATTGTATACTGTACACATGTAGAAGTATAGATATTGGTTTTAACCTGTTTGCATGAAGATATATAGATATAGCCTGTACACATATAAAACTCATGGTATGATTGTGCATACACATTGAATACAAGTATATTGTATACAGTATACATGTAGTAGTATAGATATCTGTTTTGAACCTGTTTGCATGAAGATATATAGATATAGCCTGTACACATATAAAACTCATGGTGTGATAGTGTATACGCATTGAATACAAGTATATTGTATACTGTATACATGTAGAAGTATAGCTATAGTCTGTACAAATATAAAACTCATGGTATTATAGTGTATACGCATTGAATACAGGTATATTGTATACTGTATACATGTAGAAGTATAGATATAGCCTGTACACATATTAAACTCATGGTATGATAGTGCATACACATTGAATACAGGTATATTGCATACTGTAGACATGTAGAAGCATAGATATTGGTTTTGAACCTGCTTGCATGAAAAAATATAGATATAGCCTGTACACATATTAAACTCATGGTATGATAGTCTATACACGTTGAATACAGGTATATTTAATACTGTATACGTGTAGAAGCATAGATTTTGGTATTTGGATCTGTTTGCATGAAGATATATAGATACAGCCTGTACACATACAAACTCATGGTATGATAGTGTATACGCATTGAACATGCAGAAGCATAGATATTGGTTTTGAACCTGTTTGCATGGAGATATATAGATATAGCCTGTACCCATATAAAACTCATGGTATGTTAGTGTATACGCATTGAATACAGGTATATTGTATACTGTATACATGTAGAAGTATAGATATTGGTTTTGAACCGGTTTGCATGAAGATATATGTATATAGCCTGTACTCATATAAAACTCATGGTAGGATAGTCTATACACATTGAATACAAATATATTGTATACTGTATACATGTAGAAGTATAGATATAGCCTGTACACATATAAAACTCATGGTATGATAGTGTATACGCATTGAATACAAATATATTGTATACTGTATAAATGTAGAAGTATAGATATTGGTTTTGAACCTGTTTGCATGAAGATATGTAGATATAGCCTGTACACATATGTAACTCATGGTATGATAGTGCATACACATTGAATACCAGTATATTGTATACTGTATACACGTAGAAGTATAGATATAGCCTGTACACATATAAAACTCATGGTATGATAGTCTATACACGTTGAATACAGGTATATTGTATACTGTATACGTGTAGAAGTATAGATATTGGTTTTGAACCTGTTTGCATAAAGATATATAGATACAGCCTGTACACACAAAAAACTCATGGTATGATAGTGTATACGCATTGAATACAGGTATATTGTATACTGCATACATGCAGAAGTATAGATATTGGCTTTGAACCTGTTTGTATGAAGACATATAGATATGGCCAGTACACATATTAAACTCATGGTATGATAGTGTATACGCATTGAATACAAATATATTGTATACTGTATACATGTAGATGTATAGATGTTGATTTTGAAAGTGTTTGTATGAAGATATATAGATATAGCCTGTACACATATAAAACTCATGGTATGATAGTGTATTCACATTGAATAAAAGTATATTCTATACTGTATACATGTAGAAGTAAAGATATTGGTCTTGAACCTGTTTGCATTAAGATATATAGATATAGCCTGTACACATATAAAACTCATGGTATGATACTGTATACAGATTTAATACACTATGTTTATATGAATGCACTATACTGTATAAATGTAGAAGTATAGATATTGGTTTTGAACCTGTTTGCATGATGATATATAGATATAGCCTGTACACATATAAAACTCATGGTATGATACTGTATACAGATTGAATACACTATACTGTATACAGATTGAATACACTATCTGTATATGAATGCACTATATTGTATACATGTAAAAGTATCCATATTGGTTTTGAAGCTGTTTGCATGAAGATATATAGATATAGCCTGTACATATATAAAACTCATCGTATGATACTGTACACAGATTGAATACACTATGTGTATATGAATGCACTATACTGTATACATGTAGAAGTATAGATATTGGTTTTGAACCTGTTTGCATGAAGATATATAGATATAGCCTGTACACCTATAAAACTCATGTTATGATACTGTATACAGATTGAATACACTATCTGTATATGAATGCACTATGCTGTTTACATGTAGAAGTATAGATATTGGTTTTGAACCTGTTTGCGTGAAGATATATAGATATAGCCTGTACACATATAAACTCATGGTATGATACTGTATACACATTGAATACACTATGTGTATATGAATGCACTATACTATATACATGTAGAAGTATAGATATTGGTTTTGAACCTGTTTGCATGAAGATATATAGATATAGCCTGTACACATATAAAACTCATGTTATGATACTGTATACAGATTGAATACACTATCTGTATATGAATGCACTATGCTGTTTACATGTAGAAGTATAGATATTGGTTTTGAACCTGTTTGCATGAAGATATATAGATATAGCCTGTACTCATATAAAACTTATGGTATGATACTGTATACAGATTGAATACACTATTGTATACTGTATACATGTAGATGTATAGATATTGGTTTTGAACCTGATTGCATGAAGATATGTAGATATAGGCTGTACACATGTAAAACTCATGGTATGATACTGTATACAGATTGAATACACTATAGACTAAGATCATGTGATCAATATATCAAGTGATATGGTATATCAATGGCTATCAAGTGATGTCAAACCTAATGGCAAAAGGTTTGGCGATTCTTATCGATAGATGGGGTTCTCACCAATAATAAAACCAATCTCTGTCGGCTGACATCGGCCGCGTTCACCCGTGACGCGTTGTCAAAGTCGGCGTGAATGACGGTTTTTGTCAAACCAAGCGGCAAGTATAAAACTTATATTTATAAACCAAGTTCGGATAGCAGCAATCGATAGTGTTTTTTGTATCTTTCACACGATGAACCTCTTCTTCCTTCATGATTTTTTCTTCCAAAAAAGCTATAAATTTTTGCATAGCGTTTTCCCTAATGCTCTTGTTTAAAACCCACTTGGATTGATGTTCCTCTTCTCGTTTCTTTACTGCACTTTTGGCTGCAGAAGCAAACTTTTTCCGGCACGAATTATGATATTTCATTTCTTTAGAAACGAATTGCAAGTTCGATTCAAGATTCCCTATCTTTCTTACTATGGCTTCATCGTCGAGGATTGTGGCGTCATTCATAATACCGATCTGAAAACATAAAAAATTATTAATTATTATTATTGTTATTAATAATATAAAGGCAATTTATGAATTCTGTTACTTGAATATTTTCTGTCGAGCAACTTATAAGACATTCATTTTTCCCATTATGTTCCTTTCATACTTTATCACAAAAAAGACAGTGATTAAAAAAAAACACCAGTTCTTGTATTGCTGACATTAGGCTGTTTCCCAGATCTTAATTCCGTGCAGGAGTGTTAGAATTGCTTTGTGTTGCACAAGCTGTTTCTGTATCTACAAAACATAGGAGAATTCTTAATGGAATAAGCTTTAAATAAATGTTTATGAAAATTACCTGGAAGGCTTGAAGAATCTTGAACTGCACTTGCACTTTCACTGTTTTTATTGCACTGTTTTTCTTTGGCTGATTTTATCTGACTGCTGGAAACAGCAGTGAATTTACTATAACAGGAAGAGTGATAGCCCTGGGTGTCATCAGGAGTTTCAGGTAGGTTTAATCCACTGAATTTTGAATTTGTTCGAAACTTGTGAACAAGTAGCGCATTTTTACATTTCAAAAGTTTTTCGTCATCAAACATTTTTATCTTCTCCGTACTCGAAGTATCAACTATGTGAATCACACATATCTTTTCTTTATTTGGGGGAGTCATTTTAAAAACGAAATACACTTGTAAACACAGTGTAAATATTACATTCTTAGTATTGTTTACGCAGAGTAACACACTTATTAACGGAATATATATATTTGTACAAATATATATAAGTAAAAAAAAAATCATGGCGTGAAAAGATAACTATATCGTAAAAATATATATGAGTTGCAGTTATAAAAAATTGTAAAAAAATATATTTTCGAATTCGGCGCGTAGAATGCGGTGTTGCCATTGTTAAATAAATACGTCTGACAGGACAAATCTAGCAGTTTAACTGATTCTGTTTCCTATAAGACGGCCAATAATAACGTCTGTTCTTATACCATAATTATCAGGAGGAACTGGGCTATTTTATGGTGTTTTTGGTTTATTTGCCGCTAACTTTGACAAAAACAGTCGAATTGGCCCAATTTCAAAACGTCTGTTTGTCCCTAAAACGGCCAAAAAAAACGTCTGTTCGTACAACCTAAGAATCAGCGTAATTTCCCCAATCTAATGGTATAAGTTTTATACTTGCCGCTTGGTTCGACAAAAACCGTCATTCACGCCGACTTTGACGACGTGTCACGGGTAAACGCGGCCGATGTCAGCCGACAGAGATTGGTTTTATAATTGGTGAAAACCCCATCTATCGATAAGAATCGTCAAACCTTTTGCCCTTAGGTTTGACATGCACTATCATACCTTGAGTTTTATATGTGTACAGGCTATATCTATACTTCTACATGCATACAGTATACAATATACTTGCATTCAATGTGAATGCGCTATCAAACCTTGAGTTTTATATGTGTACAGGCTATATCTATACGTCTACATGTATACAGTATACAATATACTTGCATTCAATGTGTATGCATTATCATACCTTGAGTTTTGTATGTGTACAGGCTATATCTATACTTCTACATGTATACAGTATACAATATACTTGCATTCAATGTGTATGCACTATCACACCTTGAGTTTTATATGTGTACAGGCTATATCTATACTTCTACATGTATACAGTATACAATATAATTGTATTCAATGTGTATGCACTATCATACCATGACTTTTATATGTGTACAGGCTATATCTATATATCTTCATGCAAAAAGGTTCAAAACCAATATCTATACTTCTACATGTATACAGTATACAATATACTTGTATTCAATGTTTTTGCACTATCATACCATGAGTTTTATATGTGTACAGGCTAAATCGATATATCTTCATGCAAACAGGTTCAAAACCAATATCTGTATTTTACATGTATACAGTATACAATATACCTGTAGTCAAGGCGTATACACTGTCATACCATGAGTTTTATTTGTGTACAGGCTATATCTATATATCTTCATTAAAACAGGTTCAAAACCAATATCTATACTTCTACATGTATACAGTATACAATATACTTGCATTCAATGTGTATAGACTATCATACTGTGACTTTTATATGTGTACAGGTTATATCTATATATCTTCATGCAAACAGGTTAAAAACCAATATTTATAGTTCTACATGTATACAGTATACAAAATACTTGTATTCAATGCGTATACACTATCATAGCATGAGTTTTATATGTGTTCAGGCTATATCTATATATCTTCATAGAAACAGGTTCAAAAGCAATATCTATATATCTACAGGTATACAGTAAACAATATACGTGTATTCAATGCGTATACACTATCATACCAAGAGTTTTATATGTGTACAGGCTATATCTATACTTCTACATGTATACAGTATACAACGTACTTGTATTCAATGCGTATACACTATCATAGCATGAGTTTTATATGTGTTCAGGCTATATCTATATATCTTCATGCAAACAGGTTCCCAACCAATATCTATACTTCTACATGTATACAGTTTACAAAATACTTGTATTCAATGTGTATGCACTATCATACCATGAGTTTTATATGTGTACAGGCTATATCTATATATCTACAGGTATACAGTAAACAATATACTTGTATTCAATGCGTATACACTATCATACCATGAGTTTTATATGTGTACAGGCTATATCTATATATCTTCATGCAAACAGGTTCAAAACCAATATCTATATTTCTAAATGTATACAGTATACAGTATACTCGTATTCAATGTGTATACGCTATCATACCATGAGTTTTATATGTGTACAGGCTATATCTATACTTCTACATGTATACAAGTATACAATATACTTGTATTCAATGTGTATGCACTATCGTACCATAAGTTTTATATGGGTACAGGCTATATCTATATATCTTCATGCAAACAGGTTCACAACCAATATCTATACTTCTACATGTATACAGTATACAATATACCTGTATTCAATGTGTATGCACTATCATACCATGAGTTTTATATGTGTACAGGCTATATCTATATATCTTCATGCAAACAGGTTCAAAACCAATATCTATATTTCTACATGTATACAGTATACAGTATACTTGTATTCAATGCGTATACACTATCATAGCATGAGTTTTATATGTGTTCAGGCTATATCTATATATCTTCATGCAAACAGGTTCCCAACCAATATCTATACTTCTACATGTATACAGTTTACAAAATACTCGTATTCAATGTGTATACGCTATCATACTATGAGTTTTATATGTGTACAGGCTATATCTATACTTCTACATGTATACAAGTATACAATATACTTGTATTCAATGTGTATGCACTATCGTACCATAAGTTTTATATGGGTACAGGCTATATCTATATATCTTCATGCAAACAGGTTCACAACCAATATCTATACTTCTACATGTATACAGCATACAATATACTTGTATTCAATGTGTATGCACTATCATACCAAGAGTTTTTTATGTGTACAGGCTATATCTATATATCTTCATGCAAACAGGTTCAAAACCAATATCTATACTTCTACATGTATACAGTATACAATATACTTGACAATTACCAGAGGGATCGCGTAGCGATCCCGAAAGGTAATTAGAATTGTGCGAGAATAAATGAAGAGACGACCCTAAGGGTGTAGACACATATATTTTACATATATTCTCTATAAAGAAAAAAACAAAAGAACAAAGAAACCCGTACTCTTCCTGGGCCTGACAACGCCCCCATATTCTCAGACTTATTTTCTAGGCTTTCCAAAAAGATTCAATCAAACAAACAAACAAACGTGACAAATAACACAATAAACCATGAATGACCAAAAACAAAAAATCGCTGAGAACCAGAGAAAAAAAACCCTGAAGTTTCTTCGACAGGGGAAAAAAACAACTCTGTTTGCGAATTACAAGAAATAAACATGATTACAACGAGAGGGAAAAAACCATCGAAAGGAACAGCGATTTAATAGCAGTTGTTCTTGAACAACCTTCGTTTAGCCACGTAGCTCGCCTCCTTGCCGGCCGCTGGGATGACTTCAATTCTGACTATTTCCTCCGTTAAAACCCCGGGATTTCCTGGATTGGTATACTCTATCCAAATGCAACCAACACAATTAAATTATGAATAAATGAAGTTGCTGGGTGCGGTTGGGTGGGAGAGCGACCCTTAGTGTCGTCTCTTCATTTATTCTCGCACAATTCTAATTACCTTTCGGGATCGCTACGCGATCCCTCTGGTAATTGTCAATTGATCTGCGAAATGACATTTCGCTAGACCCTAAGGGTGATTTCACAGATTGCGGATTTCATTGTGAGTCTGTCCGAAGACTGCCGACTCGATTGTCGGTTCTGTAGAGCGGTTATAAAACCTTCTAAATGTCGATTCACGGGCCCAGCTCCCGGCCCGTAAAATCGCTTCGATTGACAATCCGCTGACTGCCGCTTTGGACGCAGCGGCGCCTCTAGTTGAGTGGGCCCCAAAAACATGCGTATCAACCCCGGCGCTGTTTAGCACAGAACGAATCCAACGGCTCACTGTGTTAGATGACACTGGTTTGTGGGGGGGGAATGACGGCTACCAATAGTCTGCTACAATTTGTCTCTGTGCGGAATTCGTTCGTCCGCTCTATATATTCTTTCAGCGTTTTTACTGGACATACTTTAGGGTCCGGGCAACCTGATAATGAAAACGTCTGTAGCGGACCACTTCTCTGTGCTTTCCTCAGGGAGTCTAAGGAGAATTTTACGCCATTTTGACTGAATGTCACCGATTTGAACCCAATCGCTGCAATCTCCGAAACCCTCATGAGCGTCGCAAGGGCGACTAACGTTGCTGCTTTGCCTGACAGAACTGAAAGGGATAACGAGTCGTTCTCTCCCAACGATGAAATGAAGTCGATTACCTGACTGGGGTCCCAAGTGACGCTGTATTTGGGGCGCGGGGGATTCTGATTAAAACAACCTTTCAAAAATTTCACTACAACCGGATGTTCACCTATGCGCAAGCCATCAACTGGATCCAGGGTGCTAGATAGCATTGATCTATGAATATTAATGGAACTATATGACATGCCCGACGAATGCAAATAAGATAAGAATTCGAAAGCTTCCCCTAAATCGTTTGATAAGGGATTCGAACGCCTCCCCAAACACCAATCCATCCATTTTCTCCAGGCAGACTCGTATGTGGAGTGAGTGTTAGGTCTGTTTCCGGCCATGAGTAGGTCGACCACTGTTGCCGAAAACCCTCGCATAAGGTACTGTCTCCTGACAGCCTCCAGACGGCCAAGTGTAGCGCCCCGTTCCGGATGAGCGGGTGGGTTCTCGTCTAGTGCTGACTTCAGCAGGTCTTGGGATGGTGGAAGGAGACGGGGGACTTCGCACGACAGCTCCAGTAGTAACGGGAACCACGGTTGGCCTATCCATACGGACATACAAAAACCACCAGAGCTTTTTCACGACGGATCTTCTCAAGGCACTTGAATATCAAGGCGAAGGGAGGAAAACAATAGGCTAATAACCCACCCCAATTTACGGAAAATGCATTTGTCTTCATCACCCCGGGTTGCGGATGCCATGATATAAATGACGGAAGCTGCGCATTCCAAGGCGTTGCGAAGGCGTCAACTTTTGACGGCCAAAGATCCTGAATACGGCTAAACATCCGCTTGTCTAGCCTCCAATCGCCGGAGTCGGGTCCAGCTCGTGATTCCTCATCCGCAATTATGTTCAATTTACCGGCCACGTGGACCGCTTCCAGCGATATTCCACGCTCCTCGCACCACGATGTTAATTCCGCTGATATGACTGTCAGCGCTCGGGACCTAGTTCCCCCACAGTGATTAATGTATGCTACCACTGTAGCATTGTCGAGATGAATACGGATGGCTATTTTTTCGAGCGGACTGCGAACGCCTGTACCGCGAATAATGCGCCCAAAAGCTCAAGTTCGTTTATATGTCTTGTTGAGTCCTTAAGCGTCCACGATCCCCTTGTCCTAACCTCATTACAGCAAGCTCCCCACCCCGATAAGGAAGCGTCAGTATATATATCGAGATCCGATGCTTGGGGAAAGAAAACCTTATCCTTCGCTTTATCCAGATTAGCCACCCACCATTTTAGATCTTCCTGTGCTTCAAGCGAGAGCAAACACTTGATCTTTAGATTGGAATTTGCCGCATGCGACTTCTTAATGTAGAAACTTTGTAGCCGACGGTAGTGCGCCGGTGCGTACGGGATTGCCGGAATTGCCCATGTAAAGTTTCCCATGATGGATGCTATTTCACTCAGTGAAACGACCTTCGCTAAAAGAACTGCTTCACACATAGCCTTTACCGCTTCTATTTTGGCTATTGGCAATGCGAATGACAATAGATTAGAATCGATAACCAGCCCCAAATATTCTAGCCTCTGTGCTGGTTCCAGTACCGATTTCTCCCAATTAATAATGAAACCCAGACGCTGTAGTAACTCTATCACTACTTCCAGGTCAGCCAACACGCTCTCTCTAGACGTATTCAAAATTAAAATGTCGTCCAAATATATTATCAGTCTCAACCCTTTTTTCCTTAAAAAACCCATAACCACTTTGAGAATCTTTGTAAAAATTCGCGGTGCGGGTGCGAGACCGAAGGCTAGACAGGAAAACTGGAAAATACGCCCCTTCCATTCAAAACGCAAAAATTTCTGATGGGAGGGGTGCACAGGGACCGTCAGGTAGGCATCTTTCAAATCTAGCTTCGCCATCCAATCCCCTTTTCTCAAAAGAAACCTGGCCGATTCTAGATTTTCCATTTTAAAATGTTCATATCGCATGAACTGATTGAATGGTTTAAGGTTGATGATGGGCCTAAATCCTCCCGATTTTTTCGGAATAACAAATAAGGAGCAGACAAAACCCTCTGAGCCCTTTGCAACCTCAGTGATCGCCCGTTTCCTGATTAAGTCCTCCACCTCCTTGGGTTGGAAGCGCCTCAAAATCTAATTTTATGCCCTGCGCAATCCCGTCCAAAACCCAACTATCGTCCGTCACCTCACTCCATTGGCCCGCAACAGCCAACAATCTGGCCCCCACCTCCTCTTCTGACGGTTGGGTCGGAGAAATAACGGGTTTTGAAATACGAACGTACCTCTGAACACCTCGCGTCCATGCTCGGGCACCTGCTGGTCGCCCTCGCTCACCTCCGCCTCGGTGCGGCTGCTCCGTCACCTTTCTCGGCCGCAGAACGAATGGATGGCGCGGCAGTGAATGAGATGGATCCGCGAGCGCCTTTCCTTTCGATCCCAGATTCGTCCTGGGTCTTGCTGTTCTCGACAGCGTCGCGTCCTGTGATGCTTTTTTAAGCATCGATTCCAGGAACTTTCCGGTGAAAAGGAGCTCGCGAGCCTCCTTTCCCGGCGCGAAAGCCTCAGGTTCGGCTGTGAGAAAGTCGAAGGACGGCTCCGCTAAGGCAATCACCGTCTTCCGTCTCTGCTTCGTGATATGTAGGCACGCGCCCACTGTCGCAACGCATCTTGCACCAATTCTTGCGCCTTTTCCTCCGTTCTTTCCTCGCCGAGAGATAGAATGCGCGTGTAGAGATCAATAAGTGGCGGGCCCACGTCCATGATCTTAAGTTGAGTCGTAATTAAAGATTCTTCCGACGCGTTTACGGCCCTCAGCTTCCCCTTCTCTTTCGCTCGCCTATGCATGTAGCCGTCTAGTTTCGGGGGCTTCACCAAAAATTCTTTGTCAAGAAATTCTAGCGGCGTCTTCTTCGAAATGGCTTTGGACTCTTCCGTCGAAACCCCTTTCGCCATCCAACCCGAAAGCGCGTCACTCACCTCCTGAGGAACTACTAACGGTGCTGGTTCCGCCTTATCACTTGGCTCTGGGGTCCTCTCCTTCGACGGACCCGGCTCGGGTGACACGGACATGACTGCCACCGCACGCTTTGATTTGACGGCCGGCTGCGGTCTCGGCGGCTCTTCGGACTGATTGCTGCTTGGGCGCCACGGGCGATTATAGAATTTCTGTAGCCTATCCTGATCGTCTAAATCATCCAGAATCAAATCTTCTAATCCTTCCTCACTTTCCGGCTGCTCTTCGTCACCGTAACTATCTTCGGTCCCTTGTTCCAGAATGTTAGGTGTCTCCGATTTTTCTATACGGGGAACGCCCTCGCCGTATTGACTTCTGCCTCCCTGTTCGGCTAACGGATCCACCCGACGCTGATCGTAGATTGGCCTACCTCTGTTTCTCGGATTTCTACTGGGTCCTTGCGAATGGAAATCCCGTTGATCAAAAACGTAATCCGGCCCTACTCTACCATAACCCTCGTAGTGAACGTGGCCCGGTGCAGAGGGGTATAGTGCTTGATCCCGATAAAAATCCCTCGGCGCAGAACGCAAGGGCGACCTTTCTCTCTCTTGGAAACGCGATTCGTAATAGCCACGTTCCCGTAAACGAGATCGTTCCACCAGATCCCTCTCCTGCTGCTCTCTCTCAAAGTTATCGACCCATGGGTCAATCCAATAGTCTCTACACCTGCCACTAAAACCAGACATCTTTACACCGTAAGAGCTAAAAAAAGTCTGAAGATATGGGGGCGTTGTCAGCCCCAGGAAGAGTACGGGTTTCTTTGTTCTTTTGTTTTTTTCTTTAAAGAGCTAAAATATATGTGTCTACACCCTTAGGGTCTAGCGAAATGTCATTTCGCAGCACAATTGTATTCAATGCGTATACACTATCATACCATGAGTTTTATATGTGTACAGGCTATATCTATATATCTTCATGCAAACAGGTTCAAAACATATATCTATATTTCTACATGTATACAGTGTACAATATACTTGTATTCAATGCGTATACACTATCATAGCATGAGTTTTATTTGTGTTCAGGCTATATCTATATATCTTCATGCAAACAGGTTCCCAACCAATATCTATACTTGTACTTGTATACAAGTACAAAATACTTGTATTCAATGTGTATGCACTATCATACCATGAGTTTTATATGTGTACGGGCTATATCTATACTTCTACATGTAAACAGTATACAATATACTTGTATTCAATGTGTATGCACTATCATACCTTGAGTTTTATATGTTCAAAGGCTATATCTATATATCTTCATTTAAACAGGTTCAAAACTAATATCTATACTTCTACATGTATACGGTGTACAATATACTTGTATTCAATGCATATACACTATCATACCATGAGTTTTATATGTGTACAGGCTATATCTATACTACTACATGTATACAAAATACAATATCTTTGTATTCAATGTTAATGCACTATCATACCATGAGTTTTATATGTGTACAGGCTATTTCTATATATCTTCATGCAAACAGGTTCAAAAGCAATATCTATACTTCTACACGTATACAGTATACAATATACTTGTATTCAATGCGTATACACTATCATACCATGAGTTTTATATGTGTACAGGCTATATCTATACTACTACATGTATACAGTATACAAAATACTTGCATTAAATGTGTATCCACTTTCATACCATGAGTTTAATATGTGTACAGGCTATATGTATATATCTACATGTATACAGTATACAATATACTTGTATTCAATGCGTATACACTATCATAGCGTGAGTTTTATATGTGTTCAGGCTATATCTATATATCTTCATGCAAACAGGTTCCCAACCAATATCTATACTTCTACATGTATACAGTTTTCAAAATACTTGTATTCAATGTGTATGCACTATCATACCATGAGTTTTTTATGTGTACAGGCTATATCTATAATTCTACATGTATACAGTATACAATATACATGTATTCAATGTGTATGCACTATCATACCATGAGTTTTATATGTGTAAAGGCTTTATCTATAATTCTACATGTATACAGTATACAATATACTTGTATTCAATGTGTATGCACTATCATACCGTGAGTTTTATATGTGTACAGGCAATATCTGTATATCTTCATGCAAACAGGTTCAAAACCAATATCTATACTTCTACATGTATACAGTATACAATATACTTGTATTCAATGCGTATACACTATCACAGCATGAGTGTTATATATGTACAGACTATATCTATATATCTTCATGCAAACAGTTTAAAAACCAATATCTATACTTCTACATGTATACAGTATACAATATACTTGCATTCAATGCGTATACACTATCATACCATGAGTTTTATATGTGTTCAGGCTATATCTATACTTCTACATGTATACAGTATACAATATACTTGTATTCAATGTGTATGCACTATCATACCCTGAGTTTTATATGTGTACAGGCTATATCTGTATATCTTCATGCAAACAGGATCAAAACCAATATCTATACTTCTACATGTATACAGTTTACAAAATACTTGTATTCAATGTGTATGCACTATTATACCATGAGTTTTATATGTGTACAGGCTATATCTATATATCTTCATGCAAACAGGTTCAAAACCAATATCTATATTTCTACATGTATACAGTATACAATATACTTGTATTCAATGCGTATACACTATCATACCATGAGTTTTATATGTGTACAGGCTATATCTATACTTCTTCATGTATACAGTATACAATATACTTGTATTCAATGTGTATGCACTATCATACCGTGAGTTTTATATGTGTACAGGCTATATCTGTATATCTTCATGCAAACAGGTTCAAAAACAATATCTATACTTCTACATGTATACAGTATACAATATACTTGTATTCAATGCGTATACACTATCATAGCGTGAGTTTTATATGTGTTCAGGCTATATCTATATATCTTCATGCAAACAGGTTCCCAACCAATATCTATACTTCTACATGTATACAGTTTTCAAAATACTTGTATTCAATGTGTATGCACTATCATACCATGAGTTTTTTATGTGTACAGGCTATATCTATAATTCTACATGTATACAGTATACAATATACATGTATTCAATGTGTATGCACTATCATACCATGAGTTTTATATGTGTACAGGCTATTTCTATATATCTTCATGCAAACAGGTTATATATATCTATACTTCTACATGTGAACAGTATACAATATACTTGTATTCTATGTGTATGCACTATCATACCATGATTTTTATACGTGTGCAGGCTATATCTATATATCTTCATGCAAACAGGTTCAAAACCAATATCTATTCTTCTACATGTATACAGTATACAATATACTTGTATTCAATGTGTATGCACTATTATACCATGAGTTTTATATGTGTACAGGCTATATCTATACTACTACATGTATACAGTATACAATATACTTGTATTCAATGCGTATACACTATCATACCATGAGTTTTATATGTGTACAGGCTATATCTATCTATCTTCATTCAAACAGGTTCAAAACCAATATCTATACTTCTACATGTATACAATATACAATATACTTGTATTCAATGCGTAAACACTATCATACCCAGAGTTTTATATGTGTACACGCTATATCTATACTTCTACATGTGAACAGTATACAATATACTTGTATTCAATGTGCATAAACTATCAAACCATGAGTTTTATATGTGTACAGGCTATATCTATATTTCTACATGTATACAGTATACAATATACTTGTATTCAATGCATATACACTATCACAGCATGAGTTTTATATGTGTACAGGCTATACCTATATATCTTCATGCAAACAGTTTCAAAACCAATATCTATACTTCTACATGTATACAGTATACAATATAATTGTATTCAATCAATGCGTATACACTATCATACATGAGTTTTATATGTGTACAGGCTATACCTATACTTATACATGTATACAGTATACAATATACTTGTATTCAATGTGTAAGCACTATCATACCGTGAGTTTTATATGTGTAAAGGCTTTATCTATACTTCTACATGTATACAGTATACAATATACTTGTATTCAATGTGTATGCACTATCATACCATGAGTTTTATATGTGTAAAGGCTTTATCTATACTTCTACATGTATACAGTATACAATATACTTGTATTCAATGTGTATGCACTATCATACCGTGAGTTTTATATGTGTACAGGCAATATCTGTATATCTTCATGCAAACAGGTTCAAAACCAATATCTATACTTCTACATGTATACAGTATACAATATACTTGTATTCAATGCGTATACACTATCACAGCATGAGTGTTATATATGTACAGACTATATCTATATATCTTCATGCAAACAGTTTAAAAACCAATATCTATACTTCTACATGTATACAGTATACAATATACTTGCATTCAATGCGTATACACTATCATACCATGAGTTTTATATGTGTTCAGGCTATATCTATACTTCTACATGTATACAGTTTACAAAATACTTGTATTCAATGTGTATGCACTATTATACCATGAGTTTTATATGTGTACAGGCTATATCTATATATCTTCATGCAAACAGGTTCAAAACCAATATCTATATTTCTACATGTATACAGTATACAATATACTTGTATTCAATGCGTATACACTATCATAGCATGAGTTTTATATGGGTTCAGGCTTTATCTATATATCTTCATGCAAACAGGTTCCTAACCAATTCTATACTTCTACATGTACACAGTTTACAAAATACTTGTATTCAGTGTGTATGCACTATTATACCATGAGTTTTATATGTGTATAGGCTATTTCTATACTACTACATGTATACAGTATACAATATACTTGTATTCAATGCGTATACACTATCATACCATGAGTTTTATATGTGTACAGGCTATATCTATCTATCTTCCTTCAAACAGGTTCAAAACCAATATCTATACTTCTACATGTATTCAATATACAATATACTTGTATTCAATGCGTATACACTATCATAGCGTGAGTTTTATATGTGTTCAGGCTATATCTATATATCTTCATGCAAACAGGTTCCCAACCAATATCTATACTTCTACATGTATACAGTTTTCAAAATACTTGTATTCAATGTGTATGCACTATCATACCATGAGTTTTTTATGTGTACAGGCTATATCTATAATTCTACATGTATACAGTATACAATATACATGTATTCAATGTGTATGCACTATCATACCATGAGTTTTATATGTGTACAGGCTATTTCTATATATCTTCATGCAAACAGGTTATATATATCTATACTTCTACATGTGAACAGTATACAATATACTTGTATTCTATGTGTATGCACTATCATACCATGATTTTTATACGTGTGCAGGCTATATCTATATATCTTCATGCAAACAGGTTCAAAACCAATATCTATACTTCTACATGTATACAGTATACAATATACTTGTATTCAATGTGTATGCACTATTATACCATGAGTTTTATATGTGTACAGGCTATATCTATACTACTACATGTATACAGTATACAATATACTTGTATTCAATGCGTATACACTATCATACCATGAGTTTTATATGTGTACAGGCTATATCTATCTATCTTCATTCAAACAGGTTCAAAACCAATATCTATACTTCTACATGTATACAATATACAATATACTTGTATTCAATGCGTAAACACTATCATACCCAGAGTTTTATATGTGTACACGCTATATCTATACTTCTACATGTGAACAGTATACAATATACTTGTATTCAATGTGCATAAACTATCAAACCATGAGTTTTATATGTGTACAGGCTATATCTATATTTCTACATGTATACAGTATACAATATACTTGTATTCAATGCATATACACTATCACAGCATGAGTTTTATATGTGTACAGGCTATACCTATATATCTTCATGCAAACAGTTTCAAAACCAATATCTATACTTCTACATGTATACAGTATACAATATAATTGTATTCAATGCGTATACACTATCATACATGAGTTTTATATGTGTACAGGCTATACCTATACTTATACATGTATACAGTATACAATATACTTGTATTCAATGTGTAAGCACTATCATACCGTGAGTTTTATATGTGTAAAGGCTTTATCTATACTTCTACATGTATACAGTATACAATATACTTGTATTCAATGTGTATGCACTATCATACCATGAGTTTTATATGTGTAAAGGCTTTATCTATACTTCTACATGTATACAGTATACAATATACTTGTATTCAATGTGTATGCACTATCATACCGTGAGTTTTATATGTGTACAGGCAATATCTGTATATCTTCATGCAAACAGGTTCAAAACCAATATCTATACTTCTACATGTATACAGTATACAATATACTTGTATTCAATGCGTATACACTATCACAGCATGAGTGTTATATATGTACAGACTATATCTATATATCTTCATGCAAACAGTTTAAAAACCAATATCTATACTTCTACATGTATACAGTATACAATATACTTGCATTCAATGCGTATACACTATCATACCATGAGTTTTATATGTGTTCAGGCTATATCTATACTTCTACATGTATACAGTTTACAAAATACTTGTATTCAATGTGTATGCACTATTATACCATGAGTTTTATATGTGTACAGGCTATATCTATATATCTTCATGCAAACAGGTTCAAAACCAATATCTATATTTCTACATGTATACAGTATACAATATACTTGTATTCAATGCGTATACACTATCATAGCATGAGTTTTATATGGGTTCAGGCTTTATCTATATATCTTCATGCAAACAGGTTCCTAACCAATTTCTATACTTCTACATGTACACAGTTTACAAAATACTTGTATTCAGTGTGTATGCACTATTATACCATGAGTTTTATATGTGTATAGGCTATTTCTATACTACTACATGTATACAGTATACAATATACTTGTATTCAATGCGTATACACTATCATACCATGAGTTTTATATGTGTACAGGCTATATCTATCTATCTTCCTTCAAACAGGTTCAAAACCAATATCTATACTTCTACATGTATTCAATATACAATATACTTGTATTCAATGCGTATGCACTATCAAACCATGAGTTTTATATGTGTCCAGCCTATATCTATACTACTACATGTGAACAGTATACAATATACTTGTATTCTATGTGTATGCACTATCATACCATGATTTTTATACGTGTGCAGGCTATATCTATATTTCTTCAAGCAAACAGGTTCAAAACCAATATCTATACTTCTACATGTATACAGTATACAATATACCTGTATTAAATGAGTATGCACTATCATACCATGAGTTTTATATGTGTGCAGGCTATATCTATATATCTTCATGCAAACAGGTTCAAAACCAATATCTATTCTTCTACATGTATACAGTATACAATATACTTGTATTCAATGTGTATGCACTATTATACCATGAGTTTTATATGTGTACAGGCTATATCTATACTACTACATGTATACAGTATACAATATACTTGTATTCAATGCGTATACACTATCATACCATGAGTTTTATATGTGTACAGGCTATATCTATCTATCTTCATTCAAACAGGTTCAAAACCAATATCTATACTTCTACATGTATACAATATACAATATACTTGTATTCAATGCGTAAACACTATCATACCCAGAGTTTTATATGTGTACACGCTATATCTATACTTCTACATGTGAACAGTATACAATATACTTGTATTCAATGTGCATAAACTATCAAACCATGAGTTTTATATGTGTACAGGCTATATCTATATTTCTACATGTATACAGTATACAATATACTTGTATTCAATGCATATACACTATCACAGCATGAGTTTTATATGTGTACAGGCTATACCTATATATCTTCATGCAAACAGTTTCAAAACCAATATCTATACTTCTACATGTATACAGTATACAATATAATTGTATTCAATGCGTATACACTATCATACATGAGTTTTATATGTGTACAGGCTATACCTATACTTATACATGTATACAGTATACAATATACTTGTATTCAATGTGTAAGCACTATCATACCGTGAGTTTTATATGTGTAAAGGCTTTATCTATACTTCTACATGTATACAGTATACAATATACTTGTATTCAATGTGTATGCACTATCATACCATGAGTTTTATATGTGTAAAGGCTTTATCTATACTTCTACATGTATACAGTATACAATATACTTGTATTCAATGTGTATGCACTATCATACTATGATAGTCCAGGAGCCAGCCTACAATGACGCACATTTTGATTGGCAAAAGGTTTGAAGTTGGAATGTGAAAGAGGGGGGGTGGGGGAGTCTAAAAAGTCACATCTGGTCCGCCAGTGCGGCCGCGTCTAAGCGTGACAGGTTGCAAAAGTCGGCGTGAAATGCAACAACTTGCAGATTCTTTGGCATAACGAAACTTATGCAATTCGATAGAAATATTAATGATAAGTCTATTAATACAAGACCAGACGTGTTTACACGTCGTAAATATTAAACCAGACACAGTTAAAGATAGGGGGTTTTGGTGAAATTCTGCACATTTGTTGGCAGGTACAATAAACATACTTAAAAATAGATCAAATCATGATCAACACAATGGCGTAAGACTAGACGTCATTAGAAGTCGTTTTAATCAAACCAGATGTAATTTTGATTGTGAGTTTGACAAATACTCCATAGATTTCCCGTACGGCAAGGTTGCAATATGTAGGCGGCGATTTCAAATTAATTTCAGTAGGACACTGTAGTGTGTCTCTTATCACTTATCAAAAATATAGGTGTCAATATTTATAGATAGATTTGAAAAAAATAACTAGCTAATTATTTATTACCACGGGGAAATCGGAAAAACGTTAGAAACAAATTGGCAACGCTTGAATGTATTCTGTGACTAGTTTTTTTTTCAGTCGTAGGCTCGTTGTTTCAAATTTGAAAATTGAAAGATGTTTTCAAATTTGAAACTAATATCGTGTAACATTAGAATACAGTCACAAAATGTGTAATGACGTCAGCAATTTCAGAGAGACAGTGTGTAATTCACGTTGTTGACTGTACGGAAAATATTAAGATTTTTGGTGAAAACCAACTGAAAAAGTGCCAAGATGAACAACTTGTTTACAAATTTCGTGAAAACTCAAAACACAGTAACATCACACAGTTCCATCATCTATTGACAACTGCCAAGGATATCACCCGTCATGCTACAAGATATTTACATCTGTTTCCAGTAAAGAGGTCCTATCAGCTCTTCAAAGACAAAATGTTCTCGATCAAGCTGCCAATCAAAATTCTAGTCAACCAGGTAGTTTCTGGCTTCTTTAATGTCGCTTTATTATAATTTAGTAATATGAAACCATGTTTCTTTATAGATCAATCTTCAACATCAGAAACCTCTCGCTCTACTATGATCAGCTCTTCTGGTCATTGCAGAGCTCTCAGATCTGGAAAAAAAACACACACAGTTAATACAAGAACTGGTGTTTTTTCAAAGAAGTGTCTTTTCTGCAGTAAGTCCAGAAAGCAGCTAAAAAATAAATGTGAAATTCTGGTTACTTGTTCTACAGAAACAATTCAGGTAAACATTCAAAAATATCAAACACATTCAACCACCTTAACACTTAGTTCATTTTTATACAGGCTGGTATTGTAAAGGAAGCACGAATTCTTGATGATGTTGACATGCTGAGAAAAATCGGAAATACTGAATCTTCGTTGGGTGTAATCGAAGAAATTAAAATGGAGCGTGACTTAATGGGAAAACTGTTAATGATCTCCTTGAAGGGAAAACTAGATATTGGAATTGTTCTGACTTATCCGTTAACTCCGGTGCCACTTATATTTTGCCACCTTGATGGCACTATAAACCGCACGAACAAAGCAGTTTTATACAAGAATTTGGAGAAAAGAATTACCAGCGATACTCCACAAGAAATCGACGCATATATTATTGAGGGATTCTTCTTCCTTCATTTAATGTCTAATAATCTTCTGTCGACATTCGAGGCCAACGCCCGCGTGTTATTCATCAAACTTTGTAGCTACAAAGGGAAGCAAATCCACTTGATATTTGATCACATAGTTTATCCATCGATCAAGGATTGTGAATGTGATCGCCGAAGCGATGGCGATCGATCTGTGGAATACGGAAACATTGGCAACAAACAAAGAAGACCTGGAAATTTTCTGAAGACTTTACGGAATGACAATTTTAAGCGTGACTTTGTTAAATTTTTAATCACTGCTTTTGAAGAAGAGTCTCTATCGGAGATAATGCGTAACAAAACTCTCTATATGACGGAAGGTTCTACTTGTTACTGCTATAAACTCGTTGATGGGAAAATTTTGAAGTCTACAGAAGGCAGCATGTCAAGCTCACATGAAGAAGCAGATACGAAGGTATTTCATTCACGCAACAAATGAGTCCATGATATAAGTGTAAAAATTTTTCCATCTTTTTATGTTTCAGATTATTGCCCACCTAGCTACAATTCCACCTCCTGCCAATGTTGTTATTCGGACTTCTGATACTGATGTGTTGGTTATTGCTCTGGCAAATAATGAAAATATTCGTCGTGGTGTCCAAACTTATCTAGAGGTGGGACTGTCAAGCAACAATTCTTTGCGATTTATCAACGTTACGAAACTTGCAGTTAAACTTGGACCTTTACTTTGTAAAGCGCTTACAGGATTATTAAAGCGGTCTACACTGCTTTACAGGATGTGACCACGCCCCCGCATTCTCAAGGAAGGGGAAAGATAAGGCCATTGGCCATTTTAGAAAAAAACCAAGTTTACCAAGAAGCTTTCGCTTCTCTTGGGTGCAGTGAACAAATCAGTGACACAGTCGTTTCAAATATTGAAATGTTTGTCTGCGAAATGTATGGAATTAAAAACCAAAAAGGACAGTTGAAAAAGCAAACTGTTAACGAAGCCAGACTGGGACTTTTTACAAAGGTGTATCAATCAACAACAAAACGGCCTATGTCAAAAGTGAAGGGCATAGATGGTAGCTCATTACCTCCGTGCAAGTCGGTACTTCAACAACAAATAAACAGGGCCAATTGCATTTGTTCGGCATGGAATTTTGCATTTACCCTGAGTCCAAACGTGTTATCGCCAAAAACGAGTGGGTGGAACATTGAAAAAGATGATGAAAGAAATGAAAGATATTCTGTAAACTGGTTTGAGGGTGACTTGGCTCCACAAACCCTAGAAGAAGTATTGCAAAAATTAAAAACAACTGAATCAGAAATTAGAGAGGAGGCAAATGACGATAAAGAAGGTGATGATGAGGATGAAAGTGAGCAAGAGTCAGATGAAGACGAATCAGCCAGCGAAGAAGAAAAACACTGTTCAACTCATTTACTTTGTTAATGTTTTGTTTACGTTGTTACATTTTGTTTGTGCAAGAAAAATAACTGCTTTACCAAATTACCTGTTAACCAAGAATACAAAATTTCATTTTTATGGTTATTTTAATTAAAACGAGTAGCTAAGACTGAAAAAATACGGTTATGATAGTTGCAAAATAGAGAAAAATTTAAATCCCCGCGTTCATATTGCAACGTTACCGTACGGGAAATCTATGGCATATCTGTCAAACTCACCATCAAAATTACATCTGGTTTAATTAAAACGACTTCTAATGACGTCTGGTCTTACGCCATTGTGTTGATCATGATTTGATCTATTTTTAAGTATGTTTATGCCGACAAATGTGCAAAATTTCACCAAAACCCCCTATCTTTATCTGGTTTAATATTTACGACGTGTAAACACGTCTGGTCTTGCATTAATAGACTTATCATTATTATTTCTATCCAATTGCATAAGTTTCTTTCTTGCCAAAGAATCTGCAAGTTTTTGCATTTCACGCCGACTTTGGCAACCTGTCACGCTTAGACGCGGCCGCTTAGACGGACCAGGCGTGACTTTTTAACTCCCCTCACCCTCCTCTTTCATATTCGAACTTCAAACCTTTTGCCAATCAAAATGTGCGTCATTGTAGGCTGGCTCCTGGACTATGAGTTTTATACGTGTACAGGCTATATCTACATATCTTCATGCAAAAAGGTTCAAAACCAATAGCTAGACTTCTATATGTTACAGTATACAACATACTTGTATTCAATGCGTATACACTATCATACCATGAGTTTTGTATGTGTACAGGCTATATCTATATATCTTGATGCAAACAGGTTCAAACCAATATCTATACTTTTACATGTATACAGTATACAATATACTTGTATTCAATGCGTATACACTGGTTTACCATGAGTTTTATATGTGTACAGGCTATATCTATACTTCTACATGTATACAGTATACAATATACTTGTATTCAATGCGTATTGTGAAGCCCGGCTCTTCGAGTGAGGGCCGGCTTCCAAAATAGATACGTAGAGATAGGCTTTGGTAACTTACAGTGTGCGCATAGTGGCGGCGACTAGCGGCAGGAGAAAATGGCGCGGCGGTTTAGGCACAACACAGTTTATTTTTTACAACCACACAGACACTTACACTTACACTTACAAATTTAAGTGACTCGTCGGGTCAAGCACAAGAAGTAGACTGCATTTGGCAGGTTTTGGGGGGGGACATTTTATACGAAAAAGCAAGGTCAAATTAGTTTAGCACAGGGAAAAGGAATGGAATTTTTCAATGTAAATTTAACACGAAGGTGCGAAAAGGAACCGGGTAAGGGTTTTCGGGTTAACGTTCTCCGTGGGAACCAAGGTCGCGCATCGGAGTTGCGAAATTGTCGGTGAGGGAACAAAAATGTTTGCGGCTGGCCGTTCCTTACGGTATGCACTATCATAACACGAGTTTTATATGTATACAGGCTATATCTATATATCTTCGTGCAAACAGGTTCAAAACCAATATCTATACTTCTACATGTATACAGTACACAATATACTTGTATGCAATTTGTATGCACTATCATACCATGAGTTTTTATATGTGTACAGGCTATATCTATACTTCTACATGTATACAGTATACAGTATACTTCTATTCAATGCGTATGCACTATCATACCAAGAGTTTTTTATGTGTACAGGCTGTATCTATATATCTTCATGCAAACAGGTTCAAAACCAAAATCTATACTTCTACATGTATACAGTATACAATATACCTGTATTCAATGTGTATGCACTATCATACCATGAGTTTTATATGTGTACAGGCTATATCTATACTTCTACATGTATACAGTATACAGTATACTTGTATTCAATGTGTATGCACTATCATACCAAGAGTTTTTTATGTGTACAGGCTGTATCTAGATATCTTCATGCAAACAGGTTCAAAACCAATATCTATACTTCTACATGTATACAGTATACAATATACTTGTATTCAATGTGTATGCACTATCATACCATGAGTTTTATATGTGTACAGGCTAAATCTATACTTCTACATGTATACAGTATATAATATACTTGTATTCAATGTGCATGCACTATCATACCAAGAGTTTTTTATGTGTACAGGCTATATCTATATATCTTCATGCAAACAGGTTCAAAACCAATATCTATACTTCTACATGTATACAGTATACAATATACCTGTATTCAATGTGTATGCACTGTCATACCATGAGTTTTACATGTGTACAGGCTATATCTATACTTCTACATTTATACAGTAAACAATATACTTGTATTCAATGTGTATGCACTATCATACCATCAGTTTTATATGTGTACAGGCTATATCTATACTTCTACATGTATACAGTATACAGTATACTTGTATTCAATGCGTATGCACTATCATACCAAGAGTTTTTTATGTGTACAGGCTGTATCTATATATCTTCATGCAAATAGGTTCAAAACCAATATCTATACTTCTACATGTATACAGTATACAATATACCTGTATTCAATGTGTATGCACTATCATACCATGAGTTTTATATGTGTACAGGCTATATCTATATATCTTCATGCAAACAGGTTCAAAACCAATATCTATTCTACATGTATACAGTACACAATATATATATATTCAATGCGTATACACTATCATAGCATGAGTTTTATATGTGTACAGGCTATATCTATATATCTTCGTGCAAATAGGTTCAAAACCAATATCTATACTTCTACATGTATACAGTATACAATAAACCTGTATTCAATGTGTATGCACTGTCATACTATGAGTTTTACATGTGTACAGGCTATATCTATACTTCTACATTTATACAGTATACAATATACTTGTATTCAATGTGTATGCACTACCATTCCAAGAGTTTTTTATGTGTACAGGCTATATCTATATATCTTCATGCAAACAGATTCAAAAACAATATCTATACTTCTACATGTATACAGTATACAATATACTTGTATTCAATGCGTATACACTATTATACCATGAGTTTTATATGTGTATAGGCTATATCTATACTTCTACATGTATACAGTATACAATATACTTGTATTCTATGTGCATGCACTATCATACCATTAGTTTTATATGTGTACAGGCTACATCTATACATCTTCAAGCAAACAGGTTCAAATCCAATATCTATACTTCTACATGTATACAGTATACAATATACTTGTATTCAATGCGTATACACTATTATACCATGAGTTTTATATGTGTACAGGCTATACCTATACTTCTACATGTATACAGTATACAATATACTTGTATGCAATTTGTATGCACTATCATACCATGAGTTTTATATGTGTACAGGCTATATCTATACCTCTACATGTATACAGTATACAGTTTACTTGTATTCAATGCGTATGCACTATCATACCAAGAGTTTTTTATGTGTACAGGCTGTATCCATATATCTTCATGCAAACAGGTTCAAAACCAATATCTATACTTCTACATGTATACAGTATACAATATACCTGTATTCAATGTGTATGCACTATCATACCATGAGTTTTATATGTGTACAGGTTATATCTGTTGGAGATGTTGTCAAACCGTGGTGGTTTCGTAACCCTACCCAACTGTTTAGCACCACCTTCCCTGTTCTCATCCTTTTAGTGCTGTCTATGTCTGATGAGTATGATAGTCTTGTGCCTCACTTGATGATAGTGATTTGTACTGACAGGTATGTTGTCTCAATAAAAGAAAGTTTCTTTGCATTCAAACATAGTTGATAACACCTTACTCCAACAATATCTATACTTCTACATGTATACAGTATACAATATACTTGTATTCAATGTGCATGCACTATCATACCAAGAGTTTTTTATGTGTACAGGCTATATCTATATATCTTCATGCAAACAGGTTCAAAACCAATATCTTTACTTCTACATGTATACAGTATACAATATACTTGTATTCAATGCGTATGCACTATCATACCATGAGTTTTATATGTGTACAGGCTATATCTATATATCTTCGTGCAAACAGGTTCAAAACCAATATCTATACTTCTACATGTATACAGTATACAATATTCCTGTATTCAATGTGTATGCACTGTCATACCACGAGTTTTACATGTGTACAGGCTATATCTATACTTCTACATTTATACAGTATACAATATACTTGTATTCAATGTGTATGCACTTTCACACCAAGAGTTTTTTATGTGTACAGGCTATATCTATATATCTTCATGCAAACAGGTTCAAAACCAATATCTATACTTCTACATGTATACAGTACACAATATACTTGTATGCAATTTGTATGCACTATCATACCATGAGTTTTATATGTGTACAGGCTATATCTATACTTCTACATGTATACAGTATACAGTATACTTGTATTCAATGCGTATGCACTATCATACCAAGAGTTTTTTATGTGTACAGGCTGTATCTATATATCTTCATGCAAACAGGTTCAAAACCAATATCTATACTTCTAAATGTATACAGTATACAATACACCTGTATTCAAGGTATATGCACTATCATACCATGAGTTTTATATGTGTACAGGCTATATCTATATATCTTCGTGCAAACAGGTTCAAAACCAATATCTATACTTCTACATGTATACAGTACACAATATACTTGTATGCAATTTGTATGCACTATCATACCATGAGTCTTATATGTGTACAGGCTATATCTATACTTCTACATGTATACAGTGTACAGTATACTTGTATTCAATGTGTATGCACTATACCAAGAGTTTTATATGTGTAAAGGCAATATCTATATATCTTCATGCAAACAGGTTCAAAACCAATGTCTGTACTTCTACATATATACAGCATACAATATACCTGTATTCAATGTGTCTGCACTATCACACAATGAGTTTTTTATGTGTAAAGGCTACATCTATATATCTTTGTTCAAACAGTTTCAAAACCAATATCTATACTTCTACATGTATACAGTATACAATATACCTATTTTCAATGTGTATACACTATCTTACCATGAGTTTTATATGAGTACATGCTATATCTATATATCTTCATACAAACAGGTTCAAAACCAATATCTATACTTCTACATGTATACAGTGTACAATATACCTGTATTCAATGTGTATGCACTGTCATACCATGAGTTTTACATGTGTACAGGCTATATCTATACTTCTACATTTATACAGTAAACAATATACTTGTATTCAATGTGTATGCACTATCATACAATCAGTTTTATATGTGTACAGGCTATATCTATATATCTTCATGCAAACAGGTTCAAAACCAATATCTATTCTACATGTATACAGTATACAATATATATATATTCAATGCGTATACACTATCATAGCATGAGTTTTATATGTGTACAGGCTATATCTATATATCTTCGTGCAAATAGGTTCAAAACCAATATCTATACTTCTACATGTATACAGTATACAATATACCTGTATTCAATGTGTATGCACTGTCATACTATGAGTTTTACATGTGTACAGGCTATATCTACTATAACAGGCCCTACTCTACCATAACCCTCGTAGTGAACGTGGCCCGGTGCAGAGGGGTATAGTGCTTGATCCCGATAAAAATCCCTCGGCGCAGAACGCAAGGGCGACCTTTCTCTCTCTTGGAAACGCGATTCGTAATAGCCACGTTCCCGTAAACGAGATCGTTCCACCAGATCCCTCTCCTGCTGCTCTCTCTCAAAGTTATCGACCCATGGGTCAATCCAATAGTCTCTACACCTGCCACTAAAACCAGACATCTTTACACCGTAAGAGCTAAAAAAAGTCTGAAGATATGGGGGCGTTGTCAGGCCCAGGAAGAGTACGGGTTTCTTTGTTCTTTTGTTTTTTTCTTTAAAGAGCTAAAATATATGTGTCTACACCCTTAGGGTCTAGCGAAATGTCATTTCGCAGCACAATTGTATTCAATGCGTATAAACTATCATACCTTGAGTTTTATATGTTCAAAGGCTATATCTATATATCTTCATTTAAACAGGTTCAAAACTAATATCTATACTTCTACATGTATAGGGTGTACAATATACTTGTATTCAATGCATATACACTATCATACCATGAGTTTTATATGTGTACAGGCTATATCTATACTACTACATGTATACAAAATACAATATACTTGTATTCAATGTGAATGCACTATCATACCATGAGTTTTATATGTGTACAGGCTATTTCTATATATCTTCATGCAAACAGGTTCAAAAGCAATATCTATATATGTACATGTATACATTATACAATTTACTTGTATTCAATGCGTATGCACTATCATACCATGAGTGTTATAGGTGTACAGGCTATATCTATACTTCTACATGTATACAGTATACAAAATACTTGTATTAAATGTGTATCCACTTTCATACCATGAGTTTAATATGTGTACAGGCTATATGTATATATCTACATGTATACAGTATACAATATACTTGTATTCAATGCGTATACACTATCATACCATGAGTTTTATATGTGTGCAGGCTATATCTATACTTCTTCATGTATACAGTATACAATATACTTGTATTCAATGTGTATGCACTATCATACCGTGAGTTTTATATGTGTACAGGCTATATCTGTATATCTTCATGCAAACAGGTTCAAAAACAATATCTATACTTCTACATGTATACAGTATACAATATACTTGTATTCAATGCGTATACACTATCATAGCGTGAGTTTTATATGTGTTCAGGCTATATCTATATATCTTCATGCAAACAGGTTCCCAACCAATATCTATACTTCTACATATATACAGTTTTCAAAATACTTGTATTCAATGTGTATGCACTATCATACCATGAGTTTTTTATGTGTACAGGCTATATCTATAATTCTACATGTATACAGTATACAATATACATGTATTCAATGTGTATGCACTATCATACCATGAGTTTTATATGTGTACAGGCTATTTCTATATATCGTCATACAAACAGGTTCAAAAGCAATATCTATATATCTACATGTATACATTATACAATATACTTGTATTCAATGTGAATGCACTATCATACCATGAGTTTTATATGTGTACAGGCTATTTCTATATATCGTCATGCAAACAGGTTCAAAAGCAATATCTATATATCTACATGTATACATTATACAATTTACTTGTATTCAATGCGTATACACTATCATACCATGAGTGTTATAGGTGTACAGGCTATATCTATACTTCTACATGTATACAGTATACAATATACTTGTATTAAATGTGTATCCACTTTCATACTATGAGTTTAATATGTGTACAGGCTATATGTATATATCTACATGTATACAGTATACAATATACTTGTATTCAATGCGTATACACTATCATACCATGAGTTTTATATGTGTACAGGCTATATCTATACTTCTTCATGTATACAGTATACAATATACTTGTATTCAATGTGTATGCACTATCATACCGTGAGTTTTATATGTGTACAGGCTATATCTGTATATCTTCATGCAAACAGGTTCAAAAACAATATCTATACTTCTACATGTATACAGTATACAATATACTTGTATTCAATGCGTATACACTATCATAGCGTGAGTTTTATATGTGTTCAGGCTATATCTATATATCTTTGTGAAAACAGGTTCAAAACTAATATCTATACTTCTACATGTATACGGTGTACAATATACTTGTATTCAATGCGTATACACTATCATACCATGAGTTTTATATGTGTACAGGCTATATCTAAACTTCTACATGTATACAAAATACAATATACTTGTATTCAATGTGTGTGCACTATCATACCATAAGTATTATATGTGTACAGGCTATTTCTATATATCTTCATGCAAACAGGTTCAAAAGCAATATCTATCTATCTTCATGTATACAGTATACAGTATACTTGTATTCAATGCGTATACACTATCATACCATGAGTGTTATTTGTGTACAGGCTATATCTATATTTCTTCATGTATACAGTATACAATATACTTGTATTAAATGTGTATCAACTATCATACCATGAGTTTAATATGTGTACAGGCTATATCTATATATCTACATGTATACAGTATACAATATACTTGTATTCAATGTGTATGCACTATCATACCGTGAGTTTTATATGTGTACAGGCTATATCTGTATATCTTCATGCAAACAGGTTTAAAACCAATATCTATACTTCTACATGTATACAGTATACAATATACTTGTATTCAATGCGTATACACTATCACAGCATGAGTGTTATATATGTACAGACTATATCTATATATCTTCATGCAAACAGTTTAAAAACCAATATCTATACTTCTACATGTATACAGTATACAATATACTTGCATTCAATGCGTATACACTATCATACCCTGAGTTTTATATGTGTACAGGCTATATCTGTATATCTTCATGCAAACAGGATCAAAACCAATATCTATACTTCTACATGTATACAGTTTACAAAATACTTGTATTCAATGTGTATGCACTATTATACCATGAGTTTTATATGTGTACAGGCTATATCTATATATCTTCATGCAAACAGGTTCAAAACCAATATCTATATTTCTACATGTATACAGTATACAATATACTTGTATTCAATGCGTATACACTATCATAGCATGAGTTTTATATGGGTTCAGGCTTTATCTATATATCTTCATGCAAACAGGTTCCTAACCAATTTCTATACTTCTACATGTACACAGTTTACAAAATACTTGTATTCAATGCGTATACACTATCATACCATGAGTTTTATATGTGTACAGGCTATATCTATCTATCTTCATTCAAACAGGTTCAAAACCAATATCTATACTTCTACATGTATTCAATATACAATATACTTGTATTCAATGCGTATGCACTATCAAACCATGAGTTTTATATGTGTACAGCCTATATCTATACTTCTACATGTGAACAGTATACAATATACTTGTATTCTATGTGTATGCACTATCATACCATGATTTTTATACGTGTGCAGGCTATATCTATATTTCTTCAAGCAAACAGGTTCAAAACCAATATCTATACTTCTACATGTATACAGTATACAATATACCTGTATTAAATGAGTATGCACTATCATACCATGAGTTTTATATGTGTGCAGGCTATATCTATATATCTTCATGCAAACAGGTTCAAAACCAATATCTATTCTTCTACATGTATACAGTATACAATATACTTGTATTCAATGTGTATGCACTCTTATACCATGAGTTTTATATGTGTACAGGCTATATCTATACTACTACATGTATACAGTATACAATATACTTGTATTCAATGCGTATACACTATCATACCATGAGTTTTATATGTGTACAGGCTATATCTATCTATCTTCATTCAAACAGGTTCAAAACCAATATCTATACTTCTACATGTATACAATATACAATATACTTGTATTCAATGCGTAAACACTATCATACCCAGAGTTTTATATGTGTACACGCTATATCTATACTTCTACATGTGAACAGTATACAATATACTTGTATTCAATGTGCATAAACTATCAAACCATGAGTTTTATATGTGTACAGGCTATATCTATATTTCTACATGTATACAGTATACAATATACTTGTATTCAATGCATATACACTATCACAGCATGAGTTTTATATGTGTACAGGCTATACCTATATATCTTCATGCAAACAGTTTCAAAACCAATATCTATACTTCTACATGTATAGAGTATACAATATAATTGTATTCAATGCGTATACACTATCATACATGAGTTTTATATGTGTACAGGCTATACCTATACTTATACATGTATACAGTATACAATATACTTGTATTCAATGTGTAAGCACTATCATACCGTGAGTTTTATATGTGTAAAGGCTTTATCTATACTTCTACATGTATACAGTATACAATATACTTGTATTCAATGTGTATGCACTATCATACCATGAGTTTTATATGTGTAAAGGCTTTATCTATACTTCTACATGTATACAGTATACAATATACTTGTATTCAATGTGTATGCACTATCATACTATGATAGTCCAGGAGCCAGCCTACAATGACGCACATTTTGATTGGCAAAAGGTTTGAAGTTGGAATGTGAAAGAGGGGGGGGTGGGGGAGTCTAAAAAGTCACATCTGGTCCGCCAGTGCGGCCGCGTCTAAGCGTGACAGGTTGCAAAAGTCGGCGTGAAATGCAACAACTTGCAGATTCTTTGGCAGAACGAAACTTATGCAATTCGATAGAAATATTAATGATAAGTCTATTAATACAAGACCAGACGTGTTTACACGTCGTAAATATTAAACCAGACACAGTTAAAGATAGGGGGTTTTGGTGAAATTCTGCACATTTGTTGGCAGGTACAATAAACATACTTAAAAATAGATCAAATCATGATCAACACAATGGCGTAAGACTAGACGTCATTAGAAGTCGTTTTAATCAAACCAGATGTAATTTTGATTGTGAGTTTGACAAATACTCCATAGATTTCCCGTACGGCAAGGTTGCAATATGTAGGCGGCGATTTCAAATTAATTTCAGTAGGACACTGTAGTGTGTCTCTTATCACTTATCAAAAATATAGGTGTCAATATTTATAGATAGATTTGAAAAAAATAACTAGCTAATTATTTATTACCACGGGGAAATCGGAAAAACGTTAGAAACAAATTGGCAACGCTTGAATGTATTCTGTGACTAGTTTTTTTTCAGTCGTAGGCTCGTTCAATGTTTTCAAATTTGAAACTAATATCGTGTAACATTAGAATACAGTCACAAAATGTGTAATGACGTCAGCAATTTCAGAGAGGCAGTGTGTAATTCACGTTGTTGACTGTACGGAAAATATTAAGATTTTTGGTGAAAACCAACTGAAAAAGTGCCAAGATGAACAACTTGTTTACAAATTTCGTGAAAACTCAAAACACAGTAACATCACACAGTTCCATCATCTATTGACAACTGCCAAGGATATCACCCGTCATGCTACAAGATATTTACATCTGTTTCCAGTAAAGAGGTCCTATCAGCTCTTCAAAGACAAAATGTTCTCGATCAAGCTGCCAATCAAAATTCTAGTCAACCAGGTAGTTTCTGGCTTCTTTAATGTCGCTTTATTATAATTTAGTAATATGAAACCATGTTTCTTTATAGATCAATCTTCAACATCAGAAACCTCTCGCTCTACTATGATCAGCTCTTCTGGTCATTGCAGAGCTCTCAGATCTGGAAAAAAAACACACACAGTTAATACAAGAACTGGTGTTTTTTCAAAGAAGTGTTTTCTGCAGTAAGTCCAGAAAGCAGCTAAAAAATAAATGTGAAATTCTGGTTACTTGTTCTACAGAAACAATTCAGGTAAACATTCAAAAATATCAAACACATTCAACCACCTTAACACTTAGTTCATTTTTATACAGGCTGGTATTGTAAAGGAAGCACGAATTCTTGATGATGTTGACATGCTGAGAAAAATCGGAAATACTGAATCTTCGTTGGGTGTAATCGAAGAAATTAAAATGGAGCGTGACTTAATGGGAAAACTGTTAATGATCTCCTTGAAGGGAAAACTAGATATTGGAATTGTTCTGACTTATCCGTTAACTCCGGTGCCACTTATATTTTGCCACCTTGATGGCACTATAAACCGCACGAACAAAGCAGTTTTATACAAGAATTTGGAGAAAAGAATTACCAGCGATACTCCACAAGAAATCGACGCATATATTATTGAGGGATTCTTCTTCCTTCATTTAATGTCTAATAATCTTCTGTCGACATTCGAGGCCATCGCCCGCGTGTTATTCATCAAACTTTGTAGCTACAAAGGGAAGCAAATCCACTTGATATTTGATCACATAGTTTATCCATCGATCAAGGATTGTGAATGTGATCGCCGAAGCGATGGCGATCGATCTGTGGAATACGGAAACATTGGCAACAAACAAAGAAGACCTGGAAATTTTCTGAAGACTTTACGGAATGACAATTTTAAGCGTGACTTTGTTAAATTTTTAATCACTGCTTTTGAAGAAGAGTCTCTATCGGAGATAATGCGTAACAAAACTCTCTATATGACGGAAGGTTCTACTTGTTACTGCTATAAACTCGTTGATGGGAAAATTTTGAAGTCTACAGAAGGCAGCATGTCAAGCTCACATGAAGAAGCAGATACGAAGGTATTTCATTCACGCAACAAATGAGTCCATGATATAAGTGTAAAAATTTTTCCATCTTTTTATGTTTCAGATTATTGCCCACCTAGCTACAATTCCACCTCCTGCCAATGTTGTTATTCGGACTTCTGATACTGATGTGTTGGTTATTGCTCTGGCAAATAATGAAAATATTCGTCGTGGTGTCCAGACTTATCTAGAGGTGGGACTGTCAAGCAACAATTCTTTGCGATTTATCAACGTTACGAAACTTGCAGTTAAACTTGGACCTTTACTTTGTAAAGCGCTTACAGGATTATTAAAGCGGTCTACACTGCTTTACAGGATGTGACCACGCCCCCGCATTCTCAAGAAAGGGGAAAGATAAGGCCATTGGCCATTTTAGAAAAAAACCAAGTTTACCAAGAAGCTTTCGCTTCTCTTGGGTGCAGTGAACAAATCAGTGACACAGTCGTTTCAAATATTGAAATGTTTGTCTGCGAAATGTATGGAATTAAAAACCAAAAAGGACAGTTGAAAAAGCAAACTGTTAACGAAGCCAGACTGGAACTTTTTACAAAGGTGTATCAATCAACAACAAAACGGCCTATGTCAAAAGTGAAGGGCATAGATGGTAGCTCATTACCTCCGTGCAAGTCGGTACTTCAACAACAAATAAACAGGGCCAATTGCATTTGTTCGGCATGGAATTTTGCATTTACCCTGAGTCCAAACGTGTTATCGCCAAAAACGAGTGGGTGGAACATTGAAAAAGATGATGAAAGAAATGAAAGATATTCTGTAAACTGGTTTGAGGGTGACTTGGCTCCACAAACCCTAGAAGAAGTATTGCAAAAATTAAAAACAACTGAATCAGAAATTAGAGAGGAGGCAAATGACGATGAAGAAGGTGATGATGAGGATGAAAGTGAGCAAGAGTCAGATGAAGACGAATCAGCCAGCGAAGAAGAAAAACACTGTTCAACTCATTTACTTTGTTAATGTTTTGTTTACGTTGTTACATTTTGTTTGTGCAAGAAAAATAACTGCTTTACCAAATTACCTGTTAACCAAGAATACAAAATTTTTTATTTTTGGTTATTTTAATTAAAACGAGTAGCTAAGATTGAAAAAATACGGTTATGATAGTTGCAAAATAGAGAAAAATTTAAATCCCCGCGTTCATATTGCAACGTTACCGTACGGGAAATCTATGGCATATCTGTCAAACTCACCATCAAAATTACATCTGGTTTAATTAAAACGACTTCTAATGACGTCTGGTCTTACGCCATTGTGTTGATCATGATTTGATCTATTTTTAAGTATGTTTATGCCCACAAATGTGCAAAATTTCACCAAAACCCCCTATCTTTATCTGGTTTAATATTTACGACGTGTAAACACGTCTGGTCTTGCATTAATAGACTTATCATTATTATTTCTATCCAATTGCATAAGTTTCTTTCTTGCCAAAGAATCTGCAAGTTTTTGCATTTCACGCCGACTTTGGCAACCTGTCACGCTTAGACGCGGCCGCTTAGACGGACCAGGCGTGACTTTTTAACTCCCCTCACCCTCCTCTTTCATATTCGAACTTCAAACCTTTTGCCAATCAAAATGTGCGTCATTGTAGGCTGGCTCCTGGACTATGAGTTTTATACGTGTACAGGCTATATCTACATATCTTCATGCAAAAAGGTTCAAAACCAATATCTATACTTCTACATGCATACAGTATACAATTTACTTGTATTCAATGCGTATACACTATCATACCATCAGTTTTATATGTGTACAGGCTATATTTATACTTCTACATGTATACAGTATACAATATACTTGTATTCAATGTGTATGCACTATTATACCATGAGTTTTATAAGTTTACAGGATATATCTATATATCTTCATGCAAACAGGTTCAAAAGCAATATCTATATATCTACATGTATACAGTATACAATATACCTGTATTCAATGTGTATGCACTATCATACCATGAGTTTTATATGTGTACAGGCTATATCTATACTTCTACATGTATACAGTATACAGTATACTTGTATTCAATGTGTATGCACTATCATACCAAGAGTTTTTTATGTGTACAGGCTGTATCTATATATCTTCATGCAAACAGGTTCAAAACCAATATCTTTACTTCTACATGTATACAGTATACAATATACCTGTATTCAATGTGTATGCACTATCATACCATGAGTTTTATATGTGTACAGGCTAAATCTATACTTCTACATGTATGCAGTATACAATATACTTGTATTCAATGTGCATGCACTATCATACTAAGAGTTTTTTATGTGTACAGGCTATATCTATATATCTTCATGCAAACAGATTCAAAACCAATATCTATACTTCCACATGTATACAGTATACAATATACTTGTATTGAATGTGCATGCACTATCATACCAAGAGTTTTTTATGTGTACAGGCTATATCTATATATCTTCGTGCAAATAGGTTCAAAACCAATATCTATACTTCTACATGCATACAGTATACAATATACCTGTATTCAATGTGTATGCACTGTCATACTATGAGTTTTACATGTGTACAGGCTATATCTATACTTCTACATTAATACAGTATACAATATACTTGTATTCAATGTGTATGCACTATCATTCCAAGAGTTTTTTATGTGTACAGGCTATATCTATATATCTTCATGCAAACAGATTCAAAAACAATATCTATACTTCTACATGTATACAGTATACAATATACTTGTATTCAATGCGTATACACTATTATACCATGAGTTTTATATGTGTACAGGCTATATCTATACTTCTACATGTATACAGTATACAATATACTTGTATTCAATGTGCATGCACTATCATACCATTAGTTTTATATGTGTACAGGCTACATCTATATATCTTCAAGCAAACAGGTTCAAATCCAATATCTATACTTTTACATGTATACAGTATACAATATACTTGTATTCAATGCGTATACACTATTATACCATGAGTTTTATATGTGTACAGGCTATACCTATACTTCTACATGTATACAGTATACAATATACTTGTATGCAATTTGTATGCACTATCATACCATGAGTTTTATATGTGTACAGGCTATATCTATACCTCTACATGTATACAGTATACAGTATACTTGTATTCAATGCGTATGCACTATCATACCAAGAGTTTTTTATGTGTACAGTCTGTATCCATATATCTTCATGCAAACAGGTTCAAAACCAATATCTATACTTCTACATGTATACAGTATACAATATACCTGTATTCAATGTGTATGCACTATCATACCATGAGTTTTATATGTGTACAGGTTATATCTGTTGGAGATGTTGTCAAACCGTGGTGGTTTCGTAACCCTACCCAACTGTTTAGCACCACCTTCCCTGTTCTCATCCTTTTTAGTGCTGTCTATGTCTGATGAGTATGATAGTCTTGTGCCTCACTTGATGATAGTGATTTGTACTGACAGGTATGTTGTCTCAATAAAAGAAAGTTTCTTTGCATTCAAACATAGTTGATAACACCTTACTCCAACAATATCTATACTTCTACATGTATACAGTATACAATATACTTGTATTCAATGTGCATGCACTATCATACTAAGAGTTTTTTATGTGTACAGGCTATATCTATATATCTTCATGCAAACAGGTTCAAAACCAATATCTATACTTCTACATGTATACAGTATACAATATACCTGTATTCAAGGTATATGCACTATCATACCATGAGTTTTATATGTGTACAGGCTATATCTATATATCTTCGTGCAAACAGGTTCAAAACCAATATCTATACTTCTACATGTATACAGTACACAATATACTTGTATGCAATTTGTATGCACTATCATACCATGAGTTTTATATGTGTACAGGCTATATCTATACTTCTACATGTATACAGTGTACAGTATACTTGTATTCAATGTGTATGCACTATACCAAGAGTTTTATATGTGTAAGGCAATATCTATATATCTTCATGCAAACAGGTTCAAAACCAATGTCTGTACTTCTACATATATACAGCATACAATATACCTGTATTCAATGTGTCTGCACTATCACACAATGAGTTTTTTATGTGTAAAGGCTACATATATATATCTTTGTTCAAACAGTTTCAAAACCAATATCTATACTTCTACATGTATACAGTATACAATATACCTATTTTCAATGTGTATACACTATCTTACCATGAGTTTTATATGAGTACATGCTATATCTATATATATTCATACAAACAGGTTCAAAACCAATATCTATACTTCTACATGTATACAGTATACAATATACCTGTATTCAATGTGTATGCACTGTCATACCATGAGTTTTACATGTGTACAGGCTATATCTATACTTCTACATTTATACAGTAAACAATATACTTGTATTCAATGTGTATGCACTATCATACCATCAGTTTTATATGTGTACAGGCTATATCTATACTTCTACATGTATACAGTATACAGTATACTTGTATTCAATGCGTATGCACTATCATACCAAGAGTTTTTTATGTGTACAGGCTGTATGTATCTATATATCTTCATGCAAACAGGTTCAAAACCAATATCTATACTTCTACATGTATACAGTATACAATATACCTGTATTCAATGTGTATGCACTATCATACCATGAGTTTTATATGTGTACAGGCTATATCTATATATCTTCATGCAAACAGGTTCAAAACCAATATCTATTCTACATGTATACAGTATACAATATATATATATTCAATGCGTATACACTATCATAGCATGAGTTTTATATGTGTACAGGCTATATCTATATATCTTCGTGCAAACAGGTTCAAAACCAATATCTATACTTCTACATGTATACAGTACACAATATACTTGTATGCAATTTGTATGCACTATCATACCATGAGTTTTATATGTGAACAGGCTATATCTATACTTCTACATGTATACAGTATACAGTATACTTGTATTCAATGCTTTTGCACTATCATACCAAGAGTTTTTTATGTGTACAGGCTATATCTATATATCTTCATGCAAACAGGTTCAAAACCAATATCTTTACTTCTACATGTATACAGTATACAATATACTTGTATTCAATGCGTATGCACAATCATACCATGAGTTTTATATGTGTACAGGCTTTATCTATACTTCTACATGTATACAGTATACAATATACTTGTATTCAATGTGCATGCACTATCATACCAAGAGTTTTTTATGTGTACAGGCTATATCTATATATCTTCGTGCAAATAGGTTCAAAACCAATATCTATACTTCTACATGCATACAGTATACAATATACCTGTATTCAATGTGTATGCACTGTCATACTATGAGTTTTACATGTGTACAGGCTATATCTATACTTCTACATTAATACAGTATACAATATACTTGTATTCAATGTGTATGCACTATCATTCCAAGAGTTTTTTATGTGTACAGGCTATATCTATATATCTTCATGCAAACAGATTCAAAAACAATATCTATACTTCTACATGTATACAGTATACAATATACTTGTATTCAATGCGTATACACTATTATACCATGAGTTTTATATGTGTACAGGCTATATCTATACTTCTACATGTATACAGTATACAATATACTTGTATTCAATGTGCATGCACTATCATACCATTAGTTTTATATGTGTACAGGCTACATCTATATATCTTCAAGCAAACAGGTTCAAATCCAATATCTATACTTTTACATGTATACAGTATACAATATACTTGTATTCAATGCGTATATACTATTATACCATGAGTTTTATATGTGTACAGGCTATACCTATACTTCTACATGTATACAGTATACAATATACTTGTATGCAATTTGTATGCACTATCATACCATGAGTTTTATATGTGTACAGGCTATATCTATACCTCTACATGTATACAGTATACAGTATATGTTTTATTCAATGCGTATGCACTATCATACCAAGAGTTTTTTATGTGTACAGTCTGTATCCATATATCTTCATGCAAACAGGTTCAAAACCAATATCTATACTTCTACATGTATACAGTATACAATATACCTGTATTCAATGTGTATGCACTATCATACCATGAGTTTTATATGTGTACAGGTTATATCTGTTGGAGATGTTGTCAAACCGTGGTGGTTTCGTAACCCTACCCAACTGTTTAGCACCACCTTCCCTGTTCTCATCCTTTTTAGTGCTGTCTATGTCTGATGAGTATGATAGTCTTGTGCCTCACTTGATGATAGTGATTTGTACTGACAGGTATGTTGTCTCAATAAAAGAAAGTTTCTTTGCATTCAAACATAGTTGATAACACCTTACTCCAACAATATCTATACTTCTACATGTATACAGTATACAATATACTTGTATTCAATGTGCATGCACTATCATACTAAGAGTTTTTTATGTGTACAGGCTATATCTATATATCTTCATGCAAACAGGTTCAAAACCAATATCTATACTTCTACATGTATACAGTATACAATATACCTGTATTCAAGGTATATGCACTATCATACCATGAGTTTTATATGTGTACAGGCTATATCTATATATCTTCGTGCAAACAGGTTCAAAACCAATATCTATACTTCTACATGTATACAGTACAAATATACTTGTATGCAATTTGTATGCACTATCATACCATGAGTTTTATATGTGTACAGGCTATATCTATACTTCTACATGTATACAGTGTACAGTATACTTGTATTCAATGTGTATGCACTATACCAAGAGTTTTATATGTGTAAAGGCAATATCTATATATCTTCATGCAAACAGGTTCAAAACCAATGTCTGTACTTCTACATATATACAGCATACAATATACCTGTATTCAATGTGTCTGCACTATCACACAATGAGTTTTTTATGTGTAAAGGCTACATATATATATCTTTGTTCAAACAGTTTCAAAACCAATATCTATACTTCTACATGTATACAGTATACAATATACCTATTTTCAATGTGTATACACTATCTTACCATGAGTTTTATATGAGTACATGCTATATCTATATATATTCATACAAACAGGTTCAAAACCAATATCTATACTTCTACATGTATACAGTATACAATATACCTGTATTCAATGTGTATGCACTGTCATACCATGAGTTTTACATGTGTACAGGCTATATCTATACTTCTACATTTATACAGTAAACAATATACTTGTATTCAATGTGTATGCACTATCATACCATCAGTTTTATATGTGTACAGGCTATATCTATACTTCTACATGTATACAGTATACAGTATACTTGTATTCAATGCGTATGCACTATCATACCAAGAGTTTTTTATGTGTACAGGCTGTATCTATATATCTTCATGCAAACAGGTTCAAAACCAATATCTATACTTCTACATGTATACAGTATACAATATACCTGTATTCAATGTGTATGCACTATCATACCATGAGTTTTATATGTGTACAGGCTATATCTATATATCTTCATGCAAACAGGTTCAAAACCAATATCTATTCTACATGTATACAGTATACAATATATATATATTCAATGCGTATACACTATCATAGCATGAGTTTTATATGTGTACAGGCTATATCTATATATCTTCGTGCAAACAGGTTCAAAACCAATATCTATACTTCTACATGTATACAGTACACAATATACTTGTATGCAATTTGTATGCACTATCATACCATGAGTTTTATATGTGAACAGGCTATATCTATACTTCTACATGTATACAGTATACAGTATACTTGTATTCAATGCTTTTGCACTATCATACCAAGAGTTTTTTATGTGTACAGGCTGTATCTATATATCTTCATGCAAACAGGTTCAAAACCAATATCTATACTTCAACATGTATACAGTATACAATATACCTGTATTCAAGGTATATGCACTATCATACCATGAGTTTTATATGTGTACAGGCTATATCTATATATCTTCGTGCAAACAGGTTCAAAACCAATATCTATACTTCTACATGTATACAGTACACAATATACTTGTATGCAATTTGTATGCACTATCATACCATGAGTTTTATATGTGTACAGGCTATATCTATACTTCTACATGTATACAGTATACAATATACCTATTTTCAATGTGTATACACTATCTTACCATGAGTTTTATATGAGTACATGCTATATCTATATATCTTCATACAAACAGGTTCAAAACCAATATCTATACTTCTACATGTATACAGTATACAATATACCTGTATTCAATGTGTATGCACTATCATACCATCAGTTTTATATGTGTACAGGCTATATCTATACTTCTACATGTATACAGTATACAATATACCTATTTTCAATGTGTATACACTATCTTACCATGATTTTTATATGAGTACACGCTATATCTATATATCTTCATACAAACAGGTTCAAAACCAATATCTATACTTCTACATGTATACAGTATACAATATACCTGTATTCAATGTGTATGCACTATCATACCATCAGTTTTATATGTGTACAGGCTATATCTATACTTCTACATGTATACAGTATACAGTATACTTGTATTCAATGCGTATGCACTATCATACCGAGAGTTTTTTATGTGTACAGGCTGTATCTATATATCTTCATGCAAACAGGTTCAAAACCAATATCTATACTTCTACATGTATACAGTATACAATATACCTGTATTCAAGGTATATGCACTATCATACCATGAGTTTTATATGTGTACAGGCTATATCTATATATCTTCGTGCAAACAGGTTCAAAACCAATATCTATACTTCTACATGTATACAGTACACAATATACTTGTATGCAATTTGTATACACTATCATACCATGAGTTTTATATGTGTACAGGCTATATCTATACTTCTACATGTATACAGTGTACAGTATACTTGTATTCAATGTGTATGCACTATACCAAGAGTTTTATATGTGTAAAGGCAATATCTATATATCTTCATGCAAACAGGTTCAAAACCAATGTCTGTACTTCTACATATATACAGCATACAATATACCTGTATTCAATGTGTCTGCACTATCATACCATGAGTTTTATATGTGTACAGGCTATATCTATACTTCTACATGTATACAGTGTACAGTATACTTGTATTCAATGTGTATGCACTATCATACCAAGAGTTTTATATGTGTACAGGCTATATCTATTTATCTTCATGCAAACATGTTCAAAACCGATATCTATACCTTTACATGTATACAGTATACAATATACCTGTATTCAATGTGTATGCACTATCATACCATGACTTTTATATGTGTACAGGCTATATCTATACTTCTACATGTATACAGTGTACAGTATACTTGTATTCAATGTGTATGCACTATCATACCAAGAGTTTTATATGTGTACAGGCTATATCTATTTATCTTCATGCAAACAGGTTCAAAACCAATATCTGTACTTCTACATGTATACAGTATACAACATACTTATATTCAATGCGAATGCACTATCATACCATGAGTTTTATATGTGTACAGGCTACATCTATATATCTTCGTGCAAACAGGTTCAAAACCAATATCTATACTTCTACATGTAAACAGTACACAATATACCTGTATTCAATGTGTATGCACTGTCATACCATGAGTTTTTCATGTGTACAGGCTATATCTATACTTCTACATTTATACAGTATACAATTTACTTGTATTCAATGTGTATGCACTATCATACCAAGAGTTTTTTATGTGTACAGGCTGTATCCATATATCTTCATGCAAACAGGTTCAAAACCAATATCTATACTTCAACATGTTTACAGTATACAATAGACTTGTATTCAATGTGTATGCACTGTCATACCACGAGTTTTACATGTGTACAGGCTATATCTATACTTCTACATTGATACAGTATACAATATACTTGTATTCAATGTGTATGCACTATCACACCAAGAGTTTTTTATGTGTACAGGCTATATCTATATATCTTCATGCAAACAGGTTCAAAACCAATATCTATACTTCTACATGTATACAGTATACAATATACTTGTATTCAATGCGTATGCACTATCACACCATGAGTTTTATATGTGTACAGGCTATATATATCTTCGTGCAAACAGGTTCAAAACCAATATCTATACTTCTACATGTATACAGTTTTCAATATACCTGTATTCAATGTGTATGCACTGTCATACCATGAGTTTTACATGTGTACAGGCTATATCTATACTTCTACATTTATACAGTATACAAAATACTTGTATTCAATGTGTATGCACTATCATACCAAGAGTTTTTTATGTGTACAGGCTATATCTATACATCTTCATGCAAACAGATTCAAAACCAATATCTATACTTCTACATGTATACAGTATACAATATACTTTTATTCAATGCGTATACACTATTATACCATGAGTTTTATATGTGTACAGGCTATATCTATACTTCTACATGTATACTGTATACAATATACTTGTATTCAATGTGCATGCACTATCATACCAAGAGTTTTTTATGTGTACAGGCTATATCTATATATCTTCATGCAAACAGGTTAAAAACCAATATCTATACTTCTACATGTATACAGTACACAATATACTTGTATGCAATTTGTATGCACTATCATACCATGAGTTTTATATGTGTACAGGCTATATCTATACTTCTACATGTATAAAGTATACAGTATACTTCTATTCAATGCGTATGCACTATCATACCAAGAGTTTTTTATGTGTACAGGCTGTATCTATATATCTTCATGCAAACAGGTTCAAAACCAAAATCTATACTTCTACATGTATACAGTATACAATATACCTGTATTCAATGTGTATGCACTATCATACCAAGAGTTTTATATGTGTACAGGCTATATCTATGCTTCTACATTTATACAGTATACAATATACTTGTATTCAATGTGTATGCACTATCACACCAAGAGTTTTTTATGTGTACAGGCTATATCTATATATCTTCATGCAAACAGGTTCAAAACCAATATCTATACTACTACATGTATACAGTACACAATATACTTGTATGCAATTTGTATGCACTATCATACCATGAGTTTTATATGTGTACAGGCTATATCTATATATCTTCGTGCAAACAGGTTCAAAACCAATATCTATACTTCTACATGTATACAGTACACAATATACTTGTATGCAATTTGTATGCACTATCATACCATAAGTTTTATATGTGTACAGGCTATATCTATACTTCTACATGAATACAGTGTATAGTATACTTGTATTCAATGTGTATGCACTATACTAAGAGTTTTTTATGTGTACAGGCAATATCTATATATCTTCATGCAAACAGGTTCAAAACCAATGTCTGTACTTCTACATGTATACAGTATACAATATACCTGTATTCAATGTGTATGTACTATCATACCATGAGTTTTATATGTGTACAGGCTATATCTATACTTCTACATGTATACAGTGTACAGTATACTTGTATTCAATGTGTATGCACTATACCAAGAGTTTTATATGTGTACAGGCAATATCTATATATCTTCATGCAAACAGGTTCAAAACCAATGTCTGTACTTCTACATGTATACAGTATACAATATACCTGTTTTCAATGTGTATACACTATCTTACCATGAGTTTTATATGAGTACATGCTATATCTATATATCTTCATACAAACAGGTTCAAAACCAATATCTATACTTCAACATGTATACAGTATACAATAGACTTGTATTCAATGTGTATGCACTGTCATACCACGAGTTTTACATGTGTACAGGCTATATCTATACTTCTACATGTATACAGTATACAATATACTTGTATTCAATGTGCATGCACTATCATACTAAGAGTTTTTATGTGTACAGGCTATATCTATATATCTTCATGCAAACAGGTTCAAAACCAATATCTATACTTCTACATGTATACAGTATACAATATACTTGTATTCAATGCGTATGCACTATCACACCATGAGTTTTATATGTGTACAGGCTATATATATCTTCGTGCAACAGGTTCAAAACCAATATCTATACTTCTACATGTATACAGTATACAATATACCTGTATTCAATGTGTATGCACTGTTATACCATGAGTTTTACATGTGTACAGGCTATATCTATACTTCTACATTTATACAGTATACAAAATACTTGTATTCAATGTGTATGCACTATCATACAAGAGTTTTTTATGTGTACAGGCAATATCTATATATCTTCATGCAAACAGATTCAAAACCAATATCTATACTTCTACATGTATACAGTATACAATATACTTTTATTCAATGGGTATACACTATTATACCTTGAGTTTTATATGTGTACAGGCTATATCTATACTTCTACATGTATACTGTATACAATATACTGTATTCAATGTGCATGCACTATCATACCAAGAGTTTTTTATGTGTACAGGCTATATCTATATATCTTCATGCAAACAGGTTAAAACCAATATCTATACTTCTACATGTATACAGTACACAATATACTTGTATGCAATTTGTATGCACTATCATACCATGAGTTTTATATGTGTACAGGCTATATCTATACTTCTACATGTATAAAGTATACAGTATACTTCTATTCAATGCGTATGCACTATCATACCAAGAGTTTTTATGTGTACAGGCTGTATCTATATATCTTCATGCAAACAGGTTCAAAACCAAAATCTATACTTCTACATGTATACAGTATACAACATACCTGTATTCAATGTGTATGCACTATCATACCATGAGTTTTATATGTGTACAGGCTATATCTATATATCTTCATGCAAACAGGTTCAAAACCAATATCTATTCTACATGTATACAGTATACAATATATATATATTCAATGCGTATACACTATCATAGCATGAGTTTTATATGTGTACAGGCTATATCTATATATCTTCGTGCAAATAGGTTCAAAACCAATATCTATACTTCTACATGTATACAGTATACAATATACCTGTATTTAATGCGTATGCACTGCCATACTATGAGTTTTACATGTGTACAGGCTATATCTATACTTCTACATTTATACAGTATACAATATACTTGTATTCAATGTGTATGCACTATCACACCAAGAGTTTTTTATGTGTACAGGCTATATCTATATATCTTCATGCAAACAGATTCAAAACCAATATCTATACTTCTACATGTATACAGTATACAATATACTTGTATTCAATGCGTATACACTATTATACCATGAGTTTTATATGTGTACAGGCTATATCTATACTTCTACATGTATACAGTATACAATATACTTGTATTCAATGTGCATGCACTATCATACCATTAGTTTTATATGTGTACAGGCTACATCTATATATCTTCAAGCAAACAGGTTCAAATCCAATATCTATACTTCTAGATGTATACAGTTTACAATATACTTGTATTCAATGCGTATACACTATTATACCATGAGTTTTATATGTGTACAGGCTATACCTATACTTCTACATGTATACAGTATACAATATACTTGTATGCAATTTGTATGCACTATCATACCATGAGTTTTATATGTGTACAGGCTATATCTATACCTCTACATGTATACAGTATACAGTATACTTGTATTCAATGCGTATGCACTATCATACCAAGAGTTTTTATGTGTACAGGCTGTATCCATATATCTTCATGCAAACAGGTTCAAAACCAATATCTATACTTCTACATGTATACAGTATACAATATACCTGTATTCAATGTGTATGCACTATCATACCATGAGTTTTATATGTGTACAGGTTATATCTGTTGGAGATGTTGTCAAACCGTGGTGGTTTCGTAACCCTACCCAACTGTTTAGCACCACCTTCCCTGTTCTCATCCTTTTTAGTGCTGTCTATGTCTGATGAGTATGATAGTCTTGTGCCTCACTTGATGATAGTGATTTGTACTGACAGGTATGTTGTCTCAATAAAAGAAAGTTTCTTTGCATTCAAACATAGTTGATAACACCTTACTCCAACAATATCTATACTTCTACATGTATACAGTATACAATATACTTGTATTCAATGTGCATGCACTATCATACCAAGAGTTTTTTATGTGTACAGGCTATATCTATATATCTTCATGCAAACAGGTTCAAAACCAATATCTATACTTCTACATGTATACAGTACACAATATACTTGTATGCAATTTGTATGCACTATCATACCATGAGTTTTATATGTGTACAGGCTATATCTATACTTCTACATGTATACAGTATACAATATACTTGTATTCAATGTGCATGCACTATCATACTAAGAGTTTTTTATGTGTACAGGCTGTATCTATATATCTTCATGCAAACAGGTTCAAAACCAAAATCTATACTTCTACATGTATACAGTATACAATATACCTGCATTCAATGTGTATGCACTGTCATACCACGAGTTTTACATGTGCACAGGCTATATCTATGCTTCTACATTTATACAGTATACAATATACTTGTATTCAATGTGTATGCACTATCACACCAAGAGTTTTTTATGTGTACAGGCTATATCTATATATCTTCATGCAAACAGGTTCAAAACCAATATCTATACTACTACATGTATACAGTACACAATATACTTGTATGCAATTTGTATGCACTATCATACCATGAGTTTTATATGTGTACAGGCTATATCTATATATCTTCGTGCAAACAGGTTCAAAACCAATATCTATACTTCTACATGTATACAGTACACAATATACTTGTATGCAATTTGTATGCACTATCATACCATAAGTTTTATATGTGTACAGGCTATATCTATACTTCTACATGAATACAGTGTATAGTATACTTGTATTCAATGTGTATGCACTATACTAAGAGTTTTTTATGTGTACAGGCAATATCTATATATCTTCATGCAAACAGGTTCAAAACCAATGTCTGTACTTCTACATGTATACAGTATACAATATACCTGTATTCAATGTGTATGTACTATCATACCATGAGTTTTATATGTGTACAGGCTATATCTATACTTCTACATGTATACAGTGTACAGTATACTTGTATTCAATGTGTATGCACTATACCAAGAGTTTTATATGTGTACAGGCAATATCTATATATCTTCATGCAAACAGGTTCAAAACCAATGTCTGTACTTCTACATGTATACAGTATACAATATACCTGTTTTCAATGTGTATACACTATCTTACCATGAGTTTTATATGAGTACATGCTATATCTATATATCTTCATACAAACAGGTTCAAAACCAATATCTATACTTCAACATGTATACAGTATACAATAGACTTGTATTCAATGTGTATGCACTGTCATACCACGAGTTTTACATGTGTACAGGCTATATCTATACTTCTACATGTATACAGTATACAATATACTTGTATTCAATGTGCATGCACTATCATACTAAGAGTTTTTTATGTGTACAGGCTATATCTATATATCTTCATGCAAACAGGTTCAAAACCAATATCTATACTTCTACATGTATACAGTATACAATATACTTGTATTCAATGCGTATGCACTATCACACCATGAGTTTTATATGTGTACAGGCTATATATATCTTCGTGCAAACAGGTTCAAAACCAATATCTATACTTCTACATGTATACAGTATACAATATACCTGTATTCAATGTGTATGCACTGTTATACCATGAGTTTTACATGTGTACAGGCTATATCTATACTTCTACATTTATACAGTATACAAAATACTTGTATTCAATGTGTATGCACTATCATACCAAGAGTTTTTTATGTGTACAGGCTATATCTATACATCTTCATGCAAACAGATTCAAAACCAATATCTATACTTCTACATGTATACAGTATACAATATACTTTTATTCAATGGGTATACACTATTATACCATGAGTTTTATATGTGTACAGGCTATATCTATACTTCTACATGTATACTGTATACAATATACTTGTATTCAATGTGCATGCACTATCATACCAAGAGTTTTTTATGTGTACAGGCTATATCTATATATCTTCATGCAAACAGGTTAAAAACCAATATCTATACTTCTACATGTATACAGTACACAATATACTTGTATGCAATTTGTATGCACTATCATACCATGAGTTTTATATGTGTACAGGCTATATCTATACTTCTACATGTATAAAGTATACAGTATACTTCTATTCAATGCGTATGCACTATCATACCAAGAGTTTTTATGTGTACAGGCTGTATCTATATATCTTCATGCAAACAGGCTCAAAACCAAAATCTATACTTCTACATGTATACAGTATACAACATACCTGTATTCAATGTGTATGCACTATCATACCATGAGTTTTATATGTGTACAGGCTATATCTATATATCTTCATGCAAACAGGTTCAAAACCAATATCTATTCTACATGTATACAGTATACAATATATATATATTCAATGCGTATACACTATCATAGCATGAGTTTTATATGTGTACAGGCTATATCTATATATCTTCGTGCAAATAGGTTCAAAACCAATATCTATACTTCTACATGTATACAGTATACAATATACCTGTATTTAATGCGTATGCACTGCCATACTATGAGTTTACATGTGTACAGGCTATATCTATACTTCTACATTTATACAGTATACAATATACTTGTATTCAATGTGTATGCACTATCACACCAAGAGTTTTTTATGTGTACAGGCTATATCTATATATCTTCATGCAAACAGATTCAAAACAATATCTATACTTCTACATGTATACAGTTCTACATATATACTTGTATTCAATGCGTATACACTATTATACCATGAGTTTTATATGTGTACAGGCTATATCTATACTTCTACATGTATACAGTATACAATATACTTGTATTCAATGTGCATGCACTATCATACCATTAGTTTTATATGTGTACAGGCTACATCTATATATCTTCAAGCAAACAGGTTCAAATCCAATATCTATACTTCTAGATGTATACAGTTTACAATATACTTGTATTCAATGCGTATACACTATTATACCATGAGTTTTATATGTGTACAGGCTATACCTATACTTCTACATGTATACAGTATACAATATACTTGTATGCAATTTGTATGCACTATCATACCATGAGTTTTATATGTGTACAGGCTATATCTATACCTCTACATGTATACAGTATACAGTATACTTGTATTCAATGCGTATGCACTATCATACCAAGAGTTTTTTATGTGTACAGGCTGTATCCATATATCTTCATGCAAACAGGTTCAAAACCAATATCTATACTTCTACATGTATACAGTATACAATATACCTGTATTCAATGTGTATGCACTATCATACCATGAGTTTTATATGTGTACAGGTTATATCTGTTGGAGATGTTGTCAAACCGTGGTGGTTTCGTAACCCTACCCAACTGTTTAGCACCACCTTCCCTGTTCTCATCCTTTTTAGTGCTGTCTATGTCTGATGAGTATGATAGTCTTGTGCCTCACTTGATGATAGTGATTTGTACTGACAGGTATGTTGTCTCAATAAAAGAAAGTTTCTTTGCATTCAAACATAGTTGATAACACCTTACTCCAACAATATCTATACTTCTACATGTATACAGTATACAATATACTTGTATTCAATGTGCATGCACTATCATACCAAGAGTTTTTTATGTGTACAGGCTATATCTATATATCTTCATGCAAACAGGTTCAAAACCAATATCTTTACTTCTACATGTATACAGTATACAATATACTTGTATTCAATGCGTATGCACAATCATACCATGAGTTTTATATGTGTACAGGCTTTATCTATACTTCTACATGTATACAGTATACAATATACTTGTATTCAATGTGTATGCAATATCATACCACGAGTTTTACATGTGTACAGGCTATATCTATACTTCTACATTTATACAGTTTACAATATACTTGTATTCAATGTGTATGCACTTTCACACCAAGAGTTTTTTATGTGTAAAGGCAATATCTATATATCTTCATGCAAACAGGTTCAAAACCAATGTTTGTACTTCTACATATATACAGCATACAATATACCTGTATTCAATGTGTCTGCACTATCACACAATGAGTTTTTTATGTGTAAAAGCTATATCTATACTTCTACATTTATACAGTATACAATATACTTGAATTCAATGTGTATGCACTATCACACCAAGAGTTTTTTATGTGTACAGGCTATATCTATATATCTTCATGCAAACAGGTTCAAAACCAATATCTATACTTCTACATGTATACAGTACACAATATACTTGTATGCAATTTGTATGCACTATCATACCATGAGTTTTATATGAGTACAGGCTATATCTATACTTCTACATGTATACAGTGTACAGTATACTTGTATTCAATGTGTATGCACTATCATACCAAGAGTTTTTTATGTGTACAGGCTATATCTATATATCTTCATGCAAACAGATTCAAAACCAATATCTATACTTCTACATGTATACAGTATACAATATACTTGTATTCAATGCGTATACACTATTATACCATGAGTTTTATATCTTTACAGGCTATATCTATACTTCTACATGTATACAGTATACAATATACTTGTATTCAATGTGCATGCACTATCATACCAAGAGTTTTTTATGTGTACAGGCTATATCCATATATCTTAATGCAAACAGGTTCAAAACCAATATCTGTACTTCTACATGTATACAGTATACAATATACTTATATTCAATGCGAATGCACTATCATACCATGAGTTTTATATGTGTACAGGCTACATCTATATATCTTCGTGCAAACAGGTTCAAAACCAATATCTATACTTCTACATGTAAACAGTACACAATATACCTGTATTCAATGTGTATGCACTATCATACCATAAGTTTTATATGTGTACAGGCTATATCTATACTTCTACATGTATACAGTGTACAGTATACTTGTATTCAATGTGTATGCACTATACCAAGAGTTTTATATGTGTACAGGCAATATCTATATATCTTCATGCAAACAGGTTCAAAACCAATGTCTGTACTCCTACATACATACAGCATACAATATACCTGTATTCAATGTGTCTGCACTATCACACAATGAGTTTTTTATGTGTAAAGGCTATATCTATATATCTTCATACAAACAGGTTCAAAACCAATATCTATACTACAACATGTATACAGTATACAATAGACTTGTATTCAATGTGTATGCACTGTCATACCACGAGTTTTACATGTGTACAGGCTATATCTATACTTCTACATGTATACAGTACACAATATACTTGTATGCAATTTGTATGCACTATCATACCATGAGTTTTATATGAGTACAGGCTATATCTATACTTCTACATGTATACAGTATACAATATACCTGTATTCAATGTGTATGCACTGTCATACTATGAGTTTTACATGTATACAGGCTATATCTATACTTCTACATTTATACAGTATACAATATACTTGTATTCAATGTGTATGCACTATCATACCAAGAGTTTTTTATGTGTACAGGCTATATCTATTTATCTTCATGCAAACAGATTCAAAACCAATATCTATACTTCTACATGTATACAGTATACAATATACTTGTATTCAATGCGTATACACTATTATACCATGAGTTTTATATGTGTACAGGCTATTTCTATACTTCTACATGTATACAGTATACAATATACTTGTATTCAATGTGCATGCACTATCATACCAAGAGTTTTATATGTGTACAGGCTATATCTATATATCTTCGTGCAAACAGGTTCAAAACCAATATCTATACTTCTACATGTAAACAGTACACAATATACCTGTATTCAATGTGTATGCACTGTCATACCATGAGTTTTACATGTGTACAGGCTATATCTATACTTCTACATTTATACAGTATACAATTTACTTGTATTCAATGTGTATGCACTATCACACCAAGAGTTTTATATGTGTACAGGCAATATCTATATATCTTCATGCAAACAGGTTCAAAACCAATGTCTGTACTTCTACATGTATACAGTATACAATATACCTGTATTCAATGTGTATGCACTATCATACCATGAGTTTTATATGTGTACAGGCTATATCTATACTTCTACATGTATACAGTGTACAGTATACTTGTATTCAATGTGTATGCACTATACCAAGAGTTTTATATGTGTACAGGCAATATCTATATATCTTCATGCAAACAGGTTCAAAACCAATGTCTGTACTTCTACATGTATACAGTATACAATATACCTGTTTTCAATGTGTATACACTATCTTACCATGAGTTTTATATGATTACATGCTATATCTATATATCTTCATACAAACAGGTTCAAAACCAATATCTATACTTCAACATGTATACAGTATACAATAGACTTGTATTCAATGTGTATGCACTGTCATACCACGAGTTTTACATGTGTACAGGCTATATCTATACTTCTACATTGATACAGTATACAATATACTTGTATTCAATGTGTATGCACTATCACACCAAGAGTTTTTTATGTGTACAGGCTATATCTATATATCTTCATGCAAACAGGTTCAAAACCAATATCTATACTTCTACATGTATACAGTATACAATATACCTGTATTCAATGTGTATGCACTATCATACCATGAGTTTTATATGTGTACAGGCTATATCTATACTTCTACATGTATACAGTGTACAGTATACTTGTATTCAATGTGTATGCACTATCATACCAAGAGTTTTATATGTGTACAGGCTATATCTATTTATCTTCATGCAAACATGTTCAAAACCGATATCTATACCTTTACATGTATACAGTATACAATATACCTGTATTCAATGTGTATGCACTATCATACCATGACTTTTATATGTGTACAGGCTATATCTATACTTCTACATGTATACAGTATACAGTATACTTGTATTCAATGTGTATGCACTATCATACGAAGAGTTTTTAATGTGTACAGGCTGTATCTAGATATCTTCATGCAAACAGGTTCAAAACCAATATCTATACTTCTACATGTATACAGTATACAATATACCTGTATTCAATGTGTATGCACTATCATACCATGAGTTTTATATGTGTACAGGCTATATCTATACTTCTACATGTATACAGTATACAATATACTTGTATTCAATGTGCATGCACTATCATACCAAGAGTTTTTTATGTGTACAGGCTATATCTATATATCTTCATCCAAACAGGTTCAAAACCAATATCTATACTTCTACATGTATACAGTATACAATATACCTGTATTCAATGTGTATGCACTGTCATACCATGAGTTTTACATGTGTACAGGCTATATCTATACTTCTGCATTTATACAGTAAACAATATACTTGTATTCAATGTGTATGCACTATCATACCATCAGTTTTATATGTGTACAGGCTATATCTATACTTCTACATGTATACAGTATACAGTATACTTGTATTCAATGCGTATGCACTATCATACCATCAGTTTTATATGTGTACAGGCTATATCTATACTTCTACATGTATACAGTATACAGTATACTTGTATTCAATGCGTATGCACTATCATATCAAGAGTTTTTTATGTGTACAGGCTGTATCTATATATCTTCATGCAAACAGGTTCAAAACCAATATCTATACTTCTACATGTATACAGTATACAATATACCTGTATTCAATGTGTATGCACTATCATACCATGAGTTTTATATGTGTACAGGCTATATCTATATATCTTCGTGCAAATAGGTTCAAAACCAATATCTATACTTCTACATGTATACAGTATACAATATACCTGTATTCAATGTGTATGCACTGCCATTCTATGAGTTTTACATGTGTACAGGCTATATCTATACTTCTACATTTATACAGTATACAATATACTTGTATTCAATGCGTATACACTATTATACCATGAGTTTTATATTTGTACAGGATATATCTATACTTCTACATGTATACAGTATACAATATACTTGTATTCAATGCGTATGCACTATCATACCAAGAGTTTTTTATGTGTACAGGCTATATCCATATATCTTCATGCAAACAGATTCAAAACCAATATCTATACTTCTACATGTATACAGTATACAATATACTTGTATTCAATGCGTATACACTATTATACCATGAGTTTTTTATTTGTACAGGCTATATCTATACTTCTACATGTATACAGTATACAATATACTTGTATTCAATGTGCATGCACTATCACACCATTAGTTTCATATGTGTACAGGCTACATCTATATATCTTCAAGCAAACAGGTTCAAATCCAATATCTATACTTCTACATGTATACAGTATACAATATACTTGTATTCAATGCGTATACACTATTATACCATGAGTTTTATATGTGTAAAGGCTATACCTATACTTCTACATGTATACAGTATACAATATACTTGTATGCAATTTGTATGCACTATCATACCATGAGTTTTATATGTGTACAGGCTATATCTATACCTCTACATGTATACAGTATACAGTATACTTGTATTCAATGCGTATGCACTATCATACCAAGAGTTTTTTATGTGTACAGGCTGTATCCATATATCTTCATGCAAACAGGTTCAAAACCAATATCTATACTTCTACATGTATACAGTATACAATATACCTGTATTCAATGTGTATGCACTATCATACCATGAGTTTTATATGTGTACAGGTTATATCTGTTGGAGATGTTGTCAAACCGTGGTGGTTTCGTAACCCTACCCAACTGTTTAGCACCACCTTCCCTGTTCTCATCCTTTTTAGTGCTGTCTATGTCTGATGAGTATGATAGTCTTGTGCCTCACTTGATGATAGTGATTTGTACTGACAGGTATGTTGTCTCAATAAAAGAAAGTTTCTTTGCATTCAAACATAGTTGATAACACCTTACTCCAACAATATCTATACTTCTACATGTATACAGTATACAATATACTTGTATTCAATGTGCATGCACTATCATACCAAGAGTTTTTTATGTGTACAGGCTATATCTATATATCTTCATGCAAACAGGTTCAAAACCAATATCTTTACTTCTACATGTATACAGTATACAATATACTTGTATTCAATGCGTATGCACAATCATACCATGAGTTTTATATGTGTACAGGCTATATCTATATATCTTCGTGCAAACAGGTTCAAAACCAATATCTATACTTCTACATGTATACGGTATACAATATTCCTGTATTCAATGTGTATGCACTGTCATACCACGAGTTTTACATGTGTACAGGCTATATCTATACTTCTACATTTATACAGTTTACAATATACTTGTATTCAATGTGTATGCACTTTCACACCAAGAGTTTTTTATGTGTACAGGCTATATCTATATATCTTCATGCAAACAGGTTCAAAACCAATATCTATACTTCTACATGTATACAGTACACAATATACTTGTATGCAATTTGTATGCACTATCATACCATGAGTTTTATATGTGTACAGGCTAATTCTATACTTCTACATGTATACAGTATACAGTATACTTGTATTCAATGCGTATGCACTATCATACCAAGAGTTTTTTATGTGTACAGGCTGTATCTATATATCTTCATGCAAACAGGTTCAAAACCAATATCTATACTTCTACATGTATACAGTATACAATATACCTGTATTCAAGGTGTATGCACTATCATACCATGAGTTTTATATGTGTACAGGCTATATCTATATATCTTCGTGCAAACAGGTTCAAAACCAATATCTATACTTCTACATGTATACAGTACACAATATACTTGTATGCAATTTGTATGCACTATCATACAATAAGTTTTACATGTGTACAGGCTATATCTATACTTCTACATGTATACAGTGTACAGTATACTTGTATTCAATGTGGATGCACTATACCAAGAGTTTTATATGTGTACAGGCAATATCTATATATCTTCATGCAAACAGGTTCAAAACCAATGTCTGTACTTCTACATATATACAGCATACAATATACCTGTATTCAATGTGTCTGCACTATCACACAATGAGTTTTTTATGTGTAAAGGCTATATCTATATATCTTCATACAAACAGGTTCAAAACCAATATCTATACTACAACATGTATACAGTATACAATAGACTTGTATTCAATGTGTATGCACTGTCATACCACGAGTTTTACATGTGTACAGGCTATATCTATACTTCTACATTGATACAGTATACAATATACTTGTATTCAATGTGTATGCACTATCACACCAAGAGTTTTTTATGTGTACAGGCTATATCTATATATCTTCATGCAAACAGGTTCAAAACCAATATCTATACTTCTACATGTATACAGTACACAATATACTTGTATGCAATTTGTATGCACTATCATACCATGAGTTTTATATGAGTACAGGCTATATCTATACTTCTACATGTATACGGTGTACAGTATACTTGTATTCAATGTGTATGCACTATCATACCAAGAGTTTTTTATGTGTACAGGCTGTATCTATATATCTTCATGCAAACAGGTTCAAAACCAATATCTATTCTACATGTATACAGTATACAATATATATGTATTCAATGCGTATACTCTATCATAGCATGAGTTTTATATGTGTACAGGCTATATCTATATATCTTCGTGCAAATAGGTTCAAAACCAATATCTATACTTCTACATGCATACAGTATACAATATACCTGTATTCAATGTGTATGCACTGTCATACTATGAGTTTTACATGTGTACAGGCTATATCTATACTTCTACATTTATACAGTATACAATATACTTGTATTCAATGTGTATGCACTATCATACCAAGAGTTTTATATGTGTACAGGCTATATCTATATATCTTCGTGCAAACAGGTTCAAAACCAATATCTGTACTTCTACATGTATACAGTATACAATATACCTGTATTCAATGTGTATGCACTATCATACCATGAGTTTTATATGTGTACAGGTTATATCTGTTGGAGATGTTGTCAAACCGTGGTGGTTTCGTAACCCTACCCAACTGTTTAGCACCACCTTCCCTGTTCTCATCCTTTTTAGTGCTGTCTATGTCTGATGAGTATGATAGTCTTGTGCCTCACTTGATGATAGTGATTTGTACTGACAGGTATGTTGTCTCAATAAAAGAAAGTTTCTTTGCATTCAAACATAGTTGATAACACCTTACTCCAACAATATCTATACTTCTACATGTATACAGTATACAATATACTTGTATTCAATGTGCATGCACTATCATACCAAGAGTTTTTTATGTGTACAGGCTATATCTATATATCTTCATGCAAACAGGTTCAAAACCAATATCTTTACTTCTACATGTATACAGTATACAATATACTTGTATTCAATGCGTATGCACAATCATACCATGAGTTTTATATGTGTACAGGCTATATCTATATATCTTCGTGCAAACAGGTTCAAAACCAATATCTATAGGGGAGAGCGGGGTGATACAGGACACGTACCAAACAGGACAGTTGCAGTTACGGGTCTTGGTGATGATGAACTGGGGGAAAAAAATACTGGGATGTTGTCAATGTAAATTTCTATATGTGACAAAAAAATCACCGTGAAATTCTTAAATATACACGAGTTATAGCGGAAATAAAAAAAGAGTGCTTTCTTTTCATTTTTATTTACACCACATTTTTTGGTATTGGCCACGCTATGTTTCGCCAAAAATTAATATAATAATTAAGGAAGCTAGTTAATTCCTTTACTTATACATGGCAGCTATTTAAAAAATTTTACGGATTAAGGTTTAAGAGTTATTAATGAATTAAAAATAGACCCTCATTGGGGGTGACACTGGACACGGTTTTGGGGGTACAATCGGACAAAATCAATTTTTTATTTTCGGAGCCATAACGTTTGAATCATGGTCCAAGAGTGTTGTCTGCTTCGAAAAGTATTTTCAATAACAATTATTTTTATTATTACGAACAATAATTAATATTTCACTAAGAATTTTGAGTTTCACTAACAATCGATCAAGAATCGATCACGCAATATCTAAGATGCCCCTCCCACTTCTCCATCTGGTATCGAAATTGTCCAGTCCTTCCCCCCAACTTCATTCGTTAATTTTCTTAGTATTAATGTACTTTTTTTAAATTTAATCTACGCTAAAATAGAAGTTCTATTGATAAAGCATTAAGGGAAATTTTTTTAAAATTTAATTAATAGAAACTTTTTGTGCAACTAGCCGTGTCCAGTTTGGGACACACTCTGTCCAGTTTAACCCCCACATTTTTCATCAACAACAATTTTACCCATATTTTTCTAAATTAAATAACTCGTAAAGTATATAACGTATATCGATGAAAAAATTCCCTAATGTTATACAAACAACGCTCTTTACACTAATACAATTTATTTACCCATAACACTTTTACACACCAAATTAAAGACAAAACAAAGTTTTTGTCCTAGTTCACCCCGCTCTCCCCTACTTCTACATGTATACGGTATACAATATTCCTGTATTCAATGTGTATGCACTGTCATACCACGAGTTTTACATGTGTACAGGCTATATCTATACTTCTACATTTATACAGTTTACAATATACTTGTATTCAATGTGTATGCACTTTCACACCAAGAGTTTTTTATGTGTACAGGCTATATCTATATATCTTCATGCAAACAGGTTCAAAACCAATATCTATACTTCTACATGTATACAGTACACAATATACTTGTATGCAATTTGTATGCACTATCATACCATGAGTTTTATATGTGTACAGGCTAATTCTATACTTCTACATGTATACAGTATACAGTATACTTGTATTCAATGCGTATGCACTATCATACCAAGAGTTTTTTATGTGTACAGGCTGTATCTATATATCTTCATGCAAACAGGTTCAAAACCAATATCTATACTTCTACATGTATACAGTATACAATATACCTGTATTCAAGGTGTATGCACTATCATACCATGAGTTTTATATGTGTACAGGCTATATCTACACATCTTCGTGTAAACAGGTTCAAAACCAATATCTATACTTCTACATGTATACAGTACACAATATACTTGTATGCAATTTGTATGCACTATCATACCATGAGTTTTATATGTGTACAGGCTATATCTATACTTCTACATATATACAGTGTACAGTATACTTGTATTCAATGTGTATGCACTATACCAAGAGTTTTATATGTGTAAAGGCAATATCTATATATCTTCATGCAAACAGGTTCAAAACCAATGTCTGTACTTCTACATATATACAGCATACAATATACCTGTATTCAATGTGTCTGCACTATCACATAATGAGTTTTTCTTGTGTAAAGGCTATATCTATATATCTTTATTCAAACAGTTTCAAAACCAATATCTATACTTCTACATGTATACAGTATACAATATACCTGTTTTCAATGTGTATACACTATCTTACCATGAGTTTTATATGAGTACATGCTATATCTATATATCTTCATACAAACAGGTTCAAAACCAATATCTAAACTTCTACATGTATACAGTATACAATAGACTTGTATTCAATGTGTATGCACTGTCATACCACGAGTTTTACATGTGTACAGGCTATATCTATACTTCTACATTTATACAGTATACAATATACTTGAATTCAATGTGTATGCACTATCACACCAAGAGTTTTTTATGTGTACAGGCTATATCTATATATCTTCATGCAAACAGGTTCAAAACCAATATCTATACTTCTACATGTATACAGTACACAATATACTTGTATGCAATTTGTATGCACTATCATACCATGAGTTTTATATGAGTACAGGCTATATCTATACTTCTACATGTATACAGTGTACAGTATACTTGTATTCAATGTGTACGCACTATCATACCAAGAGTTTTTTATGTGTACAGGCTATATCTATATATCTTCATGCAAACAGATTCAAAACCAATATCTATACTTCTACATGTATACAGTATACAATATACTTGTATTCAATGCGTATACACTATTATACCATGAGTTTTATATGTGTACAGGCTATATCTATACTTCCACATGTATACAGTATACAATATACTTGTATTCAATGTGCATGCACTATCATACCAAGAGTTTTTTATGTGTACAGGCTATATCTATATATCTTAATGCAAACAGGTTCAAAACCAATATCTGTACTTCTACATGTATACAGTATACAATATACTTATATTCAATGCGAATGCACTATCATACCATGAGTTTTATATGTGTACAGGCTACATCTATATATCTTCAAGCAAACAGGTTCAAATCCAATATCTATACTTCTATGTATACAGTTTACAATATACTTGTATGCAATTTGTATGCACTATCATACCATGAGTTTTATATGTGTACAGGCTATATCTATACTTCTACATGTATACAGTATACAGTATACTTGTATTCAATGCGTATGCACTATCATACCAAGAGTTTTTTATGTGTACAGGCTGTATCCATATATCTTCATGCAAACAGGTTCAAAACCAATATCTATACTTCTACATGTATACAGTATAAAATATACCTGTATTCAATGTGTATGCACTATCATACCATGAGTTTTATATGTGTACAGGCTATATCTATACTTCTACATGTATACAGTATACAATATACTTGTATTCAATGTGCATGCACTATCATACCATGAGTTTTATATGTGTACAGGCTATATCTATATATCTTCGTGCAAACAGGTTCAAAACCAATATCTATACTTCTACATGTATACAGTACACAATATACTTGTATGCAATTTGTATGCACTATCATACAATAAGTTTTACATGTGTACAGGCTATATCTATACTTCTACATGTATACAGTGTACAGTATACTTGTATTCAATGTGGATGCACTATACCAAGAGTTTTATATGTGTACAGGCAATATCTATATATCTTCATGCAAACAGGTTCAAAACCAATGTCTGTACTTCTACATATATACAGCATACAATATACCTGTATTCAATGTGTCTGCACTATCACACAATGAGTTTTTTATGTGTAAAGGCTATATCTATATATCTTCATACAAACAGGTTCAAAACCAATATCTATACTACAACATGTATACAGTATACAATAGACTTGTATTCAATGTGTATGCACTGTCATACCACGAGTTTTACATGTGTACAGGCTATATCTATACTTCTACATTGATACAGTATACAATATACTTGTATTCAATGTGTATGCACTATCACACCAAGAGTTTTTTATGTGTACAGGCTATATCTATATATCTTCATGCAAACAGGTTCAAAACCAATATCTATACTTCTACATGTATACAGTACACAATATACTTGTATGCAATTTGTATGCACTATCATACCATGAGTTTTATATGAGTACAGGCTATATCTATACTTCTACATGTATACGGTGTACAGTATACTTGTATTCAATGTGTATGCACTATCATACCAAGAGTTTTTTATGTGTACAGGCTGTATCTATATATCTTCATGCAAACAGGTTCAAAACCAATATCTATTCTACATGTATACAGTATACAATATATATGTATTCAATGCGTATACTCTATCATAGCATGAGTTTTATATGTGTACAGGCTATATCTATATATCTTCGTGCAAATAGGTTCAAAACCAATATCTATACTTCTACATGCATACAGTATACAATATACCTGTATTCAATGTGTATGCACTGTCATACTATGAGTTTTACATGTGTACAGGCTATATCTATACTTCTACATTTATACAGTATACAATATACTTGTATTCAATGTGTATGCACTATCATACCAAGAGTTTTATATGTGTACAGGCTATATCTATATATCTTCGTGCAAACAGGTTCAAAACCAATATCTATACTTCTACATGTAAACAGTACACAATATACCTGTATTCAATGTGTATGCACTGTCATACCATGAGTTTTACATGTGTACAGGCTATATCTATATTTCTACATTTATACAGTATACAATTTACTTGTATTCAATGTGTATGCACTATCACACCAAGAGTTTTATATGTGTGCAGGCTATATCTATTTATCTTCATGCAAACATGTTCAAAACCGATATCTATACCTTTACATGTATACAGTATACAATATACCTGTATTCAATGTGTATGCACTATCATACCATGAGTTTTATATGTGTACAGGCTATATCTATACTTCTACATGTATACAGTATACAGTATACTTGTATTCAATGTGTATGCACTATCATACCAAGAGTTTTTTATGTGTACAGGCTATATCTATATATCTTCATGCAAACAGGTTCAAAACCAATATCTATACTTCTACATGTATACAGTATACAATATACCTGTATTCAATGTGTATGCACTGTCATACCATGAGTTTTACATGTGTACAGGCTATATCTATACTTCTACATTTATACAGTAAACAATATACTTGTATTCAATGTGTATGCACTATCATACCATCAGTTTTATATGTGTACAGGCTATATCTATACTTCTACATGTATACAGTATACAGTATACTTGTATTCAATGCGTATGCACTACCATACCAAGAGTTTTTTATGTGTACAGGCTGTATCTATATATCTTCATGCAAACAGGTTCAAAACCAATATCTATACTTCTACATGTATACAGTATACAATATACCTGTATTCAATGTGTATGCACTATCATACCATGAGTTTTATATGTGTACAGGCTATATCTATATATCTTCATGCAAACAGGTTCAAAACCAATATCTATTCTACATGTATACAGTATACAATATATATATATTCAATGCGTATACACTATCATAGCATGAGTTTTATATGTGTACAGGCTATATCTATATATCTTCGTGCAAATAGGTTCAAAACCAATATCTATACTTCTACATGTATACAGTATACAATATACCTGTATTCAATGTGTATCCACTGTCATACTATGAGTTTTACATGTGTACAGGCTATATCTATACTTCTACATTTATACAGTATACAATATACTTGTATTCAATGTGTATGCACTATCATACCAAGAGTTTTTTATGTGTACAGGCTATATCTATTTATCTTCATGCAAACAGATTCAAAACCAATATCTATACTTCTACATGTATACAGTATACAATATACTTGTATTCAATGCGTATACACTATTATACCATGAGTTTTATATGTGTACAGGCTATTTCTATACTTCTACATGTATACAGTATACAATATACTTGTATTCAATGTGCATGCACTATCATACCAAGAGTTTTATATGTGTACAGGCTATATCTATATATCTTCATGCAAACAGGTTCAAAACCAATATCTATTCTACATGTATACAGTATACAATATATATATATTCAATGCGTATACACTATCATAGCATGAGTTTTATATGTGTACAGGCTATATCTATATATCTTCGTGCAAATAGGTTCAAAACCAATATCTATACTTCTACATGTATACAGTATACAATATACCTGTATTCAATGTGTATGCACTGTCATACTATGAGTTTTACATGTGTACAGGCTATATCTATACTTCTACATTTATACAGTATACAATATACTTGTATTCAATGTGTATGCACTATCATACCAAGAGTTTTTTATGTGTACAGGCTATATCTATTTATCTTCAAGCAAACAGATTCAAAACCAATATCTATACTTCTACATGTATACAGTATACAATATACTTGTATTCAATGCGTATATACTATTATACCATGAGTTTTATATGTGTACAGGCTACATCTATATATCTTCATGCAAACAGGTTCAAAACCAATATCTATACTTCTACATGTATACAGTACACAATATACTTGTATGCAATTTGTATGCACTATCATACCATGAGTTTTATATGAGTACAGGCTATATCTATACTTCTACATGTATACAGTGTACAGTATACTTGTATTTAATGTGTATGCACTATCATACCAAGAGTTTTTTATGTGTACAGGCTATATCTATATATCTTCATGCAAACAGATTCAAAACCAATATCTATACTTCTACATGTATACAGTATACAATATACTTGTATTCAATGCGTATACACTATTATACCATGAGTTTTATATGTGTACAGGCTATATCTATACTTCTACATGTATACAGTATACAATATACTTGTATTCAATGTGCATGCACTATCATACCAAGAGTTTTTTATGTGTACAGGCTATATCTATATATCTTCATGCAAACAGGTTCAAAACCAATATCTATTCTACATGTATACAGTATACAATATATATATATTCAATGCGTATGCACTATCATACCAAGAGTTTTTTATGTGTACAGGCTGTATCTATATATCTTCATGCAAACAGGTTCAAAACCAATATCTATACTTCTACATGTATACAGTATACAATATACCTGTATTCAAGGTGTATGCACTATCATACCATGAGTTTTATATGTGTACAGGCTATATCTATATATCTTCGTGCAAACAGGTTCAAAACCAATATCTATACTTCTACATGTATACAGTACACAATATACTTGTATGCAATTTGTATGCACTATCATACCATGAGTTTTATATGTGTACAGGCTATATCTATACTTCTACATGTATACAGTGTACAGTATACTTGTATTCAATGTGTATGCACTATACCAAGAGTTTTATATGTGTAAAGGCAATATCTATATATCTTCATGCAAACAGGTTCAAAACCAATGTCTGTACTTCTACATATATACAGCATACAATATACCTGTATTCAATGTGTCTGCACTATCACACAATGAGTTTTTTATGTGTAAAGGCTATATCTATATATCTTTATTCAAACAGTTTCAAAACCAATATCTATACTTCTACATGTATACAGTATACAATATACCTGTTTTCAATGTGTATACACTATCTTACCATGAGTTTTATATGAGTACATGCTATATCTATATATCTTTATACAAACAGGTTCAAATCCAATATCTATACTTCTACATGTATACAGTATACAATAGACTTGTATTCAATGTGTATGCACTGTCATACAACGAGTTTTTACATGTGTACAGGCTATATCTTTACTTCTACATTTATACAGTATACAATATACTTGAATTCAATGTGTATGCACTATCACACCAAGAGTTTTTTATGTGTACAGGCTATATCTATATATCTTCATGCAAACAGGTTCAAAACCAATATCTATACTTCTACATGTATACAGTACACAATATACTTGTATGCAATTTGTATGCACTATCATACCATGAGTTTTATATGAGTACAGGCTATATCTATACTTCTACATGTATACAGTGTACAGTATACTTGTATTTAATGTGTATGCACTATCATACCAAGAGTTTTTTATGTGTACAGGCTATATCTATATATCTTCATGCAAACAGATTCAAAACCAATATCTATACTTCTACATGTATACAGTATACAATATACTTGTATTCAATGCGTATACACTATTATACCATGAGTTTTATATGTGTACAGGCTATATCTATACTTCTACATGTATACAGTATACAATATACTTGTATTCAATGTGCATGCACTATCATACCAAGAGTTTTTTATGTGTACAGGCTATATCTATATATCTTCATGCAAACAGGTTCAAAACCAATATCTGTACTTCTACATGTATACAGTATACAATATACTTATATTCAATGCGAATGCACTATCATACCATGAGTTTTATATGTGTACAGGCTACATCTATATATCTTCGTGCAAACAGGTTCAAAACCAATATCTATACTTCTACATGTAAACAGTACACAATATACCTGTATTCAATGTGTATGCACTGTCATACCATGAGTTTTTCATGTGTACAGGCTATATCTATACTTCTACATTTATACAGTATACAATTTACTTGTATTCAATGTGTATGCACTATCATACCAAGAGTTTTTTATGTGTACAGGCTATATCTATACTTCTACATGTATACAGTATACAGTATACTTGTATTCAATGCGTATGCACTATCATACCAAGAGTTTTTTATGTGTACAGGCTGTATCTATATATCTTCATGCAAACAGGTTTGTTGTGGTCACAAGTACTTAGTCTCGACTGGTGTATTCACTGTGTCCGCTCAACCCCTTGGCCACTAGGGGCGGGCTGAGCTGAGGCCAACAGGCCACCTAGTGGTTCACATTATAACATCTTTCCCTTCCATGCATTTCAATACTAGAACAGGATTCTGGATAGGACAGTGCACAAAAGCGTCGAACGATAGAGGAAGAGATAGGCGTAAGGTGAGATGTGGATGATTAAGGCAAGAGAAATGAATACACGGAATTACTCAATGAAGGACACAAATCTTAGTTAATGGTAAGCAAGTGAGACATGAATGCGAACGATGACGACGGCCATTATGAGAGAGAGCCTTGATGAGTGATGAGACAAGAACGTCAGGAACTACGACAAAACTCTTGAAACACCAGCTAGACCTCCCGGCCGAACACAACCCAACAGCGGTCAAGTTAACTCGGATCTACCGGGCGAGAAAACTGGCGGCCAGAACGGGTGAACATCGGGGCCGGCACACTTCTTGCTGGGGTATCCCCACAAGCCCCACCACTGATGGCCTGGCGCTCAGGACGTGGCCCCGGCGCTGGACTGGGATAGGCTGGCCGCACGGCTAAAGGCGAGGCATTATCCCGCGAAGGGTTGGAACGGCCCTCCGGTTGGGTAGTTGTTGTAGACTGGGCCAGTACTGATCCGGAACTAGGGCAAGGTGTATCACAGCTCACCGATGGGGTCACACGGAGAGGCGTTGCTGGGGCTGGAACAGAGTGCGTCGGCCCTGGTGACGGGAAAAGCACCGACTGGTTTGTTACACCCTCCAAGGCTCCAGTCGTCGTACCTCGAAGCAGTAGGGGCTGGCTGGGTGCGTCCAGTGGTGACGACGCAGAATGATCAATGTTGATGGCCCAGCGTGTTCTGCGAAACAGTCGGCCGTCCGATAACCGGACCATATATGAATTCGGCTCTACACACACCTTTTCAACAATTCCTGGCTGCCACCGAGAGTTGACACGAGCCCTGACTCGTTGCCCCACGACTAGGGCGGATGAGCGCGCGTCAGTGCAGCGTGTATTCTGTAAGTGAGCCTCTCCTTGTCGTCGTCGTAACTGCAGCTGCACGAACGATGAGGGGACCAACCTTGGGGTGAGAGCAGACGGAAGGAACGGGAGTGAGCCGCGAAGATGGCGGCCTTGTAGGAGCACGGAGGGAGATGGTAGCTGGTCCGACACTGGCGTTGAGCGGACTGCTGCCAAGACTTCCCACAGGGTCTTGCCGTCCCGGAACATTTTCAACATGGTCTTTTTTACTGTCTGGATGTGCCTCTCTGCCAGGCCATTAGACTGCGGGAACTCAGGGCTTGAAGTCAAGTGACGAACTTGTCGTTTTGCACAAAAACGGTTAAACTCAACGCAGTCAAACTGCTTCCCGTTGTCGGATATTATCTGCTCAGGGGTCCCGAAATCCGCGAAAAATCCGTCGAGGGCTTCAATGGTGGATGACGACGTGAGTGTGCGCAGTGTGGCTACACACGGCCACTTGCTGTACTCATCCACTAACAGCAGGTAGTGGACACCGCCAAATTGGAAGATGTCGGCTGATACCTTCTGGAACGGGTGAACCGGGATGCGGGTTGGAAACAGGGGCAATGCTGGATTTTTATGCCGGTTTTCTTGGCACGATGGACAGCTGGCCACCATATTACGGATCTGGTCGTCGCAACCGGGCCAATAGACGGACGATTTTGCTCTCCTGACGCATTTCACTTCACCAAAGTGACCAAAATGGATGCCGTCCATTACCTCTCTTCTCAACGACACTGGAACGACGAGCCTTTCTCCATAAAAGATAATGCCATCGACTTCGCTGAGGGAGTGGCGCACATTCCAATACGGCCGGGCCGGGAGTGGACAGTGACTCTTTTTGTCGGGCCAGTCCGTCAACAGCATTTCTTTGACTACTTTCAAGGCCGGATCCTCGTCAGTGGCTTGACTGTAGCGGGACCGCGTATCCTGGAGAGGGATAACATGGTCTAAAATGGCATGAACTTGTTCCTGGCAACCCTCCGTAGCGTCGGCTGTAAACAAAACCGGCAAATGAGCTCTGCTGAGGGTGTCGGCGATGAAGAGTTCTTTTCCTGGCTTATACACCAGAGAAAAATCAAAACTTTGAAGCTGGAGGCGCATCCTTTGGATGCGGGGGGAGCAGTCGGCTACTGGCTTGCCCAGTAGGCCCACGAGTGGTTTGTGGTCGGACTCCACCGTGACTTGCTGGCCGAAAACGTATTGCTTAAACCGCATGAGCCCAAACTGCACGGCAAGCAGCTCCTTCTCCAACTGGCAATATCGCTGTTGTGTTGAGGTGAGGGAGGTCGATGAGTATGCTACGGGCTGGCCGTTTTGCAGCAACACGGCTCCGAGTCCCGTTGGTGAAGCGTCCACCGATAGTACCGCCGGTAGGTCTAAATCGAAGCGTCGTAAGGCCGGAAGCGATGACATGGCTTCCTTAAGCTTGACCCATGCGGCCTTCTGTGGTTCCTCCCAGACCCAGGCGGACGATTCCTTCAATAAATCACGTAGGGGACGCGTCAAACCCGCTAGGTTCTGACAAAACTTATCCAAATAGGTGGCCATTCCCAGCAGGCGGATTAAGGCTGCCTTATCCGGGGGCTCGGGCATATTAACGATTGCTTCCACTTTCGACGGGTCCACTTTCACCACACCATCCCCTATTACGTGTCCCAGCCAGGGCACCTCCTTTAGGAAGAATTTGCACTTCTTTAATTGCAGCTTCAGGTTGTGCTGACGGCAACGTGTAAGGACCTGGCGCAAGTTGGTCTGAAGTTCTTCCATTGATTCACCCGTGACTAAGAAGTCATCAAAGTATATGATCACACCTGTGAGGTCACCAAAGAGCTCCGACATTGTGTGGAGATAGACTTCCGGCGCGGATTTCAAGCCAAAGGGCATACGCAGAAAACGATAGCGTCCCCGAGGGGTTGCCATGGTGCACAAATAGGACGATTCCTCCGACAGGGGAATCTGATAAAAGCCCTGCGCTGCGTCCAGGCTGCAGAAGAACTTCGCTCTACCAATTTTTGCGAATAATTGTTCGACAGTGGGAATTGAGTAGTGTTGACGTAGAACAGCCTTGTTTAAGCCAGATGGGTCGATGCAGATGCGAACGTCGCCATCCGGTTTGCTGACAACCATCATGCGGCTCACCCAGTCAGTGGGTTCGGACACCGGAGCAATGATGCCGTCCGCCACCATTTGGTCAAGCTTCCGGTAGACCGGTTCTTCCAACCGAAACGGAATCCTCCCTGCGGGAGAGACGACTGGTTCCACGGCGTTACTCCCCGTACTTAATTTGATGACGTGTTCAATCGGAAGTTTTCCCAGCCCCGTGAAGACATCTAAAAACTCCGTGACGACTGCGGGGACGGGAGGCTGAGAGACAGTCTCAATCGAGTTTACACGCCGAATCAGGTCAAGGCTTTGGCAGGACGGGAGGCCCAATATTGACGGCTGACCTGGTTCATTCACCACTACAAAGTCCACTATATGCACACTGCCCTTGACCACCACCTTTGCCGTGTGGACTCCAAGAACTGACAAGTAACCATTTTTGGCCCCATAGCGACGAACACGAGGTCCAGGGCGGAGGCGTTGACGTCTGGTCGGCAAACGACGAAACACTTCCTGTGGAAGGACGTTGCACGAGGCTCCGGAGTCGAGTTTGACGGTTACGCTGATGCCGTCTACTGACAAGGTTTCACTCCACTCGCTCACTGTCGCCGCCGCACGTCGCTCATGGCGCAGTTCATGGAACACATACTCCTCCAGGGAGTGCTCTTCTGTTCCCTCGCTGGGCACCCCTTCCATGGAGTGAAGCTGCATTTTAGTACCTTTTTGAGCGGGCGTTCCTCCCGCGCTGGATGCAGATGCGCTAACTGGTACTCGAGACCCGGCTTGCTGTCGGCGACTTGGGCAACGCCGCGAGAAGTGGCCGTTAACTCCACAAGAGAAACACGTGACGTTCTGAGCTAGACATCGGCCTCTTGCATGCTGCCGGCCACAACCCTTACAGTCGACCAGTTGCTGGGCTGCACCTCCACTAAAGGTCTTCGGCCGTGCCCCCTCACTAGCGCTAGAACTCTTTTTGACACCTTTTTCAGCCAGGCGATTCACTGAGTCGTCTGGCCGGCGAATAGTCAAGTCAGACGTCATTTGCGTTAGCTGTGCACGAGATGCCTCGCATGCCCGAACAAAGTCGCATGCTTTCGCTAGATCCAACGATTTTTCAAACAGAAGCTTTTCCCGTGTTTGGGTATCCGCTACACCCAGTACTACTTGGTCGCGAAGGACAGACTCAACCGACGTTCCATAGTTACATCCTTTCACCATGCCTCTGAGGCACACTATCCAAGAGTCAAAGGATTCCCCTGGCTGCTGATGGCGACGCAAAAACTTAAACCGTTCGAATACTTCACTTTTAAGCGGTTCGAAATGGCTGTCAAACTTGTCCAGCACAGGCTTGATCTTTTTTTCGTCGCCGGCCGTTGCGAACACGAATGTATCAAAGATCTTGAGGCCCTCTACCCCAAGGAGGGTTATTAACACGCCAACTAGGACTTCTTCATCTGTTTCAGCTTTTCGAGTGGCCAACAGATAGTACTCGAACTGACGCCGCCACATTTTCCACTCGGCGGCGAGATTTGGGGACGAGAAAGAGAAGGGCTCTGGGGCTTTTAGGGAAGACGCCATACTGATGGGCACAAGTGCACAACCAAACTTATGAGTAGGTGCACAAACAGCACGCCGTAGCCACCACGATACACCGCCGATGGGCCGGATACAACTGGATGCGACAATCTAAGCGAGCCACGTGTGAGGTGCGACCGACTAATCGATAACTGATAGGGGCCACCCCAGAACGTACAAGTTCAATTCCAAAGATAACACGAGAAGCTCAAGATGTCTCGACAAAGCTCGCTAAGAGCAAGGAACGAGGAAAGAAACAAAAACGTACATCACTTCTGACACCATGTTGTGGTCACAAGTACTTAGTCTCGACTGGTGTATTCACTGTGTCCGCTCAACCCCTTGGCCACTAGGGGCGGGCTGAGCTGAGGCCAACAGGCCACCTAGTGGTTCACATTAAGGTTCAAAACCAATATCTATACTTCTACATGTATACAGTATACAATATACCTGTATTCAATGTGTATGCACTATCATACCATGAGTTTTATATGTGTACAGGCTATATCTATATATCTTCATGCAAACAGGTTCAAAACCAATATCTATTCTACATGTATACAGTATACAATATATATATATTCAATGCGTATACACTATCATAACATGAGTTTTATATGTGTACAGGCTATATCTATATATCTTCGTGCAAATAGGTTAAAAACCAATATCTATACTTCTACATGTATACAGAATACAAAATACCTGTATTCAATGTGTATGCACTGTCATACTATGAGTTTTACATGTGTACAGGCTATATCTATACTTCTACATTGATACAGTATACAATATACTTGTATTCAATGTGTATGCACTATCATACCAAGAGTTTTTTATGTGTACAGGCTATATCTAAATATCTTCATGCAAACAGATTCAAAACCAATATCTATACTTCTACATGTATACAGTATACAATATACTTGTATTCAATGCGTATACACTATTATACCATGAGTTTTATATTTGTTCAGGATATATCTATACTTCTACATGTATACAGTATACAATATACTTGTATTCAATGTGCATGCACTATCATTCCAAGAGTTTTTTATGTGTACAGGCTATATCTATATATCTTCATGCAAACAGATTCAAAACCAATATCTATACTTCTACATGTATACAGTATACAATATACTTGTATTCAATGTGCATGCACTATCATACCATTAGTTTTATATGTGTACAGGCTACATCTATATATCTTCAAGCAAACAGGTTCAAATCCAATATCTATACTTCTACATGTATACAGTATACAATATACTTGTATTCAATGCGTATACACTATTATACCATGAGTTTTATATGTGTACAGGCTATACCTATACTTCTACATGTATACAGTATACAATATACTTGTATGCAATTTGTATGCACTATCATACCATGAGTTTTATATGTGTACAGGCTATATCTATACCTCTACATGTATACAGTATACAGTATACTTGTATTCAATTCGTATGCACTATCATACCAAGAGTTTTTTATGTGTACAGGCTGTATCCATATATCTTCATGCAAACAGATTCAAAACCAATATCTATACTTCTACATGTATACAGTATACAATATACTTGTATTCAATGTGCATGCACTATCATACCATTAGTTTTATATGTGTACAGGCTACATCTATATATCTTCAAGCAAACAGGTTCAAATCCAATATCTATACTTCTACATGTATACAGTATACAATATACTTGTATTCAATGCGTATACACTATTATACCATGAGTTTTATATGTGTACAGGCTATACCTATACTTCTACTTGTATACAGTATACAATATACTTGTATGCAATTTGTATGCACTATCATACCATGAGTTTTATATGTGTACAGGCTATATCTATACCTCTACATGTATACAGTATACAATATACCTGTATTCAATGTGTATGCACTATCATACCATGAGTTTTATATGTGTACAGGTTATATCTGTTGGAGATGTTGTCAAACCGTGGTGGTTTCGTAACCCTACCCAACTGTTTAGCACCACCTTCCCTGTTCTCATCCTTTTTAGTGCTGTCTATGTCTGATGAGTATGATAGTCTTGTGCCTCACTTGATGATAGTGATTTGTTCTGACAGGTATGTTGTCTCAATAAAAGAAAGTTTCTTTGCATTCAAACATAGTTGATAACACCTTACTCCAACAATATCTATACTTCTACATGTATACAGTATACAATATACTTGTATTCAATGTGCATGTACTATCATACCAAGAGTTTTTTATGTGTACAGGCTATATCTATATATCTTCATGCAAAAAGGTTCAAAACCAATATCTTTACTTCTACATGTATACAGTATACAATATACTTGTATTCAATGCGTATGCACTATCATACCATTAGTTTTATATGTGTACAGGCTATATCTATATATCTTCGTGCAAACAGGTTCAAAACACATATCTATACTTCTAAATGTATACAGTATAGTGCATTCATATACAGATAGTGTATTCAATCTGTATACAGTATCATACCATGAGTTTTATATGTTTACAGGCTATATGTATACTTTTACATGTGTACAGTATACAATATACTTGTATCCAATTTGTATAGACTATCATACCGTGAGTTTTATATGTGTACAGGCTATATCTATATAACTTTAAGGAAACAGGTTCAAAAGCAACATCTATACTTCTACATGTATACAGTACATAATATAATTAGATTCAATGTGTATTCACTATCATACCATGAGTTTTATATGTGTACAGGATATATCTATAGATCTTCATGCAAACAGGTTCAAAACTAATATCTATACTTCTACATGTATACAGTATGCAATATACTTGTATTCAATGTGTATGCACTATCATACCATGAGTTTTATATGTGTACAGGCTATATCTATACTTCTTTGTGTATACAGTATACAATATACTTGCATTCAATGCAGATACACTATCATACCATGAGTTTTATATGTGTACAGGCTATATCTATATATCTTCATGCAAACGGGTTCAAAAGCAATATCTATACTTCTACATGTATACAGTATGCAATATACTTGTATTCAATGTGTATGCACTATCATACCATGAGTTTTATATGTGTACAGGCAATATCTATACTTCTCCATGTATACAGTTTACAATATACTTGTATTCAATGCATAAACACTATCATAGCATTTGTTTTCTATGTGTACAGGCTATATCTATATATCTTCATGCGGACAGGTTGAAAAGTACAATCTATACTTCTAAATGTATACAGTATACAATATACTTTTATTCATTGAGTATGCACTATCACACCAGGAGTTTTATATGTGTACAGGCTATATCTATACTTCTACATGTATACAATATACAATTTACTTGTATTCAATGTGTATGCACTATCATACCAAGAGTTTTTTATGTGTACAGGCTATATCTATATATCTTCAAGCAAACAGGTTCAAATCCAATATCTATTCTTCTACATGTATACAGTATACAATATACTTGTATGCAATTTGTATTCACTATCACACCAAGAGTTTTTTATGTGTACAGGCTATATCTATATATCTTCATGCAAACAGGTTCAAAACCAATATCTATACTTCTACATGTATACAGTATACAATAGACTTGTATTCAATGCGTATACACTATCATACCATGAGTTTTATATGTGTCAGGCTATATCTATATATCTTCATGCAAGCAGGTTCAAAAACAATATCTATATTTCTTCATGTATACAGTATACAATATACCTGTATTCAAGGCGTATACACTATCATACCACGAGTTTTATATGTGTACAGGCTATATCTATATATCTTCATGCAAACAGGTTCAAAACCAATATCTATACTTCTACATGTATACAGTATACAATATACTTGCATTTAATGTGTATGCACTATCATACCATGAGTTTTATGTGTGTACAGGCTATATCTATATTTCTACATGTATACAGTATACAATATACCTGTATTCAATGTGTATAGACTATCATACCATGAGTTTTATATGTGTACAGGCTATATCTATATATCTGCATACAAACAGGTTCAAAACCAATATCTATACTTCTACATGTATACAGTATACAATATACCTGTATTCAATGTGTCATCACTATAACACAATGAGTTTTTTATGTGTACAGGCTATATCTATATATCTTCATACAAACAGGTCTAAAACCAATATCTATACTTCTACATGTATTTATTATACAATATACTTCTTGTTCAATAGTTCGGGAGTTAGAGACCGGTCTAATCGTCAACGGAATGTGTGTATTCTTGAACAATGATGGTTGATGGTGAATTATGATGTGATTACAAAGGGTGAAAGGAAAGGGCCTCGCTTCGAGGTCTCAATGCGATACGTACAGAGCTAGAAACGTGTACGAATGAAAGCTAACCACACTTCGAGGCTGGAAATTGCAATAGTACTGTAGGAAATAGTCTAACGTGGGCGTACACCACGAGGCTTCTAACTCTCCCGTTGGAGACTCGATTAAGACTACCTCAAGACTAACTTCACGACACAGACTCGGACAGACACTGACCTTGACTGTATAACATGTCACCCAAGTTCAAAATACAGACAATACTAATACGTGGAAAGGACAAGCGGGAAATGGAAGCAGCGGCTTCAGACCACTTGTATTCAATGTGTGTCCACCATCATACCATGAGTTTGATATGTGTAAAGGCTATATCTATACATCTTCATGAAAACAGGTTCAACACCAATATCTATACTTCTACATGTATACAGTATACAATGTACCTGTATTCAATGAGAATTCACTATCATACCATGAGTTTTATATGTCTACAGGCTATATCTAGATATCTTCATTCAAACAGGTTCAAAACCAATATCTATACTTCTATTTGTATACAGTATACAATATACTGTATTCAATGCGTATCCACTATCATACCATGAGTTTTATATGTGTACAGGCTATATCTATATAACTTTATGCAAACAGCTTCAAAACAAATATCTATACTTCTACATGTATACAGTATAGTGCATTCATATACACGTAGTGTATTCAATCTGTATACAGTATAGTGCATTCATATACAGATAGTGTATTCAATCTGTATACAGTATCATACCAAGAGTTTTATATGTGTACAGGCAATATCTATATATCTTCATGCAAACAGGTTCAAAACCAATGTTTGTACTTCTACATATATACAGCATACAATATACCTGTATTCAATGTGTCTGCACTATCACACAATGAGTTTTTTATGTGTAAAGGCTATATCTATATATCTTTATTCAAACAGTTTCAAAACCAATATCTATACTTGTACATGTATACAGTATACAATATACCTGTTTTCAATGTGTATACACTATCTTACCATATCTTTATTTATATCTATATATCTTAATGCAAACAGGCTCAAAAGCAATATCTATACTTCTACATGTATAGAGTACACAATATACTTGTAATGAATGTGTATGTGTTGCGAGAAGACAGAACGGATAATTAGAACCGATTGAATTTCTGTATTTGATTCCAGACTGACTCGTTAATCAACGTGCGTACTTTGAGCGCGTCGCCTACACACTGCCTTGTACACATTGTTCTCCCTCGGAAGACAATGGGGACTCAAGTCAAGGTTTAACATCGCCGAGGGCTAATGAAGCGACAAAATAGCTGAGGGCTAGTGAAGGGACAAAGTGGCCGAGTGGTTACTAGCAGTAGCAGTACTACAACATTCGGCCCCCTCTGCCAAAACAAAATAACCTGATCTTGACGTGGTTTTTTTTAATGGAAGAGAAGACTAAGGAACAACTGGCATAACGATTCGATGAAAAGGAAGATTGATTAGATGGGAGGGATAGATAGACATGGTACTGGATACAGACATAGATGAAAATAGATGAGGAGGAAACAAAGCCGAAGAGGCATAAAGGAAACTATCGTGTGTTTAAGTGGCGACTTAATCGAACCAATGAAAGAAAAGAAAGAAAAAAAAGGAAGAAGAAAAAAAAGAAGAAAAAAAAATAAACACAAAAGACGAAACGGGAAACACACTGTTGGGAAGGATACAAAACTTCAGCGACAATCTGCTACAAATCGTTCGGGTTGTCTGGATTGTCTTCCTGTTCTCGTCGTTACCGGGCCCGTTCTAGTTCGTATCTTTTCCTCTTCCTCGAATTCTGTATCGGATGTACTTGTTTCCACGTCATTTTCGAACTCGGATTGGTTGGCGTTTGTGTCGTCTTTCGTGCGTATCTGCTGCTCGTTACTACTGAGGCTGTCGTCATCAGTGCTAGTACCTTCGTCCGGCTGCCAATCGAGTTCACGTCGCGGAAAATAACGTCTTAGTTGGGAAACATGCACATTGAAACGGCACCAGATTCGTTTCTTCCTATGCGCGGGAAGATCTTCTACCTTGTAGCACGTTGAAGACACTCGTTGGCAAACTTGATACGGTCCCACAAATTTAAACAAAAATGTCTTCGTTCTTCCGTTACATCGTTTGCGGGCAACAAGCACTAAGTCACCTAGTTCGTATTGGGGGTTTGGTTTTCGGTGAAGATCGTAGGCGGACTTGCTTTTCTTTCGTCTTTTGAAGACTAGGCGTTTGGCGATTTTTCTCCATTTGGTCACCTTTTTGAGGCGTTCTTCGTGTGTTTCGGCGTGGTCGGGTGGCCATGGAAAGCTGGCTTCGTGTGGAAAAACTGCGGAACGGCCGTAAACAAATTCAAAGGGCGTGATTTGCGTCGTTGATTGTTTCGCGGTGTTAATAGAAAATGCAGCCTGTTGTAGTCCCCGGTCCCAGTCGTTATGTTCGAAATTAACGAAGGCTTCTGGGGTAGCCACCGGAGGCCATGATGTGATGAACTCGCCAGTCCTGTAAAAATTCAGTGAAACCCAGTGACGAAAATGCGGGGCCTCTATCACTAATGAACCTTCGTTGAGATCCGTGTTGGAGGAAAACATCCTTTTTCCAAAATGAAACTGCCGCGTTGGTCCCCGTATCTTTTACCGCCTTCACTTCGATCTAGCGGGTTAGATAGTCGATGCAGACTATTACGTGTTGGTTTCCTTCGGCCGTCTCTTTAAAGGGACCCAAATGATCAGCCGGTACGATTTCGAACACTTCTTTTGGTGGAGGGATAGGGCATAGTTTACCGGCTGGGTATCCTACTCGCGATTTGAAGGGCTGGCAAAATTCGCACGTTCTCACATAGGCCTCGACACTTTTTTTTCATGCTCTTCCACCTGTATCGCTGAGCTAACTTAGCAAATGTTTTTTCTATTTCGTGGTGACCGCCGATCGGTGAGTCGTGACACTCGAATAGAAGATCTCGGCACCATCAAGAGACATTTGCGGCCTGGCTTTGTATTCTTCTTCTACAATACTCCTTCTTATAACATGAAGTTACTGTTTTCGTTCTGCTCGCGATTTTTGTCTCCATAACCTTGAAGTTCAAGGACTACCTTCTTTATGTCTCGATCGGCGTGGTGTAAAAGAGCCAATTATCGGGAAGAATATTAGGCTACTTGAATCCCACATAACATTTGATTGGACGGGTCGGCCAGCTCTGCAGCTCCGACGGGGGCTCGAAATAAGGCATCGGCTACGACATTAGATAACCCCTTTAGATGTTGAATGTTGATGGAATATTCGGATAAGTGTAATTATCCATCTGGCTAACCGGCCGCTCAGGCCTTTCTTTTGTGACAGCCAGCGTAATATTGAGCTGTCCGTTTTGATTGTCTGGGGGCGTCCGTAGACGTGATGCCGTAGTTTGTTTAGTGCCTAGACGAGGGCCAAACATTCCAATTTGTTACTGTGATACTTTTTTTCGGTGGGAGTAAGCCGTCTGCTGATAAATACCACTGGCTGTAGAACCCTTTCTCCTTCCAACACTAATACGGCTCCAATTCCCTTGATGCTGGCGTCTGTATACAGCTCTATCTTTGATAACCTGTCATCGCTGACCAGAACGGGTGTGGAAGTCAATTTCGTCTTGAGCTCCATCATCGCTATTTCATGACTTTGTTTCCAATCTCGTTGAACATCGGCTCCCTTTTTCAGTAGATTGTGTAGAGGCCAGGCAATGGATGCGAAATTATGAATAAAACGGCGATAAAATGAGGCCAGCCCCAATAACGCTCTTAACTTTGTGATGTTATCAGGTCGGGGAAAGTCACGCACTGCTTTTATTTTCGTAAGGTCGGGAGAAATACCCAGTGTGTCGATTCGATGGCCTAAATACGTTACACTCGACGTACCGAATTCACATTTTCGCGCATTTAAAGTCAGGCCAGCATTTCCTATGGCCTGTTACACACGATGAAGTCGTTCATTGTGTTCCATTAGGGAACCTCCGAAAACCAGAAAGTCGTCCATATAAACGAGACATTCCGTCCACTTAAGTCCGTCCAGCACACGATTCATGAGACGTTGAAACGTAGGTGATACGCCACACAAGCAAAACGGGAGACGTGAGAATTCGAATAGTCCGTCCGGAGTCACGAACGCTGTTTTTTCTTGGTGTTCTTTTGCCATCGGGACCTGCCAAAACCCACTTTCAAGGTCTAGTCTCGTGAAGAATTGGGCACTACTGAGACGATATAGCACGTCTTCTATCCTGGGAAGTGGATAGACATCTCTAACGGTCATGGAGTTAAGTCGACGATATTCAACACAAAACCACACCTCTTCATTCTTCTTTTTCACTAATACGACCAACGAGCTCCATGGACTCCGTGATGACGTGACGATCCCGTCTGCGCGCATTTTCTGAACTTGTTCCTGGATTACCCTTCTTTCTGTTTCTCTCACCCGGTATGGCGACAAATGAACTGGGTTGGCCGCGCCCGTCTCAATACGATGTTCTATAAACTGCGTCAGCCCCTTTTTCGAACGAAAGCAACGCCAATGACGTCGAATAACGTCCAGTAGCCCTTCTCTATCTTTCCCAACTAGGTCAGGATCGATATTGACGTCTTCCTCAATCAGCAGCATATCGTCACAATCCGGTGATTCACTCGGGAGTTGTAGCGCTCCGATCGTTGTAGTCTCGTCTTCGCCAATCAGGAACACTTAATCAGCAGCTACGATTGAAGCGCACCAAGAACCACGCACCATTAGTTTGTTTGTAGTTAAGTTGGTGACCGGAATAAGCACTCTTCAATCTTGGCTTTCCACGAGACATTCCGACGTGACCCATTCGTTTCCCGACCGGGTAGATTTGGTGGTTCCAATTAGCCACATGCCCATTACGTCATTTTGGGTTCACCGCCTCGACAAATAGTACACTAGACGCAGCAATTCCTTTTTTCCTTCAACCTCACGTGAAGCTGTTGCTCACCCTGATCGACACCCGGGGTCACCTCCTCTTCTTAGCGCTCTTCTTAGCTTACTAGGTAATGGGAGCGCTCCGGCTGCGCTTCCATTACCAAGAGTTCGTCGACCGCTTTCCGGTATTCGCAATCTTTGTCGTCTGATAAGGTAGGAGTTGATGATTTGGTGGTTAGATCCCGTTTAGAAACTGCAGGGTCGACCATTTCTATCTTAGCTCCATGATTCTTCGCATTGTACGGACTATTAATTTCCTTTAGTTTCCGGCAGCACGTAACCTAGACTATCGCCACGCCTTCCTTCACGCAGATGACAGTTCCGTGTTTTTTAGTTCAGTGTCATTTTGGGATTCCCTTAGTAAACAAAGTAATTTAGTACTCCCCAATCTCTCTTTGTCTCCCTTTCGTGAAGACTTGTGTCCCCTCAAGTTGTCTCTACAAAGAAATACACTGTTTCCTCCCATCCGTCATCTTTTCATCCTCATTTTTTCATCCCCCATCTTCATCCTTTTCTGTTACGACGTGCCATTGCACGTGTACGTCGTGTACTTCGGTAACAAATGGTGCCGAAACCCGGTATTTAACGAACACGTGCATTTCTCTTGTTACCCCTTTTAAGACCTTGTTAGATTCAGTAAAATTGTCGGGTATTCCCTGTTGTAAACCTTTGATATAAGTCCACGCCATCCTGAAGGCAAAGCCCGGTCTACCGCGCCTCGCGTATCTGACTATATCGTCGCTGTATCTACGTGAATCATCGACATCCGTTTACGTGTGACTACTTCCTTGTCTTTGAACGTTTCTACGTCATGAGTGAAGCCGTAGCAAAAGCCGAGAGTATTGAGTCGGCCGGCAATATCCCCATTGAAGACGAAATGAAGCCAGAAGCAATGAAGAATGAAGGTCCCCTCCTCCCAGACAACGATCTCAAGCAGAAACGTGGGAGAAGAAAGGCCGCCCACACGAAGTTAACAAATCAGCTCAGAAAAGCAGTGACAGACCACAAGATGAGAGCCATCCGACTCAAGAAATTGCAAGTCGTTGCATGGCGAGACGAGTTAATTCGCATTTACGAAGACGTCAAAGACCTTCATCACGAATATACGGACGGTCTACCCGACATTACGGATCCTCAACGACAAGCATGTGAAAAATGGGAGGTCCAATTCGACATCGATCACGTGGAAATCCTCCAGTTCGCCATCAGATATGCCACGTCGTCACGTCAGTCAGCCAGCTCTATTGGTACGACAGCTTCAGACGTCACAATTAGCACCACGCTATCGCAGAAGAGGTCTACCCGTTCAGCATCGGATGATATCCAGCCTGCGGGATTTGTGCATCCAGAAACAGATTCTGGAACTGGAAGTCAAGATGGAACGTGCAAGGATCCAGATGGAAGCAAGCATTACGTCAACCACGAAACGTTGAGCAAGGCGCTAAAAGGCATGGGTGAGCAGCTAACTAAACTCGTTGACAGCGCGGAAAAGACGTCATCGGACGCTGCTAACACTAATTTGGTCATAGATGCACGTCAGAGTCTACGTGCAATGGACGAGAAGATCAACGAGGTTAACTTGGATCTAAACGCTCAGATTGAAGGTCTAAAGACGAAAATGGAAGTCAACCAGATCCAACTGAGAACGATACAAGAGCAAGTTCTGGAACAAGAAACACGCCTAACCAAACGATCACAGACACCTGCGGCTAGAGAAGACAACTCCAATCGGGTGACTTTGAAATCTATCAAAGCCATAGTAATGCACCGTAGGGACTTGTCCAGCCGTTGTGTTCCACTAAATACCTCTGTCCAGGACCCTAATCAAAGACCTTTGTCTATCATGCCTCCAACCTGCAATCCTTGCCCACCTCTTGGGGACGATACGTCTTCGGACACGAACCCTGAACCTCCACCTGCCGCTGGCACTTCCAACCATTCTCATGGCTGATGCTGTAGTCGTCCACGTACCCCGAGCTTCACGATCCAGCCGTTCGACGGGAACCCAAAAAATTACGCCCGTTTAAAGGCCCAATTTCGAGCCTTATACGAGAACGAATATAACGGTTCTCGTGGGACCTACTGTTCATGTGGGAAGAGCTGCTGTCGAGGTCCGGAACGAAATCGGCGAATGCCTCGCCGATGAAGCGATGTACTCCGTGGTGTGGGAACGTCTCGATGCAGTTTACGGCCGCACCGAAGTTATGGACCAAACGTACCTCGACAACCTACTGCAAATTCCTCCTCTGAAGAACCAACATGCTGCAAGTCTAAAGACGTTCGCAAATCGGTTGCATGGAGCAGTGGTGACGCTCTCACAATCAAGATATGCACATGAGCTTCATAGCCGTACTACCCTGATGGCCATGGAAGCAAAGCTGACGCCACATCTAAAAGACAAGTGGAACGAAAAAAGAAAGAGAGCAGGTGCAGAGCTAAACGTTCTGGACCTGGACGATTGGGTAACTGTAAAATCCATGAGCAAACAACATGATAAAAACGTATTTGAGTCCTTGCCCACGTCGACGTCCAAATAGATACGGTTTGTAGATAAGAAGCCAGCCAAGAAAAACGACCGCTACTCATACGTCAACCATTGGACACATTACGACAGAGGAAGGCTCCAAAGCAACTGCAACATCTTCATCATCAGCCGCTCCCATGGGACGACGACCGAAGACGGAAGAAAGGGCAGCTAACAAGACTGACCAGTGGAGGTGCCTAGCCTGCAACGGGAGGGCTCACACCCTGGACAGCTGTAACGTTTTTATGTCTTTCACGCCCACGAAACGGGCTGAAGTCGTGTTTAAGTCCGGAAGGTGTCTACTATGCCTCACCGCAAACATGAACGCAAGGAGTGTCCAAGGGACATCAAATGTATCATGGGTAGATGCACTGGATCAAGACACCATCCCTTGCTTCACGGGTCTGAGTTCATCCCACTGAGGAAACTATCGGACCCAACGTCGCCCGCAGCGTCTACATCGACTGCATTCCTTGGGGCACTAACCCAGAGACAAACGGTAAAGCGACGTGTACGTTTCAAGATCGTACCCGTTCGTATTAGCGTCGGTGCAAGATGGGTCGACACTTTCGGATTCTTGGACACCGGAAGTGACACCATCCTGATCCGGAGTGACGTAGTAAAGAAGTTGGGATTAGTTGGACAGCCTAAACGCATCAACGTTGTTTCTTATGATGGAGCAACGTCGAACGTTCAAGCATCGGTTGTGAATTTCTCCCTATCGTCAATGGAAGGAACAAGCCGGTTTGAAGTCAAACATGTCTACGCCGTTGATAACTTGAAGATTACGTCAAACTCCCCAATCAGCCCTCAACAGATGGAGTGCTGGGCACACCTACGCAGTCTTCATGTCCCGAACGTACAACCCGAAGACGTTGGTGTATTGATTGGACTGCATGTTGCAGAGGCCCACGACCACATAGATTCCGTCAAGCCGCCGGCTGGTTCAATTTGGCCTATCGCCTTTAAAACGCCGTTTTGGGTGGTGCCTGGGTGGTCAAACGGGCCCGCCGCAAGATGGACACCCGTTCATCGCTGATCTAGTGGCCAAGGAACGTCCCGAAGGCCTCAACGAGTTAGTCAAGAAATTCTGGCAGCTGGAGGCAAAAGACGTAGACGTGGAGCAGCCTGTTCTCTCCGAAGACGATGTACGCGGACAACGTATCCTCGAGTCAACAGTAAAAAATGTTGGTAACCGGTATCAAGTCGGTCTTATGTGGAAAACCGACAACGTCAACCTTCCGGACAATCGGGCAACTGCATTTTATTCTCTGGAGAGGCGATTTCAACGAAATGAAGACTTCGCCCTTAAGTATGATGCAGTTGTTAAGGAGTACATCGGCCTGGATCATGCTAGATTCCTCACGACCGACGAGTTACGGAACAAATCAAGTAAGACGTGGTATTTACCGCACCACGGCGTCGTAAGCCCTTCCAGCTCTACGACGAAAGTTCGAGTTGTTTTCGATGGAGCCGCTGAGTATGGAGGAACGTCAATCAACCAGAACCTGTTACGTGGACCCAATCTTCTCGTAAGCCTACTCGGAGTGCTGTTACGTTACCGGAGAAACCTGATACCAGTTGGAGCGGATATCGAGAAGATCGGTTTGTCTATCGAACGCCTGGTAGTAACCAAGCACCGTTAACGTACCAAATGACAGTCCACGTCTTTGGATCGGTATCTTCCCCATCGACCTGTATTTTCGTACTACCACTACCACTACTGGTACGAGCATCTGGAAAACCTGGAGTTGCTGATGGTGCCAAGATGTTTTAGACATCAACGTGGACGTTGGACGCAACAGCACCTGCATGTATTCACAGATGCAAGCACAAAAGGATATGGAGCTGTCGCGTACTTCCGCTTTGTCTTCGAGGACCAGTAGGTCGACGTATCCTTCGTCATGGCTAAAACTGTAACACCTATGTAAGGCCTAACATTGCTTTAGTGGTCTGTCGGGAGCTGGAAATCGATTTACGTGAAGTTACTTTCCACACCGACTCGCAACCGTCCTACGTTGGATCCATTCCCGCACCTGCCGATTTGAAACCTTCGTGAACAATCGGATTGGCAAAATCCTCAGGTATACAAATCGAAGACAATGGCGTCACGTTTCTGGAATCACCAATCCCGCGGACCTATGTAGGCGTGGCATCGACCCGATGGACGTCGAAGAGTTGGTGAAATTCCACAAAGGTCCATCGTTCCTGATCGGAGTGGAATATTTGGGATGAGATCGCGGAACCGAAGGAGAGTGACGTAAACGTGCTTCGAATCTTCGCTGTCAAAACGGAGGAAGAAAATCACCCGATTGATGATTGCGTAAAACGATTTTCTAGTCTCCTGAGGATCCAGAGGGTCATCGCTTGGTGCCGTAGGAACGCGACAAACGTTAGCGAAGATGGGAATCTTCAAGCACCGTTCGAGAGTTGACGGCGGAAGAAATGTTGACGGCCCTCACACTTTGCAGAAAACGTACGCAAGAACTGGCATTTACGGAAGAAATCTACGCCTTAACGAAAGGTTTAGAACTGCCTCTGAAGTCAAAGCTTCGCATATTCAGCCCTTTCCTGGATGAAACCGTACAGTTGCGTGTAGGAGGACGTATATTGCAAGCTCCAGTAGATTATTCTACCAAGCATCCTATCCTGCTTCCAGCTCATCAGCTTACGACTCGGCGGATTGTATGGGATTACCACACGCGGAAGCTACACATCAAGTCCGAGAGGTTGCTGACGGAATTACGTACACGTTACTGGATAATCGCTGGACGTAACGTCATCAAATCGGTCGTAAACACTTGCTGGCCTTGTAAACGTAGATCGTCAAAACCAATTCCTCCGCTTATGGCATCATTACCCGTACATCGTCTCACTCCCTATCTTCCACCTTTTACCTACACTTGAGTCGATTACTTCGGCCCCCTAACAGTACGAGTCGGTGGAAGAGGATGTAGACACGAAAAACGCTGGGCGTGCTTGTTTAAGTGCCTAATAACGAGAGCCGTTCACCTAGAAGTCTCCGACGGCCTCACTCTAAAAGAATTCATGCTATGTTTTACCCGATTTGTGAGTCTTCGTGAAAAGTCGAACGTTGTTTGCAATGACAACGGAACTAATCTCGTCGCTGGGGACAAGAACTCCGCCAAGCGCGTAACGGAGTTAGTTAAACAACATTAGGAGTTGCAGACGAAGATGGCATGCCAACAAATAGAGTGGCATTTCTCTCGTCCTCACGGACCCCACTTTGGCGGAGTTTGGGAGAGGCTCGTACAATCGTGCAAAAGAGCTATGAAAGTCAGCGTCGGAAATCGCTTAGTCACCGACCGGGTCCTAAGAACGGCGATTGCAGAAGTCGCAGCCCTTTTGAACGCTCGGCCACTAACGCAACTCAGCATGGATCCGGAAGATCCCGATCCGCTAACACCAAATCATTTTCTCCACGGAGGAGCCCGTCCTTACGTTCCGCTAAAATTGGGAGATGCGGATAACCTGGACGTCACAGCTAAACAGTTCCTTCAAAGTCAGGCCATCTTACAACACTTCTGGAACAGATGGCTTCGTGAGTACGTTCCGCACCTGACGGAAAGGAGGAAATGGACGGAAAATCGGCCAAACGCTACCATCGGAGACCTAGTACTCGTCATCGAGCCAAATACTCTACGTGGACAGTGGCCGTTGGGAAAAATGATAGAGGTTCTTCCCAGTGAGTCGGACAACGTAGAACGAGTGGTGAAAGTGCAAATTAGCAACCACAAAAGCCCTTGTATTCGTCCAGTGAGCAAGCTCTGTCTTATGGCCACGGCCAAAGAGCAGAACGTTTACGTAAAAAGTGAAAATATGGGGTTGTTACAGTAAAATTCGAAATCGTTAGGTCAAATTTCATGTAAATAGTCAATTATTGTAAAGGAAATCTTTGTATAAAAGTAAAATGGGTGTAAATTGTAAAAAGGGTAGAATTTGTAAAAGGTATAAAATGTAAAATGTTAGAAAAGTATAAATGGTAAAAAGGTATAAGTCGTAAAATGTAAAACTGTGGAATTTAAAATGTAAAAGGACTAAATTGCAAAATGTAAAAATGTAAAAACGTCAAATTTGTGTATGTATGGTCATATGTAATAATGTAAAATTTGTGAGCCCAAAATTCCAAATGTAAATTGTCCGATGGGAACGCCACCTATACCAAGTTCAAAAAGCAAAGAAAAAAAGGGTCGCCTACCGTTTAACCCTTGCCCGATTAGGGAAACTGTTTAGTCCTACGAACGGTAGGCGACAGTTGCTCATTGACTTAGTAGGTGTGTGCTACACGTTAAAAACAACCCTCGCCGTCAACGTTCACTATGGCCCAAAATTCAGCCGAATCCGCCGCATCCATCAAAAGTAAAGGAGTCGCGTGAAAAAGAAGAGGAGTGCGTGCGGAACCTAAAGGAAAACCAACTTCAGTTGATTCAGGCCCGAAAAGAAGCCGTAAACGTTAATTACGCCCATCAGCGCGTGGTCCTTCGCCTAAATGAAGAAATCGCTAAGGGAGCAGAGGACCTCGTCAACGTGCAGGTCCACTACCGAATAGAGAGGGAGAAAATGCTGAGCGGATTGGTCGGAGACCTGCTGCACAAGATTCGGGAAGAGGAGGTATCCGAAGACGTGCACGTAACCGTTCCAGTTCCTAACACCCCGAAGTACGTTGTGCCCCATCACACCCCGACCACCCGCTGTTTCTTACCCGAGCACCTGGAGAAGCCGGGATCCTATCGGTGTACGTTAAAGCTTGCGGAATGTGAGGAGTTCATGACCCTCACCAATCAAGATCGCCTGGAACTTCTCTTCACGCAGCATCGTTGTTTCGGGTGTTTTTTGCCCGTCTTGGTTGCCGGACATAACACCCTGGCCGACTGCCGCATCCCCGGTGCTGCAATCTCTGCAAGGTCGGAGACCATCATCAGATCCTGTGTGGCCCGCGGAGTTCCTGTAAGAAGTTTCTGCCTAAAGACAGCTAGTTACGTGCTGTGGGGTGGTGTTTGTGCCCTTTGTTTCTGTTTCCCTTTGTTTTTGTCGCCCGAAATGGCACTTAATTTTTTTTTGTTTAGTACCTGTGGACATGTGGGCCCGCTGTCACCTGCGGTGCTGCCTTCACGGGCAGAATCGTGGGTGGCAAGGGCTCTCTATATTTATGTTAAAGTTAGGAGCCCTTGCTCCCTTTTTCAGTTCAGTGTCATTTTGGAATTCCCTCAGTAAACAAGTAATTTAGTACCACCCAATCTCTCTTTGTCTCCCTTTCGTGAAGATTTGTGTCCCCTCAAGTTGTCTCTACAAAGTTATACAGTGTTTTCTCCCATCCGTCACCTTTTCATCCTCATTTTTTCATCCCCTATCTTCATCCTTTTCTGTTACGACGTGCCACTGCACGTGTACATATACAATCTACTGGTATTCAATGTGTATACACTATCATACCCTGAGTTTTATATGTGTACAGGCTATACCTATATATCTTCATGCAAACAGGTTCAAAAGCAGTATCTATACTTCTACAAGTATACAGTATAGGGCTGTTCGACATCTTTTTTAACATTTGTTGCCATCGCGGCAACGCAGCAATCGATAATAGATTTCGTCTGCTACGACAGAATTGTGCTCTGAATTGTGCGAGTTAATTGTTTAACTACCGATCACAATTCTGTCGTAGCAGCCTAGCAGATGAAATCTAACTTCACCACCTCAATTCACCCCTTTCGGGAGGATGCGATGTTTCATGGTGAACCCACATTTCTGACAAAGAGCAGACTTGTATCAGCTAACGAGACGTACAGTTGTCTTAAACTTGTTTTACTATCGTATTGTTTTAAACTTAAAGTTGATTGAAATCTGTTCGTAATTAATCTCTTTTCAAGTTATTGTACTTTGCCTTTTTCGTGCTACGCAACTTCATTGTCGGTAATATTGTTTTCCCGTATCTCTTCTCATTTATTCCCCCATGCTTGTACGCCCGCGTTACTACGGTAAGATCACAATACTTGTCTCAATTATCACGTTCCGTTTCCCTATCGGACTCCCATGTCCATGTAATCGTATTTCACGTGTATTTTTATTTTATTCCTAATTGTCTGTATTTATTTATCATAAAATTGTCTTAAATTCCGTAAAGTCATTCACCCGAGAGAGAGAATGCTTTACGTAATGGTGGCAGCGATTTTTCGAACTCATCCACAATGAATGACGTTGCTATTACTGGCGGCCCAAAACTCTTACGTACCCCTGTAACATCAATCGTACTTGATAATTGTGTTACTGAAACCTCTACCAAACCCATTTCCCAACTCTTTAATTTTGAGAAGTTACCTGATTAGCCGACTTTTCCGCAAGACACTTTTCAAGATTGTAAGACGTTCGAATGTACAGCCGAAGCAGTTCCGACGACTGTTTTAACAGGTTTTAATCCAAAAGTGGAAACAGATTTTACACAATTGCGTAAACTTAGATCTAATACTAATTACGTAGCTTTGCAAGGCATAGATAAGACATGTCGAAAATCTCTGAAAGTCAGTGCAGCCACAACCGCTCCTAAAATCCGTTCACCCTCTCTTCTTGCCTGGGCAAAATCTAAAATATCGCCCATTAAACCCCCCCACTGAAACTGTTAAGCCAGTTAAAACTCCCAAACATAGTTTTCTCTCCAGCACCATCTCAAATCTTTTTAAGCAGATTGTAAAATCTAATAGAAAAACAGCTGAACCAGAGTGTTCATCACCTCATCTTAAAAGTCAGGAACAAGTACGAATAAATTTTCCAACATCAGACGAGCAAGCTGCCCTTTCTCATTCTAGCTCGCAAGAGTCTGAAGGAAAGGGAGACAGACTTTCTCTCGCTCGATCCCAAAGTTTGGACCCAATTAATCCAGTTACTGAAGGACATCAGGGTACAAAATCATTATCGGGACAAACCACATCTTCAGACGACGTGGAAGAAACCGACATCCCTGCTGATATATCTGACTGCGATCCTGGAAGTGAGACTCAGTACACAGTTGAAGGCGACAGCGATTGCGAAGCAACAGACGTTGGAGCTGGCAGCGTTTTTCACGGCGTACGCGAGACAATCTAACCCTCCTACTGGGGATATTCTACGTGCTAATAGCGTTCAAAGAAATCACACAACAAACGGAGACGAACATATTCGCGTTTACACCGGACAACAACATTTTGGCGAAAAACGAGGACGGAGCCTATCGCACCCTTATGCGAGAAGTAAAGAAGTTTTCGGTTTACCTGGAAATATTATTGTTGAATCACCAACTCATATTCCTGGCGGAAACCCGGCGTCTAATCCTATATCTCCGAAAACTAAGTGCAGTAACACCATTGGAACAAATAACGCCAGAAATCAATTAACTCAAACAAAAATTGGACAGCTTCCCAGTAGTTCTCAAACCAGCCAACAAGAGACTGGTGGTGGAAATCAAACAGCTATTCTCGCTAACCAAAACCGAATTACAACGACTGCAACAATCCACTGCAACGGGCCACATTGTCCCCCAATTACGAGTGGAACAACCACCAATTCCACTGGTTCAACAGGAGCAACAACCGCGCAAAGACAGACGTTCCAGCCAACAGCAACAAAGTCAGTCCCCTCCACACAGAAGCCCTGTGTGAAACAGACGTCGCAACCAGTCAGTAGAAACTCTGGAAACCCGGAGGAATTCCAAGTGCCTTTCCACGACAGCCTAAGAACCGACAACAGGGACCCTTGCAATTCTCCTGTCCAAATCCACCAAGTATCGTGGCACAATCTCTTCCCCCCACTAGAGCCACCGTTAGAGATTTAAATGATTTTCAAAACAATCAACACACTTTTTCCAGATTGCAATTGCTTCCTTCTTTTTCCGGTAGCCCCATTACCCGTTTTGACTCATGGCTAGAATCTTTCGAAAGTATTGTCGATGGCTCTGGTTGGTCTAATGAGAAAACTATTCAGATGCTACGGCAAAATTTACGGATAGAGCTTTTTCAGTTATTCAACGATTCTTAAAGGATAGCAATCCTAACGATTATAATTCCATTAAAGAATCCTTACTTGATCATTTCCATGGAGATGAAAATATTGACTTATTCCTTAAAAAATTTTTATAAGGCAAAACCTAAGCCAGGGGAGAAAATTGTAGACTATGCACATCGTTTGCAAGAAATTTTTAAACGTGCTTACCCTGTTGGCTATTGTGAACCATCTTTTGAAGTCATTCTTATGCAAAAATTTATTGAGGGTCTAGATTCCAAATTGCAGTCAAAAGTAAAGTATAAGAAATTCGACGATTTTAATGAACTAGTGTCGTCTACTCGCACTTATGCCATAAGACTAGAATCATTAGAGACTAACCGCGACAAAAGCGATTTCATCAGAAAAATAGACGATTCCCACTCCAACAGTGCAGAAATTCAAGAACTTAAACAAATTATGATTGATCAAAAAGAAATAGTTACTGATGTGGTAGCTAACATTCGCCATGCCTATAGGCAAGATGATGGAAGGAAACCAGAGAACGATGAAATGAAGAGTGCTATACACGAGCTTACTCAAGCAGTGAAAAAGTTACAAATTGATACAAAAGATCGCGTACCGCGTGCGCCCAACTCACAATTTCGTAAACAAGTTTCATTCCAAACACCCAATTTTAATCGCGAAAGAAATTGGAATTATTCACCCTCCCGCTTTAGTAGTATTAATGCAACAAATCAACAATTTTCAAAATTTCCAAATAGACCTAGAAATTTTTCTTCTCCTTTTCCTAGACCCGGTTTTCAATCTCCCTACCAACCCTCATTAACATTACTTGTTTGTCATTTTTGTGGATATCAAGGCCATACTCAGGCTACTTGTTATCAACTTCAGCGTCAAAGTCTTGAAGCAGCACAACCCCCTATTTGATATTCTTGCCGTGAAATCGATCATAAATCTAACAATTGCCGTTAAATAAGGAACCAAGAGAGATATAACATTCCAGGTCCCCCTCAACGTCAGGGAAACCAATAGAGACCAACTGTAACTTCGGGTCAGTTGATATCGAGCCTATAGATACGGAGAACAAGAATTTATAACTACAAATGGTGTTTCTGAAGACTGTATCCTTGATTGGGATGCAATTCAGAAACACAGATTTCGGCTTGATGGAGAAGCCAGGAGCATTTATTTAGCAAGAGATGAGCAGGGCCCTTTAGCTATCTCTAAGGTACCGGACATGGCAATTACTACGGTCAAAAAGACGACGCTATCTCGTCAGACGTCGATGGTTATTGCAGCGCAGATGGAAGGTTCATTTCCATGTTCCCCCTTTTACAGCTTTTATGTTTACCTCAGAAGAAAATTTGCCGGCAGGAATTTATATTGAAGAATTTGTTGGAAAAGTATCGGGAGATGGAATATATAATATTATGGTCGAAAATCATTCATTTACTGAAATTGTCATACCAAGAAACACTAAGCTAGGAGTAATTGAAATAATTCGTCAAGTAATAGGGAAAGTTGCATGGAACAACTCAGAAGAAAAACCTACAGGAGAAATCGAGCTTATTGTAATTTCGGATGTCGATCCGAAATTTCAAGCACCGCTATCTAAATTACTAAACGATTTTCGTATATAAAAAATACAATTGATACACAAGGACGAGGCCCTCTTCGACAACGCCCATACAGAGTAACAAACAACCAACGGAAATTGTTAGATGATAAAGTGCAGAAAATGCTTGAGCAGATGTAATCCGATATTCCCATTCTCCATGGGCTTTTCAAAGACTAATGAATTATGTACTAATAGACGTTTTAGGAAGTAAAGTATTAGTTTACTTGGATGACGTCATTATTTTCTCAGATTCTTTTGAAGACCACTTACATGACATTCGAGAAATTTTTGACCTATTAAAAGCTGCTAATTTGAAACTCAAGCTTAAGAAATGCCAATTCACTAAACATTCTGTGAACTATCTCGGTCATGTTATTTCAACTGACGGAATGAAGCCTGACCCTGATAAGATTGAAAAGATTGTGAAATATAAAACACCAACTTCAGTAGACGAAGTGAGGTCATTTCTTGGACTTGCTGGTTATTACAGAAGATTTATTAAAGACTTTGGATCCATTGCTAAACCTCTTACTCGACTAACACATCGGATCAGTACTTTCTAAAATTCAGGATGGCCACAAACATCCTATTGCTTATCAAAGTACTAACTAAGGCCGAATCAAAATACGGAACGACAGAAAAAGAAGCGTTAGCCGTAATCGATGCGATTAAACATTTCAGGCATTACCTTTAAGATAAACCTTTCGAAATAATAAGTGACCATCGACCTCTGCAATGGTTGAAAAATAAAAAAGATGACAATGGAAGATTAGGAAGATGGGCTATTCTTTTAGCAGCAACAAATTACGAATTAAAATATAGACCAGGTCGAATTCACCAAAATGCAGACTGTTTGTCACACTTAAAAATTGCTAGCATTCAAACAGCATCAACAAATATCAAATTCATTTGTGAAAAACAATTGGAAGACGAGCTTTGTACAGCTATAAAAATATATTTAGAGCTTGGTAAGCTAGATGAAGAATTTAACCAATCAAAACCAGATTGGGTTACAGAAATTGGATACTTTGAAATTCTAGACGGTACACTTTATCGCCATGAATTGCCTTCCACAAACAGTAAGCGAAACTGAGTTAACTCATCAATTAGTTTTGCCATTGTCATTCCGCCATATGGTGTTAAAAGAATTGCATGATTCACCAATGGGAGGACATTTAGCTTTCTACAAAACATACATGAAAGTTAAAAACCATTACTATTTGCCATCCATGAGGAGCGATATTAAAGAGTATTGCCAAGCTTGTGCAATATGTATGGCTAACACTTCTTCCTCATACAGAGCTCTTTTGCACCCTCATGAAATTGCCAAAGCACCTTTTCAGGTAATTGGCAAGGACTTTTTAGGTCCTATTTCTCCAATTTCACCGAAAGGAAGCAGCTACATTTTAGTGATTACTGACTATTTTAGTCGCTGGGTAGAAGCAGTTGCGTTTGAAAGACCAAACTGCCCAAACAACAGCGGAAACTGTTTACAAAACAATTATTGTCAGGCATGGAATGCCTAAAGCCATATTGTCGGATCGAGGAACTAATTTCACATCGAAATTGTTCCGATACTTTTGTAAAAAATTGCACATTGATCAGAGACTGAAGACAGCATACAACCCTGCTAGCAACGGTGAAACCGAAAGATTTAATCGAACATTGACATCAATGTTACGAAAAGAATGAAAGGATGGAGAACATTCTAACTGGGAAGATATGCTGGACGATGTTTTATTAGCTCTGTCCATTCTTCTACACTTGATACTCCTAACTTCTTACTACATTGTAGAGACCCTAATATTCCAATTAATGAATTCCTAGACGCAACTCCAAAAACATTTAAATCAGCTTGTGACTATGTCGGTAACTTGACCGATCGTTTAAGATATAGTTTCCAACGAGTTCGTGAGGAAAGCGAAAGAGCACGAACACGTCAAAGGGAACAATATAACAAACGTGCAAAAGAAAAACGGTACGCAATTGGCGACAAAGTTTTTCCAGATATCAGAGTCGTTAAAGACGGCGACAGTCGAAAATTTACTTCAAAATATAAAGGTCCCTATAGAATAGTAAAAGTTTATACAAATAACACAGTAGATATAGCAGATTCTTCTTACATTTGTCAACGTACGTACGTTGAACGCTTAAAACCATTGTATGAAACAATGCTTTGGAAAACAGAGCATTGTCCCCCACTTGAAACTCCTTTTGAATTTGAGAATCGATTTCGGAAGTCGACATCGACTCAAACTGATATTATATCAGAAAAACCATTCGAAAACAAGTCAACTGACAGCATAGATAAAGATTTTGAAACACAGACTGATGTAGAAATGCATCCATATGTCTGTCATCCCTCAGAAGATGAAAGTGAACAACAAAACGTAATTCAACAAAACGACGATGCCGAAATAATTCAACAACAAAAAGAAAATCAGCAAAATGCTGACTAAACTAAAACGCATCAAAGTCAAATTCAAAGCAACGAAACACCAACATCAGAAAATGAAACAATCATAAAAAAGAAACAACCTGAGTCCAATGTTGATGCATCGACAAATTCAAATGCATATTCAAATGTTGCCGGACGCCCACAAAGAACAAGGCGGAAACCAGCTCGTTATGCGGATGGCGAACAATAATTCACCACCCTCACACACACCCCAAACTCGCAGAGGTTGCGATCAAAAACTTTATAAGTCCAAATCTTCTGGTTCGGAACTCAAAATTTTCCTCTTTGCCAAAAGTGAACTATCGCTCGCAAAAAGTGTCGGAATTAACAATTCCATTTTCAAAGTTAAAAATTCCCTACGTTTTTGCGATGGATCCTCCAAGCCATCAACAAACTCTTCAAAATTACAATGAAGTGGGAAGATGGGTTGAAGCTGCTACCGCTGAGACAGCCCAATATACCACCTTGACTAAGTTGGAAGACGACTGAAGTTTTCTATAAAATGTCATATCTTTTTATTTTTAAAATCAATTGCAAAAGGTACCCTTTATTTCCCAATACTGCCACCGTAACGTTCTACCACTCTGCGGCAAAACGGTCATTTACTCTTTGACACATGATATATGTTTCTTCACTTTTAATTCTTATTATTTAAAACTATTGAATTCCTTTTTGTTATATATAACCGTATTCGCTTTTAAATTCTTTCATTTGTTTCAATTGAAATATATATTTTTATGTACTTCTTTTTCCTCTACAAATTTGCAGCAGCAATGTCAGCAATATCATTTCTGCTATTGCTTGGACTTTACTGGGTACGTCCGCAAACATTTGAAACTACCGTTTGCGATTGCTCAGATCCAGCAAAGATGGGAATTTTTCAATTTTCCGAGACCAAATGTCAACCAAAAGAAAAGGAAAAATCTACCACTGCTGTGAAATATGGCGTGTTTAGTGAAGAACTTGCAGCAATTAAATTTCCTTTTTAAATATGCGCCAAAAGGAGAAATAATTAACATATCACTATGAATTTTTTTGGTCCATTGGGTGATTGTGCCGGAAAAAATTTCAATTGACAGTTCACCATCGGAATGTAGTGAAATGATTTATAACAAAAAGTGCAACGGAAATGATATGATCGGCTCGGAAGATAAATTTGTGTATTTACGTGAAGCAGATGATTACGCATACTGGTTACGCACGTCAATTGATACCGAAATTATTAATGGCGTCCTTGAAACCATTCAACTCCACCAACAAACAGCAAATGCCAATTTTTCAACACCTCTTGGCACAGCTTCTGCAACAACAGGTGTTTTGTCACATAATCATTTAACACTGATGTGGGACAAAACTTACACGTACAGTACTGAACATGAATACCAACTTATTGAATCTGGTGATGGGACACTTATAAAACAAGCAGGAGATGAGAAAAAATTTCGTTTGCTAGACGACAACAATCAACTCGATTTCCACTTACTTATTCAACCATCATGTAATCGAGCTCCAAGTTGCACAAACAAGACTTCACATTTTCATATAATTGGACATCCTAAATTATTTATTCTGACGGGAAATGTCAAAGAAAATTCGTCAGTTCTGACAACAACAACAAAGCAACCGCCATCTAGCGCTGAAATTGTAAAACCGTCTGCAAACCTTCAATATATTAGAGATCAGCTAACAGACCACGAAAACGAATTGGCACGATTTCAACGACAAACCTTACGCATTTCGCAATAGCACCTGGAGCCCAATCGAAGCAAATATCGTTCTGCCAGAACAATCACTCGCGCACACCTTTCGTTACGAAGATGTTAAATTTTCAGAGAACAAAGATCGCAGTAATCCAGCATACAGCGATACCTTACTTTACCACATGAATATCATGGCCGATATTGCAGCAATGATGACCGAACACTCACAAAGTGTATCATCGATACATCAAAAACTGAGTGCTTCAAACATTTTTGTAGCAGCATCTAACGCTGAACACTATCTTGGCTGGTGGGATACACTTAAAAATTATGTGTTCTTCGCCCTTGTTATTATTATGGGTATTACCATCATATGCATCTCTTGTTGGCTCGGAGTTCTTGTGACATAATCTACATCCTATGCTGTCGCCACGAAAAAACTCCAACCACACTAGATCCCGATGCCATTCCATTGAATAAAATGTGATTACGGGACGTAATCTTACACCGCCGGGAGTGATGTAACGAAACCATCAAATATATATCTCTGCAAGATACCCACAATAGGATTTATCCATTTAGTCGCTATTTTTACTTATATTCCTTTTATATCATTTACTCGTTTTCTTTGTACTATTCTTCTTACATCGAATATAAATGTAATTGCTTGAAATGCATGTCTAAACTTGTTGACCTAGATAGCATTTTCGGGTTCTGACGTATGCGTGACGTACCTGTACGTCACGAAACATCACACCATGTCATGGAACATCTATGATTGGTGAAACGCGTGAAACACCTTTTTCACCGCCTCAATTCACCCCTTTCGGGAGGATGCGTTACATGGTGAACCCACATTTCTGACAAAGAGCAGACTTGTATCAGCTAACGAGACGTACAGTTGATTTAAACTTGTTTGACTATCGTATTGTTTTAAACTTAAATTTGATTGAAATCTGTTCGTAATTAATCTCTTTTCAAGTTATTGTACTTTGCTTTTTCGTGCAACGCAACTCTATTGTCGGTAATATTGTTTTCCCGTATCTCTTCACATAAATTCCCTCACGCTTGTACGCCCGCGTTACTACGGTAAGATCACATTACTTGTCTCAATTATCACGTTCCGTTTCCCTGTCGGACTCCCATGTCCATGTAATCGTATTCCCCGAGTATTCTTATTTTATTCCGCTACTTAGTAATACAAAATCGTCATTGTGGGTAAAAACGCCTCTGTATTTATTCATCATACAATTGTCTTAAATTCCGAAAAGTCAATCACCCGAGAGGGAGAATGCTTTACAATACCACGAATTTTATATGTGTACAAGCAATATCTGTATATCTACAGGTATACCGTATACAATATACTTGTATTCAATGTGAATACACCATCATACCATGAGTTTTATATGTGTACAGGCTATATCTATATATCTTCATGCAAACAGGTTCAAAACCAATATCTATACTTCTGCATGTATACAGTATACAATATACTTGCATTCAATGTGAATGCACTATCATACCATGAGTTTTATATGTGTATAAGCAATATCTGTATATCTACAGGTATACAGTATACAATATACTTGCATTCAATGTGAATACACTATTATACCATAAGTTTTATATGTGTACAGTCTATATCTATATATCTTCATGCAAACAGGATCAAAAGCAATATCTACACTTCTACATGTAAACAGTATACAATATATTTGTATTCAATGTGTATACACTATCATACCATGAGTTTTATATGTGTAAAGGCTATATTTATAAATCGTTATGCAAACAGGTTAAAAGCAATATCTATACTTCTACATGTATACAGTATACAATATATTTGCATTAGGTGTGAACACAGTACACCATCCTACCATGAGTTCTATATGTATACACGCAAAATCCGTATATCTATATGCATACACTATCAAATATACTTGTATGTTAATTAAACCCACATGTTAATTAAAACATTCTGCAAATTACAGGACAGACTGGGTGGGGAAAATGTGTTGGTTGCAGTTTTTATGATAAACGCCAGAGGTGTTAACCGTAAAAGCTTTCGCACTGGAAAATCTGTGCATAATCAACGAGTAGAGCGACTGTGGAAGGATGCAATTAAACGGTGCACAGTCACAGTTATGGAAATGTTCCAGTAAGTCATAAACATGTGTCTAGTGTATCAGTAATAAGAAAATAGTTTTATTAATTCCAATCTTTAAATTCTAAAGAGAAATACAAACTGACGGCCTGTTAAGCGTGAACTCCGAGTTGGATCTCTTATGCCTACACATGGTTGTATATGATGTAATCCAGCCCTCTCTCCGAGCTTTTAAAAACGCCTGGAATTGTAATCTTATTAGGACTGAAAACCATAAATCTCCTATGTAGCTTTACATTTCGGGTCTTAATCAGCTGAAGGAGGATGAGGAACAAGGAAAGTTTGAAGGACAAGTAACTGAACTCATCCAAGTAAAAATTATCGGCAGTTTCTCCACTGTTCTCTCTAATTTTGTGTTTCTGTAATTGATTGAGGGCAAGAAACAAAAACCCTTGACTGAATGGTGTGGCTATGCAGATACTCTCCATCGGTGTGCCATGGACAAATTTAGAGTTGATCTTTCATTACATGATTTAGTTAGCCGAGTTAGCCGGGGAAATCACCATCGATCCAAAATCTGTTGAAATAACTAATTTAAGGCAAAAATATCAACAACTTAAGTTTTTTTTTTCATGCAGCGCGTAAATGTTTGATTCGACGTGTGTTGCTACGTCATGCATCATGAACGGAAAGAATAAAATTATTCTTTCTTAATGTTTTTAATTTCAAAATCTTTATCTTATATTCTTATCTTCATTTCTTTTCTTATTCTTATTTTTCAACGCCATCAACCATATTTTAAAACATGTTACCGACGCAGCTTTGGGGAATATTAATAAATAAAAAGAAAAAAGAAATTTAATATTTGTGAGAATTTTTTCAAGTCTCTTTTTGGTACTATCTTCTCCTTCATTCATAAACGCGTTCTAGTCTGAACTAAACCTAAAAATCCATTTGTTTTCCCCCCAAAAAATGTTGATTTTTTAAACAAAAATTTTTTTAACTTTTTAAGTTTAAATCTTTCCATTAGAAAATGTCAACATGGGCATTAACTCAACTAAATGAGTTTAACCAATTAACTTATTTAACTGGGGCAATATGATAAACGTGTTGAACTGTATTTAACGGGGATTTACGGTGGTGGGTGGCGAAGATTATCCCAATATCCCACCCATCTCTTTTCTCAGCGTGGGAAACAGGAGGTTAGGAGTGAAAATGCAGAGTTTCAGAAATGAAACAAATTTGGAGTAAAGCAAAAAAAAGACAACAAATTAAAACAATAATTTTGGAAGAGAAATGGTTAAACTCGATGGTTAAACTTGAAAGGCGGAGCTTTCCAACTGAAACAAAAGTTCTCTACATTTAGGGCGAAATATGCGCATATCTGAATATCATCTGCTGAAGTCCATTCGTTTTTTACGTCATCAGCGTCAAGTTTTTGCAACAATGGACTTTGATTCTGATGGTAATAGTAAACGGTTTTTCATCACAACGTTTTAGATGTATTTCTAAAAGATGTTATTTTATTGTTAGATCCTAAACCATCTACGTCTAGTGGTCAAGGTCTTCCTAAGAAATCCCTGAAAAGGTTCAAAAAAACCTGAAAAAACAAAGCGAACAAGCTCGGTTTTGAAGAAGTCGAAGAGCGTCCGAAGCTGTTTGCAAAGAACAAACTAGGTACAACATTCTCCAGGTTTGTCTAAATTTTGTTGTTTGTAGCCTAATGTATTTTTTATGTATAGAAAATGTTGGCTTCACAAACAATTTCCGTTGCTTGCCCAAAGTCTGCCGTGACGTAAACGTCCAGAAGCCTTCTGTGGATTAGCTCGTGAAAGCAGGACTTTGGGGAAGGGAAGTCATTTTTTTTAAAGAAGATGACAAACCAACCGTTAAGTCGAAAATAGAGAGGTAAAATGTTTTATTTAAAATTTCTATAACAAAATATAGCTAAATTTGTTATAATTTAGAGTGTTCCCAGAAATTGTGGGGAGGGGGGGTTGATGAAATCAAACAAAAATGGGAAAACCCTCCATTTAATCGGAATTGGCCCATTGGTAAACAGTTGAAAGCATTGTGTGCGCAGAATATTTATTTATCATCGTTGCAGAAAAATATTGCAATAGTCGAGAAAGATCTCGAAAGCGAAGAATCGGATGGACAAGAAATGGATGAGTTGGGTTTGGAATCCTGTGCTAAGTGTGGTGAGATCATGGATATTGAGGTGAATGAAGAGCATACAAGGAAATGAGTCGGGAAAAATTCTAGTATCGAGACAGAAAAGGTTGGTTATCAAGAACAATTGCCTGCTGTGTTGAACGCAAATGGTCTCAAGAAAATGCTTACACATAGATCCAGATTTTTACTGCCACCGATGAAATGGCCTATGCAAATAGGGGGGAATTTGGGAACTTCGTTACTGCGTTGGGAGCCAGCTACATTGACGATACGATTCGTTTGTCGAAATGTCCCTTCTTAATGTAATTTTTTTTGCTAATGTTCTCTATGTATGTTTTAGTTATTTTAAAATGTTATTTTCAGATCTAAAGTGAAAAGACCTCTCATTGTTTCATTCAGTGGAGAAGTTGGGGTGGACGGTGGTGGTCTTAGAAGGAACTTCCTTTCGATGATCGTGGATTATGGTGTTCGTGTCTTTGAAAGACTCGGTAGCGGAAGATGGATTGGATACAGTAGACGTAGACGACATACATTTCATCTTGGTGTTTTTCTAGGCAAGTTCTTAATATTTTTATGCGTTAAATATTTTAACACTTCTTTTTTTTTATGTAGGGCTAGCCTTAATTCAAGAGGGTATTTGCTCGAAGTACATCATTAGAGCCTGGAACGCCTGCGGAGGCAATTCGAATCGTCATCGTCCGTTTATTCGCGGCTTACAGATGCTCGAATTAGATAATGTAATATGATAAATAATTTCAGTAAAAATTTCATGGTAATTTACTTAAGCAATCCTAAAGCTATTTCTGGATCCTGATGTTCGGTCAGTTTTCATCTGTATTCCCGTAACTGTTGCAGTGGTCATTGAATCGTTGGATGTGTCCTATATGTTATCTGCACAAAGCCCAGAGGCTACCATGTACCAGTCTGTATCTTACAATTTCTTTATTCAGTTTTTGAATTCTGTTGCTAATGGCGATGTGTTAAAGCCAACTGGCTTTAAAGTTAATCTTTTCCGATATCCTTCCGATCTCTTCTACACCGGATCGAAATATAAGCTAATAACCTGTGATTTCTCTAAGTATGTACATGAATTCAAATTGAATGACTCTCGGAACCGATTTCGCCCATCCTGCAAAACTTGTGATGGTTGCGTAAAGTTCACCATCCCAATAGTAGAACGGTATGAGGACATGGTGGAGGGATTGTTTGATGCCATTTGCAATATCGTTTCCAGTTTTACTATTTCCTAGCCGACAAAACAGCTAGATGCTGTAGGGGAGAGCAGGGTCAAACTGGACAAAAATCGTTGTTCGCGTATGTCTCCTGAAATAATTGAAGTTTAGGTGGGAAAATTGTGTAAGGTTGTTAAGCGTAAGAAAATCTATATCCCCAAATTTTTTCATTGCGATGCATTAAGTAGTTAAGTAGTAAACGAATTTCGAAAAACTTGAAAAAATTGGCGGAAAAAATTGGGGGGGGGGGAGAAACTGGACACGCGATGAAGCCAGTTAAGACTTGGTCTATAAAACAAAGAATATTTGAAAAAAAACTTAAAAAAATAGTATTGTCTTCCTTATTCATAAAACTATTTATGTATGCGTGAAAAAAATTTAAAAATCTCAAACTCTGTAATATAGAAATCCTCTAGTGATTGACTGGGGGGTGGGGGGTTGAAATGGACAATGAAGTTTTGGCCGGTTTTAATATTTTATCGATAACTACGCGAAGAGTTAAAGTAAATGATTGAAACTTTATCCCCATATGCAGGATGGAATTCCACATCCTACAGTATTTTTTTTATATCCATTTTAGTTATGAACTTAATAGTTATTGCGGTTGTCCAGTTTGACCCCGCTCTCTCCTAGATATCACCTGTACAAGTATAAAACTTATGGTATGATAGTGTATGCACATTGAATACAAGTACATTGTATACTGCTGCAGATTTTTTAAAAAAATCTTAGAAAGGTACAGGTGTGGAAGTGTATATAATTATATTGTGATATTTATTACTGCAATTGTGCTCACAGCATCTTGAGACAATGTCTCAAGTTTATATACTTTGTGATTCATTACTTTTTCTCAATTTTAAAACGACTTAAAACTAGTATTGTATTTTTATGTAGTATTAAGCTATTATCTTCAATCGGACGATATTATTTTAAGAGAACTTGTTGAACTTAGAGCTTGGCCCCGCATCAATCGGGTAGATTTTTGGCCGATCAATTAGGTCGTTTCGGATTTCGGTGCGATTCTATCGGGTTTGGGGGAGCCTTTTTTCCTGCCCAAAGCATTTGGGTCGACGTTCGGGTAAAACCAGTGCATGAGAGGGAAGCTAATCGGTCCAAAAACCTGGTTACTTATCCGATTAAAGGCTCTCTGAACCGATTACCCCTTTTTTGCCCCGGATCTTACACAGAAATTCTTTTTAAGTTCAAAATTGAAGAAATTTTTCGTGTTTTTCATGGCTTTCTAATTTGGCGCCACAGATCCGTCATTTTTTCAAAATGGCACCAGAGCTATCGGTTTCACCGGGCATTTTGAACCGAACCGAACCGCTTGAAAACTACCTACCCGGGTCGTAACCGATCGGCCATTTTTCGGGTAGTCACCGACCAACTAGCTAATAACTGATTTTAAATCAGTTATTTGTACTTACAACCCTTAAGGTTGTAAGTTGTAACAGTTTATTTTCAAAAATTAATGAATGCAACCGACTCTTTCCGCATGTAATAATCGCCATTTCATAAATCTCGTGGATGCTGTTTATCATAACTACGTATTTTCTATCTATTTTCTATCTAAAAAATCATTTTTTCTTCTAAATTCTCGATCAACTATCAAGTCTAATCTGCAACGGAATCGAATGACCATTGTGAACAAGATCAAGCTAAATTGGTTAAGAGACTTAAAAAGAAAAAGAAAACTCTCGGAAGAATTTTGTCAAAACAAAAAGACAAAGCAAAAAAAGAAAGATTGGCAGCAATCAAAGTATGAGGAAAGTGTAAGGGATTAAATTTGCTGAAACTAGTGAAGGCTTGTTGTTCATTTTATCCTTCAAAAGTTACTTCAATAAGATTCAGAGTAACAAACATAGTTTTTCTTTAAAATTTCAGTATTTTTCAATCATAATTTTGTCGTCACGTTATAGAAAGGAGAATTGAGACTTCCAAAGTAAGAGGACATTCCACAATGAAAAATAAGTGTAAATATAAAATATTCATTCATCTGTTATTCTTCTATATACATTTTAAATACTTTCATTATTCAAACTGTATTTCTTTTTTCTTAAAGCTTTTGGAGCCAAACGACTAAGGAAGGAGCTCCGAAAGGCTAAAACTAAAACTCTATCTAAATATTCAGATTCAGGATAAGCAAATGAATTTAAGACTGATCAAGAAGTATTTAGTGATCATGAAGTAAATAATGATCAAGAAAAAATAGTGATCAACTTTTGCTGTCACCCCACTTGATGCAACCAACACTTCTCTTAAAAAGGTTTGAGTTGTCCTTCATTAATTCCCTCATTAATAATTGAAAAAATAAAGTGTTTTGGGGATTCATAATTGGTTACATGAATCAAACTTCTTTTTAGAACCGGCGGTTAAACTGTTATGTTTACTTTGAGTTCGCGACATCTATTATTCATTCTTTAAACCCTCTAAATTGTTTGCTGTTGAAGCTAAGTTTGTAGTCTAAAAAATAACACTTTTTCAGAAATGTTGACATGGATAATAATAACGAAGGTTAAAGTCCATAAATGAAGACTTCTGCAATGAATGTGATATATGAAATGTATTTCAACGATGAACAAGATACTGTATGGAAATCCCCAAAATTGGAAGAATGTAATAAATATCTGTGTGGTACTTGATCAACAAAAGGTACCAAAGAGAGAAATCATAAAACAATATTATTTTCCTTTTCCATGGCTGAAATTAACAAAGTCTGTATGCTGTTCAAATAAGGAGCTGTCAGTTCAGTCACAAGATGTTTGTATTAAATTCAGACCATGAATTTGAAACAGAACTGGTTGATCCGAGCAACAATGTATGGGTGAAATAATAACCTAAAAAAAACCTTAAATTCTATTGTTTCAATTATTCTAATTGATTATTGATTTCAATTACTGTGATGTTTAGATGGCCCTACTAGTGCACAATCCTAAATTTTATTTTTCCAACGAGATTTTGGTAATTGATTTCAGACAAATGTAACAAATATATAGGTACACCTACTCCCAATGGTGGACATTGCGGTGGGCAAAGTCGGGTCACTGTCAAGCAGCAACAAAAACAAAAGTAAGCAAATAATTTCATCATGATTTTAAAATCAAATTAACTGTAAGTTTGGTTTCAATAGGATGAGAGCTTGGTAATGGTAATGGTAATTTTAGGTGCACTGCTGCCACATTAGGGCAGCAACTGGTCTTCGATTAAATGAAGACCTTCTGCGCCGACTGTTTTTGTTTCCTGGTTTTGATTTTGTGATGCAGGCGTAGCTGGTAGTGTGCTAGTGTCCCTCTATTGTCCGTTTCCTTCACTGCCATGGTAGTTGTTTAGACCCGTTTCTTCGCTTCTTGTCTCCGCTTCTTCCCAGTACTGTGTCGCGTGTTCAATGGTTGCCGGTGTATGCCAGTCTTTCTTCATTGCTTCGTTCTTCCCTCGATTGTTACATCTGGCTGGCGGCTTGTATAGAGTTTTTTTTATTTGTTAGATTTAGATGCTTGGGGCATTATGTGCGTTTGTTTATGTGTTGCCTTTTTATTAATTCCTGATAGTATTTGTTTACCTAGGCTGTTGATGGCCGTTGGGCATGCTGTTTGAGATGTCTTTGTATGTGGATGCCTCGAAGTTTTGGTTTCCATGGTGGTAATGCAGGTTTAAATATTTTCCTTATCTCTTGGAGTTTTTTCCTAGGTGGTCTCCTGTTTCATGGTTGTTGATTTTGTTGAGTGCTGTTTGTTTGGCCGATTGGTCGTGGGTTTTTTATCTTAATATTATTCTGGTTGCTCGAGTAACTTATCTTGTATTTCTTAGGTTCATTTTTGTCGTTCCTGTTGTTAAAGCTGTCCCGTGGTTTTGAACTGTTGATGGATAATTCAATTTCCTGGATTTGTCGTTTCTTTTAAACTTGGGTGAGTACTCCACACACATTGTCCAATCTCTACTATTTGTTTTGCGTTTTTTTGTAATATTATGTGTATCAGTGCTGTCTGAATTAAGAATCTTCCTAGTAGGTCCCTTATTTTGTATTGCGTGGTCGGGTCTGCTAGTGGATTCATGCCCAATATTGTTTGTGTGTCGAAGTTAAGGTTCTTTGTTGCTAACAGTTGCCGGAGTTTGCGGCGGTATAGATCGAATGCTGGGCAATCGATTAGAATGTGTTTGATATTTTCAAGTGCTTCGCAGCCTTGTCTGCAGCTAGGGTCCGCTTCGTGATCGATTCTGTGGTTGAAGGCGTTTGTGAAGTTGTGGCCAGATCTTAGCCTGTGTAGGCATATGGACACCGCTCTTTCCTTGTGGTAGTGCCATCTTGTTAGATTCAATGTTGTTTTCATTTGTATGCATTCTTTCTGGCAACGTTTGATTTCCATAAGATGTGCGTTTGCCCATGCCTTCTTAGCCACGGATGCTTTTTCTGAGGGTGATAGTGGATTTTCTGTCCTCTCCCCGGATGGGGTTTTGCTTTCCATGTTTGCGAGTGCGTCCGCTCGTTCATTTCCCGTTCTTCCGGTATTGCTGGGGATCCACGCTAGTGTCGTGCGGGTTCCGCTGGATTTTAGACTTCTTATCGTCTCTCTGATGAGGGATATTGCCTCATTCGTTGATTGTTGATTCGGTACAATTGTTTGTATGACGGAGCGGGAGTCACAGTACACTAGGATTTCCGGTGGGTTGTCTTTGAGATCATAGATGATGCGGAGGGTTTGGTATATTGCTTGTAACTCAGCAGAGAATGTGCTTGAGTGTTTTGATAGTGTCCAGGGTTTGGCAATATTAAGGCGTGGAATGTAGACGGCGCAGGTCGTGGTATTCTTCGAAGGTTCGTGGGAGCCGTCCGTGTAGGCACATATCGTTGTGTCCGGGATTTTGTGAGATTGGGTATTGAAAAGGTTAACCGTTTCGAGTTGCTTTTTTCTTGGACATCGGAAACCATAGTGTCTTGCAGATCGCTGGGTTGCTTGGTGGAGGATAGTTATAGCTTGATGGAAGTTGGGGTATCTCAGGCCACGGCTGTATGTCGATGGTGTTCATACTTCATAGCGTCTAGATCTTTTCTGAGGCCCGGGGTGCTTCTTGCGAGGTAGGTGATTTCGCTTCTTGCATGTGCTTTGCTGTGGTATACATGGGGTTGGTTATGGGCTAGGTTTATAATGTACTTAGTTGCCAGCCATCTTCTTCTTGTTCCAATAGGCTCCGTCCCTGATTCTGCGTATAGGATTTCCGTGGGGGTGGATAACCTGGATCCCAGTACTATCCTTATAATAGCTCGGCTTATTACGTCTACTTGCGTTAGATTTGATTTGCTAGCGTTTCCGTACGCAATTAGACCGTAGTCTATTTTGCTCCGTACTAGGCTCTTGAAAAGTATCATCAGGGTCTGCGTGGCGTGTCCCATTCTGGCTGTTGTGATTGTCTTGAATAGGTTTTTCAATTTACAGCAGGCTTTGTATACATGCGCTATATGTTCCTTCCAAAGCAGGCTTTGGTCAAACCACACTCCCAAGAATTTGTAGAAGCTTCTAGTCATTATCCGGTGTCCATTAAGAATAGAAAGGGGGTCTGCTCCTGGTTTTTACGCCCTTGTAAATACCACCGTAGCCGATTTTGCGGGTGCAAATTTGAAGTTACATTTTGAACCCCATCGATATATTTTGTCCAGCGCCGGTTGCAGTGTTGCTTCAGCGTCTTCGGGTTGGTTTACTTGAGTGTACATTGTAACGTCGTCGGCAAATAATAGCGTTTTTGTTAGTTGTTGCCTTGGGAAATCTGACATCATAATGTTAAAAAGTATGGGACTTATAACCTCTCCTTGGGGTACCCCGTTAGAGATAGTTTTGCGACTGGATTCTTGGTCCCCGATCCTCACGCACATGCTTCTTCCTGTCACAAAGTTTTTGAGCCATGCCAGGATGGCGCCTGTGATGCCCATGCTTGCCATTTTAAAAAGTCCTTGAATCCAAATCGAGTCATATGCTTTCTTGATGTCAAGGAATACTGCTACCGTTGATTTCTTCTGGCTAAAGCTGGTTACAATATTAGTTTCCAGTTGTATTATGTGGTCCATTGTACTGCACCCTCTTCTCAATCCTGCCTGGATCTTATTAATTTTCCCTTTCGTTTCCAGTAACCAGTGTAATCTGTTGGCTATTATTCTCTCCATCGTTTTACTCAAGCAAGAGGTGAGAGATACCGGTCGATACGATGTTGGATTTTCTCTAGGTTTCCCTGGTTTCAATAGCGGTATTACAATTGATTGTTTCCATAGTTTTGGGACGTGTGCGTTTGTAAGTAGGCCATTAAATAGGTGAAGTAAGTGTAATTTGTTAGGTGATGAGAGATTTCGGATCATTTCGTTGTGGATTAGATCGGGCCCCATTGCCTTGCTTTTGGATTTTGGCAGTGCTCTTTCTAGTTCCTCTGATGTAATCCTGTCGTTTAGTGTGTTAGGTATGTTTGTTGCCATCCGTGTGTTGATCAGCTCCTCGCATAGGTTTTTGTGTTGTACCCCTGTATTGTAACTCTTTCTAAATATCTTCAGGAATAATTCTGCCTTTTCTTTGGGGTTGTCGATAGGGACTTCGTTATTTCTTATCTCTGTTGTGTCAGGTGATAGGTTTATTCCCTTTCCCAGCATGCAATTGACGAAGGACCACATCTTCTGCTGGTCGCGTGATCCTATAGTTCCGTGATAAAGACCTTCCATGCTTCCCTTTTCACGGTTATAATGCCTTTTTTCTTCCGTGCTTCGGCTTTCTTCCATTCGTCTCGTTTTCCTGGTGAGAGTGGGGCTTTCTTCCATTTGTTGTAGGCTTCTCTTGCTGTTTGTACCAGGTTTTTGCAATTCATGTTCCACCATGGTCTCTCTGGTTTGGCGTTTGTTGGTTTGGTGAGCCCCGTTTTCTTGGAGTTTTTTTTTTTTGTTGGCTCGTTCTAGGCTTTCCGTAAATTCTTCCATCGCTTGTTCTGGATTAGTGATTCAATGGAAGCATTTGTTTTTAGGGACGCATCTAGGTTCTTTTTCCATTCCGTCCATTTCCTTTGATCCGACCTCCATCCTGGTGGTCGCTCTGACGATCGATTAAGTGTGGCGTTTATAATGATGGTTATGGGCAAGCGGTCACTACACAGGTGTGGTCCAAGGGTTATTTTTGCTGTGTTAGCTATTTCGGGTGGCGTGATGGTTAGATCTAGTGTAGATTCTTTGCCTGTGGTGGGGTCTATTCTTGTGCCCATGTTTCCTGGTGTTATTAGGCATGCTGTGTGGGTGTGTAGTAGAGCTTAATGGATTGATCTTCCTGCCTTGTTTCCCACATGCCATGGTAACCGTTGAAGTCCCCTCCTGTTACGAATGCGTCCGGGTTGGTACTTCTACGTCTTCTACTTCACAATCTCCTTGTGGTATGTAAGCTGAGGTAAAGGTAATGGTTTTGTTGTTGGCACATTTAATTCTGACACCAACTGCTTCAATGGTGTTCGTATTATTTTATATTAATGGTGTAAACTGTAGGGATTTGTGCACTAATATGGCCACCCCTCCGCCCATCCTATTTGGGAGATCCTTCTTGAGGGTGTGGTATGTGCAAAACTTAACATTGTATGCGCTGTTGCAGTATGTGTCTGTCGTAGTCAGTGCCGTCCATCATTTCATTCCAGTATTTTATTGGTTCGAACATGGGGCTTAGTAGCTGCGATTCGTGATTCGGCGTCCTTAACGTGTTAGGGTTTCTAGGGTGGTCCATAGGTGTTGTCATCTGTCTTTGATTTGTTTGATGTGGGGTCGATCTAGTTGTTTGTCTGTTTAATCCTCCGCATAGGTTGTTCATTAATTGTTCCAGCCTGTCGAACCTGGATTCTTGCTGGATTGCTAGGTCTGCCTGAGCGCCTTCCAACTTGTCAAATCTTGTATCGAAGTTTTTAATTTTTTCTTTCGTTTCTGCTAGATCTTCCACCATGCTTCTTATATCTCCTTGGATCTGAGGAATGGTTGACTCACGGATAACGTTAATCTCTTCTTGCAGCCTTTTTACTTGGTTGCCAAGTGTTGCCATCTCTGGTGTTTTTGCCATCGGCGGTGCGCCCTTCCCTGCTGGTGGATTATTCGTGCGTCTCGCAATTGAGCTGTATAGTGTAGTTTGCATGTAACGTGCTTCCCTGATTGAGATTCCTTCAGGCATGCCATTTTTAGTATCTTTTTCATACTTTCGTACTCCGGGCATCGGTTACAATCCGATTCGTGTTCTGAACTGTTACAGTTGATGCACTTCCTAATACAGGGAGCATTGATGCACTTACTAATACAACACTTCCTACACCTCATCTTCCTCATGTCGTTTACTGCATCTTTTACAGTATGATTCGTTTAGACCGCATCTCGCGGACGTATGGCCTATACGCCAGCATTTACGACACCTATAGGGCGTTGGACTACTTTGTTGATTTATATACTTTATTCACCGAACAATTAAAAAGTCGTTTTAAAATTGAGAAAAAGTAATGATTCACAAATATATTAACTTGAGAAAAACCATTTTCCTAAGATGCTGTGAGCAGAATTGCAGTAATAAATATCACAATATAATTATATACACTTTCACACGTACTTTTCTAAGATTTTTTATAACAGACCCAATCGACGGCCCTGTAAAGGTATCGACGATTGAAATGTGCACAGACAAAAAACGAAAGAATCAATCGAGCCGGAAGAACCAGGGTTGAATCGACGATGGCGAAGATGAACACGGCGATGAAGATTCCCGGTCGATGCACCAAAATGTTAGCCACCGAAATAAAAACGACAAAGATAGGATGTGGCTAACTCAGTGGCACACCAACACCAAAAATTGGGGCGACAGGTTGCGACTTCTACCACCACGAAAACGATTAAGACTCACCTCGTTGCTGCATTTTCCTCCGTCTTCGACTACGGCGGAAATGCAGGAGCGGGGAAAAACAAAAGAAGGGCGCTAACCCGAACAATTAGCTTTAGGTGGCGGTAGTGTATGGGGCGGAAGTGTAAGGGAGGGTAACCTATTATAAAAAACAAAGGGTTAGGTCAGCCAAGGTCACACAAGTTCAGACTTCTCTGCCCTTCGGCGATAACACAAACACGCACCACACACACACACACACGAATTTAGGAGATAAAACTGATTGAAATAACATAAATGTTATCTGAAATGAGAACTGGAGAATACGTCAATGGCTGACACTTGGCTAGACCGGACTTCATAAAATGTAAAACAAATGACAAACGACAGCCGCCTAGCCATTTCTAAACAAACACCAAATTACAAATTAACAAGCCAATCTTTCATCACGAAAAATACCTTAAACAATACACTTTTGCATGGAGAATTCAACTATCGCAAAATTTCACCCTAAAAACGAAAACTCGCGACACAGGAGGGTCCCTAAATTCACCAACCAATCACAGGCCGACTTATGTGACCGAAATTTTAATTTTGATTAAACAAATAAATATTTAAAATTAATGAAGAAACAAACAGTTTTGCAAACAAACTTAGGGCACGCAAATTTAGGTGGCAAATAACATGAAAAAAAATAATGAAAAAGTTCCAGTTTCAGCACGAAAAAATTCTGCCCAATTCGCAGCCAATCGCCATCCGGCTGGAACCGCTGCCGAAACAACAAACAGTTTGGGACCCATAATAACCACGGCATAGCCTTCTAGCTTCACTAAAGTAAATCTCTCAGGTATTAACTTTAAATCAACGATTCCTAGTGAAATCAACCATTTGTAAACATAAGAAAAAGCTATGTCTTAAGAAACAACATAGTCTAAAAAGCCTCGCCTAGGCCCGAAATCGATAACATAATTTACAGTTAGAATTTCAAGTTATTTTCAGCCAGATAATATCTTCAGTTCAATAAAGCAACAGTTAAAGGTCTATATTCATTAAAAAAAATTAAATACTGTTTTCTTAAGACAAACCTCTTTCTGAAAGTTTGAGAAAAACCAAGACATACCCGTGTCTTAACTTTGTGAGCATGTGTTGGTCTTAACTTTGTGAGCATGTGTTGCCAAAGACATGCAAGCTGTTATTCTTCCTGCTCCGCCTAACTAAACTTTTAAGGTTTAATTATACACAGTTTTCCTGTCAACTTTAGTTATTTAGAGTTGCCTACACAAGAGCTGCTTCCAAAAATTCCAGCTTCCCAAAAAGTAGCTGAATTTATCCTGAACCCAGTATCGGTCAGTCCACCCAGCTCTTTCCCTCCGTCAGTGGAGCCGATCTCTCAGCCACAAGCAGCTGATCCAACTCCGTGTCGTATACGGCTGGATTATTTCCGTCCAGCAACTGGAAGAGATATCGACATCCAATCACAAGAACCACCGGAAGCTTTAAGGGCTGCTTAGCTGAGTCAGCTCAATCACGATGGAAGACTGGACCACGGCTAGCGGATTTTATTTCTCCACCATTGCCGAAGAAACCTCGTTTCTATCGGCCATATAGCCCACGACCAGTCGAGCAGCTTCCGGACCCTCCAACTCCTCCAGGTGTTCCAGAGTCGGAGCCGGACAACTTCATTCCTAACCTTGCCGATTGCGAAGTCAGAAGTGAGGTGGGAGAAACTGAGGAACCTACACCTGCTGAGCCAGAACAACCCGTTAGGAGCAGGAGAATTCGTAACACAAGCACCCAGATCGTTCGCACGGTAACCTCCAGTAAGCTTTTCGGAAAAACTGACGAACGTCCTCGAAGAAAATAATTCATTTGAATTTTGTATATTAATTCCAGTGTTGGTTTAACAATATAGAAGTCAAATTGAATTCCATCGTTTCAACTTGTCTTATTTCGACAAATAGGGCGAAACCGTCAACTAATCGTTGATTAATTACCCATGGTGATTTGCGGAAAAATTTTAAGTTTACTATAAGCTTATTTACATAGCGACATGGCTCCACCACGGTCACGTAACTTCAGCATAACTAGTATGCCAGCTATTGGTATTCCGGATCATCCGAATCGACGTGATACTGGAGTTGGCAGTCAAAGTGGCTCAACGGAATCCAGCAGTCGAGTAGCCCTTACATCGGAAGAACGACTCGAGGAACTGAGGTGGCACGTGTCGAACGAGACACATTAGTCGTTATTCTGGGGCAACAGTGTCGCGAAATTGAAGAAATGGTTAATAACCGAGGCCGTCGCTTCATATTAAAACACTTGAAGACGCAAATCCAAAGCCGCTTGGATCAAGTGCGAGATGCCCATTTCTTGTACAAATAAAGATTATGGGAAGCCAAGAAGCTTGTGACAGATGCCTATAATTATATTATAGGTAAAGAGATTCGTGTCCGAGGAGTATCACAACAGGTAGATCATTAACTTGATCGACGTAACTCGCCAGCTTCTACTTGCAGTCGTGCTACTCGGAGCCAAGCCGATGAAGAATCTTTCTTCACCGTGGATGAATATCGCTACGACGATCCGCATCCCCAGACGTATGATCCAGTGCCAAGACATTCGATGGATAGAATGGATATTGATGCGATATCGATGCAGATTCGATACCTCTCAACCTGTATCGCCAATTGGCAACCCGTCGGCGGCGGAATATAATTCTAGACCATTAGAGTCATTGGGAAGAGGTGGTCCACCACCCCCTCTAACGACATCGTTCAGCAGCGATGACTGGATTAACAAGCGCTCACCTCCACCAAGGGAAGCTTCAGCGGGATTCAGCCCAAATTGGCTAATGAACGCATTGCCACAGATTAAGGTAACACCATTCAACGGTGATCCAAAGGAATGGCCAACCTTTATCTCGTCGTTTAGAGACATGATCCATAATGTGGTACCATCGGATGCCCAACGCCAAGGATTCTTAAAGCAATTGCTTACAACATAAGTGCGTTCTTATATAGCCGAATATTTGGACAATCCGTCCACTTATTATGATGCTTTAATACAACTGGAGAAGCGGTATGGCCAACCACAAGTGGTTGCTCGGAGCCATTTGATGGCTCTTGACGTGAATGTCTCCCGTTTACCTCCGCGGATGAGAAGCAACTGGGGCGTGAAAGTCTATCGCATGACCCCAATACGAGCTTCCCTCAAGGATCTCGCAAAATTGATAGACGAGATGGTGATGGGTGAATTGATGACAAGGCCGTCTAGTCATAAACCACCAGCCCCACAGAAGGAAAAGAAAGCGGAAAGTGCTAAGCCTTCCACAAAACCAACTCCTCTCTTTGGTAAAGGTCCTATCGTTTTTCACACCTCCACATCTCCGCTAGTCAAGAAACAACAGCCAAGTCATCCCAATGTAGATAACTCGTCGTCGCTGAAGAAAGGCGTTATCAAGAAATGTCTCTACTGTGATAACGCACATTCGATCAAAACCTGTTCCACATTCAAGGATCTAGACGTCACAGCTAGAGTGGAATAGGTGAAGGAGAAACGATTGCGTTTTAGGTGTCTGATTGGAACCCATCGGGGAACTGAGTGTCCCACCGAAATCGTTTGCAATATTGGTAACTGCAGTCAACGGCACCACCCTCTATTGCACGGAGCACCTCAAGTTTATCCCGCGAATGCTTCAACAGCAAAAAACGCAAGTCAGCCATCATCAAAATCGTCGGATGGTCGAGCAATGACCATTAAAAACAGGAACACGGCCATAAACACTTCCCTAGTGTAACGAAAGCCTACAAATATACCAATTTATTATGCCCACATTATTATCCTGTAAATACTCCTTTTGTCTTTAATTATATTCGCCTTTTACTCCTTAGCAACACGTATACATGTATTTCGTTTCCGTGATATTGCATTAAACAATTATGCGTCACCGAAAAGCTATTAGTCATCGACGCTTCGATCTGCTCTAATTGAACACCTGCGTCTGACGTATGTGTGATGCGCATATCACGCGATGAATAACAAATCACACTATTGGTCGCATGTGCGCAACAGTCAATCTCTTAAGTAAACATCCTCTGATTGGCTGCACGTGTCGATTGATCATTTGCTATAATTATTTGGTTCCCTCCCGAAATGCAAGGTTTCATGGGGAACCCACAAATTGAGAAAAGTGCAGTTTGTCCGTTTGTTTCAAGACGTTAAGTTGTAGAACCTTTCTCTTCGTAAACTCTTGAATTTTCTTCTAAGTTTTGTCTTAAAATTGTCTTTGAAATTATTCTAAACTTGTCTTTTTGTGAGCACTTTCCGTGCTCTTACTCTATCTCAAATTGACTGTCTTCTTGTGCTGCTACAACAATTTCCAGTTGTACTCTTCCGCTCTCTTACCGCCGTGCCCTCGCTACACGCTCGTGTAAGCTTCCACTTATGTTATTCTAATGTTATCCTTGATTGGACTTAGACTTGATATACTTGTTCTGTGTCTTATTGTATGTCATTCCTCGTGTATTACGTACGGCCTTATATTAGTGAATACACAGCATTCATTGTGGGTAAAACACGCCTCCGAGTTCAATATATGTCAAAATTAAGTACATTTACTTGGTAATATCATTCCCCTCATACGGGAATGTATTACACTAGCTATCGTTCCGGTCTAACGGGATGGAAATAGAAACTTTCGCTTTTCTAGATCCAGGAGCGACCGTTAACTTAATTCGATAGGATGTAGCTAGACAGCTGAAGTGCAAAGGAAATGCAAAGCATGTATCCTTTTGGTCGTTTCACGGCCAAGACCCGCAGTTTCAATCAACTACGGTCAGTCTGACTGTTAAGGCTCGTGATAGGTCCTTCGAAGCTGATTTAAAGCAGGTTTCTACTGTGCCGGCCCAGTACCTAAAGTTACCATGCTCGCCGAAGGAGTTAATGGAGATCCGAAGTCGTTACCCGTATCTCAAAGACGTAAAATTGGTTGACGTTGGAGAACCAACTATCCTAATTGGAGCTAGAAAACAATGGCTACATTTACGTCTCGATGAAAGACTTCCTCCGGTTGGAACCGACGCTCCCTTTGGTATACTGACGCCATTTGGTTGGACTTGCGTTGGCGATCTAACATTAGGGGTGCAGCAGCATGCTTCAACGGTTTGTCGTTCAAACAAACCATTCCTGATGGTGCAAAAACTCTGCTACCATGTACAAGAATCACCGACGGAAGCGCTACTTTTACGGTAAGTTGAGAAATTGTGGGAAACGGAAGAAAGCTTTCCAATTGTAACTCCAGCTTAACCGCTAAAAGCAGCCGAGGATTAACTAGCGAGAGAGAAATTCGAAACAACTATTCAATTCGATGGAACCAGGTATGAAGTAGGGCTACCCTAGGTTTAAGATGATATCGCACCACCTGATAATTACAATAGTGCATTACGTCGTCTCTTCTCCATCGTAAACAAATTCTCGCACAATTCGAACATTGCGGAAAGATACAAAGCCGTTATCGATGACTACGTGGGAAAAGGATTCGCACGGCCTCTCAAAGAAAGTGAATTGAAGGGCACCTTTGGGAGAAATTGGTACCTTCCCCATCATGGAGTTGTAAATCCTCGGAAACATGAAAATGTTAGGGTGGTCTTCGATGCTTCGGCCAAGTACCAAGGAGTTGCACTCAACGAAGTGCTGTTAAAGGGTCCCAACCTTATCAACGATATAGGTGCTACCCTTCTACTCTTTAGAGAAAAGCCGGTGTTCCTATCTGGGGATATTCAGCAAACGTTTCTTCAAGTTGGTGTGAAGAAAGCCCGCCGTATATGAAATGCAGGGCAAAGATTTACCTACGGAGAGAACCTTAGGCGTTTTGTATGACAGTGAAAGCGACAGCTTCTTTTTTTATGTTAAAACCGACGTCGAATCTTGAGTGCAGTGTCCACCTTGTATGACCCACTGGGGTTTTTATCACCAGTGATCCTTAGCGCCAAAAGAATTCAACAAGAATTATGGCTTGTCGGTGTTGACTGGGATGACCAAGTTCCCGTACCAAGTTCCCGTAACTAAGTAATTCAACACCAGTGAAACAAATGGACTACTAATCTTAGCCAGCTCGAAGCGTTCAAGATCCCGCGAGCTTTAACTTCGTCCAGTGACATCCAAGACATCCAGCTGCATGCCTTTGGCGATGCATCCACTGTCGGGTTTGGCTCTGTAGTATATCTACGAGTAGCCTATCGCAATAATATCGTCACTGTAAATTTCGTAACGTCAAAGTCCCGCGTGGCACCCCTTCGTCCGCTAACCGCTTCGAAATTAGAACTCCAAGGAGCAGTTGTGGCACTACGCCTTGTGAAGTTCGTTCAATCGACCCTGCGTATTCCAATCAATCAAATCATCTATTGGTCTGATTCTAAAACTGTCCTTCAGTGGATAGCCTCAAAGACATGTCGCTTTCAGACGTCCGTCGCTAATCGAATTTCCGAAATCTTAGAGCATTCTCAGCCAACTGAATGCAGACATGTCCCAGGTACCGAAAATCCAGCAGATGAGTGCAGCAGAGGACTCTTTCCTGATGAGATGATGAAAAATTAACGTTGGGTAAATGGCCCAGCCTTCTTGCAGCAAGAAGAAAAGGCCTGGCTCATAACCATTAAACTTCCTGAACCTTCTGTCGAAGATCCAGAGGTATCAGCCACCAACTGGATTGGGCTCGTTTACCGCACTGCTGAAGAAAATAGGATCCGCTCATTATTGGAACGAAATTCCAACTGTGATTTAGTTATGCGAATTGTTCCATGGGTTCTTCGTTTTATCTACAACTCGAAATTGAAATCGTCAAATCGTGACAATTCGCGGATTGGTGTGAAATGCATTCAGCGCACTGCAAATTATTGAATCAAATCGCCACAATTGGAGACATATTTTGATTAAATGAAGGCTTTAAAGGACAAAAAGCCTTTAAAATTGAGTTCGACGCTGATAATTTTATCGCCATTTCTGGATGAGGAAGGAATATTGCGAGTAGGAGGTCGCTTGAATTACGCTCCTCTTTCGTTCGACATCAAGAATCCCAAAATCCTGCTTCACGATCATCCACTCATGCGTTTAATCGTCATGAGAGAGCATGATCTACTGTTTCATCCATCTCCAGAAAGACTGCTCAGCTCAAGAAGGTCTTTCAATATTGGATCATCAAAGGACGAGTAGCTATCAAAAGGTATCTGCACAAGCGCTTTACTTGCAAACGGCATAGAGCTACTCCCTGCATACCTTTAATGGCCCGCTTCCTCGTCATCGTCTTGTTCTGTTCCAACGTCCTTTCACCCATGTGGGATTGGACTATTTCGGCTCGCACCATTTATCGCCGCAAAGTAAAACGTTATGTTTTACTAATAACGTGTCTCAACACTAGAGCGGTACACTTGGAAGTTGCAGCCTCACTTGACTTGTCGTCTTTTTTGATCGCGTTTGCCTCGTTCACCGCTCGAAGAGATCGTCCGTCAGTCGTGTATAGCGACAATGGAACGCAAATTGTTGCTGGAGACAAGGCAATTTAACTAGGCAACGAGCGTCTCAAGGAGCAAAACATCGTCGGACAAATGGTGAAGAAAGAAATCGAATGACATTTCTCACCATCATTAGCGCCACATTTCGGAGGCGTTTGGGAAAGTCTCGTAAAATCAGCAAAGGTGGCTCCAAAAGCCATTGTGGAATCACGTTCGCTTATCGAAGAGCTTTCACGTGGTTTCGTGATTCAGGCCGAATCGTTGTTGAATGTGCGCACCCGGACCTACTTCAGTGTGGACCCTTGAGATCCCGAACCACTTACCCCGAATCATTTTTTGTTAGTACAGAGCTCGCCAAATCAGAAGACGACGTCATCGAGGACGAGAAATTGTATTCTCGAAAATATTGGGAGGTGCAAGTCATGACGACCCACTTCTGGCGACGATGGCTTTAAGAGTATCTTCCCACACTCACTGACCGTCGAAAATGGATTTCGATAAGAGAATTTGGCAGTGGACGATACCGTGCTTGTGGTGGCCCCGAATTCCCCTAGAGGATATTGGCCCATTGGTCGTGTAACCCGGGTCATCCCCAGTTCAGATGGAGTCGTCCGATCGGTGTTCGTCAACACCTCTACTGGAGAATACCACCGCCCAGTGTCTAAATTATGTTTATTAGAGTCTGATGTTACTGATGTATAATTGTTTTCTCTGTAATCAGTAACAGGCCCCGCTGTTAAAGACAGAAGTCGTTAGGAGTAAATGCAATTTAATTTTCGTTTTGTATGTGTGTGTGTGTGTGTTTGTGTGCTTGCGTGTTTGTGTTATCGCCGAAGGGAAAACACGTCTGAACTTGTCTGACCTTGGCTGAACTAACCCTTTGTTTTTTTTTATAAAAGGTTACCCTCCCTTACACTTCCGCCCCCCATTTACACCTAAAGCTAATTGTTCGCGCTAGCGCCCCTCTTTTGTTTTTCCCCTCTCCTGCATTTCCGCCGTAGTCGAAGACGGAGGAAAATGCAGCAACGAGGCGAGTCTTAATCGTTTTCGTGGTGGTAGCAGTCGCAACCTGTCGCCCCAATTTTCGGTGTTGTAGCCTCGTGTCGTGTGTTAAATACAATTCGCAGCGCAGCCCTTTTGGCCACTGAGTTAACCACATCCCGTCTTCGTCATTTTTATTTCGGTGGCTAACAAGGAGCAACCAGTACCTTACTGCGTACCACTCAAGAAGAAAACTCCTCATCACAATCAATAAGAACCCGAACTTTCCACGATGACAGAACGACATACTACAACTTACGAAGTCGTAATCACAAACTGCATTACTAAATGTTACATTTTTCCACAGATGGATGCAACTTCTAAACTGCAAACGTCGCTTTCATCAATTCGAACAATTCTACTAACACTTTGCTTACTTTAATTTATCAACCCCACTCATCCTATTTACGCCACCGTTTGTGACTGCAACAACGTAAAAATCAGAGAAATTGTGTATCTGGAATCCCCATATTACTGCAACAAGGACGCAATGGAAAAGAAGAGAAGAAGCAAGAAGACCCAACAAGGATACCGACGTTTTATACCATGATCACCAACCAAAAACCTGCAGCGAGCTGGAAAGGATGAACTTGCCGACAGTAGACAAAAATGAAGAAGATAACAGGGTCTTTCTGGAATGGATCTTTTGACACTGTATACTCTCAAGAAACAAAATTAATTACACCCCTGGCGAATGGTGAAAGATATAAAATGTGGCGAAAACAATATGAAGACGGGGCCAACAGGTCTCAGCTTTACCGCAACACCTACAGATGATGGAAAATGGTTCGCAATAAGAGAATACCATACCCTCAACTGCGTCGCAGAACAAATAACACTTCGCCAAGAAAAACCTGATCAACCCATTGAGAACCCTTTCGGATTGCTAAACACAGCTCAGCAAGAAGGGCAATACTTCATTAATCAAAACGTCATCGTATGGGGTGAGAGGACCCGACGAACTACTCGTACTCCCAAACGTTATTAAAAGGAAACGGTTACCTGGAGATTCCTCGTACTCCAGATATCAACAACTATAGTGGTCTGTACGACGATAATCGACAAATAGAGATCTCTTTCCTAAACAAACCTGATAGAGACGTAGCGGCAGTTGGATTTAAGGTAACAGGGATCCCTCTGACACACCTCACATTTCCTGCAGAAACAACAAAGATATTGTATGAAACATTCAAAACCACAATCAACATCTGCCTCAAGAATACCAAGCTTATTACTTCAGTTTGTGAAGAATACAGGGATCTACATTAATCTAGACCACAACGTTTTCTCCTTCAAGAGATCCATTTCTTGTTTAATACTCTGATCGAGGACGAGCAACTCGGAATTCGGCTCTACAGCATATCCTATGCCTGGGGAACTATTTGACTGGTACACAAGAAAGAAAAAATTATGAACCAAGAAGAAAAAAACGCAAAAGAATGCAACAATCTAAATTTTCTACCAGCCTGGAAGCAGCAAATCACTAACAACATACTCACAATTATCAGCAGGCGAGCTACTACCGTCGGGAACAGAGTTCGAGTATATCGTCGACCAGACAATACGAATTTATAATTCCAACATCTATTTTACGGAAACAACAAATAATCATGTATTCGTTGCAACTTGTTCGAAAAACTCAACCAGATGCATATTAGAGAAAGACAACTTCTATCTAACTTCTCAAGAGTCGGAAATGTGTCTAACGTGTAAGTGAAGGGATGAAATTCTGAAACAAGAACACTGTTCTATGGAGGAGGGAACCTTAAGAAATCAGCAGTGGTATTTCCAGACAATAAACATCAACCCGGAAATTGTGGAAAACTTTACACCCTCCCGCATTACACTTCAAGAAATTCGAGAAGTAAGGATGGAGCAAAGAAAAACAGTAACGACTACAATAAATTCACCTTTTTTTGGTGGAATACTAAAAACGAATCATGGCACTGGAAATATCATCTGGGGCATGATTGGCTGGGGATTATTGATGAACGGACAGAACCCGAATGAGAAATGTGTAACGCACTATGAACTTGATAAACCACTCACTCTGGAAGAATGCGACGCAGATTGGACGAAATGCCAAGAAGAACTAAAAGAGTTCCTTACAAGTAATGAAAAATACAAGTATCGGTGGGGAACTGCAGTAGAGCAAGCGAGAAAGGCCAAGCATTCGAGTATAAAACCGACTTCACCATAAGACCATTCAACACTAACAACTGCATCAAAGCAAACACAACTATACTTGTCCTACAAAACTGTGCCAACTCGGGCTCGATTTGGGGCACTTTCGAACATACAGGACAGCTCATGACAACGGATAGAACTGGGTTACAATCACCAGCGTCCGACAGAAAGTGTCTTACGTTAAAAGTAGGACGTCTGTGTCTTGGACATTGCCGTGGGGCAATTAGCATCAAGCAGCAGTTCAGTTTTGAATACCGAAATCCACACCAAATATGGACACTCTCGGCGGCAGCTATTATGGCCCTAAGTGCTGAACAACCATTAGATGCCCTCCATCCCACCACTACTAAAACGGGAGGAGAAATCGAACAACGAGACAATGCCCACTACACAAAAATCAGCCTCAACAACTTCGAGTACAACGACAACAGCAAAATCCACTACTAAATTAACTTCAACAGCTATAAAAACGACACTGTCAACAACTAATAAACCAACCTCTACATCTACTAAGCCAACCACTACAACTACTAAACCCCCAACTACAAAGCCTACAATGCCATCTACAGAACTAACAACAACGACTCCTAAGCAAACAACAACAACTAGACCAACGACTACAACAATTAGAGCAACAACAACAACAGCTAGACCAACAACCACGACAACTAGAACAACAACAACAACGAGATCTACATCAACTACAACAACAAAGTCTATAACGACTTCTAAATCTGAAACCCCAAGACCAACAACACCCTCGACAACAACTAAAACGGCTCAACCAACAACTACGGCCGCAACGACAACTCAATCGACATCTCTAACAAGTGAACAAACAATTCAGACCACGGAAAACCACATGAATCAGAATCCCACAGAAGAAATAGGCTTTGAAATCATCGAGGACAACGAGCATCCAGTTTGGCAAGGAAAACCCGAAGCAGCATCCCTAACACTAGAAAAAATGCCGGAAGCACCAACATAAGAAAACCCCAAACAAAAGAGAAAACACCAGAAAATGAAGAGAATGGCTTTCATAAAAACATTAATGAATTCGAAGATAAAGTCATATTTCAGATCAATAAGTTGCACGAACAATACAAAATCAGAATTGAAACTGAACATGAAAACAAACTCGTGAAAGAAATTCGAGACGTATATTGCCAACTTTCTACAATAAAGAGAAACCAAGCTGTGTTTTTGGCCCAAGGTAACGGCATTCTCGCCGCGTCAACTATTGGGCTGCCTATTTGCTCGAGGTTACAAGGCTCCGGGCAAGCATTGTCGCTACAACAGTGTTAGGCAAAGAAAATTTTCGTCTCCGCAAAAGAATCCAAATGTGTATTTCAATTTTTCACCTACGAAGATTGAAATTGTACAATTGGAGTGGTCGGATGGTCGATCCATCCGATCTCCGATCTCCGATTGTTTCTGGAAATCACACCAGTAAACCTATACGCATTCCCGCATATCTGGGAACACAATTCAACGGATTTAGATTGGATAAAACAAAAACCAAGCATTCACATGCCGAATTTGGACTTCATTACAGAATTTGAAGAACTACATTTAAATAGCTTCGACTACGGACTAAAAATCCATTCAGCGCACGAAAAAATGGAGATGGAACAACTAAACATCCTGAACGACGTAGTAGGTAGAATGCATGAATCTGAAGCGAATTCAGTATCTGACATTGTGATGCAGTGCCGGTCCAGTTATAGAACCGGCCTGTGCGTGGTTCTATAACTGAATGGTTCTATAACCAAGCACCCGATCTTAGAGCCACCTATCGTCGATTCTTTCCTCCTTCAAACTTTAACGGTCTTAAAGCGTAAGAGCATATAGCACAGCGGAAATGCTGTTCGCTATGGATTTAGAGTCCTGTGTTCGAACCGCTGGTTAGATTAACTTTTTAAGATTTTATTCTATGTGAAATATAGTCTATGAAAACGAATTATTTTTTCTTCTGAAGAAAAACATTTTCTTGGTTTTTTTTACTTTAAAAATTAAAAAATTTATAATTTAAAATAAAAGTTCATAACACGGTTAACGGTGGCGCTGAAACACGGCAAAGAAAAATCGGTTCGGTAACCGAGCCGGTCCCATAGCTAGGCGGTTCTATAACTGGACCGGCACTGTGTCAGAAAAACAAGATTATCAGATAGGAACCATGTTTTCATGGTTCCACACTTTAAAAATCCTACGCCTATCAATTATTGAATTTCTAATACGCATGCGCATATTCCTCATTTGCAACCCATTTGCGAAAATTACAGAAAAAAATCGACGAACAAGAAGATTACGGAGCTATGGAATGGAGGAAGATCACGAGTTAACATCAGTGATTACAAATTCCAACACCGAAGCAACAGATGAAATCATAGAACAACCATTTACTAGAATTGTAGTACCGACATCACTTACCTCGGAAAGAATTCTACAATCCCTTCCTACTCAACCAAGAGCACCTAAACAACGCCTGTACCCAGCAGTGGAAGAGAATTGGGAAACAGAAACAACTCGCAAATGTACGGCAAAACACACAACATGCACCTACGTTGTAGGATACGGAATTGCCTGGGAAGATCTTTGCTGATACTCAACGGAAGTTGAAACAAAAACGAACTAACTAACAAAATTATAAAAAACAAAACAAAACGAAACAAAACAAAACAAAACAATAATCAAACAAAACAAATTCAACAGTAATAATAACAACAAAATAAGAAAAGAAATAATCGAAAAAAATAATAAACAAAAACTAAAACAAACTAACAAAGCACATTAGGGATGTAGTATAGGAAAGATAGGGGGAGCACAAGTAACAAAATTCAGAAGATTTTAAAATTGGTCAACAGCACTAAAAAAGCCACGGATGAGTCCACTACCACTAAGATGGAAGGTTTCGGTGTCATAGTCCATGGTATAGAAATCACAGTAAAATAAAAAATTTAAGGAACTTAAAAAACTTATGAAACGAAGAAGAGAGTGATAGGGAAAACGGAAGTGAGTCAAAACGGAAATTAGTCGGATTCCAACTTAACAACAGTGCTAACGAAAGTGACGAACTCAGTGAGCAAACAAACGTTTTTGAACAATCTAATAACAATCCAATTGAGTAGTACGAAATAACTGCTGTTGTGAGTGACAGTGAAAACGAAACGAATAGTGACACTAATAGTGAATAACGAATAGTGAATAAAACTGCACTATGAAAACGATTCCCACACTTTCGGCATCAAGAGCTGACGCCGTATGTAGAAGAGTACAGGCTACTGCACGACTGAGTAAGGGAGAAGTTTTTTTAGATCTGGTAGACGCTCCAAGAGAAGAGATACGGAGATTCATACTGGAGAAACTAGGACCTGCAGTGGGGAATCAACGCCGAAAGGCAGAATTCCTAAATGAGATAATGAATGGACGAAAACTGCTGCATCGGAGCGTTAAAAGGGATATATTGGATGTAACAGATTTGCTGTTATATTACGGAGCTGACCCAGACATAGAAGAAAACGGCCAGACTATCGCACAAAGAGCAGCGGGTGGAAACAACAAGCTCCTTCTAATGATATTGAGGATGCACAGATGCAGATTCGCAGTATACAACAGTCAAAAACCAATACTATCGCCTACGGCCATGAGGATATCGCCCAATACCTATGGAACGCTTCTAATGGAGCACAAATAGCGAGAGACAATAATACTAGTCTTCATTATGCAGCAAAATATGGAAATAGAGAAATAGCCAAATCAGCGTTTCGAGAGCAAAGTATCGACATTAATCAAAGATGCATACCTGGTAATTTTACGGCGCTGCATGTGGCAACAATATTCCACCACACGGATATAATGAGTATCATGATTCAACATAACGCCGAGATGGAGGAACGAGATTTGGCTGAAAGAGCACCGCAAGACTACGCAACCGACAAAAGTCGAAAAGAAGTGTTTGAATACTGGGAAGAGAATAGAAAGCGAAAAGCATCTGATAGTGAAGATTATTAAATAAGGCGAATAACATTCAAAAATTTATTTCTCAAACAGAAATAATACAGTAATCCATAAATCACTACAAAAAAATCAAAACACTAACCAACAGCAAATAACGTAATAACTTCCAAACGAATGTGGTCGTGAAGATATTCATCAGCTTCAAAAAATTCTTCGGTTTCTGGATATTCTGGAAAAGAGCCTTGAAAAACATCACAAGGATCCGGTTCAAGACCAGCAGCGAGGTCTGCAGCCACCCGGTCTTCAGATAGTATATGAAACCGTACACGGCGTGAAAAACGGTGGAAGTACGAGGAGACACTTAACCACTTAGGCCGAATATCAGTAACGCCTTCGGATAAAACACATCGAAAGCCGACGAGACCAACAACAAAATACGGTAATCAAAGAGAGAATACCCACGACGAAGGCGCGCAAAATTTTGATATTTCCTAAAATAGACAAAGTGGACAAGTTGAAAAAAAAATGCAAAAAAAACGAAAACAAAGGAAATACTTATTATAATGAGACCAATCATCGGCCTTCGAACAAGTCATGGGATGACACATCGGATAAATGTTTTCTATCAACTGTTGCCGTAAAGTCAATGCTTCCTGGGCCAAGGACTGGTAAAATAACTCCTCCAATTACCTTTACTAGCCATTGTCCTTTTTCTAAAGAACATCAATTTTTCATTGAAAAAAAATAGTACGTTGGTCTGACATCTGGTGACTAGCTCCTGAGTCCGCAAAAAAATCGTTAGTGCTGCGCGCTGAAAAACAAGTAGAAGGCAATTTTCTTTGTATTGTTTTCTCGATTCTCGGATGAAACATCATTTCTGGCATTTCTCTATCTTTCTTCAGCTTCGTGACGCAAATGAGTTCTACAATTGATCATGATATGTTGGGCTTATCATAGTAAAAACCTATTTTTTCATTTAAATTCTAAGTATCATATCCGCGACCGTGTCCTTGGTGGTCACCTCTTTTGCTTCTGTAACCGCAAGTGCCTCCTCTTCCACTACGCTGGTGGCTTTGAGCAGCAAAGCTTTGTTCTAGATGAGTCGACGACAGCAAAATAGGCTTCATCATTCGGTTCTCTTTCACCATTGCACTTTTCAAGTGTTCGGAATTCTTCGATCATCAGTCTTAAAATCAACGCAGTTACCGTTCTTTCCTGTATACCTTCAGTTTTTCTTCCGAAACATGACCAGATATTCCCAAAAGGTCATCGTACATTCTTTTTGAAGTAGCAGTGTGACCAGAGATTGTAGGACTTGGATTATACTTGTACTGAAAGAAATTTCCTAGGCTCATCACTATGAAGTGGAAAACCAGATATTGAGATATCATACAAGATAAACAACACAACAAGACAACACAAAAAATGCTCACGAGATTCCAGTTGCCTAATTGTACATGAATGTATCAATTGTTGTCTTTAAGGCTCTGCCCATATCACTGTTAAGTGGACATCAACATTCTCTTGAGCAATAGCCGGTGGACTTCGCAACCGGTGGCAAAGAACCACATCATGGAGGAAGCACTAGCAGCCCTTCGAACGCCTACGCGTATAGACCTGGTGGGGACGAGCCCACACCTAAAAATTTTAATGGTTAATCGGATGTCTTGTCTCGGTTCCGCTGCTGATGTACCTGTGGATCGAGTATCGGAGGACGAGTAGTCACGTACACATCTATTGTTGGCTCGTCTTGGGAAGGTGTGAGAGCCAACAGATAAAAATAAAGGCCAGCCCGACCTGAATGCAGTGGCGTGAATGTCTCGGCTAAATTTCAGTTAAAGTAGCTACTTCATGTTAACGGAGCTAGAATCGTGTAGAATGCATTCAGTTACACATTATTTTTTAATGTTTTAACGTTATTTCTAATTCTGAAATTTGCCCCTGTGTTTCTTTCGAAGGGCAATCAAGAGTTTTGCTACGGAACTAATGAATTCTTGGTTTTGCCTCTCTATATTTTAGCTTATTTAAATACTGTTGCATTATTTTCAGTGGACTTTTCCAAACTGTTCAGATTTTTAAATTATTTTTTCTCGAGATGATTGAATGTCCTCAAAGATTGAATTTTTATCACCCAGAAGAGTAGTATATTACTCCTTTGCTACTCTCTCGCGTCGAGGTCTAATAGTTTCTATTATTTTGTTGGAAATGCAAGTGAAAAAAGTGTTTGTATTCGACAAGCAAATTATCTAATTGATTTCCAAGAGTTGGAAACACAATTGCCATGCACTGTCAGGCTTTTCTACATTCCCTTCTATGGTTTCAGACCATAGTCACTTGCAATCGTCGATTTACGAAGTGTTCATCACTGCATCTAAATGCTTGATCCGGTTGTCAAGTTTTGTTAAACCAAATCCGTTAAAGGCTGGCAAATGACCTGATCACGGAGAGATACCATCTGTTGCTGTTGATTTGTAAAAAAACAGGTTTTGGCTCAAACAAAACCTTTGAGTAGTTTCTACCAGGTAAGATTTCTCTATTGTTTACGACAGATGCCAACCTGAGCAAGAGAAATCCAACTATTTTCTGTCAAGGATGGCATATTATGCAGGTCGTACATTCCTCACTCCGAAATGAGGCGATAATTTTTGCAAAAACAAGTAGTGGTACTGTTGCAGTACTGCAACTGCTAGTTAGCCCTCGGCTATTCTATCCCTTCATTAGCCTTCGGCGATGTTATCTCTTCAGCCCTTATTGTCTTCTCGGGGAGACAAATGTGTGACCAGGCAATGTGTAGGCGACGCGCTCAAAGTACGTACGTTGATAAACTAGTCGGCGTTGAACCAGATACAGAAATTTGATCGGTTGATTGATTTCTCATTGTTTCATTCTGTTTTCTCGCCACATTTGGTGGCAGCGGCGAGATTCTAACTGAAGGTAACAATTCCATTGCCGCTGCGATTCGTTTGACCGAAAAAAGGAGAAAAGCTAATAGATCGCTTCTGGCTCAAACATTTTGAAGTGCAATGTTACAACTGTTCCGGCTATGGCCTACCTCACATGATTGCCCCCTTCCTAATCCTCGGTGGCCCACGACAACAACGGGAATCGCGTCTGCTGACCCCTCGGGGCAGAGTCGGCAGTAAATTTTGTTCAAGGATCCATAATTAAACCGTTTAGTGAAGTCCTTTCATCGAAATGGATGTTTTTCGCATATTGTCGTATTGCTTTGTTCTGACCCAAACAAATTTGACGCGATAGCCAATTACAAACACCCACGCATCATAAGAGAACAATTATCTTTCATATGACTAGCTTCATACTAGTCAAAACTCTTGACCCTTTGTGGCGTTCTTTCAAGACATCCCGACAGACGAAAATGAAATATACATCTCGAATCTATTTTTAGGATTCACGCACCCAGACCGTTGCGACAACAAGGCGATAAAGCCAGCCACCAGACGGGAAAGGCGTGAAAGGATACGGCTATGGTGGTCAATCCGTTCGCTAAGAAGATAGCTAAAATATTTTTTCGTGTATACATGTGTAGCATGCCGGACATGATCTGTTAAACATAATGATATAGCTCATGAGCATCTCCACCTTACAGTGTTTTTCACATACTCGTATTAGCCGCTTTTTGTGGAATGAGCGTAGCGTTTACCGCTACAACCTGCGATTTCATCAGTTTAGCGACGAAGGCTGCAAACCTAAAATCACTTCAGCGGTCCCTGTTCGAGTGTACTATGACGTGTATTCTACGCTTCCGGTCACATAGAGATTATTTTGACATATTTGCACCATGTGGAAGATGAGTAAAACAGTGTATCGCGACTTTTTTATAGTGCGGCCGCGTAAAAAACCATCGCACGCCGCTAGACGTTACTGCTGCCGAATGACAAAAATTGCGTGAATAACGGCTGTGTGACAGTTACCATCCATGTAAAAACTACCAAATAGTAACCCACTTTAACTTTTGCTTCAGGCGGGGAGAAGCGGGAATCAGGGAGAATACAGGTTTGACTTAAAGACCACCGTTAACATCAGCTCTCCTAAAGAAAATATCCCTGCATCTGCAAACGGTTCTTTTGAGTCCAATATTGCGATCAAAGTGTGGGACAATTCGAAAAAAAAATTCTCAAGAATGTCAAGCTAAACAAGTGTGAGGAGGGTGTCTTCCAACCTTCTTTCTCTGTGTGTATGAACATCGTAGCTCAAACACAATTATATCCGAGATATTTCAGTGGAAATGTCAAACGGATTAGCAGACAAAATTCGAATACTCAAATGTCAAATCCGCGAGACTGCGGATAAAAATGCCATTAACCCAGCTCAGTACAACGGCTAGCTAGCCGTCAGTTACTGTTGCCTACCCAATAGCACGAAATTTCGACCAACCGGTAAAACCGTCGCAGTGCACACCACGGGTAGTAACCTTTTCGGCAGCCATCACCGACTGCGGCCCCCAGCCAAAAGTAGGAAACTACAATATCAGCGTTGAGGGATGGGAACTAATGGAGTACAGGGAATGCTATTGGCTTCGTCATCTTTAACGGCCGCGGTCACAGCTGCAAAAACGGGACTTTGAAACCTGTAGTGCCCTCTGTAGTAGTCAAAGGCACCAAGCTAATCATCGCCTTATCGTATGAAATGGTTAATACGCACGGCACAGAGCTACTACTGCATCCCGCGTTAAAACAGAACCTTCTTAGCCCATCCGAAGCCATGGCGGACATTTAAGCAACAGTCCACGAACACAATACCAATGCCATAAGACTCACCCACCATGGTAGGACCGTCTTACTCAATTTTACTTACAACGCGCCGCACGTTTCCTTTATGTTAAGAGTCGGGAGCTGGCTTAGAACCTTCGGCTTACTATCAGGAATACGCATCGTCCTAGCCCTAGGATTTCCATTCTGTGAACTAGTTTCCATTCTTTCTAGTCATCCCATGCTTGCCTGTTTTTCGACATGCAACCCCTTCAGCTGGCTAGCAACAAAAACCACAAGGGAAGCGGATATAGAAACCGGCAGCCACAGCGCCGCAAGCAGTACACCGTCGGTTCCAATAAACATTTCATCTACGTTCCTTCTGCAGTGCAGCAGAGTAACAATTCTGAGACGTCACAGCCGATAAATAGAACACCAGATGGAAGAGCAGGAACATCACACTGACAAGCCGTTCCTGTACTTCAGCGACAATAAACGAACAAACGAACAAACCAGCAAATAAAAGGGGGTCGAAAACCAATGTATCCCCTGTGTAGCAAAGATAGTTAACGAAAAAAAATCTACTGTCCTAAACCAGGGCAGGTGGCGCAGACTGCAGTAGCGACCATCAGCCATCACGTGGCTGCACTATATATCACAAATGCACCAACAAATACAAAATTTTTCACCTCTCTACAACCCTTTCCCACCTTACCTGTCCTTTAGTTTTCCCACAGTTGACCTTCCGCAACGCATTTTCTTCGCAAAAGTACAGTTCCCAGCCGCTCCACTGCTTTACCTAACCCAATTCACCTTTTCACATTATTTAAATCCCGACCTGATGTTGAAAAATCAGACTACACACCTACAACCCAAAAGCAGCAAGAGTAACCATGGCCAACGCCTACGAAACCTGCCCCGTCGGCAATCATAGTCATTCGGAAGATATCTGTCCATGGTGCCAACCCGCCGTATCCAGTTACCAACCCGAGAAGCAAATTTTATACCAGTGGACTAATATACCTCTGCTGGTGCACTCATCAAAACAATCGGAACTGCTCGGACGCAACAGTTCATCTGCATCCGGTATCACGGAGACGATCATCAACCTTCCGTCGGAAAACGTCATTTACAATCGGTTGCGATGAACAGCGGCATAGGGCGCCACCGCAGCAAGAAAAGGATGGCAGTAAGCACGGAAGAAGATTGAAAAACTTGTGGCGCGTTTTGGTCACTCCAGGGTACGCCGACGACGATGATTATCGTGTACAAGGATACGTGCCCACCCATTACCACCACAACACCGGCTACGCAAATAAAAACGCCCATGAAGACCATCTTCCCAGGTTTTCCACTACATCGCCTAAAGAATTCGATTACGCAAACCCTCAGAAAAAAAACCATCCTGGAGCCACCATTATCTCCCATTCAGTCTTTTTTATTGATGCACATCTTGTGAAACCATCCGTCGCAACCATTCCCGTCACATCCGATAAACTCCAATCTTTTTTTCTTGATTCAAGACATTTCCTTATCAACATAAGAATGGTATAGACATTGGCCACTATTGCATGCCTTTGTAGAAGGAAGGGACTGTTGACAATCACCAGTCTGCATTCCATCCATCCATCTGGACTGGTGCAAATCACTCTTGAATGCCATCGTAGAAGGTATGGACTGCTGGAAATCACCAAGTACAGCACAGATTTCTTTGCTATCAATCCCTCTTCCTTTGCACACACCTGTAAATAACAAATCAGCATTGTTAATCAAACAGTATCAACAAAAAGAAAGAAGAGTTTCTAATCTAACCTGGTTACAATCAGCGTGGTAAAATTACTTAGGGCAAGTTAGGCAGATGAACACGAAAATAAACAAAAATAATTTGGTAGACGAAAAATAATTTTTGAAAAAATAATAAAACTTGGCAACGCCACCCTGAGGTGTAATAGCATGTATTGGCCATTGGAGTACCTCATCGGTGAGGTGCAATAGGCGTGACCCCGAGATAAAGAGACACACGGCAGCAGTTTGATGACTTGATGCAGGCGCTACAGTCGCACCAGGCTGGGAACGGCTCGTTAAGGAGTCTGGTTAATGCCGGACCAATGGTAAATTGATCATCGAATGCGGTTGTCGAAGGCATCCCAAAGTTTGAAGGACGTACGTGGACAGGTTGGCGACGTCTGAAGATTGGACAGACGTCAATCGGTTGCAAGTCGCAATTAGGCGCTGGGACAGACAGCGTTGATGTGGCATGTTCACATAGGACATACCCACGCTGATTGGACAACTTGGTAGATTGCGTTGATAAATCACTTTTACCGTTGTCTTTCTATTGCAGATTGGAACCGGCTAATCCAGTAAAGAGTCCAAAAACCAAACAAGTCTGGCATGGAGTATGCGCTGGACAAATACCGACTCTGCCGACTGTCACCAACTGTAATGAAAGAGATGCCTTCCCGTTTTTGATGAACGGATTGACGAAGTAGGAACATGTAGCTGCTATTAGGTCAACTGCACCGGAGGATATTTAGGGTTTCATCACAAGAATTCGACGTTGATCGCGTCGCAACCATGGACATTGATTTCAACGCGCTAAAATTCAATGCTCAAAGAAGATAGAGAAGACAGCACGATCGAGTGTTACGTGGCAGCAGAAGATCCAGCTGAGAAGTCTTCCTCGTCGTTTGTTACAGGCCTTAGGTTTGGAAAAGAATTAACCGAACATCTGAAGAACAGTTTGCTCGCATTAATCAAGAGAAGTTGGAGATGTTTCCCTGGGGGCGACGGACAAATTGGTCTCACGAGTCAAGCAGAACACGTTATTGACACCGGTGACGCACCACCCGGCCGGTCAACACCATATCGTGTTTCGAATACGAACGAGAAAGCATTTCCAATGAAATGGTAGCAAAAATGGTTCCGGGAGGAATAGCTCGATCGTATTCGAGTCCGTGGGCAGCTACAATGGTGCTTATGAGGAAAAAAGATGGCAACCATCGCTTTTGTGTGGATTTTAGAAAATTTTATTCTATGACTAGACGGGACGTGTAGGCTATCTCCTGCCGCTCATTGACGACGTTTTTGATCACCTGTCCGGAGCGAAATTTTTCTCAAGCCTTGATCTTGCCAGTGGCTACTGGCAAGTACCCGTGGCATCGAAAGACCATTGCAAAACGGCGTTGGTCACGCCAGATTGTCTGTACGAATTCTGTCGTCTGCCATTTGGACTAACAATGCGCCAAAGACTTTTTAAAGATTAATGGATAATGTTTTGAAGCGTCTGAAATGGCATATGTGTTGAAACACATACAGAATTTTTTAAATAATGCCCAACTTGGAGCTTGTTTATTAAATTTGAAATATCTTTCTCAATCTAGTCAGATGTTTTAACAATAGCCAACGATCATTTCTTGATTATATAACAAGTTACAGTTTTACCTTCACTCTTCGTGTTCTTACGACACTGTTCGTACCGTCTGTCCTCACTTCTATTTTCTTTTTATCAATATCAACGATTCTCCGTCGTTCTCCCTCTTCCCAGAAACTGGGTTGTGCAACCCTTGTTAGTTCCAACAACCACTCTCCGGAGTTATATGAATAGGGATCGGCCCCGATTGGCTCTAATCGGGTTCCCCGCCCCGCCCTGCCCCGAAAAAAGGCAATCGGGGCTGAATCGGTTTGGCATTTCGTCAGCCAGGGCGGGGCGGGGCAAAACCCGAGGTAAACCCGATTACCCCGACGCCATTTGCAAAAATGGCGGATTTAGGCGCGATATTTTAAAAAAGTGCGAAATTTGCTGACCTACGGGGTTTGTGATCGGGGCAATCGGGGCGAGTACCCCGATTACCGTAATAATAATCGATTTTTATACATCGATAAAGTTTTCAAGTGGATCGATTAATAACAATCGGGGTTGCATCCCCGATTACAAACCCCGATTAAACCCCGATTATAATCGGGGTTCGAAAATTTCCGCCCCGAACCCCGAACGCCCCTCCCCGCGCCCCGAATAGCAAAACCCGATTGGCAAAAAAGCACCCCGATTTAGGTCGGGGCCGATCCCTATATATGAATCCTCAACAATATCTGCTTAGTGTACTTAGATGATGTCCTGGTCTTTGAACGAAGTTTTGAGAAGCATCAAGAGCGGCTAGAAATCGTGCTTCTGCCATTAGATAAAGCGGGTTGTTGCAGAATGATGGTTCTGGGCCACGGCCGCTGGTATTTGTAAGTAGAAATTTGTCAGACGCGGAGTCGCGGTACCATGCAAACAAATTTTAGAGTTATTTGGCTACGCCCAGTTATTTTTTCCTTTAGAACTGGTGTTGTTATGGCAACATGTGTGAACACCAGTTCTAACTTCAACTTCAACTTCAACTTGAAGGCACCCAGCTGCTGATTCTGTTTAGAAGCAGCCAGTTTTGGAGTCTAAGAGACTCCTTATGCGCCGTTAGATGGAGTTTTGATTTAGAAATATGTCCTTTCGTAGGTAGTGCGTTTTCATCTTTTTGGGGGGACTGAGTTTTCTAAACGTTTTCATTTTGTGAGGGGTATAGCGTGGTAATGTTCTTTGTCTTCACTTCTCGCGTGTTTTTTGCTTGGAGTGGGGCTTAAAGTTTGTTTGTTTGTTTGTTTGTTTTTTTGTTGTGTTTTTGTTGTTTTTTGTTTGTTTATTTTGTTATGTTGTTTTGTTAGATAGGGTTTTTAGTTTTTTACAGTTTGTTGAGGATTTCTGTTTTTTTTAAGAAGGTAATGAGGGCTTTTTGGAATGCCTTTTGGTGAACTAGGGGAATTTCTTGTTGGAGTCCCAGGATTAATCTTAAGGAGAATGGTTGGTGGATGGAGGTAAGTGTTAACTTAAGAGTTTCTCTTTCTCTTTTGTACATACTACAATCCAGCATAATGTGTTCTACTGTATTATTTACATTACAATTCAGGCAATGAGGGACTACCGAGTCATCTTTCCTACTCATAATGTAGCTTATTCTATTGTGTCCTCTTCGTAGTCTGTGTAACTTCCTGAAAATTCCAATTGGTGTTTCTAGATGCCAAAGCAAGGGACCGAGCTGAGTTCTTCTTGTTTGATTTATCCTTTCTTTGCCATCTGTTCTTGTGGTAAGTTCTGTTATGATATCTTTTTTTATGATTAATCTCATGTAATTAACCATGTCTTTCCAGGAATAGAATGGATTAAGGATGGTGTAATTTGTGTGGTATCCTGCCTTAGCAAGTTGGTCAGTCTTTTCATTTCCAGGAATTCCTACGTGGCCAGGGACCCATATCTTGTGCAGTTGTCTACCTTCTTCCTGCAGTTTTCTTTGGAGGTACATTATTTCCTTACTGACTTGGTCTGTGTTTTCTCTGTTATGCACTGTGAGTAGTAAGGCTGCTAGGGAGTCGCTGATTATTATTGTCAGTTGGTCATTAGATTCACTATGGAGAAGTATTGCCCTTTCAATAGCGTGTAGTTCTGCCGCTGTAGAAGAGCATTACCGTGTAATTTTCCAGCTCTCCTGTAAGTCTTTGTTAGGGCAGTAAACTCCAAAACCAGCTAAATTTGAGTCAAGGTTAATTGATCCATCTGTGAAGTACGTTGGGGTTTTAGGCGGAAACTTCGACATATACTCATTGTATATCTTGTTCACGTGAATGTGGTCGAGAACTGCTACTTTCTTCGTGATCGGAAGCTTTTGGAAGAGGAAGGATTCGCTTTGCCAAGGTGGATTTCTGGGAGCGCTGTCCTTTACCGGTAGTTTGGTCGGCTCCCCCAATAACTTGTCAAATTCTTCTTTAGCTATTAACAGACTCGGCCTGTATCTTTCTTTCCACTTTATTTGTTCGTTTTCAAGTTTAAAGATGAGGGTTTGGACCGGGTTTCGGTTATTCTCCGTCATTATCTTTGCCATGTATCTTATGGCTAGATATTTTCTACGATGTTTTAATGGTTCTACTCCCAGTTCAAGATATAGTTGCTCAATTGGTGTTGACTTGAAGGCGTGTAGGATACATCTTAGAAATTTATTTTGGGTAGAATCAAGTTTCTGAAGGTTGCTTTTTGTTGTCGTCATTAAAACCGGCGATGCGTAATCTAGTACGCTGCGGACTAGACTTTTATAGATGCACACTAGTGTTTTGATATGTGGTCCGACTTTTCTTTGGCTTAGGTATCTTATAATTTTTCCGTTGTTTTCTGCTTTGTGGCAAATATTCTCAATATGCGCTTCCCAATTTAATTTGGTGTCGAATGTGACCCCAAGGTATTTGAAAGAGGATTGGTGGTTCAGCGGCTGCCCGTACATTTTGAATTTCGGGTTGGTCGGTTTGTGTCTCTGTCTTGAGAATGTTATTGTTGCCGATTTTAAAACCGAGAATTTTAGTCGCCATTTGGTGGCCCATTTGGTTATAAGGTCTAAGTGAGGTTGCATTACTAGTCTCGTCGAGTAGTTATTCATCGCTCTGCAGTATGTCACGATGTCATCTGCGAACTCTAGGTTACCGCAAAGCCGGGATGATTTAGGGAAATCGGACATCACTACTAGGAATAGTAACGGGCTTAGGACAGACCCTTGTGGGACGCCGATTTTTTGGAAGATAGTGTCCGAGGTTTCTCCGTCGATTCTAACTTTCATTGTTCTGCTCTTTAGGAAGTTTTTTTATCCAATTTAACGTTTTCCCCTTTACTTCAAGTCTAGCTGGCTTGAATAGAATCGCTTCGTGCCATGCTGAGTCGTACGCATTACAGAGGTCTAAGAAGATAACGTACATATTTAGTTTTCTGTTGAATCCTTCTTTAATTTTGGCTTCCAATGTCATGACTTGATCTAAAGTAGATCTTCCTTCTCGAAACCCTGCTTGACTATTTGGTAGTAGGTTGTTGGATTCTAAGAACCAGGCTATTCTTTTAGCTAGTATTTTTTCCATGAGTTTACTTCCGCATGATGTAAGGGCTATTGGACGGTAAGAGTCTGGATCACTAGGGTCCTTGTTTGGTTTCAAAATAGGGCATATGATGGAAGTTTTCCATTCAGCAGGGATGTATGAATGGTTAAATGATAGGTTAAATAGATGTAATAGTTGGGTTGTGTTTTCCCCACTAAGGTGTTGGAGCATGCTATTGTGTATGTAGTCTTCACCCATAGTTGTTTGTCTCAGTTGACTTATAGCTGTTTCCAGCTCTTTTTGTGTAATTGGCTCGTCCAGAATACTCTCTGCGTCTATTGCCTTTCTTATTTCTTTTTTCATATCTTTTTCCATTTGTTTTTGTGGGCTTGGGTGTGGGTTAGTTTGGTGTTTGCTAAATACCTCAAGGAGGATTTGGGCCTTTTTCTTAGGTTCCACAATTTGGGTGCCACACATAAGCTTGAGCTGGTTGGTTTGTAGAGATTTATTGGGTAGGCCTCTCATTGTGTTGATAAAGTTCCAGGCGTCTTTAGGATTTGTTATGTCTACACTTTTTAACCTCTTATCCAAGGCGTTTTTTTTCCGCTTCTCTTATAGTTTTTTTCTTTAGTGCCATCGCTCTATTATACTCTGTTCTATTTTCTGGAGTTGGCCATTTGGTGTATTTCTTCCAGGCTCTTCGGTATTCGGCTATTTTCTTTGAGCACTCTTCATTCCACCATGGTTTGTTTATGTTTTTTGAGCATCTTACTTCAGTGTTCAAAATAAAAGTTTCTTTGGATGATTCTAATACGGACTCGTGAAAGATGTTGAAAGCTTCTTGTGGGTTTTCGGACTCTATGAACTTCTTTTCAGAGAGTTTCCTCGTTATGGACTCGTTCCATTTAGGCCATTCTTTTTCTTTATATTTCCACTTTGGTTGAATTTTTTGTTTTATAATCTTCTCTTTCGTTTGTAGCTTGAAGATTATCGGCAGGTGGTCACTTCCCAGGTGGGGGCCGAGCTTGATGGAGGTAGAGTGGGCTAACTGCGATGACATTATTGTGAGGTCCAAAGTTGATTTTTTCCTTGTGACTGGATCAATTCTCGTAGGGAAGTTTTTAGGGGTGAGTAGAGTGAGGTTATCCGAATTAGTGAGGAAACTACTAATTTCTCTTCCTATTTTATTGGATAGGTGCGAGTTGGACCAGCGGGGGCTATGGCCATTAAAATCGCCTCCTATTATACAGTGGTTTCTCCTTTTAGAGAGGTAATGCAGGAGGTTCAGGATTGACTCATTCCCGTCAGGACAGTATATTGAGTATACATCAATTTTAGTTTTTATTGAGAATGTTATAGTAAAACCCACTATCTCACACTTTGGAAATTGTTGTACAGGTATTCTCGTCATTTGAAGATCCTTTTTGATTAGGAGCGCCACCCCTCCACCTTTATTTGTCTCACGATTCCAGAAGCAATTTTTGTAGTTGGAGAATGTTGGTGTAAATTTTTCGGACCACCAAGTTTCGGATAGAAGGACTACATCAGGTTTTGTTTGATAGAAATATGTTTTTAATTCGTTTTTCTTGTCTTTATTTAGCCCTCTTGCATTGAATTGTACACATTTGATTTCTTTAGTCATCATTTTCTATTTCTGTTTGGTTTAGCCAAGGTCCAGCCAGCTCCTCATCCAGGTCCATTTCGAATCCTGTCCAGCGGGTGATTTGTACATGCTTGGGGTTCTGGAGTCTTTAGCTTCGAGTTAATTGTTTTTTTGTCCTTTCTCAAGATTTTCATCGGGGGTCCGGTACCTGGCCTGTTTGTTGATAGCTTTCCAAACTTCTCATCAAGGTATTTTACAAGATACATCGTGTTTGTTTCCATTGATTTTTCCAACAATGTTAACTTCGCCTCTATTATAGGTAATTTGTCTAAGTTCTGCTTTATTTGTTTGATTTCTTCTTCTTAGTTTTTTTGTTTATGTTCCAGGTCTTCAATTCTGGCTTTAAGGATTTCAATTTCTACATTGGATATAGCAGCTGCAGAGTATCTATCGTTATCTGAAGTTGGTTCCCTTCCTAATAAAGGAATTGTGTTCGGAGTGTTCGAACCCGTCTTCGAGTTTTGGTAAATTTTGGCTTCAGCTTCTTTGAAGGAGATTTTCATCGTCATCGCAACTTTAATAATCTCTTCTTTCTTCTTGTACTGAGAACATACCGTATCGATTGAGCTATGCTCCATGGAGTTGCAATTTATGCAAAATTTGGGATTTGGACATATTTTGGTCAAATCATGGTCTATATGGCAGTGGGGGCATACTGGTCCTTGTTTGCATACTCTTTGGGAGTGATTCAGTCTCCAGCATTTTTTGCATTGCAGTGGGCGAGGAATATATTGCTTGATTGGGTAGCTCCAACCCATGATTAAGAGGCTGCGAGGGAGAGATGCAGATGGGAAAGTGAGAATAATAATGGCTTTATTGCCTGTTTTTGAAGGAATGCTCTTGTAGCTTGTTACTCCTGCTTGCTTCATTATATCATCCAACTCTGGGGTTTCATGCAGTTCTATAGGGATGCCATATACCACTCCCTTATTCAGCCATTCTTCTTCCACGCTTTTGGAGGTTACCTCGTGGTTTAGGATTTTAGCTATTTCTAGGATTTTTTTCTTCTGTTCAGAACTCTTGGGGTATAACAGGATAGCCGTTCCTATTTGGTTAGGTTGGATTCTTTGGAGTTGGCCACACACTCTTGTGAGTTCTTGGGTGAAACAAATTTTTTGGTAATATGTTAATTCCCCTAAGGTTTCTACAGTATTTTTGAATTTTATGATTACTGGGGCTATACTACTAGAATGAGGTTCATTGTCCATGGTGGGTCTTGTTAAGTAACTTCGGTGAAGGTGCTCCGCTTTTTTTTTTTTTTTTGGCGGAGGCGGGGGAGTAGTTTGGGGGAGGTGTTGTAGAGTTTTAGTGTTAGGCACGATCAAAAAAAAGTTATTTATATTTTTTTTTATTTATTTTTTTTTTTTTGGGTACAGCTAGATACTTGTACAGAGAGTTGTCCGGTAAATTGTTACTACTACAGTAAGATGGACCTCCCTTTTTTTTTTTTTTTAGGGGGGGCTCTCTCTTTCTGGACCTCTCTCTAATCACTTGATTAGAGATTTGGACTGAAGATATTATTGGAAATCGTAAAGGTGACTTAATACAGGTATAGTGTTGTGTAGGTAGAGTGTTTGAGGGGAATACTGATGTTGGGAATGTATTACATTCCCAACAGCCGACGACGCGAGCTGGGCGCCGGACACGGTTGCCCAAACGTTTTTTATCGTTTGATTTGGGTGGTCCTCGCTAGGAGGCCACCATCTTAGAATTTTTTTGTATGTAGCCCCGCCCCCGGCCTACCGGCTGGTAAAATGTACAGGGCGAGGGGCAGTTAGTAGAAGAATACACTCCCTACAGTAGACAACGAGAATCAGTGTTCCCGTGCCTTCTTCATCTTCATTACATCTTTACTAAAGGTACATTCAGCGCACGGGCTGAAGTAAACTTTACATGGTCCTTCGAACCGACTAAGTTAAATTTAGTTAATTAGAAAAATTTTGTTGTCCGTTAGACTGTGGGGAGACGTAATTCACCCCCAAAATTTCTCTTCTCTCGGTGCGCACACCACGTGTTGGCCTGAGGGCAAAAGTTTTTTTCCCTTTGCTCATCGCCCCCTTGCTCATTTTTTTTTCCGTTTCACGCATTTCTCGTCAAAATCGTAAAACAAAATCGTTACTCTATCGTGAGCGATCAAAATTTTTTCTCTCCTTTTTTTTTGTAAAAAGTAGCACGGCGTGGTCGGCGGCCATAACTTGCTTCACTAAAATTTGGCGTAGGTCCCTGGAGAAAACTCCATCTAAAATTCTCTTTAGCCAGATTCCCCTTTTTTTTTTTTGAAACATTTTTTTTTTCCTTTTTTTTCTCTCCTCTCCCCCTTACCTCACGTGGTCGGCGGCGGCCATATTGGCCCGAAATTTTTTTTTCTTTTTCTTTTCTCTTCCTCCTTCCTTTATTGGAGGTCGCCTCTCCATTAAAATTTCATTTTCTCTCTTTTCCCCGCTTTAGCGGAGCACCACGAGGCTCCAAAGCCTACAACAAAATTAGGGATTCAGAAAAAATAAAGAGAGCGCAAAAGCGCAGAGCGGGTTTGGAGAGGCCGTGGACGGGACCTGTGCGTCCAAGGGCGTTCCGCAACACTCCGGAAGGCCGGCGCCAGATCGAGGTATACAACCGCCACGCGGAAGCATCGACCGCAGCCAACCCGAATGCCCAACCAAACAACCCGCTGGAGTCTCTCCTCCCAATCTTAGTGCGGTCTATGCCGCTTGCGGAATTAAAAGACACCCAATCTCCAAGGACACGAAGGAATCCGAGACTACATCTTCCAAAAGTACGGAACAACTCAAATTGGAGGACGCGGGCGAAGTGTGCATCCATTGCACGTCAGAAACTTCGACGACACGCCCTACCTTCCACCGGATACCCGTTATAAATTCCGCCCCAAAAGCATCCTAGACAACCCACACCAAGACCCGACCCCTGCAATTAAACCCGTGATAGTGGAAGTAGAAAAAGATAAAGAAAAGGAAAAAAAGGAAGAGAAGGAAGAAAAGGAAGAAAAGGAACAAGAGAAGGAAGAAAGAGAAGAAAAGAAAGAGAGAGAAGAAGAAGCAGAGAAAGAAAAGACAAAGGAAGAAGAAGACATCATAATAATCGAGGTGGATCCTGATGATCTCATCGACCTATTCCACCCATTATAATGTAACAATTGTCTTCAACAAATAAAAACCAAAAACCTAATTCCTTTACACATCCAATTCAATTCTTTCAAATTGGAGCGTAATTGCAAAATTACACTCCACCAAAAAAAAAAAAACAAACTTTCTTACATACTTAGAGATAGGTAACACCTATCTCTATAAGAATTTCGAGTAGGCAAACGCCATCTACCGCTCGAAATTCCAACTATCTCTGATTTTCAGAAAATTAATTTTTTCTCTCGCTTCAACTGGACGCATCCGCCATCTTGCGTTCAGAAACACAATTTTTTCTCCCTTCTCCGAAACTTAAGTTGTTCCCTCTTTCACAAATCTGAACGCTACCGCCGTCTAGCGCCCAGATTAAATACTTTTATTTTTCCTACAGAGAAACATTCTTTTTTCAAGAAGCAACCTCTCTACGCCTCACAGCGTAAAGAATTCCAACTTCCTTCCCAACAATTTCGAATTTACGATTTTTTTTTAAGAGCAAAGGCTTACGCCGACTAGTGGTCTCAAAACCCACTACCTTTCAGTTCCTTTCAAATTTTCAAAATTTGTTTCTTTATTTGACTAGAACCGCGTACCTACGCCACCTAGCTTGTAGAAACTCGCTACGGTGAATCCTTTTTTACTTTTCATGATTTCTTCTTCGCAATTCTTAGTACATTGCCTTGAATTCTTTATGTCATTGGAGGATCATCCTTTTAGGCACTCCACTTAATGTCCAACACTCTTAGATCGTGTTAACCAGCGCCCAAAACGTCGTGACATCATTTCTAACTGACAACAACGTCGGTCAAAGTGCTCCAAGTTACCGAAAGCTAACTAAGAGCCATTATTTTTTTTGCCACATCACACAGTAGCCTATTTGGTTGGAGTAAAGCGAAACGCTACCACCTCCCATTAGCCGCAACTGGTGGCAACACTAAAACTAAAACAAATTTCATCCTTTTCGCCCACTTTTTAAGGGAAACCCAGAAGTAGGACCCCGCTGCGCACTACTAAGACTCAAGCAATTGAAAAGGTCGGCAATCCCGATATCAACCGAAGAAATTTCGGCGATAGGGGCAGGAAAATCCAAGCCCCCCTTTCCTTTCATTTTAGTTAGTTCCAGCAACCAAATTCAAGATGTCACGAGCGGCCATTGCAACACGGGCAGGCCTGAAAGGCCACCTAACGAGAACAATGGACAAAATCAAACAGTACAAGACTGTCTCCATGACAGCAGAACTGGATAACGACCTTGCAGCGGATACAGAACTCCTGAAGCAACGTTACCAGAAATTCATCAAGGCAAGCGACCAAGTAAGATGGACCTTACAATCCACCAACGCCACCGAGGAGCAAATCGAACAAGATTACTCCGCTGTGGCAGAAGTAGAGGAAGAAATGAGCTTGGTACTCGCTCTCGCCAAAAATAAACGCGAAGAGTACAAACGACGATTGGACGCTGAGTTTCAAGATCAGCAACGAAAGGATGAGCTAAAACGGGATGAAGACAGAAACAAGCTGTTACAAGACTTGCTCACTCAACAACAGCAAGCATTCGCAGCCCAAATTCTTCAACAACAGCAGGCCTATGCACAGCAAATTCAGCAGCTAACAGCACAAACGGCAGCCGCAGCAGCCCCAGCAGCAGCTTTTGGAGCAGCCGCCCCTGCTCCAGTGGCAGCCATACCTGCGCCACAGTCAACACGCCTTCCCCAAAGGCAAATTAAACATTTTAAAGGAGATATCCTTGAGTGGACGTCATTTTGGGAGAGCTTCAACGCCTCCATCCACTCCTCCACAATGTCGGATGTCCAAAAATTCGACTATCTGAAAGAATATCTCAAAGGGGAAGCGTACTTGTGCGTAGAAAATCTGGAGTTAACGGCAGCAAACTACAACATCGCCATCGCTGAACTAAAAAGGGTTTACGCCAAACCAAAAGCCCTCATTCAAACCCATCTGTGCAAATTTGATAACCTGACTCCTGTCAAATCTTTAACAGACGTATCGGCTCTTCGAAGACTTCAGCTCACCGTCCAGTCGCATATAAATGCCTTACAGACTCTTGGAGTACAAAAGGACTCCTTTGGAGGACTCCTTGGCACAAAATTGATGAAATTGCTTCCTGCAGAATTGCAGAAAGAATGGTCAGCCTCCGACGCTAACGACATTACCGACATCACAGCCCTGCTGACGTTCATCAGGGATCAAGTCGACGCTGCTGAAAGATATAGCCGATGGAAGTCGGAAACGGTAAAAACACCTCAGCAGACAACACCAATTACACCAGTGAAGCAGCCGGCAGCAGCCACAGCCTCTCAACTGGCAATTGGAGCTAGATACCAAGCTCCTCAAAAAAAGAATGCTAAGCAAAACACACTGCTATCAACACAACAAGAAAACTTTGTTGTTCGACAATGCACACGACCGTGTATCTTCTGTGGGGAAATCCACTTTCCCACGAATTGTCCGATAAACCTTAAGGACAAAAAGGCCATCATCGCCAGGCAGAAACGCTGCGTCAGATGCTTCAGCGCTAATCACGAAACAGGGAACTGCCACACCACCTATCTCTGCAAACACTGCCAGGCGACGCACCACACCGCCCTCTGTGACAGAAAAGTGGTAAAGTTCACCAACACTACAAACAATGCCCCAACAAACGTCACGGCATCTGTGTCTAGCGCAAACACTTACGGCGATTTAATGGTAAAAACAGCAACGGTCAGGGTCGTAGGCCCCAATGGCAAAGAAACCAGAGCCATATTGTTCATAGATGATGGTAGCCATAGATCTTGGGTAACCAGATCTATCTCAAAATTGCTGAATCTGAGAGTTGTTGCCGAGGAAAACATCGGCACCAGGGTCTTCAAACAAAGAAAGCCGAATCCAGTGGAACGAATCAACGCAGTTGAATTGACGATTCGGGGCACCTGGAAAGGAGCCCCACCCGTCAAAATTACAGCCCTGGAAACCGACTACATCGGAGACACTGGACCCTACTCCCACACGGCATTCGCAAGACAATTGTGGTTGGAAGACGAAAAAATGGCTGACGACAGGTTTGAAACCAACAGCCAAGAAAAAGAAGTCGGTATCTTAATCGGAGTCGACCAAATGTTCGAGATCATTCCTAACGAACCAGCTATCCAAAGCACATGCGGCCTTAGAGCATACAATACAAAGCTGGGTCGCATGATAGCCGGACCCTCGAAGGAAAAACGATCCAAAAAAGAAAAGGCGATAATCCAGCAAATGCTACAATGCAGCAGCTTTTCAAATTGCCATACAGTATCATCGTACGCGGCCGGATGTTTTCATTCACAAAATTATTTTACGAACCATTCCGAAAACATGGAGAAAGGGAAGGCCGAGGAATCTTCGCCTCCCCAGCCAAGGCCTACGGAAGAAATTTCCAGCCAAGAGCAGCACCATACCTCCAAAAAAGAAAAACGGAAAATCGCAAAAGAAGAATTGAAGCGGCAAACGGACTTTGATTTATCCCTGTTTTGGAAGCTGGAACACTTCGCCATTTTAGATGATTGCGATGCGGTGGAGCCAGACGACACTCTTTGCTCCTTTGGCGACAAAATCACCCGTCAAGAAGATGGGCGATACTGCACCCCAATCCCGTGGAAGACGGACAAATGGAGGCTAGAGAAAAATTTCCTGATGGCAAAAGGAAGACTGGAAAGTCTACTGAAAAGACTCAAGAGAACACCAGAGCTTCTATCAGCTTATCATAAGGAAATCGACCAGCTTCAAGTCCAAAACTTCGTAGAGGAGGCAGACCTAAACTACGAAGGACTCCACACGTATCTGCCACACCATCCTGTCATCCGACAGGACAAAACAACCACCAAGATTCGACCGGTGTTCGATGGGGCAGCCAAATCGAAGTACGGCCCAAGCCTCAACGACGTCCTGGAAACGGGCCCGAATCTTAACCCCGATCTGCTAGCCGTTTTAATGCGATTCCGTTTACACAAAATCGCATGGATAGCAGACATCGAAAAAGCCTTCCTGAACATCGCCCTGCATCCTGATGACGCCGAAGCCATCAGATTTCTGTGGATCACAGATCCACAAAAGCAAGACTCACCTCTGGTGGCATACAAGTGGAAACGAGTCCCATTTGGACTCAGCTCTAGCCCATTTTTGCTACGAGTTACTCTCAACAAGCACCTTGATGGCATGGAGCCACTCTACTCCACGACAGTAAAACAGCTTAAGGAGCAAATTTATGTCGACGACTACCTAGGAGGCGCCGACAACATCCCCGCAGCTAAAACCAGGATAGAGGAAACGAAATCCATCTTCCAAGAAGCAAAACTCAACATGCGGAGCTGGGTCACCAACGACCAAACAGTCCGCAAATTTCTAAGTGAAAAAGGGCTTATCAACCCCATCGTGAAAATCTTCACTCAGAAACTGGAAGAAGGTCAACCGAAGGTCCTAGGGATTCGATGGGACACCGAATCCGACACCTTCCAATTCGATCCCGCACCGATCATCGAAGCCGCGACAGAATTGGGAGACCTAGTGACCAAAAGAAATATCCTAAGAATATCAGCAAGAGTATTCGATCCCATCGGGTTCTTAGCACCCACCACACTCCTGCTGAAAATAATCTACCAAAAACTTTGGGAAGCCGAAATTGACTGGGACGTGGAGGCACCTCCTGAAATTCGAAAAACATGGATAACGGCTATGACTGGGTTGAACGAGTTTGCCAACCTAAAAATCCCTCGCTGGATAGGCTACTCGAAAAGAGTCTTACCATTTGCACAAATTCATGTTTTCGGCGATGCATCCGAGTCCGCTTATGGAGCCGTAGCCTACGCTAGGCTAAAAATAAAAAACGGCGATACAGTCATCCATTTTCTTGCTAGCAAGACCAAAGTGGCGCCTCTCCCAAAGAAAAAAGTCACCTTACCACGATTGGAGCTATTAAGCTCACTTCTGGCGGCTCGCTTAGGAGAAAAACTTAAAAACTTTCTCCACATCCAACAATTGCGTACAATTTATTGGGCAGACTCTCTAGTAGCACTCGGTTGGATCCGGGGAGACCCAAACAGGTGGAAACCATTTGTGAGGAATCAAGTCGAAGCAATCAGTAAACTTTCAGGACCAAATTGGTGGCGACACTGTCCAGGCGTCCAAAATCCGGCGGATCTTGCCTCGCGGGGAGCGCCAGCAGCAACGCTGGTACACTCCGAGCTATGGTGGAATGGACCATCATGGTTAAAAGAAGACGAATCTATGTGGCCGGATCCAATCCCCGAGATAGAAGAACCCAGCGTCCGTGAGAGAATCGAAGCGGAAGCAAGATCGAAGATCGTTACAATGTCGATAGCTTCCGTGGAGCCAGCCACTCCAGTGGAATGGCATTTGGATCGAATTCCATCTTGGAACCGACTACTCAGAAGGACCGCTTGGATACTGAGAGTTGCATCCAAAAATCGCCCCACAAACGCCACGCAAGTGAAAACTCCAATCAATACAGGAGACGGGAAAGAAATAATGGTAGAACATCTAACAGTAGAGGAATTGACGAAGGCGGAGCTACTTATTTATAGGCAGCTCCAAAAAGAAGCCTATCCCAAGACGTTCCAAGATCTCCAAGAAGGGCGGCAAACACACCATAAGGAGAAAATTGCCGCACTCCGACCCGTGTGGGATGCAAGAGACAAGCTTATCAGAGTTGCAGGAAGGGTAGAGCTAGCGCTAAGGGACAGAGATATTGAACCCGCCATCTTGCTGCCTGCTAACCATCCAGTCGTCAAGTTAATCATCCAGGATCGACATGTCTCGTTAAAGCACGCTGGAGTCAAAACCACCCTATCGGATCTAAGGGAACGCTTTTGGATAGTTAAAGGACGCCAACAAACGAAATCAGTGTGGCATGCCTGCGTCAAGTGCCAACGGCTAACTTCACCGCCATTCAGAGAAGTAGCTGCACCTCTACCAATTAATCGGCTGAAACAAGCGAAAGCCTTCGAAATCACGGGTGTAGATTTCGCGGGGCCGCTCTATTACAAACACCCAATATCGCGTAAGAAACGCAAGCAAGTGGATCCTTCATCCTCCACGGATACCCCGTCAACGGATGGGTTGGCATCGGAGCCTACTGAAGAGCCCCCAACCATGGAGTCCGTCGAAGAATCTCCAACCGCTGAAGCAACGGAGGAAAACGGAGAAAACCTCCAATTGGGCGAATCTCCAGCAGAGAAGAAAGGCACAATTAAACAGCCAAAGAGCTACGCCTGCCTATTCACTTGTGCTGTAACGCGAGCCGTCCATCTGGAGTTGACGAAAACGATGTCCGCGCGCGACTTCCTTCTTGCATTTCGAAGGTTTTCCGCCAGGAGAGGTAACGTCTCCATAATGTATTCCGACAACGCCCAGACGTTTCGATGCGTCTCAAAACATTTGAAAGTCTTAAGATCCGACCCAGCGATCCACGACCTTCTGGCAATGCGAAAAACCGAATGGATTTTTTCGGCCAGCCTAGCCCCATGGTGGGGAGGTTTCTGGGAGCGCATGGTGCGGACGATGAAGGATTTGTTGAGGCGCTCCAATGGTCGCGCATGTTTGGAATACGACGAGCTAGAGGTCAGTCTTATTGAAACCGAGAGCGTGTTGAATGCACGGCCACTCACTTACGTGGCGGAAGGGAGCGACGACCCGCTCCCCATCACCCCAAACCAGTTTCTTAACAATAGACGTTCAAACTGCACTCCGCCGGAGCCAGCAGTAAACCTCATGGCTCCCGACGCAACCAATGTGAAAATGCTGGAAATGGATCGTCAACGAAGGGAGTATGTCAGTGACATCTGCGAACGCTTTGTCACCGACTACTTACTCCAAATCGACAAATTCCACTGCAAGGGAAGACCCGGCCGCAAAATCCGAGTAGGAGAAGTTGTCATAATCCATGATGACAACACCAAGCGCCTTATGTGGACAGTAGGTGTAGTGAAGGAGTTAATTTCTAGCAGAGATGGGTTAATCCGCTCGGTTATGATAAAAACGCCGAACGGGAACCTTATCAACCGCGCCATCCAATCGCTACATCCTCTGGAGCTGCGCGAGGACCAGCCGGAAGACGTCGAAGTCCCACCCACGCCGGAGCAAGAACCGGACCCAGAGGAGGCAACTCCATCCGTGTCCGCCACTGATCCAGCCGACCAGGAAGAGCCGTGGACCACGGGCTCTGGTGGGGAGTGTGTTGGGAATGTATTACATTCCCAACAGCCGACGACGCGAGCTGGGCGCCGGACACGGTTGCCCAAACGTTTTTTATCGTTTGATTTGGGTGGTCCTCGCTAGGAGGCCACCATCTTAGAATTTTTTTGTATGTAGCCCCGCCCCCGGCCTACCGGCTGGTAAAATGTACAGGGCGAGGGGCAGTTAGTAGAAGAATACACTCCCTACAGTAGACAACGAGAATCAGTGTTCCCGTGCCTTCTTCATCTTCATTACATCTTTACTAAAGGTACATTCAGCGCACGGGCTGAAGTAAACTTTACAACTGATTTCCACTTTGGGAGTCGACAGTCAATGCACTCACTTACGGACAGAGGCAGGTTTTCTCTCATCAAGTGGCACGATTTCTCTTATAACGAAACCTTTTCCAACTTCTTTAATCACAGACACATGTGTCCGACGTATCACGTATCTTGTGACTTACACTCGAGTGTCAACAATACACTCTTCGAAAACACTTGTCAGACTTTGACTTTTGTATGTATATTCAAGTTTCCGAAAAACCGTGTTGTAGATTCAAGTTGTAGCCTTTTCTCCAAGACTCGACTGGACTCACGCTACATCGACATTGAAAAATTCGACTGGACTGCTGAAAGCCTCGTTAAGTGACGTCTCTACTTCTACCACTTTTTCTTATTCGACCATCCGAACACCAGTTCAATCTAAAGGAAACTGGGCGTAGCAGACGAAATGTGACATCGACTGCTGCGTTGCACGATGTAGAAAAGGGAACAAAAAGATGTCGAAAAGCCCTAAAGTCTCTCTATACCTAGGGCTCGGCCCCGATCGGACGAGATCGGGTAAACCGATCTGATCTACCCGAAAAATGACCTATCTGTTGAGGTCGGTTCGGGTCTTCCAGAAGCAGATCGGTTCCGGTGCGGTTTTTCGGGTAATCGGGTAAGATCTGCCGCCATTTTCCAAAATTGGAAAATTCCCTCTTGGTAAAGCTCCGGCAATAAAATATTAGATTAGAATCGCGTTTCTGATTATGGAGTACTTCAAACAATTCTGAACAACTGAATAATTCTAGCGTAGACAAAAAAGATTGCAAGAACAAAACACAAAACCAAAAAAAACAAAAGATTAACAAACCGGGGGGTTTGCAGTTACCCGAATAGAAAAACGCACATGATAAAAATCATTCAAAAGTTTGCTCGATTTAGGCCTACTTCGGCTGCGCAATGCAACAAAGTTGACAAATCAAATCGAGGTACCGTAAGTACTCTATTTTCTCTGTCAAAGTTCATTCCCTATTGCCTTCTTATTCCGAGGCGGAGAAGCTACAATGTTCTGCAAGGGGGGGACGTATATGTCAAATAACGCTAGACGTTGAGTAGATGGGCAACTGAAACAGTCTGTTCAACGAACAGATGTACAGATGATGGGATTGCGGGGTAAAGTACATGGTTGAATTGCCGAACATATGCGTCAGGTGCATCGACAGGTGGAAGATTTGTCAATCGACCGCCTTCGTATGTGAACAAACTCTGTTTATTGCGTAGCCCATACATGCATTAAGCAGTAGGCTGCTGCTTCCATTTTTAGAGAGGCACAAGATAATCAATAAAGTTCTAAGAACCATAGCAACCAATGGCGTTTTGAGTATTAAACACGTAGCCTAAGACTTATAGTAACCAACTTCGAACAGTTAAATCAGTCTTTCAAAAGCTATGGTATTTCAGCATTTAAAACGGGAAACATAATACCTCAACAGAAAACCAACGAGAGAACATTGCATTCAATAATGCGGTGAAAGTTTGGGAAAGGAATGCAATGCTACTTTTAGTCCTTAAGCCTACCTGGAAACAGCTCCTCGGGACATGCAGGAGCACGGTACCAAATTTAGTACTGTGTTCATATAATTAAATCGCTAACGTAAACCTGCTAAAATATAACGACTGATGTGCTGCATTAAGATGTATGCAACGATGTTTTTTTTTTTCTGTTGGAACTACATTCAGTTGAAAATGGTCTTCAACAGTGTACCATTTTACGAACTAATTATGCACTCCAACTGCATTACGCGAATAAACGGCGTTATTCCAAGAAGTTACTGTAAACTGTAAGTGCTGTTGTGTCTTGCTTTGGAACTTCTGAAGCCCATTCTGATTGCATAATGCATTTTTCATCATGGAGTGACAATATTTGCGGGAATAATTAAAAAAAAAAACGACCGTCAGACCCGTCGGTGACCATTCCTACCTCTTTCGTTACGCTCACACTTTATTAGGATTCAAAACGCAAAACCAACATTTTCTTTTTTTGGTAAAGAACCTCTTCCGCGAGGGGGGGGGGGGGGGGGGGTACCGTAGCAGAACAAAATTGCTTTTGCGTTTAAGCTATTTTTCCAGAATGATATGCAGAAAAAAATGTCAGCTTGTCATTGGTAGGGTTGTAGCCATAGCGTTGCACTTAGCGTATGCATCGAGTACGTGAGTCTAGCGGTAAATATGATTTAAGGCATGAAAAATTCGAGACAAGACACTTGCGGAATGCGCGTCTTGTGGCCTAGAATCATACTGACCTCTTTTAGTGTCAAAATGTAGAAAGTTTTGCCTACATCCAATATTCCGTTAAACGGTGATTCAGCAGACTCAAAGAAAAGTATGGTACATGTGATAGTTTGAAATATCGAATCTGCTTGTATTGGGCCGACGTCAAAAATGCGTCACTGCATATGCATTGAGTAAAATTTTCCGGCATATATACACTCCTGTTACAATTCTTTAGCGTGTGTGTTTTGCCTGTTTTCCCTTACTTTTGCATCCAGATGCAAGAGTGTTTAATATCTGATTATCAATAAAACGGCCCGCATGATCAATATAAAAAAGGTAAAGTTTTTTAAACAACGAAGGAAACATTGGAAGAGGGTGGAACTTGACAATTTCAATTTGGCAAGTCGGAACTGAGCTGCGGTGCTGTTACAAATTTTTCTTCTGGGTTGCAAATTGACCATTTATGTGGTTATTTAAATGACCATTAGGTTTGCCGTTATAATTGACTTTACTTTTGCAGGAGTCAGCTCCTTTCGTTTTGTCTTTTGACTGATAGAGACCATTCTGACCAATGTAACAAGCAGCTGACGCATTGGTCATAATGGTAGTGATCATCTTTCCGACTCCACGGCGTTCTTTTTCTTCTTTGCCACTGTTTTTCCTGCTAGTAGCTTTGTCGGGAGATGTGTCGCTGTGATTAGCTAATCCGTTGTTCAAGCCATCATGATGATCGTCGTCCTTTTTAATGGCGGGCAGCCGGCGGCGTTTTATATAAGCCTATGCAACATATGCAAAATAACGTTAGCAAAAAAGCATTTCAGCGAAACTGAGGCAAATTGTCATACACCATTGCCAGTGTAAGTGTAAGTTATAGAAGTTATCAAAAAGTAAATACCTGAATGTAGAAATTCGAGAAAAGACTTAAAAACATCACTGAATTAAAGCACATGATGTACGCGATGATTTTGGGGAAGTTGCATTCAATGAAGAAAAGCTGAGCCGTGTGGAAAAAGACAGTGACAAACTGTACCATTTGCATTGTTGTCAAATGCTTTTTCCACCACAGATATTTTTGATATTTCGGCCCCATTGCTGCTAACAAGTAGTAAGTATACATGATGATGTGAACAAAGGTGTTCAGCATTCCGAAGAAGGTGGCATGACCACCTGGAGTAAATTTCACTCCCCACCAAACAGCGGCTGGCATGATGCTGTGGTGGATAACGTGCAAATTGGTGATTTGGTCAAACTTCTTGCGTAGGACAAAGAAGATCGTATCCAGAAATTCGGTGAATTTGCAGAAATAATACCACCAACACATCTGTGCGACGATCAGCTCATCTGGGTCATCGGAATAGTCGACCGGCTGGCAACGAAGGCTGTAGCGGAACAGCCATGCGTGAACCAAACCCTAAAAGTGAACGCACCATAGCGACAAGAGGAAACAAAGTGAAGGAAATTTAATAATGGGTACAATGCATAGAGAAAGGCTGATGTTTGCATCTGCCGTTTCTTCTCAACGGATAAACTCACGGAAGCAGAAGAAAACGACTAAGAGTCAATTAGACAATTACCTTGTACACCAAGTAAATGCTGGATACCACTTGAATAATGTTGTAGACAATGATTGCCGACCGGAGCTCAAAGGGTTTCCGATCACGCATCAGTCTTGGTCCCAAATATTTCACAAAGTAGATGTAGCACGCGCAAATCAGTAACGTTGGGAATGGCGAACTCATTAACAGCCACCCATCCACTCTAGTGTCTGTAAATCGAAACCAAGAAATTTGTAAAGATAAGTTATACGATTTGCTTTCGATAAAGCGTTTCGCTTCGCATTGTAAAACGTTTGTGAAAACGGAAGCAATAGCCACATGAAGTAATCGTAAAGCTGATTAGTAGAGAGTTGCAAAGAAAGCCACTGCGGAATTTTTTTTATTTCTACTGAAGTTACGAAATTGCTGACCAACGTTTTCTCTTCTAAGGGATTTGGCTGGGTTCCGTTAGGTAGCGGTCATGCGAATGGGGTCACTACTCTGAGAGGCTTAACCGCAGACCGTCAACGAATGGGGTCAGTGGACTAGTAGCATCGCCACTGTTAAGAACTATACTACGGTATAGGGGCATCCATCGTAACAATTCATCAGGAAACGAGGTGGGAGAGTCAAAATACGGTAAGCCTCTTTTCGAACAGCGTTTTTGCATACACGGAAAATTTCCAAGTTTATCGGCACACGATCAAATGAGGTGCTAAGCAATTTTTTTTTCTTTTTTTCTTTTAACATAAAATTCATCTTACCTCGTTTGTTGATCATCAGATCATGGTAGCCGTCGACGAAGTTTTTCAGGAAGCCACTCATTTTTTTTGTAGATATGCAGTCAGCTAAAAACAAATAGAACCATCGTACACAATCGGCTGAGTAAAATTTCTATAAGTTATTCTATGAATGAAACATTAACGACAACTACCTATTAAGAATAGCACACGTTGGCTAAAACACTTTTTCTCGTTACCTCTGTATCCCTTAGGGCGAAAACGGACGAGAGTAAACTTAAATCCAAAATATCAATATACGATATTTTCTTCAACGGTGAAGATACACGCGCACACTCTGAAGCCCTCAAACAGAGTGTGATCCTTGATACCGACTGAAATACAAGTGATACGAATCCTTTTCTTTTTATATAGGCCATCGCCTAGTATTCAGTGCCTAAAGCTATCCTCGCTACCTGCCCTTCCTACTTTATCTTTGGTTCTGTACAGTGCCGCGCACGGCCCCACAGGCTAAGTTGTATTCCAACGCGGACTATGCGTTAGGAAAGAAAAATAAAGAAAAGAGAAAAGAAAAAGAAAAAAGAAAAGACAAAAACTTAGCTTGGGATGATTTTGGAAAAGAAAGATACATTCTGTCCATTTGTTAACCTGGAAAGTTCTTCGAGTGCATTTCTACCGCTTGCCAATACAATTTGCAAAACCTATGGGTAAATATTATATTCAATATCCATTTTGCTTTTTTGTTTACAAGTTGCGGCTGCTTGATCCTCCATCCTAAAAATATTATTCATTTTTTTATACATTAATAATTCCAAAAATTTTTAGTTCCATTTCTTTTGATCTTCAAAGTTTTGCCGTTTGCAGGCATTTTAGGGAATGGGTGGTACCAACAGTTTCGCGCAACAAAATTGTGTAGCAATACTATAATGTGTAACCCCACGCAATAAAGATAATTGCAGTAAGAGGCGGTCGTACGCCTGCACAAAATCATCGATGGCGATAGCCGAAATACGAAACAATACTAGCAATGTATTCCTTATTTCCTTGCAAAATAAGAAACAAATTTCTGAACCAAATATTCAACAAAATGTATTCTGCGGATTAAAGCTACCATATTGTGCTTCGTGCCAATTTAGGCGTTATACCCACCTTAGCACATTTTGACCACTTCTCGAACATAATTTTCCATAAACTACGGCTGGATTGCATAGTCTGACTTGCTTTACTAACAGGAGGAACGTCATCGCTAAGCCATTTAAATTGATTAAAAAACACTTTCGGTTTGACAGAAGAAAGAAGGCTGGTGTCCAATAATCAATTCAAACTTGATATTAATGCAATATGGTGAATTAAACTTAAGTTCTTTGACTCTTTCGGAAATGAATGACCTACTTAGTTTATTATTTACTCGTGCCGCGTTGCTGCTCTTCCTCGACTGGCTAGAATTCTTCCTCGACCTACATAGCCAGCGGCAGTTGCGGTAAGCGAAAATTCTCTCTTTTGGGAATATGTCTTTCTTAGATATTTGAAATAACATATTTAAACTCCATATTGTTTGTCTTAGACTCATTGAATAACAAACGATCATATTCTGGTACGTAGAAGAAAACGAGAAAACAGCGAAAAGGCGAGAAAATAAAGTAAATTACGTAAGCTATCCACCTGTTTCGCCGCGGATGGCTCCCCAGTCGAAGAAAAGAAGTCGGTCAAGCCAAGACTGACACATATTTTGGTCTTCAGAATGTAGCGGCCTATTTCTAGGAAGACATCATTTTCTACGGCTTTGAGCCCACTTTTGATTTGATGTAATAGTCTTAAAAAGTGACTGGACACTAGCTTTTCTCAAATATTTTTTCGTAGGAACTTAACGAGAGTCAGATGGCTGGTGTTGGAGTGGTGATCGAAATTTTGAATAAGCCAATGTGTAGATGTAGAGGACATATAACATATATCCTTATAAGTCCTAGCTATTGTTATGAAACAATAAGATGCACCGCGTATATTATTGTTATTACGTTTATTATTTTTTTATTTTCTGTTTTTTGTCAATCTCGTACCCATTTTATATGTGTAAAAAAAGACGTCTGTACGGCTGTTTTTTTTTTTTTTTTTTTTTTTTTTGCTTTCATGGCAAAATATATGAACCCTCGGCCCTTGTTTACGTGTTTTTTTTTTCAAATTTCTTTATAAATAGGGAGCTTGTCTGATATCTCATTCAGATCTCAAACATGGGGGAGGGGGAGTGAAGTTATGTTCCTCCAATCCATTTATGTATGTGCCATTGCCAACACAAAGCTCCTCTGGTGGCAGTGAAACAAACCGCTTTTAGAATTGGAGATTGAGATTATATATACATCCGGTATTCCTTCTGATTCAATAAAAACACTAAACCAAGACATGTTGCCATTGAAAAGGGTGCGTATGTTTCATGACTAGCTTAGTCAGTCATTGGCTCATTGCCACTGGCAATATATATAGCAATACAAACTTTTATTGTGATAAAGCTATTGATCTAGTGATCCAGCATTTTAATCTTTCGCGAATGCCTTTATTTGCTCTCTTCCGCTTGTCGCCACCAAAAGCCAGTACTACAGAACTATAAAATACGAGTAACACTTATTGAGGGCACTGTGCCCCGTTTGATAGTCGCACACGCTGGCCGAATTCACTGTATATCTTTCTCCTTGTTTTGGTCCAGGTAAAAACGTAATTCAGAAAATGTTTCATTATTACTATTATTATTATCATCATTTAAAAAAGTTATTTGGCCACTTTTACTCTGTACAGATACTATCTATACATAAATGACAGCATCTGATTTTCTAGCGAAGGCGTCATGTTTTTCTTGCTTTAAATAGAATTAAGCCAAATTACAAGAGGAAATGTAACTGAATCGGTTGTTGACGGTTGTCTGCAAATGAATTACTGCCACGAAAGAAAGAGTTTTATGCATTTATGAGAAAACGTTTAATGAAGACGAAAAATATTTGTTTAAACGAAACGGATTTTACATGAACAGACGAACAGAAAATAAGTAAAACTGTGTCCTTGTTCACAGCATGAAGTCTAGCAACACATCTGAGTTGTTTTCCCAATTGTTCATTTCACACTAATAACTGTAAAATACAAAAAAGAGTTAAATTTTATGGAGCGGGCGAGTTTGTGCGGAAAACTTTACCCAGTAAAATCCTGATCTGAGCCAGCATCGTCGTTGTCATCGACGTTTTCACCATCATCTCCACCTACAAGCAAGATATGAAATTCGTGTCAAAAAGCATTCGTGGATACTTGAACGAAGTTGATAACGGTCAGCCATGCAACACTGAGATGCATCGTATTTGATCCCCAGTTCCCGCTACACTTCAAAAGTAGGTGCCGTTATGAAGTTTACAGGGATAGCAATCAACTGGCAAACACAAATGCAGAGGTGTCCCACATTGACACACAGAGGTATAATTGAACCCCAGAAAAGAACATGAGTACGCATATTGCGGTTGTATAACTAATTGTGTCAAATAACGCCATTCTATCGGCAATTCAGGCAAGACCGAGTGCTGGTCGTGCATGATTGATTGAAAGCCGAGGTTAGTTGCCGTTACATCGATAAGACCTAAAAAGCTTAACTACTCCAGCAAAAAAAGCTGTTATTTTCAGCCTACACCTGCCCGATTTCAAACTAATTACGTCTGGCCCAAAAAATAGGTACACAATTGCAACGACGCTGTTTTGTAATTTAAAGCTGAGAAGATGCTGCAAGCAGCCCATATTAATGAATTTTTTTATACCTGCGTCTCGGCGACGTCTTCCGTATGCACGCCTGGCAGTTTGTGGGGGTAGATCTGTCTCGCCGTGGACCAAGGAGTTGCGATACAGCAAGAGAGGTTGCCACTCTTCACCGCGCGATGAAGGCATGCCCATTGTAAGAATTCGGTCCAAAAACTGGAGAACCATCCGCTTATCTTGCTTCAAAAGTTTGTTTGTGAACTCTGCACCGATTTCAAGAAATGCTAAATTAGGTGGAGGACCAGTTGGATCATTTGGATTTTCAAGTGGATTGGTGGCAAAGAGAATGGCATCTCTGTGCAGCGCGGTGATAGCTTCACGGTTTTTCAAGGCATCGAGACCGAATGAGAGGGCGAATCTTTTCGCCAATTCCTAATAAAAACACAAATTTTTGTTATACTAAACGTAAAACAGAAAAGGCTAGATGCGTAAAACGTCGAAGAATAGCGTAAAATTACACAAAACGAAATTTCGCCAGATATTGCCCTTGCGGTTCCACTTCCTACCTTGACACTCACGAATTCTTCTGATTGGCGATCTATGCGGCTTCCAGCATCCCGATGAAGTTCGCGAAACAGCATGGAGAGGCTAAGAACCATAGTCCTCGCGCAGCTAACTTTGTTTATTTCTCTGGCTTTTCCTAGAGTTGTCTTAATGATGTCACCATAGTCGTTGTAATACTTCACGTAATGTCGAAAAACGTCTGCTGCAGTTTTTATAGGCAAGACGTTATAGACAACTAGTTTGCAAAAACTTGACAAGTAGCTTCGACGTTTGTGCAACTCCTCGATTTTCGTATGCTCATCCTGTTCTTCGTCTTCATCTTCAACAAAGACGTAGGTCTGAATAAAGTCATTCAGGGTCTGTTGCAGGCCGCGATCAGGTTCATACACAAGCGGTCTCAGAAGTGGATTATCTTCTAGTTGCTTGCAAAATGAGATGAGTAAATCACACACAGATATGTACGCCTGGAAAGAGAAACAGTATCTTTAGAATGATGATTTACGATGCAACTCAATGTATCTGACAAACCTCTTCCCTAAAAAGAGCTACGTTTGAAGTGATAACAAGCTCAGTCATCAACGGAATGTAGGCATCTAGATGATCTCTTAGCTGCTTTTGTTGCTGCGCGGCAGACGTTCCTCGCCCAGAACCGTTTTCAAGTTGTAGAAGTTCCCATAAAATAGCGGAATAACAAGCTGAAATGCAATATTTAATTGCCTAAAAAATTCCAAATTTACGTTACAGGGTCTAAAGCAAAAAACAAACTAAAATGTTTTAAGCTACTTCAGGTGGCATTGATCGGCTTCCGTCTTTGGCGTCTCGAACAGCGTTAAAGAGAGGATCCCATAGGTTCCATGGACCAAGATTGTGGCACGACCAGAAAATCGCAACTTTTTTCAAACTTGACACCAGAGCAAACATCTCATCTTCGTTAGGTTCTTCTTCCTGATAAATACAATCAAGGTGCCCTTAAACGATACTCCTACCGGGAAAATTAGCCATGAAAAAAAGTTAAACTTACACCGGCAATCAGCGTTTCATGTTCGTCAAAAACTTCGCGTAGTTTGTTGACCAATCGATCCACTAAAGTGCTCCGTATTACGTCACAACGGGAATAGATTGCATGGTCTTCAGTACATAAAATTTCCAGTGTTTTGGCACAGTTTTCAAGTACTTCAGTTTCAGTGTGCCTTTCTACCACATTTTGCATTAATCGTAAGAGTGTTTCTAAATTCTGAAAGACAACCGTACAAACATTTTCACTGTCAACGAGCTTCAATTTAGACAGATTGCAAATAGAAACCAACCTTTTCTTGCCGTGAGGTAGTATAGATTTCCATATCGAAATACTGAGGAATTAAGAGAAGGTTTGCCACCTTTTCTGGATCCGCAATGTATTTTCCGAGTAACAGAGGAAGAGTTTGAATGTAATGTTCGGTTAGCCGTACACGATCATCCTGAGCTTGTTTTGTTTCTTTTGCGGTGGTAATCTGTTTTGAAACCAGAAATGTAAGAAGTCGTTAAACAAGAGAGGAAAAAACAATTACTTTTCTAGTAGGCCCACGTCCGACAGGTGGTTCTCCAGTTGCGGCCTGTTTGATGCAACATGTCATTAATTCAATCAAACTAGTTTCCTGCCTGTCGTCCAGTGACTCTTCATCTGGCCCAGGATCTTCCATTAACAAATCTGTCATGCACTCCCAATCTTTCATCATTTCATTGGAGTCGATAAGTGAATCGACCAAATATGCTCCATGCTCATGTAACTGCGGAAGACACTTTAGAATTCGTTTCCTCGGTTAATAACGATGCTATAGATTTTACCTCCGATTCAATGAAAAACTGAACCAAATCGCGAATAAGAGGTGTGTTAGGCAGTCTTTTTTTTCCGCGATGAGTGCGAAGAGCCGGAGGAGTAGTATCGTCAAGTGTAAAAAGCCGCTCGTTCAGAAACTCGCCAGCAGCTTGCGCAACGGCACGATGAGAGGAGAAGACTAGCTCGTAAACAGCTTCACAGTCCTTATCGGACAATATTTCTCGGTGATACTTGTGAATGCTGATAATCAAACGAACTGCTTGAACTGCTACGTCATACTCTTTGTCTAATGTCATTGAAACGACACGATCCTGTATTTGTAAATCGAAGTAAAGTTGTTTAGCCAAAGGATACGAAAATTACAAGAAAAGGTAAAACTATATACTAGCGCAAAACGTACCTTAAATTTGCTAGTAAACAGTTCCAACTTGCCCTTAAGTTCTTCCGAAGCATAAAGTGGTTGAAGTGCCTGTAGACATTTCAGGCGAACATCTCCTACTTTGTCATGCAAAGTCCACCCAATATACTTAAGGTAAGAATCATCAAGGAAATTTTGCGGGAACCGTTTCATCCAAATGCCGATTTCTGCCATACAAATGGCTCGTATTTCAGGAACAATGTCACGATAGCGATGGACAAAAACTGACTTAAATGTGTAAGTCAGCATGTTCTTTATTTCGTCCATATTTTCTTCGAGTTCTTGATGCTTGGCGAGCAAGGCTTCCAAACGATCGCTTGCTCGCTTATCTCGGGTTTTCTGGCGTTCAGCTTCATATTGACGAGATGTGTTGTCAAGATGGATCGACACCGTTAAGGCTACGTCAACTAACGCAGTCATTAATTTCATCGCTATAATATACAATTTAAAAAATATATATAAATAAAATTTTAAAAATTAATAAAAAAATGTTTATGTTATTGAGAAAACGGATATTATAGAAATTACCCGCTAAGGTAGCAGTATGGCGAAACGCTCGAACTTGCGAATCAGATAAGCCAGTTAGAAGTGAAATAACATTGTCCATCAGATATTGATCATAAATTATGGAATATTGACACTGCTTCACAAGTGTTTGCACGAAGTCACAGAAATTGCTCCGAAATTTCTTCCACTGTGGACCAGACATAATCATTGGATATTCTCCACTTTCCTGCACAGTTATAAAATTGTCAGTAGTTTAGTTATGCAGGACTAGATAATTTAATAAAATTGACAGCTACACCTCATCAAATTCTTCAGTCATACGGCGGATAATGGCTGCGTGTTCCATACTACTCTGCATTTGGGAGGTTATTTTTCCTTTACAACCTGAAGCGCTGATGAAAAACTGCATTATGGCACGCAAGCCTGAATCGCGATCAGCTTTATACTGCTCGATCCATTCATCTACAATTTGCTGCCGGCAAAAATTATTGAACTTTAACATTAATTTTGTCACACACCAGTAGATCCTTATTTTATAACACCTGTAAAGAACTTTTGCCAGATCTGATGATGGCGAACAGGGTACTTTCATCGTCAACAGAAGAGTGCTCCAAAACAGGATTTTTCCTAGGGCGTCCTCTTCGTCGGGGGGCAGGACTTGGAGTTGGTACAGGGGTGTCTTCTGGGCTAGATATTACTCTCTGAGGGTTTGTGACAGCCGTTTGTCCTTTTTCGCAATAGAGAGGGGTTATGACTAAAATACAATGCAAATATAAAGTAGATAACATTGAAAATAGTGCTCACTGCGGCCCCTAGAACTGCGAGTCATGCGTCCACGTCCACCAGGTAAACTTGCTGTGGTTGCTTCTTCCAAATGACTTGAATGGAATGCATTCACATTCTGTTGCACTTGACCAGCATTTTGATCATAGTCTAAGTTGGAATTAGGTCCAGAATCATAATGCATGGAAACATTATCATTGTACTGTCCATATTGCCCACCAAACGTGCTGCTGGATTTAAACAAGTTAGGAAATGGAATAATTTGGGAAAAACAAGAAAACAATAAAACCTTTGCTGATCCATGGGGGTCTGTGGCTGTATTGAGTAAGGTGTGAATGGTGGCTCATAGTCTTCAGGCGGATCATCCATCCTGATTCTTTTCCCTCCTCTGCGAAGCATCTTTGTTGCTTCAAACAAATCTTTCAACAAACATTAATCAGATTAAAATTAACACTTGATAAATTGCGACAAATTGTTCTGAAATTCTTGTCATTTATCAATGGTTGTTAAATTTACATAAAAAAGGTTTCAAAAACTTAAATAAAGTAATAGCTAAGCTACTACAGATAAAGTACGACTTACTTGTTCCTCGTAATAATGCAAAAAATATCCTTTGAAACGATTTTAAAATCTACTATGTAAAATAAAAATAACAAAACCTAAACTACTATGGCAGAATTTTTCGCTGATGCTCGTTGACGCCGTTGTCTGTTTAAGCGGGAACTGATGTTTTTGTTGGCGTTCGTCTAAACAGGGTTGTTTCTCGTCTAAGTCTAAAGCATGATGGTCTAAAGCGTGGGAGAATAGTATAGTCATTTTAGCTTTTGTACCTCAAACAATTAGTAATGAGAATTTTTATTAATGAACACTATTTCGACATACTTTTTACGTAAGTGTGTAAAAAAATTCAAAAATCGTACGTAGGGATCACATATAAATCATCAATTAAAAATTAGAAACTAAGAAATGGGGGTGTAATTTTAAATTTTTTTTTGTTTTTATTACATGTAATCAAACTGTATGTGTTAATAAACGTGTGTTTCTAATTTAAATGTTTTTTGTGTAGATTTACTATTTTTTTTTTAATTTTAAAGTTACTGAAATTGGTTTCCGCGTCGAAATTTTTTCGCCGTGTTTAACACGGCGCTTATGGCGCTACGCGTCTTGTTAAAATTGATGCTACATAAAAACTAAATAACCTAAAAATCCCCAAATAGTCTAGTTTTGTAGCCAATATAACCTAGTTTATTTTGTATTAATTATATCTTATGAATATAACACAGTAAAAAAGTTATAACCATTACAAAACAAACTCCCCTTTTTTAGGTTTTTCCAAATTCCGCAAAATTCAAGTTGCTTTTACAACACACCCGCTAGGGTGACATTTTCGGGGGGGCGCTGCTACTTTTACTCGACTACAACTATACAATTGAAACCTATTGTTATTGTTATAAAAAAATTAAAAATGTTGAAGTGTCGAAAAATAGGAACTAGGAGTAATCTTAAATTTAATAACACGGCCTGCATATTTTGCAAAGTAAATCCAAAACCTAATGATAAAGAAAACATCTCTTATGTGCAAACTTTAAATTTTGAACAAAAAAATGTGAAAAAGTGCAAATCTATACTGTACTATACTGTGCTAGCAGACACATTTTGATATCAATAACAATAGGTTTCAATTGTATAGTTGTAGTCGAGTAAAAGTAGCAGCGCCCCCCCGAAAATGTCACCCTAGCGGGTGTGTTGTAAAAGCAACTTGAATTTTGCGGAATTTGGAAAAACCTAAAAAAGGGGAGTTTGTTTTGTAATGGTTATAACTTTTTTACTGTGTTATATTCATAAGATATAATTAATACAAAATAAACTAGGTTATATTGGCTACAAAACTAGACTATTTGGGGATTTTTAGGTTATTTAGTTTTTATGTAGCATCAATTTTAACAAGACGCGTAGCGCCATAAGCGCCGTGTTAAACACGGCGAAAAAATTTCGACGCGGAAACCAATTTCAGTAACTTTAAAATTAAAAAAAAAATAGTAAATCTACACAAAAAACATTTAAATTAGAAACACACGTTTATTAACACATACAGTTTGATTACATGTAATAAAAACAAAAAAAAATTTAAAATTACACCCCCATTTCTTAGTTTCTAATTTTTAATTGATAATTTATATGTGATCCCTACGTACGATTTTTGAATTTTTTTACACACTTACGTAAAAAGTATGTCGAAATAGTGTTCATTAATAAAAATTCTCATTACTAATTGTTTGAGGTACACCCCCCTTTTTTGGCTAGAATGACTATACTAGAAATAGGTTGGAAATGACTAAAGTGCGTGCGGATTACCAACATACAGTACGCAAACTTAAACGGACAATGCAGGCCTTACACTAATCAATGGTGATGAAAAAGGGTTGCTGTTCCATACTAAATTTTTTTTTTAATTTTTATTCTACTTCCTCATTTGATACATAGATACCAACTTCCCATTTTGATAAGTTGTTTTCTTATAAATTCAAAAAATTGAAGAAGTTGAAAAAAGCCGTTTCCCAAATTAAAATTAACTGCCATCTAATAACTGTTTCAATAATAAATGATTTACTATTAGGTTACTTAGGATAAAAACGGTTGATTGTACGCTTAAAAACTTATGCATGAAGGGATCAAAGTGCGGGCAGTCATAGAGATTAGACCTATCTCATACTGTAGATTTCCAATATATGACTCTGTTGCGGGTAAACTAATCAACGTAGCGACGCTGGAAATAACCCGCATGAAAGTGAGCTTAGCCATTCATTCACAAAATATAAACATGCTTTTCCAATAGGCAATCACGTGAACAAAGAACTGTACAAAAACATGGGTTTTAAAAAGAATCATACAACAGGTGTATATACACCGCCTACAACATCTTTCTCTATGTTCTCAAAATTAATCCGCTTGCATTTTTGCTCAAATTTTATTCCTGTTTTTTTGCTCTCGATTATAGTGTGCGCTTTTTTTGTGTGATGAGAATACGTACATGCTGCATAATGCTTTGGAATTTTTTCCCATCCTTCCTCTTACAAACTTCAGTTGGCATATAATTTTCTTCTAAATTTTTTGAGTCGTGATGAATAAGGAAAAACGTCATTTGTTTAAAATATAACAACTTAAAAAAGAATTTCAAAAATCTTAAAAAAAAATTTTTTTATTGTTAAGTAGAAATGAAGAATATTGAAATTGTATAGGTGCTTCCGTCATTTACAAACATGGCAGCGGCAAACAAAGAATGTTATTATTCGAAACTGAATTCGAAAATTCATTCGAACTTTTACTCGAAAAGACTAAGAGTAACGGATAGAATAAGATTTAACTTATTCGCGAAGAAAGAAATCAACAATGACTCTTTATTCTTGTTCAAAACTTTCGTTCGAAAAAGTTTATTCGACAGAGCACTGTGCATTTCGCAATTTGCCAAAGTTAGGCTCCAGAAAAAATTCTGGAGAAAATGTTAAAGCATCCTTAAATGTGACTGAGATGTGTGAAAATCATACCGATATCTGATCAACGCATCCATTTGGTTCCCGATTCGTAGAACCGATTGACTTGCATATCTCGGCTAATGAATGAGTGTTCAATAAGAGATAGGACTCTCAACGGATGACATGTGCTGAGTGCAAATACCAAGTTCATAACGGGAGCAGGATCGATGGCTTATACAGTCGTGTTATACTGCTTATATACTTCTTGGTACTCGGGTACCGAAAACTGAAGTATGTAAGAAACGGCCAGCCGTGTTTTTTACACAATTCAAAATATTTCTAGTTCTACTTGTGATTTTTTTTTTACCATGAAGACAACTCTTCGTAAAATACTAAAATGTTTTCAGTTGGACGAGGCACAAAGGCAGTAGTAACGTTTTGGGGAAAAAGCAACGATGTTCGTACAATGTACCCAAAAAAATGGGAAACAATTTGGTGTGAAACGCCTTGCGGCTTAATGTTTAGACGGAACTTGTTGAGGTATAAGAAACGTTATAAAAATTTTTTCTGATGCTTTTCAGTTGCCGTAAGTCCTACTCATAGTTTGGTACGGAAAGGGATAAATACCCTCCTAGGGTTCAAAGAATCCAACCATCCATATTGTGACTAAGCTACATAGCTACTGATGCTGATATTTATTTTTACAAAATTTGAAAAAAAAAAGTAAATGACATTTTTAATGAATTTATTTTGTTATGGTACTCTTCAACAGCAGCACCTTTGAAGTGAAAAGAGTAAATGGTAGTAGGAAAGTATTTACAAATCTTTTCAGTTTTCATTGTTTCAAGATTTATTCCAAAATTTATTGGGAGCATTTGTTTTTAATCCTTTCCCTTTAACTAATTTTTTGCCCTTGTCTCCCAACGTTTCGTTACGCGTTTCACTAGCAAGAGATATGTCATCCGTTTCCTGGATCTATCATTAAATTGAAATAATCGATATCACACGTTGTATCCTACTATAGTTATACCTGTGATTTTAAAGTCTTTTTAATGTTCAGAACTTCTTCGTCTATAGTGGCACGATGTTTAATGTGCCTTTCCTTTTCACAGTTTGCGTTCATGACTTGAGTTTCAACTGCTCCGAGAATTGCATCGCATGCTTCGCACCAATCGTTTAAGGTTCGGATGATTCGGCCTATGTCATTAACTTGAGCATCTCGGCCAATTGCGAAGTCAACTTCTAGGCGAGCGTTGCGTTGATCTAATTTGCCACGTATTACATCTAGAATCAAATTCGAATAAAATGTTGATTCTCAGGTCACAATAAAAAGTGAGAAACCTCCATATATAGCTTCTATCACGAGATCTTCCAGCTCTCTGAGATTTTTCATCTCAAGTTCTTGGACCAACATGTCATATGGTATACACTAGAAAGGATGATAATATGAATTTGAAAATAAACATTAGAACAAATGCTTATTTGATAAAACAGAGTATTATGAGTTTTTTTTTAAATCCCAGTTAATTATATCATACAATAAATCCACTAACTTTGTTGGTTTCAGACAATGTGACAATAGTCAAATGTCTCAGTTTTTGTTGTTGGAATGCAGTCAGTTCAGGCAATGATTTTATGTTTTTAAGATACTCCTGGTATGTTCCAAAGGCAAAAAGCTTAAGCAAATTGTAGTACGGCTGGAACTGGCCAATCTCAAGCTAGGAAAACAGAAAATTAGATTTCACATGTACACTTGGTAATATAAATGTAATTTCATTTAATAAGTAAAACCTCGCTGATGTTGGGCATATCAAGTAGCTCGCCAAAAACATAGACACCAGGAGACTCTAAAGCCTGTTTTATTAACTCTACAGCTGCAGCTCCTTTTGCTGACTTTGCTAACAAAACAAATTGTTCTAGAGGGTTGAAACTTGTAGGTTTAGTATCAGACATTTTTTCTATTTTTTTGTTATTTTTTGTAAAACACGCAGTTTTTTCTAGGCGAGTTTTTTTTTTCGAGAGGAATAATTTTTCACAAAGGACAACAAAATGTGTGACTATCTCAAGAAAAAAATACAGGTAATGTGGGAAGAGGTTATACCACGTATTTGGAAGGTGGAATGGTATGCTGTGGAAACCAATATGGAAATGGGCGGAGCCACACAACTTCCTTTTCCTAAGGTCTGGTTTTTGTTGATCCCGCGTTTTTTTTGGGCAGGTCGGCTGGTATAAAGCGTTATTTACACTGAATTGCATGCGCTGAATTTGGGCATGTAGTTGTCTTTCCGGTGAATTTCCCCCAGTATTTTTAATATTCGGCTAGTATTATCTGATTTTAAATTTGAATTTTGAAGTTTACTTTTAAACAGGCATCGCAGATCTATTGTATCAATCTAACTTTTTGTTCTTCATAGATATTATGTTTAGGGTTTCACGGTTTGCTCACCTCGGATTATTACGGGTACTATCTGGAAGTTTATTTAAGGAGATCGTTGAGTAATAGGTGGCTTATTCTTGCGTTGTGTGTATAAATTATTTTTTTCTCTAATAATTTATTTCTTCGTACATTTTTTGGTCCTCGATGTCACTGGATACGGTTTGTTGGTCTACCTGATTAAGGATTCAGGTAAGCCACATAGCGTATCTATAACGTGGTACTTGTAGTGCGATGGGATTATGATTATGGTTATGATTATGGGGTGGGTACTTCTGTTGATTTATATTGCGCGAACTTTCACGCTTCTACGTACAGGCAAGTTTGGGACACTGCTCCTGATTGGTATTTCGTTTCCATAACATATCTGGCGTTGTTTATTGTTTATTTTCAGCATTTATGCTCAAACTCAAACTAAAACCCTATGTCATCACTCTATGTCGTGTTCCAGTGTCTTCGGCAGAGCACTGGTCGTGGGAAATTCTGCCTTAAGTGAAGATTTCATGTGCAACCACGAATTCCGGAGGGGGGGGGGGGGTGTGTTAAAGAATAGTGTAATAGTTTTTTGGGGGGGTTCTTGTTCTGTTTAATGTAAGGGATGAGATGAGAATCGTTGTGCTTTCGTGACCCCCTTATCCACCCGTAGGTTTGCAAGTTCTTCTTCCTAGTTGTTGGTGGGAATATTTCGAACAATGAGGATTGTTTTTGACACGGTTAATGTGCAATAAGCTATAAATTTTGTGACTGACATTCTTGGTTCTTACATGTTTTTCCTTGTTACAGTTTGTTATACATATCCTCTCGTTATGTATAAGAACACGAAATAATGATAACCATGTATTCTGCAAATTGGAAGGATGAGGTCGTTGTGCGTTGGTGTGAATGAACAGCATCGTTAGCATACAACGTAATTTATTTTTAAAACTCTTTCCTGCGAGATATTTTGAAAGTATGACAAAAAAGGGTTACAATGAAGTTTAACGAAAATATATTTATTACTAATTGGGGTTCTCCTGAAGAAGTTTCTCAAACAATTCATCTACATTAGTTTCAGGGAAAAGGGTATCAACCACTGCTTCGAAAATTACATAGAACAGACGTCGATTTAGAACAGGATTCTGAAATAGTTCAAATATGCGAAAAACACCTTCCCGCGTAGTTTCGCTGCCTATGAGGTGTTTGATTTCATCTGCGATAATGCGATATGAGACATAGCATTCGAAACTAAAAATATTGCTCATAACAGAGATGGTACCTGAAAATAACGATAATAGAGACATTTTCGCGGCAACTCGAGTTCGCATTTTTGTGGCTTCATCACGGCAAGGCCGAGGCATAGCAGGTACCCCATGCGGCCAAAGTGAACACCTAGAGTATACTCAGCTTTGCATCAGGAATGTTACACAGCAGAAAATAACCTTCGCATACTTAATGACTTGAATGAACTCGGCAACCTGTTCCGGGGAGGTAGCTGTGACTACGTAATCAACGATCTTCTGATTGAATACATCTCCAAACATTGCTCGCAAAATTTCACGGAGCACATAGAAAACTCTTTTTCTCAACCACTGATTACGATTGTGTAGATCAAAAATTTCGTCCATTAGAATCAAGAGAAATCGCAAAGGTAACTGACCGTCTCCCTGTAAATACTCTCTTTGAGAAATAATGGAAAAATGTAATTTTTTAATACTTACGTATAATGGTATTCCAGACAAAGTTTGCAAATTATCCATAATTTCATCGTTAGAGCTGTTTTCCTTCACAAAAGACGAATCGAAACCAACCACTTTTGTCACATTTCGCATTGAACTTACAAACGGATTCATCAGGCTGTCCACCTATGAAATAAATGAATATTTTGAATTCAATTTTGCATCCAAATAATCACAGCGAAATGTAAATGATACACACCTTTCGGGAGATGGTTCCTTTGCTTTGTTCGTAAGAACCTCGGTCGAAAAACTGCAATAACGATTCTCGAAGACCAGGGTTTACCATGAGAAACTCCGGCTTCAATAACTTACTCAGATACTCATTGAGTAAATACTGTCGACGTTCTAAGAACAACTTATCCATGTTGTTGAAAGCCCGTTTGGCAGGAAACGAAAATTCTCTAATTGCTTTAAACTTAAGCACCATGTCGCATCAAAAAGCTATAGTTTCCAGAGTATTGCCATATCTTTTAGAACTTACCCTTTCTTCTAGTCGCATATGGAAATCATAAAAATCGGAATATCTTCGATATACCACCCACGTATCAATCTCTTTAGCACCAAGCGACTTCACCACAGTTACAGAATACACTGCGTGAGAGGAAATGCCATCTTTAACGACTCCTATAGATGAATAACAAGGAAAACAGAAATATGGCGTTCAACAAAAATATTACAAACATTTATTGTTTACTACTACCTTTCTGACAAATGGATGCGCTCAACGTGCTATTGTCAACCGTTGGAGATCCGTTCGTGCAAATTTCACTAAATGAAATGTTTTCGATTGAACCCTTTTCTTTGACACCCAAATGGTTAAATAGACCCGAAGAATCCATAGCGCTCTGTCCATCCAGTGAACGCAAATCTTCTTCGTCCCCTTTCGTGGATTCCTTCAACATATCGAGTTCGGCCAACATACGCACATATCCGAAACTTTTCCGGAAAGAAGGCAAAAACCGTTCATCTTTCTAAAATTTTATTAGAATTTCTAATAATGAAACACCTCTACGTACGGTAAACAAAAATAATTACCTCTATTTTATAAGTAACAGCTGCTTTAACTTCGTCAAACCATGACTCGACAGGTGGTTCGTTTTTCAAGTTGTAAAGTAATCTCCTCACGATAACGTCGTCGATAGACAGGCGTGGGGTAGCCTAGTTTGTATCCACACACATATATAAAAAAATTATTATAAAAAAATAGATCGAACAAAACAATAAAAAATAAAAAAATTGATTAATGATGGAAATAAAATAAAAATAATAATAAAATTTAAAAAAAAAAAAATGTAGTAAAAAAAATTATTATAGCTAATTAATTCATGTACCAAACTTTAAAATTTTAAGGTTTACGGAAAAGCAATTTTGATTCCAGCATTTACATTTTCCGCGAAATATTGAGTAAAAATTCCCATGGCAGATTCTTGCAAGCTCAGTAAGATTTGTCCAGGCAAATTAAGATCAACATCACTGCTCCGCTGTCTGGAATGGCTATACTCAGTTTTAACTACGAATCCTTCGAGTTGCAACTGTGATATCTGCTGAACTGCAGCCGCTTTCCAACCTATAGCAAACGATTGAGTGTATATAATTAGCCTACCACTGAACCGTGAAACAATTGATTTATTTTATGAAAGATATTACCTTCGGCGTTAAGAAGAAAGAAAATATATGCTTGTGACTCAAAAGAAGCCATGAAATCCAGCATGTATGAGAGAGCCACGCTATGTTTCAAAATTTCTTCTAGTGGTAACTCAACGTTGGGTAAATCATGGTTACCGACACAGCGTTTCCAATAGGATGGCATATTATAACCTTTATAAGAAAAAGACGAATAGAAAAAAAAAATTAGCTTACATTCTACTAGAGCAACACCAAATAAAAATTACCAATAGAGTTCCGTTCTTTTCCTTCGTTAAGTTCTTGAATATGATTTTTAATAACACGATCCACAAACAACAGACTACTAAGTCTTCTTTTAACGAATATTCCATCTTCGCCTCCAAAATCATGTGACCTCTTCAAAGATTTAACATCACAAGAAGTGCATTATGATTCCCAAAGAAATCCCTGTTAAAACACTTTACCATGATTGCAATTTCTTTTGTCAGTAACTGCTGCGAAGCATCCAATTCAGAGAAAAATTCCGTATACCGTATCACAGTCAAAAAGGAGTCACTCGTAATTTGACAATTTTTGCACTAAAATTACAGATATTAAGACTCAACTAAAGCAAGAGGTTTACATTCTAACAGTGTAACATTACCAGCCATATCACAGTTTGGTTAACGTAATCTGGATCTGTAAGAAGGTCAATCAGAGGAACCAAAATTTCACCTGTTAGAATCTGAGAGAAGAGTAAGTTCAGCGGCCGACAGTTAAATTCCTCCTTAGAACTAAGCAGCTGGAGAATGAAACCACCCAGGATCTTTAAACTCTCTGTACAATTTGGCATGGATAAAGAAACTTAAAAAAAAAAATATGTAATTTTTAAAACCTTTTTCATAGCAAGGATTTGTTGAAATTCTTCCTCTACCAATCTTCTTTTTACCCCGCGTCTGCTCCAATTCAAAAAACGTTCCAACAAAATTTTCACTCGAGGCTTTGACAGAATCTTCACTATCTGATGTCTTTTGACTCAGTCTGATTTTTGTTTCGCGATAGAGACGAATATGGGCAATAATACTGTCGAAAAATCTGGTTGTAAGGAAAGTAAGCCAATCAACCTCTTTACATCTAGTCATAAAAAAAATATTTTTTCAAAAACCAATTATACAAACCTCTTTATCTTAATGTAAAACTGAAAACTACCTGTTAGATACATTAATCACTACTTTTTGCAGGAACTGCTTCGTTTCAAACAAAAATTCTGTTTCCTTGGTAATATCACCATACCAGTTTTCAACATGGTCCCGGATGATGTACTGAAGCAAATCTTGCAATGCATCATCAATTAGGTTAGAACCTGAAATTCGTTTATCTAGACCTATTTTTGAATTCGGTCCAACTGGATGCTTAATGAACTTTAGGTTAAGGATGTGTATGAAAAAATAAATTTATGTACAATTTTAGAGTTTTTACCACTCTTTTAGGTAAGCTATGAGTTGTAATTGGAGTGAAGATCACACTTAGACTTGGAGTACATAAAGATTGTGCTTCACTCAAAAATCCAATCAAAAAGCTACATACAGAATATTTTTGAAAGAAAGGATCCAATAAAGGAAAAGATGTGAAGTATACAAACCTTGTTAACAGGAACGCCATGAAAATTAGTAGGCCAAGTAAGGACTTGAACCCCAAAGAAATGGCAATAACGAAAGCAAAACACAAAACTCTAATGATATTCAAATTCATCGTTTCTGTTTCGCTTTGCGTTTTCAATTTCATTTACAAAAATAGGGCATGAAATATATGTCGATCGTCAGCATCGTCAGATTTGTTTCACTGTCACTGTTTACAGTGTGTAGCATGTGTAGCGTTTAGTGTTGGGGCTAGCGATGGGGACGCGGTAAATCGCATTCGCGTACGGTGTACCGGTATATCGTGGAAAACGATCGTGGAGTAGTCTTACCCGACCCCTAAGGGGCGGGGATTAAATGTCGTTTTCCACGATATATAAAGCAGAAGACGTAATTGGCAAATGTAAATCCTATACTACTGACAGCGTGTAGCACAGTGGAAAAACGCGGTAAAAATAGATCGCGAAATCTAAATAGGGCATGAAATATATGTCGATCGTCAGCATCGTCAGATTTGTTTCACGGTCGCTGTTTACAGTGTGTAGCATGTGTAGCGTTTAGTGTTGGGGCTAGCGATGGGGACGCGGTAAATCGCATTCGCGTACGGTGTAACTGACTGTACCGGTATAGGGCTGTTCGACATCTTTTTTAACATTTGTTGCCATCGTGGCAACGCAGCAATCGATGATATATTTCGTCTGCTAGACTGCTACGAGAGAATTGTGATCGGTTATCGGTAGTTAAACAATTAACTACAGTAGTCCAGTCGGAATAGCCCAAAATGCCTATCTAACCTAAAACAAATTGCAAAGTTTTTTTTTCTAAATGAGCTGTATTAAGATTAATGTTGTTTATGTTATCCTAAAACCCTCCCTCGAAATTTTTATATTTAGTATGATTAATTTCAATTATAAAATATGTGTATTTTTGTATTGTAATTTAGTCTAATTAAATACAAAAAAATTGAAATTTTAAAAAATGAACTTTGTTTAGTACTAATTGGTCTACATGCATGCCAAATTTTATTTCCCTAACTTGTAAAATGATGAAACACCACACGAAAAATGAGTTCCGTCTCCCTTTTTACTACCAAAAAACCGCTTCCGTGTTTAACACAGAGCTTACGGGGAAACGGCTTTAGCAAAAATCGCTGCCGTTAGTTATCTATAATCCCCTCCTCTTCCGTTTTTGTCTTATATTAAAGAGCTAATTCTCTTCTACAAACCCAGTAAAAGATATTTGGGAGGGGGAATTAGTTTTTAAGTTATTAGATTTTATATACAGCCCATATTTCCAGAAATTTTCTCTAGTTTCTTTCAAACCCGCATTGAGCGACGTGGCGCTTCATTTTGTTTTCATGGTTCAAATGAATAGCAGAAAACAAAATGAAGCGCCACGTCGCTCAATGCGGGTTTGAAAGAAACTAGAGAAAATTTCAGGAAATATAGGCTGTATATAAAATCTAATAACTTAAAAACTAATTCCCCCTCCCAAATATCTTTTACTGGGTTTGTAGAAGAGAATTAGCTCTTTAATATAAGACAAAAACGGAAGGGGAGGGGATTTTAGATAACTAACGGCAGCGATTTTTGCTAAAGCCGTTTCCCCGTAAGCTCTGTGTTAAACACGGAAGCGGTTTTTTGGTAGTAAAAAGGGAGACGGAACTCATTTTTCGTGTGGTGTTTCATCATTTTACAAGTTAGGGAAATAAAATTTGGCATGCATGTAGACCAATTAGTACTAAACAAAGTTCATTTTTTAAAATTTCAATTTTTTTGTATTTAATTAGACTAAATTACAATACAAAAATACACATATTTTATAATTGAAATTAATCATACTAAATATAAAAATTTCGAGGGAGGGTTTTAGGATAACATAAACAACATTAATCTTAATACAGCTCATTTAGAAAAAAAAACTTTGCAATTTGTTTTAGGTTAAAATGCTATTCCGACTGGACTACAGATCACAATTCTGTCGTAGCAGACGAAATCTATCATCGATTGCTGCGTTGCCACGATGGCAACAAATGTTAAAAAAGAAGTCGAACAGCCCTATATCGTGGTAAATATTAGAATTCTGAAAAAAAACAGGCCAATCCGGAGTCAAAAACTGGATAGGCCTGTATTTTTTTTAGAATTTTAGATCCCATAGCGGAATAAGAAAAAAAACGAGGTCCATGAATTTGGTGCACTTGAGTGGTGGATTGCTTGTTAAATAGGTAGATTTGTTATTCATTGGCCGAATTCCGAACCTCGTTTTAAGCAAAATCTTACAAGTTTTTTGCTTAAATCGTGGAAATTCTTAAGCTTCGGGGCCAAGTTGGATTCTAAACACCTTTTTGGACCGCCTTAAGTAAAAAACTTTAAAGATTTTTACTGTTCAAGCCACTTTAAATTTTTGCTTGGTAAGGTACCTTTTCGTTTGCTTGAACAGCAAAAAGTCACCCAAAGTTTGCTTAAAACGAGAAAATTGGCTTCGAAGTTGGCTAAAGGCAATAAAAAAGTTGCTGATTAGTACATGTAGACAGCCATCACTTATTTGTTTACATTGTTTTGAATTACAGAATGGACCGAAATCTTTTGTTTTTACATGAATTAGAAGAAGAGCTTAAGAATATTGACAGTTTATTAATATTAATAGTTTTTATTTATTAATATTTTGGGTTTGTGCACCAAGTAAAATAAACTTAAGTATTTCGTCCCACGCCTTCTTCTTTTCGTTTTCTTAAAATATATATAAATATAAAAAATTTTAGATTTAGTAAACATTGGCGTAATTTTCCTACAATTTTTTTATTAAACTCATTATCTTTCTTAGTGCGAATTTGAACCCTAATATTCCTGTTGTTGGTTTGACCAGTTATTTTTATTACCATTATTGCGTTTATTTTCTATATTATAGTTACAGCAAAAAAATTACAGCTAAAACCAATGTCGCGTGTTAATTAAGACGACTCCTTCTAGTGCCCTTAGGGTGAGTGACAGTGAACCCTATTGGCTGATTTTACGTACCCACGAAGTCGCCCACTAAAATTTTGACTCATGCTAAGAAAAAAGTAACGAAGAAAATTCTTGCTTGATCAAGAAAAAACTTACCAATCCAACTCTAGTTAAGCAAAGTGACCGAAGAAATAGAGTTCGGAATTCATAAAAAAACACTTATGTTTAGGTGGCTCAAGGCGGATTGGCAAGTTTTTTTCTTTTGCTTATGCTTAGGCCGAAGTTGGGAATTCCACCTGATTCATTTTCTTAGGAGCCAAAAGCTGAGAAATTTTTTTTGTCTGCTTTGAAGTTCATAAGCTGTTCTCTGATTGGTTCACTTCACCATTGAATGTCCTAGGGTGACGATTGGTTCTTTTCTAACAGGTACCCAACACATCCGCTTAGCGCGCTGAACGAAGAGGAAAGAAGTTCCTTCGAAGGTCGGATGCTTGTTTCCCTTTTCCAAGAGGGTTAGCGCCTTAGCGGTTATCGTGCTTCAACCAGCGTTCTTCGACCATGCCTTTTCGACATCTTGTATTACCGTTTCCAGATCGTGCAACGCAGCAATCGATGGCTCCCTACTAAAACCCAGTTATTTTTCCATTAGAATTTAGAAGTCAAATAGATATCGATCATCGCAGGAGCTCTCATCACAGACACTTGATGGTGATTTCCTGGGCGACGGCAGCCTACAGCACGACACAGTTTTCTTTTTTTAGGGCGCGGTGCGTTTTTTCGTACACACTCTCCAGTGGAGTTTTCTGAAGGTTGCCGTTTTATTGTGTTTGTCTTCTCTGTATTTTTATGATCTAGTTCATTATTTGCAATTTATTTATTTGCACAAATATAATGTTTCTATTTTCTATCTATTTGAATTTTTTTTCATTTTATAAAATATAATTTAATTACACATCGGTGTGTTTTTATTAAATTTACTGTATTGTCACCCAGGGTAAAATCAAGTGACTGAGCGCTCAGCTTGGATCAGCTGGTATCAGGGAAAATTTCCACTATATGGTTTGGATCACCTTATCTCAGGCCCCAGGTTATACCTGAGACTCCTTTATTACCGAAAGGTACTGGCGCTACAATGGGAAAATGAATGTAACAGCTTAGCGCCGATAAATTAATTTGTAACAATCATTTATTTTAAAATTTTTTGTTGCATTTGTTATGATGCTTATTAATTTTTAGTCATCGGCATGCCCAAACTGACCCAAATAAAAGTAACAAGATTCTTTTGGCAATGTCCTTTGGGCATCATTTTTGGAAAAACGTTGTGTATAGACATGTAACGTTGGCCAAAGATGAACAGATTTTGGATCCAAGATTTCTACTTTTGCCATCCATTTTTGTTTTCTACGTTCCTTATCCATATTCTTCTCCATAATCTTTTTTCTGGCAGCATGTTTACTGCAATATTAAAAATTATATAAAAATCTACTGTGTAACAGGCAACTGCAACCCCACCTAGCAACAGCGCCCCACCCAACCCGGAAGGTTATTCCAAATCAACACCTTCCTTCAGGCTAAATCCTAAGTGAAAGTTATTGTAAACCCCTCCCAATTCAACCTTCAATTACTCATATAAAAGACCCAATTGTTGTAGCAATAAAGTAGTGTATTTCTGAGACCAATACAGAACTTGAACTCATTACATTTGGAGGTCCCAACGAGACTACAGCGAGACCCAACGAGACTCTGAGACATCGAGACCACAAGACCCTAAAAAATTTTTTTTGTGCTTCACTTACCATCTTCAAAACTCAGCCTACAAGTCTTCTAACTAACAACATCGTCGGAAATCCGCCAAGGTAAGCGAATGCCGTTTGATTCGCTAGTACACAAGACTACTCTTGACGAGAACACATCACCACCACTATATCCCGTGTTAGAAAATTCTGATTCCGTTGACCGTAACTCAAACTTAAGCCCCTATCGAGAAAAGTTTGTAGAAAATTGGAAAAATCTTATCGACTTAGAGCACCAAATAGAATTAGAGAAGGCTAAAAAATATCAGACAACTTCAACAACTGGGAACATCGAACAATTAGAAACACAGAAAAAGGAAGCAAGCTTAGTTACACAGAATTCGTTACATTTGTATATTTACCAGTCATTACAATCAACCCTTAGTGCGTCAGATGGGATAACAGCTGAAGTTATAGAAAACTGTACCGACACACTAAAAAAAGAAATAGTCGCACAAGGAGTAGATATCGGGAAGTTTAACGATTTAATCCGACTAAAAAATACAGTACATGGGAATGAAAAGGAATTTTTGTTCGGTATCATAGAAGTGTTGAAAAAAGAGTCAGCACTCGCAATAATCGAAGAAAGGAAACAAACAGCAGCCGTAAAAACTGAACTTTTAAGAATTCAAAAAACAGTAGAGGGCGATAAGAAAAAATCAAAAAGCTCCAAATATACATTAAGCAGCTCATTAGAAGAACTACAGGAAAGAAACGAAACCCTAAAAAATTCCCTTGAGAAGGCGCAAAATCGAATCACTGAGCTAGAACGCAACCTACAGACAACCTTGGCAACAGAACAACAACTGCAGAGCCTTTTAAAGAAAAAGGAAGAAACTAATGTCGTGATTGAGACTGAAGGTCAGGAAAATATTGCCAAACTTGAAGGAGAAAAGGTCGAATTGATCCGGAGACTTCAGACAGCAGAACAGCAAACTAAAAAAGCCGTAGAAACAACCCAGCAGCTCCAGAAAAAGATAAAAGATTTGGAGGACGAATACGAAAAGGTCATCCTAGAAAACCGAAACACTAACAAAAAATTAAAGGATATAACTACAAGAAATAATACACTAGAAGAAGAAGTAGGAAAGCTCATCTCACGCCTACAAGAACAAGAGAGTGATATACAAAATCTAGAAGATCGAGTAAAAAACTACAAGAAACTACAAGTACAATTCATCGAGACTGACGACAACAACGATTCCAGACCAATCGGCGACGAATCCGAAGACATCTCTAACTTTGTAGGTGGAATCATCGACAGTACCTTACCAACAGACAAATCACTCCACTACGAATTAGAGGTAGAGCAGACAGGCGATTTCGATCAGACCGTTGAAGACCTCAGAAATCAGATAGAGTTATTAAACAAAACAGTAGGCTATCTGCAACAAGAAAATCAAAAACTAAGCAACAAAATCAACATGGGTGTAACGCATGACGAAGACAGCACAACCAGCGCACCTCAGCAATGGGGAGGTAGCACAACACCTCAAGCAATTCCGCCTACAGCGTCTACAAGCCAAGGACTTCCATCACATACAAATTCTAAGGCCCACGTTACCGATCCTGACGAAGAAGAGGCCATCAAGAAAATGTCAAAATTCGTTACAAACCCAATCGTAAAGGCAATAGGAGATCTATTTTCTAGAGAAGATAAAAAAGAAATCCCAACTTACAAAGGGAAAAGTACAGACAAGTTGATAACCGAATGGTTAAAAGGAGCTGAGCATGTTGCACGAAATAACGATTGGGACGACGACCAGAAAATACGACTCTTTTCGGACCGATTGAAAGGTGAAGCTTTCGAATGGCATGAAAATTACGCCGAAGAAGAAGGAGACAACCTCAACTACCCAGACTGGAAAGAAGCTATTATTGCAAGATTTCAAGACAAAGTAGACTTAGCAACATTGGAAAATAAATTTTCAAAGTTAAAACAAAAACCAGAAGAAAATTGTAGGGCATTTGTGTCTCGACTAAACAGCCTTCATGATACCATAGAAGGAAAAGAAGAAAAATCTGACCATAACCAAACTATCGCTGAAGGTCAGTTGCTGAATAAGTTAAGGAAAGTACGAGACAAAAGAAAGAAAAAGGTGCTATTGCAAGGACTACTACCTAAGTACAGAAAGGAACTCTTCCTACGAATGCCCGACGACCCAGAAGACTTTGACGCATTATGTAAACAACTTTTCCTTTCCGAAAAGATTTTGCATACAAAGGAAGAAACAGAAGACGATGATATGTCTGCTGTTATAGCAGGAATAACTAAACACCAAGACGAAAAATTTCAGCTGCTCGAACAAAAATTAACCGAATCCCTGACAGAAATAAAATTGTCTAACACCAAATGTGGATCCTCGCAGGACAAGCTAACCATAGCTGCAGTTGATCTAAACGATAGAAGAAGATCAAATTCACGGGATTCACGAGTAAGATTCGCTTCAAGCCGTGAACCCAGTCGGGAGCGGAGTGCCAGCAGGAACAGAGACAACAGCCCCTATCGAAGAAACTACAATACTTCAGAACAACGACACCAAAATTCTTCTGAACGACAAGACTACAGGCCTCCAGAAAGACAGGACTATACTCCTGCAGGATATATACAACCAAGGTACCCTTCTGATCAGCGAAAACCATATAGAAGTAGTTATCCAACGAGACAAGGGGATTACAACGGACCGAGTTTCCCAATAAATAGCTACGGACAACAAGGCCCTTATAACTACCATCAACCACAACAATCTCATCTAGCCCACAACCCTAGAGGATTTGAAAGAAGAGTTATAACTTGTTACAAGTGCAATAGAAAAGGACACATAGCAAGAGAATGTTGGACGGATTTGGCACGTGTCAACAGCCAGGGCCCTCGTTAGCCGCGCAAAACGTGCAATCTAATACGCTACCCAATCTAATTCGTATACCGATCAAAATTTTTAACAAAGAAATTCGTGCTTTAGTAGACACTGGCGCCGCAGCTAGCTTAGTATCCGATGAAATTTTCAATACTTTAGAAAATAGGGATTACATAAAGAGGAAAAGTAGTATAGATTCCCCAATTTTTAGAACGGTGTCAGGACAAGTACTAAAATCAATAGGGAAATTTGAATTTACTATAAGGATTACCAATAACCATATGATTAATCATTATTTTTATGTAATGAAAGGGCTAAATGAAGAATGTATCCTAGGATTAGATTTTCTAACCAGCAATAACGTAAAAATTAACACCAGAAATCGGCAAATATGCTACGATTGTCACGGAGTAGAACATTGTTTTAGGGAGACTAGTTTACCAATCTATAGTGTTACATTTAGTAAAGTAGGTATCCATATCCCCATCATCCCAATTGATGATAAAAAAGAAGAACTAACATTAGAAGATTATCGAAATTTAGAATCGTTTTCCCAAAAAGATTTTAACACACATTCCGAAGAAACTTACGACCCCGTTGAATACCAAATACCCAATGTATCAAGTGAGGTACAAATTAAAATTGAGATTCTACTTAAAAAACACGCCGAGCTATTCGCGGATAAGGAATCCGATTTAGGACTAGCGACAAGTGTGAAACATCACATTAACACAGGACACCACGCCCCAATTAATCAGAGAATGCGAAGAACACCAGAAGCTCTAAAATTAGATGTTAAAACTAAAATTGAGGTAATGTTAAGTAACAAAATTATTAGAGAAAGTCACAGCCCATTTTCAGCGGCCATCGTAATGGTCCCAAAAAAGGATGGGGAAATGCGTATGTGCATCGACTACAGAGCTTTAAACAAAATTACTGTAAAAGATAAATACCCTCTCCCTAGAATAGATGATACCATTGACGCTTTGTGCGGAGCAGTCTATTTCTCAACATTGGATTTGCTAAGCGGATACTGGCAGATAGAGATAGAAGAAAACGATAAGCATAAAACAGCTTTTGTCTGCGAGTTTGGACAATACGAATTTAATCGCATGCCGTTTGGTCTAACAAATGCACCAAGTACTTTCCAGAGAGCAATGAATAACATCTTGAAAACGGTATTATACAAATTCGCATTGGTCTATCTTGACGACATTATAATATTCAGTAAATCAATCACTGAACATGTAACACATTTAGAAAAAGTTTTTAAACTGTTAAAACAAGCTGGTTTAAAATTAAAAAGGAAAAAGTGTGAGTTCTTCAAGGAAGAATTAGATTACCTAGGATATATCGTTTCAAGAAAAGGGATAACACCAAACAAGAAGAAGTTAGAAGCAATTATTAAATACCCAGCTCCCAAAAACGTTAAAGAACTGAGTTCATTTTTAGGACTAGCTAGCTACTACAGAAAATTCATACGGGCTTTTGCTGATAAAGCCCACCCACTAACTGCGCTCACTAAAAAGTCGGCGGAATGGAAATGGGGGGAGGAACAAAGGGACGCCTTTGACTGTATAAAGAACTGTCTCATTACTAGACCTATTCTAGGCTATCCAGATTTTTCGCGCGAATTCATCATCTATACGGATGCCTCAGGATACGGAATAGGAGCAGTCTTGGCACAAGTACAGACTCCACCTCAATCAGCGGATTTTGCGGAGTCCGACGAACAGGAACTTCGTGAATCGGACGGCGTAGAAGTCGTCATTGCGTATACCTCTAAACATCTGAACGACCGCGAGGCCAAGTGGTCAACCACAGAGAAAGAGGCATATGCCATCATCCACGCTATCGAAGTCTTTAGAACGTACTTATACGGACGTAGGTTTACCGTCTACACAGACCACCGACCTTTGGAATGGTTAATGAGTAAAACAGAACCAGCAGGAAGATTAGCTAGATGGGCATTGAAAATACAAGAATTTGACATCGTAATTGGGTATCGGCCAGGAAAGTCGCACCAAAATGCTGACACTCTTAGCCGTACACCAATAGTGCCAGTAGCAAAAATAGAAACAAGGTCAACAAACGCGAAAACAAAAACGGAAGTAAAGTACGGAAAGACGAAAGAAGAACAGAACAAAGCCTGTACAGAAAACATGGAAATAGATAGGTGGATTAACCATCAAAACGAAGACGAGTATTGTGGAAAAATAATTAGAGAATTAGAAACAGGAAACCCACGTGAAGACATTAGAAGAGAATTTGCGATTAGTAGTAGTGGAATTTTAATAGATTCACAATGCAGGAGAGTAGTACCGAAAAGTATGGTACGTGAATTACTCGAAGTTAACCACGATTCGCTATTAGCAGGACATTTAGGAATACAAAAAACGATAGATAGGATCCTAAGACAGTATACATGGCCGAATTTAGATGCCTCCGTTAAAGAATATGTTAAGAGTTGTTTAATTTGTAGCAGGAGAAAAGCAATAGGAGGAAACAGAGCACCATTGCTTCCCCTACCTCCAGTCGAAGGAGTGTGGGAGAGAATTGCAATGGATGTAGTAGGGCCAGTTCAAGAAAGCGCTAAGGGATATAGGTATATTTTAGTTCTTTCTGACTATGCCAGCCGATTCGTTTTTACATATCCAATGAGAAACCAGACAGCCCAAACAATAGCTAAGATATTGGTCAACAAAATATTTACTAAGTATGGCTCTCCAGAAGTAGTACTAACAGATCAGGGTACTAACTTCCTATCCAGTTTGATAGAAGAAGTGTGTAAATTATTCAAGATCCGGCGTATAAGAACAACAGCGTATCATCCCCAAACTGATGGACTAGTAGAGAGATTCAATCGCACTCTCTGCGACATGCTCGCTTGCTACGTCGCAGATGAGCCAGAAAAATTGGATAAATATCTACCCTTTGTGACCTTCGCATACAACACAGCTAAACAAGCCTCAATCAGAGAAACACCATTCTACCTGTTTTTTGGACGAGAGCCGATAATGCCCAATGACATCAAGATAAACAGAAGATATGAAACGTATGAAGATACTAGCATGATGTATTCACACCAGTGGGAAAAAGCCCAAAAATTGGCAAGAGAACATCTCTTCAAAGCAGCAACAAGACAGAAAAAATACTACGACAACAACACGAAAATGGTGAAATACAACGTTGGCGACTACGTCTTGCTGAAAGCACCACCAACAGCAGGAAAATTCATACTACGATGGAATGGACCATTCCAAGTGACTCGCAGTTATTCAGACGTTAACTACGAGATTCAACATGTAGAAAATAAAAAACTAAAGTCTATTGTGCACGCAAATCGCCTAAAACTCTATACACTGAGGAAAGAAGAATCAACGAAAAAAGAAACAACTAATAACCCAACAACCGTATCAGAAAAAATTGAACAGACTGCTGCTCATCAATTCCAAAAACGTCGCCCGGGGAGACCGAAGAAACAAAATTCGAACATCAAAATAAGCACACATGGATACCCCTAGAAGAAACAACTAATAACTTACTGCACACCACTCAGGATAGAAAATTTGCATCACAACCAATAAGAACCCAACCTTTCCACGACGACATAACGACAACCTACAACTTACGAAGTCGTAATTTCAGACTACGTTACTAAATCTCGCATTTTTCCACAGATGGATGCAACTCCAAAGCTGCAAACGTCGCTTTCGTCAATTCAAACAATTCTACTAACACTTTGCTTACTTCAAAATATCAACCCAACTCATCCTATCTACGCCACAGTTTGTGATTGCAATAACGTAAAAATCCGAGGAATTTTGGATCTGGAATCCCCATATTACTGCAACAATGACGCAATGGAAAAACAGCACTCAACAAGAATACCGACATCTTACACCTTAATCACCAACCAAAAGCCTGCAGCAACCTGGAAAGGATGGACATGCCGCCAGTGGACAAAGACAAAGAAAATAACGGGATCTTTCTGGATTGGATCTTTTGACACCATATACTCCCAAGAAACAAAACTGATTACACCACTAGAATGTTGGCGAATGGTGAATGATAAAAAGTGTGGCGAAAATAATATGCAGACAGGACCAACCAGCATCAGCTTCACCGCAACACCCACAGGTGAAGGAAAATGGTATGCCATAAAAGAATATCATACCCTCAACTGCATCGCGGAACAGATAACACTTCGCCAAGAAAGACCTGACCAGCCCATCGAGAGCCCTTTTGGACTACTAAATACAACTCAACAGGAAGGACAATACTTCATCAATCAAAACGTCATCGTATGGGGTGAAAGGACGACGAACCACTCCTACTCTCAAACACTATTAAAAGGAAAAGGTTACCTGGAGATCCCTCGTACACCGGAAATCAACAACTCCAGTCGTCTATACGATGATGTTCGACAAATAGAAATTTCTTTCTTAAACAAACCTGATAAAGACGTAGCGGCAACAGGATTTAAAGTAACAGGGATACCTCTGACGTACCTCACATTTCCTGCAGAAACAACAAAGATATTGTATGAAACATTCAAAGATACAATCAACATTTGCCTCAAGAATACCAACCTCATTACGTCAGTTTGCGAAGAATACAGAGATCTATATAAATCTAGACCACAACGTTCTCTTCTTCAAGAAGTGCAATTCTTGTTTAACACTCCCATCAAGGACGAGCAACTTGGAATTCGACTCTACAGCATATCCTATGCCTGGGGGACTATTCGATTGGTACACAAGAAAGCAAAAATTATCTACGAAGAAGGAAAAATATCACAACAGAATGCAACACTCTACATCTCTTACCAACCTGGAAGCAGAAACTCACTAACCACATACCCACAATTATCAGCAGACGAGGTATTACCATCAGGAACGGAATTCGAGTACATCGTCGATCACACAATAAGAATACAAAATTCCAACATCTGTATTACGGAAACGACAAATAATCATGTATTCGCAACCACTTGTTCGGAAGACTCGACCAAATGGATACTTGAAAAAGACAACTTCTATATAATTTCACAAGAGTCAGAAATGTGTCTAACCTTAGTGAGTGATGAGATTCTAAAACTAGAACAATGTTCTATGGAAGAGGAATCGTTAAGGAACCAGCAGTGGTATTTCCAGACAATAAACACCAATCCAGAAATTGTGGAAAACTTCCCAGACATCACACTTCAAGAGATTCGAGAAGTAAAAATGGAGCAAAGAAAAACAATAACGACTACAATAAACTCACCCATTTTTGGTGGAATTCTAAAAATGAATCACGGCACCGGAAACATCATCTGGGATATGATTGCATGGGGATTACTGAAGAATGGACCACACCCGAATGAAAAATGTGTAACGCACAATGGACTGGATAAACCACTCACTCTGGAAGATTGTGACACAGATTGGACGAAATGCCAAGAAGAGTTAAAAGAATACATCACGAGTAACGATCCTTTGGTGAAAACACAAGTATCTGTAGGAAACTGTAGCAGAGCAAACGAGAAAGGCCAAGCGTTCGAATATACATCCGATTTCACCATAAGACCATTCAACACTAACAACTGCATCAAAGCAAACACAACTATGCTTGTTCTCCAAAAGTGTGCCAACACAAGCTCGATTTGGGGAACTTTCGAACATACAGGACAGCTCATGGCAACAGATAGAACTGGACTACATTCACCAGCGTCAGACAGAAAGTGTCTTACATTAAAAGTAGGACGTCTGAGTCTTGGACATTGTCGTGGAGCAACTAGCATCAAACAGCAGTTTAGTTTCGAATATTGGAATCCACACCAAGTAAGGACACTCTCAGCAGCAGCTATTATGGCGTTGAGTGCTCAACAACCGTTGGATGGAAAGCGACTGCCATCCATTCCACCACTACTAAAACGAGAAGAGAAATTGAACAACGAAACGAGGTCCACTACAGCATTAACAACTTCGAGTACAACAACAACAGAAAAAACTACTACAAAATTAACTTCGACAACTATAAAAACGACGTTGTCAACAACTACTAAACCGACCACTACATCTACAAAGCCCACTTCTACAACCACAAAATCGCCAACTACAAAGCCAACAATTCCAACAACAAAATCTACAACAACTACAAAGCAAACAACAACTAGACCAACGACTACGACGACTAGAGCAACAACAACAACTAGACCAACGACGACAACAACCAGAGCCACAACTACGACCACAAAAGTAACAACGACAACAAGACCTACATCAACAACGACATCGAAGCCTATAATAACTCCTAAAGTTGAAACCCCAAAAACTACAACGACCTCGACGACGACTACAACAATTCAAACAACAACGACAGCCGCAACAACAATTCAATCAGCAAATAAAACAAGTGAAGAAATAATTCAAATAAATCATAATCCTACGGAAGAAATAGGCTTCGAAATCATTGAGGACAATGATCATCCAATTCAACAAGAAAAACCAGAAGCAGCATCCCTAACGCTAGAAAAAGTAGCAGAAGAGCCAACACAAGAAATATCCCAGACAAAAGAGAAAATACCAGAAAATGAAGAGAATGGCTTACCTAAAAACATAAATGAATTCGAAGAGAAAGTCACATTTCAAATCAACAAGCTACACGAGCAGTATAAAATAAGGATTGAAACGGAACACGAAAACAAGCTCGCAAAAGAAATTCGAGATGTATATTGCCAACTTTCTACAATAAAGAGGAATCAAGCAGTAATTTTAGCTCAAGGTAACGGGATTCTTGCCGCGTCAACTATTGGACTACCAATCTGCTCGAGGCTGCAAGGTTTTGGGCAGACATTGTCACTACAACAATGTGAGGCAAAACGAATTTTTGTCTCTGCGAAAGAATCCAAATGTGGATTTCAACCATTTTTTACCTATGAAGATAGAAATTGTACAATTGGAGTGGACGGCTGGTCGATCCACCCATACTCCGATTGTTTCTGGAAATCTCATCTGGTAAACTTGAACGGATTTCCATATGCTTGGGAACATAACTCAACAGACGGAGATTGGATAAAACAAAAGTCAAATATCCACATGCCAAATCTCGATTTAATTACAGAATTTGAAGAACTTCACTTAAATGACTTTGACTTCGGACTAAAAAGTCATCCGGCGCATGAAAAAATGGAAATGGAACAATTAAACATCCTAAACGACATCGTTGGCAGGATGCAGGAATCTGAAACAAATTTAGTGTCCAACATTGTGATGTCAGAAAAACAAGACAACCAGATAGGAACCATGTTCTCATGGTTCGACACTCTGAAAATCCTAAGCCTATCAGTTATTGGATTCATCGCATTCCTAATATGCCTACGCATATTTTTGATTTGCAATCCATTTGCAAAGATTAAAGAAAAATTCCAACAAACACGAAAATTACGGAGATACGGGATAAATATGGAGGAAGCTCACGAATTAACATCGATGATTGCCAATTCCAACACGCAAGCGACGGATGAAATCATAGAACAACCATTTATTAGAATGATGGCACCAACACCACTTACCTCTGACAGAATCGCCCAATCCCACCTAACGCAACCAAGTGCACCAAGACAACGCTTATACCCAACAGTAGAAGAAAATTGGGAACCAGAAACAACGCGGAAATGTACTGGAAAACACACAACATGCACTTACGTTGTCGGATACGGAATGGTCTGGGAAGACCTTTGCAGATGTTCAATGGATCCTGAAACAAAAACCAACTAAAAAAAAAAAAAAAAAAAAAATAATAATAATAATAATAATAACAATAATAATAATAAAAAATAAATAAATAAATAAAAAAAAAAAATAATAAAATAAAAAAAAAAAAAAAAGAATAAAATAAAATAAAATGTCAACTTGAACATTTGACATTCTCAAACTAACAAAAAAGGAACTAACAATGTCATTTTAAACTAGAACAGGTGAAAGGGAGGAATAAGAAATTAACCATACCTACTAAACTCGACCATCAGTTCTTGACCTACCACTTACGAAGATGGAGAGTTTCAATGTTGTAATGAACGGCGTAGAGATAAATATAACGGTGAAACAAAAAAGTGCAAGTATAAAAAGTGCTAGTGACGAAGCAGTGAAACAAGAAACTGGAACAAGATGGAAAGAAAACACCATTGAAAATGCCGTAACATTTCAACTTAACACTGGCGACGACAATACGGAAAAAGTTAGTGAACGTGACGAGTTTAGTGAACGTGATGACATCAGCGAACATGAGGGAAGTAGTGAACCCGATAAAAAGAGTGACACAAGCGAGAAGTATGAATTAGCCATTGTAAGCGACAGTGAAAGCAAAACGGATAGTGAGACGGAGAGAGAGAGAAATTTCGGGGACTACGGTTTTTGCCCAAACACTTCTAACAGAACAGCTATACAGGAGAAAAACACAACGGAAAACGCGACGAAATGCAACAACTGTAAAATGAAGACAATTCCAACGTTATCAGCAGCACGAGCCGACATTGTGCGAAAAAGGGCACAAGCCATCGCCCGATTAACTAACGGTGAAATTTTTCTTGACATGGTGTATGCCCCGAGAGAAGAAATCAGAAGATTTATATTGAAGAAACTAGGACCGGCAGCTTGGGATTATCACCCAAAGGCAGAATTTCTGAATAAGAAATTCAATGAAAGAACGCTGCTCCATAGAAGTGTAAAATTGGAGAAACTGGATATAACAGATTTACTGTTATCTTATGGAGCCGCCCCCGATATTGAAGAAAATGGACGCACCATCGCACACATAGCAGCAGCGCAAAACAACAAGTTGTTGGTGAGGATTCTTCGATACCATAAATGTACGTTCGCCGCATACAACTGCTTAGGCGAAACACCGTTAATGGTAGCCATCGCCTACAGACACGAAGATCTTGCTCATTATTTATGGTGTAGCAGTAATGTGACGCAGAAAGCGAAAAACAACAGCACTGTCCTACACTATGCAGCCAGATATGGAAACGACGAAATCGTTAAATTAGCATGTCAAAAGAAAGGCATTGACATCAATGAAAAAACTATACCAGGCAACCACACGGCATTACATATGGCAACAATATTCCGCCAGACGACTGCCATGGATATCTTAGTTCGCCACAACGCTAAAATGGGAGTAAGAGATATGGACGGAAGAACACCACGAGATTATGCTACCGACCCGAGTCGGAAAAGGATTTTTGAAGACGGTGAAGAAAGAAGAAGTGGAAAGCGGAGATGGTCAGACAGCGAAGAAAATTAGACGCGATTAAAAGAAAGAGTCGGAAATTTATTTTCAAACATAACTGCAACATTAACTACAGAATAAATTACAACAAACTCAAAAAGAAAACTTTCGAGACTGATAGCTTAACTAACAAACTACTTAACCGTAGGCTATATAGCAAAAGCATCCATATACATGGTGAAGGAAACGGTGACGGAAAATAGGTCAACCAGTGACAAACAAAACAACCGGTTTTTTTTATCTACCTGCTGCTACAGCGAAGACAAAATTGGAGGACCAATTTCTCTTTCTATAAGGGGGGGAGGAATGTAACAGGCAACTGCAACCCCACCTAGCAACAGCGCCCCACCCAACCAGGAAGGTTATTCCAAATCAACACCTTCCTTCAGGCTAAATCCTAAGTGAAAGTTATTGTAAACCCCTCCCAATTCAACCTTCAATTACTCATATAAAAGACCCAATTGTTGTAGCAATAAAGTAGTGTATTTCTGAGACCAATACAGAACTTGAACTCATTACAACTGTTTAAAACATTTTGTTAAAGAAAAAACTTACTGTTTAGTGGCTGTTATCCAGCCTTCTGCACTGACTGCACTGCTTTGTCAGTTGTAAGGTTACGCAAACAACAACGAATTCACTGCCTAGGATTCGACACCCAGCTAGGTAACGAGAACGCAAATTACTATTTAAAAACTGTAATAGAATCAAATAAAAAACCACTATACCACGTATCAAATTTTGACAGAATTTTGTACAAAATTTGGGGACGATTGGTCATTCAGGGAAGAAACGTATATGGAAATACATAATGGACATTAAACCTTCTGAGATCTACTACTACTACCTTACCCCCTATACCCCACAACCTAAAATTGTTATAGTCCTTCGGTACATATACATATATACACTACCCGCCAAAAGAATTGGCTCACCCATGTCCAATTTGAGTGTTTTAACCCGCGAGAGATAGGCCTAACGGTCTCTCGCGCGGGAATTTTTTTAGTATATTAATTATGCTTGTAAATTTATCGGGTTTGTTGCATTCGAAACCTAATGCAATATACTTTATCCTCTAATTTTTAATTTCAAATTCATTTACGAATTCTATGAAATAATTGATAGTTTTCAAATATTGGATCACCCCCAAGACAGCCGCTTTGGCTGTCCCTACCCGCGGCATAGCCATTGGGCATGGGGGTGGCAAAAATTGGAGGGAATATTCATTTTTCTCACTTTGTTCTCCAATTTTTGCCACCCCCATGCCCAAAGGCTATGCCGCGGGTCATACTTCAAGCCTAGGGACATACTACTGGCGGTAAACCATACTGCATTGATTGCAACAGTTCTGGACATATCGTCCGTCACTGTTTTAATAATACAGAATTTCCAAATTATTAATCTCCGCCACATGATGGAGCACCAGTGGTGACGCCAGCGGCGAATACAGCAGTTAAGCTGGTGACTGAAGCTCCTAACGTACAGGAAGAAAAGCATCTGTTAAATTTCGATGAAACAAATTTGATTGAAGAACCTGGGTTTTGTGGCGAAGTGAATGCGACGGCAGTAATGGATACTGGAATAACTGTAACAGTGATCTCTCCCGAATTATTGAAGAAAACACAATTCATTCAGCAGCCATTGGATGGTTCAGGAATTTTTCTCGCAAATGGATCACGAATAATGCCTCATGGAGCAGCCGAAATCCTCGTGACGCACAAAAACAGATCTGCAAAAGGAAAAGCAATCTTCATAAAATGTCAATGTCAGGTGGAACTTTTGATGGGAAATGATTTTTTTCAATAAATTTGGATCTATACGGATTAACTACCAGGCAAAGAAACCTCTTCTCACAATGGGTGATGTACCGCTTGCGGCAATCTCCCTTCCTGCCAAGGAAGAATCTGAAGATAGGCCTACCGTGTTAGTGTCCAATGAACGTAAGAAAATTCTGGCGTATTTAATTAAACCGGTTCCAGCAAAAGTTCCTAGCAAAATGGAAGGTGCTTGACTGTCTGGAAACCTTCGGATTCGCTTATGGCCACAACAAGTCTCTCTACGGGACGCGCCCCTGCAGAACGACCTGGAAATTATTCCCGTAGTAAATCTGTCTCCCAAATCAGTATGGCTGGAAAAAGGTGTAACATAGAAAGATTCCAAGAGATGAAAAATACAGAACAATCTAATTAAGCTTCAGAAGAGGCTACGATGGAGAAAATGGGTAAAAAAACAGAAACATTATTGGATAACTTGATAAGCAGAATAGGAAAAAAAACTGGATGGAGATCAAAGAAGTGAGGTATTGAAAATCCTCAAGAATTCTAGTAAAGATGATTTGGGGTACTGTACGTTGGTGGAACATGGCATTAACACTGGTGTTAACCCTCAAATTCCCCAGCTTCCTTATAAGAATGCCTGGAAGGAACGAGCAGTGATCCAAACACAGGTGGAAGGAATGTTACGTCAGGGAATTATTGAACACTCGGACAGCCCTTGGTCTTCGCCTGTGGTCCTAGTAAAGATGAAAGATGGAAATTGGCGTTTTTGTGGGGATTATCGCAAACTTAATGCTGTGACCGTACAGGGTTCTCATCCGCTGCCTTGTGTAGCTGATCCGTTAAGCCGCCTGGAAGGAGCTACAATTTTCTCCAGCATGGATCTCCAATCCGGATATCACCATGTTCCAGTTGCCAGCAAAGATAGACTGAAGACAGCTTTCGTTATTGTGGATGGATTGTATCAGTTCTGCGCTCTTCCAGTTGGATTACTTAATGTACCTGGCACGTTTCAGCGGGCAATGAATATTATTTTGGGTTGACTTCGATGGACAACGTAGTTGGTGTACCTAAATGACGTCATTGTCCACTTGGCAATTACATTTGGAACGACTTCAATTAGTGCTAGATTGCCTTGAAAAAGCCAAGCTGGAACTGAAATGGTCAAAATATTCATTTGCTGAGAATACATTTAAAGTGTTAGGTCACGTCGTTACCAAGGAAGATGTTGGTCCTGATCCTGACAACTAGAGGCGGTGAAAAATTTCCCATGTCCAGCAGTCGGCCATTCAACAGCAAACAAAATTAACCAGAGAAAAAATTTCCTAGGATTATTCTCGACGTCACATCCAGAATTTTGCAGCCATCGCACGTCCGCTCATATCGCTAAATTATTCTGGGGAGTGGATCAAGTTAATAGCTCCAACCCTCTAAAAGTGGCACTTACATCAGCTTCAGTGCTAGCTCATCCAAACTACGATTCGCCAATGGAAATTCTACCAGACGCATGCGGTTGTGGCATAGGAGGTGTACTAGCACAAGGCATAGATAGAGTCGAAGAACCAGTAGCATACGCAAGCCGCTTGCTATCCCGAAACAAATTATTTAATCACGGAAAAAGAGTGTTTTGCATTAGGGTGGTGTTCTTACCAAGTTTAGATGTTTTATGTTGGGCTGCCAAGTGATCACCGATCATCAAGCGTTGTTGTGTTTATTGGGCAAGTAAGACCGCGCTAGACGTTTAGCACGTTGGGGTCTCTCGCTACAAGAGTACGATATAACCATCGTACATCGTATTGGGAAAACTCACGACAACGCCGACTGCCTCTCACGAAACCCACTTCAGTAGATTAAAGAAATGGAAGATTATCGATGTTTCATTGTTGCAGCAATTGGACCAGATGTATCCGACATCCTTTCTCCCGAAGACGATGGCTCAGTTGTCGGCAGACAAAGAGCTCACCGTGAGTGGAACGAAAAAATCTCGAAGCTCCAGGATAGCAAAGAAAGGGTGAAAAAACTTCGTGCTGTACACCGGAAAACTTTACAAAGAAACATTAAAGGTGGAAAAAATTATAGAAGATTATGTGTACCTGGGGACTTCCGTGAAAGAATTCTGCAAGCTTACCATGACGACATTGGTTCTGGCCATTTAGGCATCAAATGGACTCTCAAAAAAATTTGCATTCGATTCTTTTGGCTAAAAATGAATCCTGACATAACTCGCTGCGTTCAGAGTTACGTGAGCTGTCAAGGAAGAAAATGAGTCCCAGACTGACCTCCGGGATTCCTGCAATGCATTAAAGTAGAAAGACCTTTTGAGAAACTCGGAATGGGTCTGATAAATCCATTCCCTCTGTCTGATAAGGGTAACAAAATGAAAATTGTTGCAGTGGATAACCTTACTAAATGGGTTGAGCTGAAAGCTATGCCAACCGGCAAAGCAGAAGATGTTGCTGAATTCTTCATTAACCAAATTTTTCTACGCCATGGAGCTCCAGAACAAATTATTTCTGACCGAAAAAAATGCTTCGTTGCTGAGTTAACTCAAGCAGATGTTAAGAAGTTACTCACCACACTGCAACCACAAAACGACATCCAGCTATCATACTCAGCCAACGGAGCTGTGGAAAGAATGAATCATACGTTAGCAGCAATGCTTTCCATGTATGTTAGTATTGACCAGCGTGATTGGGATGAGGCTTTACAGTACAGTACGTGTGCTTCACGTACAAAACAGCGAGGCAGAATCCACAGGATACTCTCCATTCTTTCTCCTCTATGGACGTAAGGCGAAATTACCGATCGACTTGGAACTGGGCGCTGATGCAAATCCATTATTGACAGAAGATAATGCCACTGTAGACAACGCCGATCGCCGATTGGTTTAATTGTCGACAGCTAGAAAGATAGTGAAAAGTAGAATGGAAGAATTAAAAAAAAAAAACAGAAAGAAAGGTACGACTCACATCATCGGGATTTTTCTATCCAAGAAGGAGATTTAGTGCTAGTGTACAAGCCATTCAGTAAAGTGGGAAGATACAAAAAACTCCTCCATCGATGGTTACGACCTTTCAAAGTGTTTAGGAAAACCACACCGGTGAATTATGAAGTGATATCAGCAACGGGACTAGGGAAAGCGGATATTGTGCACGTCATTCCTATGAAGCCATTTTTTGAACCTTCAAAGGAGTGGCAACTTCCATAAGAAATGTATCTAATAACTTCGGAGGAAGCCGCAGGAAAAAAACAAAAAGAAGATAAAGAAATTGAATCACAACATGTATCTGTAGTTACCAGCCCTCAAGCGGTAGCAGACGGCGAAGAAACAGTTATCGAACATCCCATAGCAGATTGCGTTGAGATAGCACCTCCTGTTTCGATCGAGGAAACACCAGCTCAAAGGCCCATCCGTAACAGAAGACCACCTAACTTGCTTGGTACCATTCCTGATGCTTCTGATCACAGTCTTGAATCTACCAATTGCTACGGCACAGATCCTGCGAGAAAATTAAAAATTGCAAAAAGCAATTGGAATTGTTGATAATTTAAAAATCCGACGTTTTAACTGTGTTAACCTTGTATTTTCAGCTAATTACCAGGAAAAAAACGAAAGAAACAAAGGAACATCAGTCTCTTCCCTTCCTTGGGTAGCGTCTGGGCCTCAGACTTTTAGCCGAAGCTGTTCCATCCTCTCCTTGTGCCCCTCGAAAATGAATCCTGTCGTGAGGAAAAAATTGCGTTAGTAGGTTGCGGGATAGGGTGAGGTTTTTTCCAGTTAAAACGTCGCATTCTTAAATTTTCAACAATTTCAGGCAGTACCCTAATATCCCTAACTTTTGGTTAGAAACTCTAACTAACTCTAGAAACTCTAATTAGCATAGAAAGATTTTTCTTAATTAGACGAATCTAACTATACCTAGTTTAGGGGGGTGCAAATGATGTCTAGGGGTAGTAAATCGACTTTGAAAATTTGCATTTACCGTAGCCTCCCCAAGCGTATGGCGGGGGGAATACCCGTCTCCAAAAACTTTAGATCTATCCGGACTCTGAACATGGATCTACCTGGATTTGAACACGGTTCATTCGCATCGCTTACTGTATGCTTTACCGCTAAGCTATCAGACGAATGTGATCATTGACCCTTTTATAATACTAAAACATAAACAGTGTTGTGTATCAAAATCTCATAAAAAAATTCTTACATTTTATCGTTAAATATGTGGGAATGCCCGAATGGTGGTTGATGCCACATCAACTCAAAATTTGGTGCACAAATAATGTATTGCCATTATACTACAACAATTGTTAATATATTATAACATCTGATAGCTCTACGGTAAAGCATGCAGTACGTGACGCGGATGACACGTGTTCAAATCTAGGTGAATCCATGTCTGGAATCCGGAAAGTGTTATAATTTTTGGTTATTTTTTTGTTTTTTTTGGCCATTATATCCCGCCCAGATATTTTATTTGTAGATCCAGATTCTGATCAAACTACACCCGCACTCACTGGAACGCCGTAAAAAGAATATTGACGTATCTAAAAGGTATACACAGGACTTGGCACTTTGCTATGGAAAGAAAGAATCGTCGCCCACTATCGCTATTGTGATGTAGGTGGTGAAATGAACGAATATCGATAGACGACGAATTTCGTCTTTTTCTTCAAAGGTGAATCCGTATCGTGTGCAGTCAGAAAACAACCCATTAGGACACAGTCAACTGCAGAATCCGATTATCTGCCTGTCAAGAAAGCAACCAAAGAGCTCCTCATTTGCACAAATGATGGTAGATATAGCAGGAAAGAAATCATCCCCATCACCATCTATAAATGCAACTAAAGCCTAAAGGAAGGAAGGGTGAAACTTCAGTTCGTTCCTTCAACGGACGAAATGGTGGACATTCATTAAGCTGTTAAAAGAATGAGATTTCAAAGATAAGAAACATCAAAAAATCGGGACTTGAGCTTAAGAAGCAGTGAGGTAAATAAATCGTGTAAAAAAGCAATTTTGTGTTGAGGGGCATGTGTGAAAGGGAATCTCGGCAATCGCAGGATTGTGATGGTTGCGAAACATAGTTAACAAATTTTCCTCCATGTAAATAGCGACTTCTTGAGCTGTCATGTTCCTTAATGTCTGGTTTAAGGCCAAGGACCCGACGGCTTCCCAATCTAGTTTGCTGTATATTTCTATATTCTCTATAGAGCGCGTAAGGTGAACCTTTTTAAGTGCTGCCATTCAACGGCAGAGACATTCCCTAATGGTTGTATGTAGAGGTATACTAGAGCTAGTCTACGAGTTTTATTTCTGGATTATAACGTGTTTTTTGGGCTTTTTAAAATTGAATAACACAGGTTTAAGTCGAGATAGGAAAAAATTGTAATTATTTTTACGAATGTTTGTTTTCTTTGTTAACGAGCTAACCTTTTTAAAAAAAGAATTATTTCCTGTTATATCGGATTTATTAATAATTGTAATGATATTATTATTAATATGTTTATTAATAATAATATTAATAATTAATATAATAATTAATAAAGTTTTTGTATAAGAGAGCGTGGTTCTAAAGAGAAGCATAACGTGGGATTTTGTCATAAAGTAAATGTTGACTAAATTGTAAAATTAATGCAGAAAATATCTATACAATTACGGCTAGAATATACTTTGATGAAATAAGAAGTTTCTTATTAAATTCATTTGTAATATTTGCTTGTAAGTATTTTAAATTTACATGGGTTACAGTACGGTACTACGGAGGGTGGTACAGTATGGTACTACTGATCGCATTTTGTTTTCAGTGGGATAAGCCGTTTCAGTTAACTACTGAAAATTGAGAAACCTATGATTCAAAGAATTGTACCAAAGCAATGTCTTAGCAAAGATTTTAACCGAAGCCAATCAACAGAAAGATCAGCACCACACTAGCCAACCTGCTCGTTAGCAACCACCGGGTTGCAGTCCCTACGGCTACTGGATTTGTGGTGAATCTACACGTCGTGCTAAGGAGGAATGACCAGCATTTGAGATGGAGTGCCTTTCATGTCAAAAAACGGGAAATTTTAATCGGTGTGCACGCAGGGCATTGGCTAATCGACCATACAGGAAACCACCAGCAGCAATACGATTGAATCAATCCTGCCGGACGGCCTACGGTTAAACTTGGCGCGGAATCTTCACTACACTCGTACGCTCACTTCCTGATTCCGCAACTTCAATCAATGCCATCTACGCGGCCATGTATAAGAGCGAATTCATGAACGTCCCATTTTTTACTAATGGTATCAGAGCTGTAAAGCTACAGGCTCGCCTATCTCATCGTTTCTTCATTTCCAGGACTCGCTGGTTTCTCTACTGGTTTCTCTTGCATCAAGGTGCAACCAAAATTCGTGATCCCTTGTTTGTTTTTGTTAGTTGTTGTTTTGTTAGTTGGTTTATTGGTCGTCAACGGGCAATGATATCATTGTGGTAGCCAATTCCTCCGAAAAGTGCACCGAGCTTCTCCCATCACACTCTTCCGAGCCACTTTTTCTGCACTCGCCGGCTTTCCACCTATTCGAATTCATCTTGGACGATCTCGGCATTTGTTGCGGTGACAAGTTTGTAGTCGTCGCTGACCAGTTTAGTGCCCCAAATTTACACTTTTCCATTCATAATCCCGTCAGCACGTCGCGTAATAGAACCCTTTGCACTTTTTTACATACGGTGTGGGCGCCCCTGTAAAACTCTGGTCCGACGAACGCCCTCAATTCAAGTCCGACAAGAACCTCTCGTTCCTTTGTTACTGGGAAATCAGCAATTGCCGTTCATCACCTCACCACCTACAATCCAATTGATACGCCGTAATGGCCGTAAAATCGATGAAAAAGCTGATTGCTGGCTTCTGGCCCGTTGGATCCTTTGGCATAGACAAATATGGAAAATGGTTTTTTACCTTCCGTAACGCTTTTATTGCTAGTGTAATACATTTCCGTATGAGGGGAATAGCTTCTGCATCGAGGGAAGCCACACAGTCGTCTAGGCGGCCGGACTTCTGCCTATCGCAATCGATCGCAACCGAGCTAAACGATTGCATCGCTTGTTCCTGTTGGTCCCTCCTCGTTCTGTCATCTAAGGCTACACTTGTTGCCGTTAGGGGCAGCTGGGGTTCGGGATCCCAGAGTGTAGGGTGAAAGGCGGTTGGGTATTTACCCAGTGGGGGTTTTGTTATCCACTGGACGACGGATTGACTGGGGTTGAAACTCTGAAACCTGGAGGGGCAAGGCTTTGGGAGGCTTGCCCAGATGAAGCGAACGGGTTGGTGAGGGGTGTGTTATAGCCCCAATGTGGTACGGATAATGTTGTGACCCTCTGTAGTGTCGAAGTTGGGTGAGGGTTGATGGTTCCTGGTGGAAAGCCCGTTTTTGCCGCGGTTTGGTTCTGCTCTGCTTGGGTAAAAGTTCAAGCGTTGTTGATAGCTGTCTTCATGTCGACGCCAGCTTCCAGAAGTCGTGTTAACTCTTTTTCGTACGTCTCAAAGAACGTCCCTGGTTGTACTGGGGAGCGGTTCGCTTGCCCCCCTATCGTATACGGCGAGCACCGGTGTAAAGGACACCTGCCGGTTTGACGGTGTTTTCGTCGACGTAGGGCAAGGGGAACCGGATACTGGTGTTGGATGCAGAGTGTGGCGGTGAGACATGGTTGATGAGGCGTTAGGCAAGCTGGTTGAAGCCGGGGGTGCGAATTGGTTTGCCTCTTGATGAAGGATGGGTTTTTATGGCGTTTCCTCCACTGGGTTGGAATCCAAGGTTGTTATTGGACTGAACTCGTTTGGGTTGGGTAAGTTAGGGGCGGGTGGGGCAAAATCTGGGGCTGGTGCGTCAATAAGCCGCTCCTCGGTGCTAATTCGGTTCTTAGCGGTGGGGTTGGGGCGTCAACGAATGGGTCGGAATCACTACTGCTGTCCCACGAGCGAGGTAGAATTGGTGTGTACTGATAGACTTAACTTATTTAGTACTAGTGTAAGAAATGAATAAATAAATAAGTCAGACACAAGAAACGTTAAGTTTACCATACTTTTATTGGAGAACGTTATCACTTGGCAAGCGTATATATGAGTGAGAGCGAGATCAGCAGAAACACTTGACAGGAAGAGTAGTTCGTCTTCGTAACAGCCTACTCTGTCGGCAAGACTCGTGAGGTATAGTGACACCTGGTGTCACTATTCGGTTCAGCTTGCTCTCATCCTCAACACCTCCCCTCAAGCTGAAGATCCTCTGAGATCAATAATCCCCATCTTATCACGCAGTTTTTGGAAAGGGTTAGTTTCGAGGGGTTTTGTTAGAATATCCGCAAGTTGGTCCTCTGTTGCAACGTACTGTAAGTCGATTATCCCATTCTTGAGTTGTTCCCTAATGAAGTGGTATTTGATTTGTATATGCTTCGTTCTTTGATGAAACTCCGGATTTTTGGTTAGGCGGATTGCACTCTGATTATCACAGAGTAGAGGTATGGGTAGTGTTTGGCCCTGTCCAATCTCCTTTAGCAGCCGGTCAATCCACACGGCTTCTTTCGATGTTTCACACCCTGCTACATATTCCGCTTCCGTGGTCGATAAGGAGGTGCATTTCTGTCTTCGGCTGGCCCACACCACAGGTCCTCCATGGTAAAGGAAGACATATCCAGTTGTCGACCGCCTGGTGTCTTGGTCCCTCGCGAAGTCGGGATCACTGTAGGCTTTCATCACTGGTTGGTTGCTACTTTTGAAGTAAAGCCCATGGTACGGCGTTCCCGCAAGGTAAGCGAAGATTCTTTTTACGGCATTCCAATGCCCGTTACCTGGATTCTGGCAGAACTGGGATACCTGCCCCACTGCAAAAGCTATGTCTGGGCGAGTAGTCATGGCGAGGTATAGGAGGGACCCAACAGCTTCCCGATACGGGATCTTTTCCATGTGTCCTATCTCCTTCTCGGTTTTTGGCGACATTTCCGTACTTAGGTGTGTATGAGGATCTGCGGGTACTGGTTTGGGATGACAGTTTTCCATTCTGAATTTCTTCAGCAGTGCCAGAGTGAACAGCGGTTGTGCTGCTGTAAGTTCTTTGTTCTTTCTGTTTCGGGTAATTTCGACTCCCAGAAACCGCTCTGCATCCATGGTGCGGATCTGAAATTGCTCTTCCAAGTGTTTTATGATTCGCCTGAGGCTCCCGGCTTGGTTACTGCAAATTAGGCCATCATCAACGAAAAGTGCCAGGATCGTGAACTCCTCCCCTTGATGATGGTAATAAATGCAGGGATCTGCATCGCTCCTGACTAGGCCGAACTTGATCAAAAAATCATTGAATCTGCTATTCCAAGCCCGTGGAGCCTGTTTCAGGCCATATAAACTTTTCATTAGTTTACATACTTCCATCTCATGGCCAGGCACCACAAATCCTTCCGGCTGTGACATGAATATCTCTTCATCTAGTTCCCCGTACAGGAACGCGGTTTTTACATCCAGCAGGACAGTTTCAAGATCCAGGGAGGCTATAAGGCCAAATACAGTTCGAAGGGCAGAGTGTTTTAGAACAGGGGCAAAGGTTTCTCCATAGTCGACGCCATATTCTTGTGTAAACCCTTTTGCTACCAATCTAGCTTTAAATCGTGGCGGCGTGCCCTTGTAGCCTGGTTTTATATCAAAAACCCATTTGTTTTGGATGATTGCCCGTCCTTCAGGAAGTGGGGTTAGTTCCCACGTTTTGTTTTCCATCAGCGATAGGAATTCTTCTTTAATGGCGGTCTTCCAGCTTTCGGCATCTTCAGATATCATCGCTTCTTGGTAGCTTTTTGGGACTTTTTGGGAAGCAGTTATCTCCTTCCAGCTTTCGCCAAACAAGCAATCATGGATTCCTTTGAATTGTTTCATCTTTTCTGTTAGTTTGACTATTCTACCTGATCGTCGCCTCTGAACTAACTCTTTATCAAATCCAAAGAACGGATTTTCAATACAAGCATCTCCGTCTGTTTCTTGGTTTGGTCCTGGGTCTTCATCTATTTCAATTTGTTCAGGTTGTTGTGTCGTTTCCTCCATTCCCGAATTTGTAGTTGTTTTCTCGACTATGTCCTCGATCATAATTGGCTGTGATTTCGTTGATTCTTGACCATTATCATCAAATTTTGGTTTCGGTCTTGTGACTTCTAGTTCCTAAAAAAAATAAACTGCATGAGGTTACAATACTTGCAAGAATTTTATTTTATTTTTTTTTTATTTTTTTTTTAAATTATTTACCACAGTTACTTCATCCAAGGGGAATAATGAATCATAATCATCCTCATTAACTGATCCACTTTCGTAGGTGCCTTCTTCCCTGAAGACAACATCACGGCTGATAATAATTCTTCGTGTGACTGGGTTCCACATGCGAAAGGATTTTGAGTTTTCACAATATCCAACTAGTAGGCATTCCACAGCTTTAGGGTCCAATTTCCGTCTTGTTTCGTCTGGTATATGGACAAATGCAGGCGACCCAAACATTCTGAAGTATGATACATCAGGTCTGGATCCGGTCCAGATTTCGAATGGGGTCACATCGTTGGTACTGGATATTTTCCTGTTTTGGATGTGTGTTGCACACATTACTGCCTCTCCCCCTAGTTCTAGTGGGACCTTTTTTCCGTACAGCATGCTCCTGGCTGCTTCCATTAGTGTCCGGTTTGTCCTTTCTGCAACCCCATTTTGTTGGGGAGTATAAGGCGCACTTCTTTCATGGCTTATTCCTTCTTTGTTCAGCCACTTTTGTAACTCACTGCTTAGATACTCCCCTCCGTTGTCTGATCTGATACATTTGACGACTTTATGAATTTGATTCTTCACTTTTGTGACAAAGTTTTGCAGAGCAGTAACCATCTCCGACTTCTTCTTTAGTAAACTAGTCGTGCAGTAGCTGCTATAGTCATCCTTAAAAGTTACAAAGTACCGATTGCCGCTGGGAGTGGTTACTTGGATGGGGCCACAAATGTCCGAGTGAATCCGTTGACCGGGCGCCGTGGCTTTTTTATGTCCATGTTTAAACGGGAACCTCTGCATTTTTCCCATGATGCACCCTTCACAGAGGGTGGAGAGGTCGTCATTAAATAAGGCGAGTCCACTGGTGCATCCCAAAGATGCCATCTTCAATAAGGTTTTATTGTTGACATGGCCAAACCTTTTATGCCAGATAGACAAAGGTAAGAGTTTTGTTGCTCTGAGGGCTATTGCAGTCTTGGGTGTGTGATTGATGGCCTGGATATTGAGATGGTACAGCGTTTTTCCGGCCCTTCTTCCTTCTATTAGAGCTATTCCATTTCTGGTGAAGGAGACAGTGTCATTGGTGAAGAGAACTTCTATTCCAGTTGCCGTTGCCGTTCCAATTGAGTATAAGTTGGCCCCTAGGCCACTCACCAAGAGAACTCCTCTCATCAATCAAAAAAAAAATATGTATAACATGGACTGTTCAATTCTCAGGTTATAGATTTTATAGTACCTTCCATGTGTTTTCCGTTAACGACCGACATTATTTGTACATCTCCCTGTCCAATCACAGCCAGCGTAGTATCCCCAATTCCAAATACATTCCATTGCCCCGGTTCGGCTGGTACAAAATTAATAAGCAGATTCCTCTGATCTGTCATATGCTGGGTAGCACCACTGTCAGCAAACCAGTCAGTTGCCCTTTTGACAACAAACAAAATATTGTAAATCTCTTTAGTTACTTTCTTACCGGAGAGTATATTACTTTCGAGTTGAGAAACTAGTACATGATTTGTAACTATACGATTGTTGATTATCAGCTTGGTTCCAGTTCTTTTGGTTCTCTTGTACCTTCAGCCAGAGCCGACATTTCCGCTTGATATGTCCAGTATCCCCACAGTGGAAACATACGATAGGGAACTGCTCCTGTCCTCCCCTGGAGCTGGTCAAATTTTGTTCTCGATTGCCAAAGGAGTAGGGATGATATCCTCCTCTTTGGTGAAAACCTCCTCTTTGATGATATCCTCCTCTTCCACGATAAGCTCCTCTTCCACGTTAACCACCTCTAAGACCAGGGTAGCTTCCAGCGGGGTATGCATGGTGTATAGATCCTTCAGCTTTCTGTGTTCTGTCCAGCATTGAGTCAGATTTCATGGCGCTATCTGTAGGCTCTACTTTCTTTTCCTGGTTTCTAGCTTGTGACATATCTTCTTTAACTAATCGTTTAGTCAAGGATGAGAGAGTTTTCAACTCTTGTGAAGTGCTATCACAGGCTGGCAGGAAGTATTGTAGATTCACTGGGAGTGACACCAGGATTTTTGCTATAATTTGCGTTTCATCTACAGCTGCTCCAATGTCTCTCAGCTGTGCAGCGATTTTTTCGATACCAGCAATAAAGTTCATGATTGTTTGATCTGAGAAACAACAAAAAAAAACTTCTATTGTACCTGATAATCGTTTCTAAACTATCAGTTTTGTACCTGGTTGAAACTTAAAGCTGTAGAATTGACCCCACAGCAATGGTTCACTTTCAATTGAGACTTGTGCATATTCCGTCAGGATCCTGCTCCACATTCCAAATGCCGTTAAACAACCTTGGAGTGTTGTTTGTTTTTCAGGTTTCATCGTCGAGTATATGAATGTTCTCGCCTCAACATCCTTTTGTTTCCATTGATCAATCAGGTCTGCATTCTGAACGACTCCTTCTTCATCAATAATCTAAACAAGAATATTCAGAATATCACCTCAATGTTTTTACCACAACCATATGATAGCAAAGTAGATGAAATATTTTCCAACATAATATAGATTTTTCATGAGGTTGATTAAATACTCCATTATTTTAATTCTTTTAATGAACAGATTTTATACCAACAATAAATCAAATCTCACTTACTCGTATAAGTGGTATTCTCTAAATCTGTTATGTCTCACTTAGTAATATAAGTGGCATATGTTCACATTCAAGAATCTTGTTAATCTTTCCCTCAATAATTTTAAGTATATTCTCTCAATCTTTTATTCTCACTTAGTAATATAAGTGGCATACGTTCACATTCAAGAATCTTGTTATTCTTTCACTCAATAATTTTGAGTATATTCTCTCAATCTTTTATTCTCACTTAGTAATATAAGTGGCATACATTCACATTCAAGAATCTTGTTATTCTTTCACTCAATAATTTTGAGTATATTCTCGCAATCTGTTATTCTCACTTAGTAGTATAAGTGGCATACGTTCACATTAAAGAATCTTGTCTAGTTCTCACGAGATTCATCACAATTACTATACTCCCTTGTATACACTTGGCATACACAAAAAATTATTCTTGACTGACTCTCTTCTTTATAGACATATGCAACTACATAAGAAGAAAAAAAACTTTGAGGTATAACCTGATATATATTACCTGTTCGGGTAGTGTTTCACTCCCATCAACTACAGAGATCAATCTGTTTTTCTCGAGAAGCATCCAGACACCATATTTCCATGAGGGAAAATTTGATCCATCAAACTTAGATATATGTCCAACATCTTTGGCCGTATTGTTCGCCATAGCGAGAAAGGCTGGTGGAAAAAAAATTGCAGATTAATTTTATATCTTGTTCTGGGCCCATAACCTGATAGACTTAACTTATTTAGTACTAGTGTAAGTAATGAATAAATAAATAAGTCAGACACAAGAAACGTTAAGTTTACCATACTTTTATTGGAGAACGTTATCACTTGGCAAGTGGATATATGAGTGACAGCGAGATCAGCAGAAACACTTGACAGGTAAGAGTAGTTCGTCTTCGTAACAGCCTACTCTGTCGGCAAGACTCGTGAGGTATAGTGACACCTGGTGTCACTATTCGGTTCAGCTTGCTCTCATCCTCAACATGTACCCCATCCGTGGGGTGAAAAATTAAAAAAGTTTGGCTGGAGTATCAAGAGAGGGGTATAACGCTAGTAGTATAACATCGAGACGCTGATGTGTTCGTAACTTAGGCTGATTCGGCCGTTAGCTTCCAGATGCTGCTGGAGCTCGAAGAAAAGCTCGTTAATATCGTAGATATTGTAGTGGGAATATTGGCTGTGGAAGCAGGTCCTTTTCTGGTTACTAGGCGTGAAATTCAAGAAAGAATTATAACGACCGTACGAAATCGGGATGTAACATCTGTTTTGTTAACGAATAATGCTTGATCATCATCAAATCTAGTGACAACTAAAAAGCAATTACGACCCATTTTATTTGCAAAAATTTCGAATGGAAGACCTGTTCTGTTCCGAATTTCAAAACTTCTTTGTTTTGTCTTTACTTTACTTTTTTCTGTTTTTACTTAGTAGTCTTGCTTTTGGGTAATAAACTAGGTGCTGAAAGCCACAAAAAAACGGAAAAAGGGAAATTATCTAAACCTGGATCAGCCTTTTACAATTCAGGTTACTAAACGTAAAAACTTAAGTCAATTCAGGTAACTAAATGTAAACAAAGCGTCCTGTGCCATATAACTGCCAACTCACCGATAAATAGGATGAATTTCTGGTTTTTTACATTATTGTAACTGCCAGGCCATAAAAAAAATATTGGATGAAGTACAATAAGACGACGTTTCGGAAAAGGCGTAAAAGATTTAAACGTCAAAAGTTTGGAAAAGTGACGTATTTGATTTATAAAAGAAGCTTCAACAATAGGCTAGAAATAAATTAGTTAATCGACTCTTTAAAGTAAATAAATATAAAAACCTTAAAATACGCGTAAAATTAAAAAAAATATATTCATTTTTGTAGTCATTTAATAATTTTATATGCAGATAACACACAGCCTACATACTAGAGTTAACTCTTTTGGAGATTTCCGATGTCGTTTTTCTTCACTTATCAACAAAAAAGAAATTTTGATGATTATTTCTGTCGAGTTTCTCATCCGTTTCATGACTAAAAATTTGCTCGACTGACGCGTTACTTATAGGCAAGCATACTAGCAATTAGAAACAAGTTAGTTGTCTGGTAAATGTAGGCTTACTCGAAGAATCAACAAAAAGAACTAGCATTTGCAGTCGTCAAGACTCATTTCATATATATTTTTCTCTAGTTAAAGTTCAATCGCACTAAGATTTAATTGTCTCATCCACTCGACTTCTGCCTACTATAATGTATTTTCCTTTCAGAAGAGTAAAGCGCCGAATCACACACTCCGTGACGGTACGTGCAATTTTTCATGCGTTACAGTGCAGACTACCATCATTACATGCAGTTTTCAATATGAAATCGCCAAAGGCGTTTGCACCAGAAACGGATGCCGTGACGTTTATGGGCGCACTGTTTCCGTTGACGGTTTGTTAAGCAAAGCACGCCTGCTTTTTTCCACAGTAGGCTTTGTGTGTGTTACGTGGCAGTGTTTGCATACGTAGTTAGTGGAACAGTTTGTAGTTTCATGGTTTGCACTGAAACATTTGACGCACCGTTGTTCGATTATGAAATTGGCTTTTCTTTTTATTGAGCCTTACAGCGGGAGAGTGGATTTTTCCACAAAAAATGCACGGTGATGTGCGTTGTCGAATGCGGAATTTGTCTTGTCGCCTTGGTGTTGGATATGGCAGCGATGTATTTTGCCTCGAGTATTTGCTGGTGTTTGGAGCTGACTGGAATGTGGCTCTGATCGACAGGTGTCACTGGCTGTGGAAGAAAAAAATGTTTTGCTGGAATTGTTGGTGTCGTCTGCTGCAGTTTTTCCGATTTTTATCGGCTGATTCCTTTAGTAGCATCAAATTTGTCCGTGACGAAATTCAATAGGGCTGAGATGCCAGTAATGCCGTTCGTATCGGAACTTGACCATTCTTTCTGCGATTCTGTAGGAAGCAATTTCATTATTTTCCGGACCAAGAAAGGTGGATTTTAGCATTCCGAGTACTTCCAAAAAGTTTATTTGTAACTGCACGTTTAGTTGCAGTCTTCGCAATGCCCGTACATCCGCTAATGTTTTGACAAAAGATAAGCTGTCATATTTGGACTAAAATGTCTTGACGAGAGCCTTAGGTATTGCATAAAACTTTTTTAATTCAGTAATGGCTATATTGTAATTGACTGGATTTAGTTTCAGATATACGCAGTATTCGCACACGCATAGATACTGTAACGAGCTGAATACGGATGAGACCCAAGTAAGGAAAAGGAATAGTTTATTTACTGCAAAGCACATACACAGCACTACACTAGTTGTAACTAGACTGGGGACAGTAAGGGGAACATACAATTTTTTTGTAATTTTAGGTACAGCAGCTAACGGAGAAAATATCCGCCGACAAGACTGACGGACAGGCCGGGTAGAGTTGAGGAAAATATCTGATAGAGGAGCGCCGAACGTGACAACTAGCCCATGGAATCTCAAAATGGCGTCCATTCGAAAATATTTTTTTCGAAATGTTTTTTTTTCTTGGGGGGTAGTGTTCCGTGCCATTTCGTGCCATTCCGTAGTTTCGCTGCCACTGCAGGAGAAGTTGATCTTCTGCTGATGCTTGATTTTGAGCCATTATTTCCTGGATTTACAATGTGTAGTTTTATTGTTGTTGAAGAATTTGAGCTGTAAATGTATGCTGCTGTTGGGTGAGCACATCTTGTAGCAGCTTGTTCCTATCTTTATCCCTTTTACGCTTCGCTGTTTTCCGCAAGTCTTTAAACGCAGAGTCCTATTTTGCATTTCTATTCGCTTTCTTTTAGCAAGGGCGAGTACTATGTCCATTTTTTTTCTAGACTTCTGCTACGGTTGAGTAATCTTCCTTGATCTGCTCTTCGGTAGCGTTGGAAGACTTCAAAGCCCACTTGACTTGGTTGCTGGTCTTGATTTCTCGTAACGTTTCTTTAGGATTTCAGTCTTCGTCGCATTTTCTTTACCCGATTCTGCTGTCATTTAAGCGTGTTGTAACGTTTTAGTTTCTTCATTGTCTGTGAGATGATCTTTTAGTCCCGAACGTGTTACTATGACCGCTTTTGACATCGGGTTCTCGTTTGCTGAAACTAGCGAGATACGTTTTTGAAAAAAATGGCTTTGATTTCCTTGCTTATATCGACAAACTTTCTTCGGTGGATATACCGGTGATTTGAAACCTTTCAATCGTCGGCTGCTTAGTGGGTTACAGCGGGATCCACTATCCTTGAAGAAATGCAGAAAAATAGAGATTTACTTAGAAGTTTACTTTAGAATTTACTTATCTACTTTCGGTTTTACTTTCGGTGTTACCACCAGTAGTCGGTAAGTGTAATGGAGCGGCGTTGTTGCTGAGCTCCACAAATGGGCGTGTTGTTGATACTGTACTGGATTAAGATTTCCCTCCTTCCAATTACAAACATCTTGGTGCGGCAAGTTTAAGCTTAGCTGTTTTTGTCAGTAATAGGTGTCATGATGTCGAACTTAGTCAACGGTTCAACATGCTTTTAGATTGGTTGGCATATAGAGTGGTACAATTAGATGTGGTACAATAGACAGTTTTCTTATGACGTGAAGAAGCGTCTGATGATGATGAAATTTCAAGGCTAGATTGGAAGCATTCAGAAGAAACGACAGAAAAAAGCAAAAAAGAATGACCATAGCTTGTTTCATTGATCGCTAGACAAAAACTCTTAACAACAGATTAGAACTTAAATAATTAATGAGATTAATAGGAGGTCGTTGATGAGAAAAACAAATTTCTTAGTGTTTTATGAACGCTAGGTGGCGTGAGTATTCAGTTTGGGGGGGGGACAATTTTAATTTTTTGGAAGAAAGATTGTTTGTTTGTCCACTACCCGTGAAGAATTTTTGCGATCAACAATGCAGTTGAAAACCATTCAAATTGCAATTTTTGTGGATGAATGCGTTTCTTAAGTGTTCATAAAAGCGATTAATGTGCGCCGAAAACGCTATCTTTACGCCAAATGGCCGTTTATGAGTTAGATATTGGTGCATTTTTTTCAAAAGGATATATGCGTTCAAAAATGAATTTAAAATGCATTTAATCTGCGACTGTATTTTAAATGGAAGTTATCTGGCCAGATTTTCAATTTACCATTTCCTTACCCAACCTTATATATTTAAATGAATAGAGAAAGCTGTTTTTTATTGAATAAGAATTGAGATAAACAAATATAAACAGAAAACCATTTGCTGAATTTATTTGTTAAGGAATGAAAACTAAACACGATGTCACTGGTTTAACGAAAAGCATTAATTCAACATTCAGGCAAATTGCAATTTTAAATTAGGCTTGTGTGTCAGAATACACTTCCAGAGATTTTAGAATCTTATTCACTCGTGATTCAATTTCTGATATAGTCTGCACATCAACCCTTGGGCGTTCACCTTCGCCACCGACATCTTCGTCATTTGCTTCGTCGTCGGTATTCAGGTATTTCTGGTATTGAGCTGCGTGGAACCTACGCGCAGTTTGCACTGCTGTAATAATCTTGCTGATGTTTGTTTGCTTCTTATGAGTTTCCAAAATGGCCATGACCACAACTGCAAAAAAAGGTTTTAGATTATTAATTGAATATATCTAAAATAAGTTATTTATCTACTACCTCCAAATACGGCGACGAAATTGGTTAAATGTCCAAATCCAGGACGTCGGGCTTGTCCTCGTTTTTTTCCATTGGATTTTGTGGGGCAGTTGGGCAGAAAGAAGAGAGACAAAAAGTGATTTGCAAATCAGAAGTTCCGTTTTCAACAAACGTAACTTATCAATTTGGATTGCACACTAACGAAAAATTAAAAAATATTAAAAAGGATATGGAAAGGAAGACCGACAAAAACTTCTGAGGCTTACGCTGAGTTCCATATCCAATAGAGCAGTATTTAACGCTTCAATTTCCTCAAATTGATTAAGGGGCAACTTAACTTCCTTTTCTACTTTTTGAGTGAACCGTGTCAAGAATGTTTGCAGCACTTTTGAAATAAGTCGCTTTTGGGGGATCAAATCTCTAAGGAGAGCGTGTGTTACCATAGTCTGTCGCAACATTTCTTTTCTCCATTCAACTTTGTCAGTGCAAACATCTTTTTCTACTACTACGGCCAGTGGGATTTGGTTGGCAACGGGAGACTCGGTTCTAACAGACAAAACGGTCATTGCTTTCTCTTTACTGACCCTTGCCCCTTGTAAAGGTGGACTGTGACGTGTGTTAGATCTGCTACTGGAACCAGGCTGCACTTGGGCTGGTGAGCTTCTTCCTTCAGTGGGGGTCCTGGTAATTGCTGTAATAGACACCACGGTTTCATTATTGAGACCCTGTGATGGTGATGAGCTGCTTGGATTTCGTTTGTTACTCCGAGTCGCGGCTGTTGACGTAATGGGTCTCTTTGCAACCGTCGGAAATCGAGTGCTACCAGATGTTTGTTTTCTCGAGCTTGATTTTTTAGAGATGTTGGGGGAACTAGTCACAAATGAGGCTGAGGAACGTGACTGTGATATATCCAGGATGCTATGATATGAATTGGCATACTCCAGACTTGGATTTTCAAAATTTACCATGTAAACCTCCGAACCACGCTGCCAAATGATTGTGGGAACCGGCTCCTATTCCACCCTCTTGTCTCCGTAAAGAGTTCAATTGTAAATCAAGGGATGACGAACGGGAATGCGTCCTAAGTCATAAGATAAAACCACAAATATTAGAGTGAGATTTGTTGCAAATTCTAAGCTGATAAACCTGTTCATCACAACATGGCCATTTCTTGAACTACTGCTGACCCTTGGGGGCACCAATGTTCTGCTGAGATCTAAGGTAGATTGTCTTGGTGTATTACAATTCTGTTGTTGTTGTTCCAATCCATCACCTGCAAGATTAGCTTCTCCATCTTCATTAGTTCTTATAACTGGAAATGGGACACCAATTAAAATAAATTTAATGTTGTTTAAACTTGATAAGCTTGGTGAAAATTTTGACAACTTAGCCTACTTGGTGGATTCAGGCATTCATAGTAAAGTACATCGCCACAAGAAGAATGCTCCAGTTCTTGAACTAATTTCAACTGTTGAGTGAGTGGAGTGATTCCATAGAACTCAGCTTCATGCACAAGTCCTCTCATTCCAATTCCTTCAGTCAAATGGATTTCTTTTGTATGAAGATAATTCAAAACATGGGTGAACACAGTGGGATCTCTGTCAATGAAAATGGGTCCCCTGTCATCCACTAGTGTGCCAATCCTGCCACTTAACAGTGAGGTAAAGAAAGTATCTGGAATCCATGTTAAGGTTTGTCTGGAAGTACTAAATCTGAAACCAACCAATTCGTATGATGATGAGTCTTGTATATCTCTGAGAGGAACAACGCCATCTGTATTTGTGTTACACAGATTACGGCTGTGTTCAATAGCTATGCCTCTCAAAAGTGCACCTGTTGCCTTGCAACAAATAATAACAAATAGCGAAGCAGAAAGTGTTCTAACATCAAGTGGCTATTACAAGTGTCTCAGGAATAGAAAACGGACACTTGATCAACTTCAACCTCAATACGCTTCTCGGCTACGCTATAAAGCTGCAAAAATACTTGAGGGTTGGTGCCAGGATGGGGTACCCAGCAATGACATTTGGGGATACCCACAGAATTCAACAGATTTAATATCAAAATTTAGTTTAAAGCCACTGCCACTGAACCATCCAGCCATTGAATCCGAAGTGCTCGATCATGAACTGGTATAGATACTTTCTAAATAACGTGAACAAATTCAAGGGCTAATCCGTAAATGTTTACAGATAGATGATGAGGAAGCCAATAATTTGCACCAAAATGACGTCCACGATATTGCCTGTGATACACAAACATCTTATAACTTTAATTTAAAGGGTAAAAAAAATTGCTTTAAAACCCAATCCGTGACTCAATGAGGCCAAATTTTGGGGTTTTAGGGGGTCTCATTTTTTGGGAAATCGCAACTAAGCATCGTATTCTTTAAAAATTTCACCATTTTTTTTTAATCTTTCGGAAAATTCAATGAAACAAACTACGATTTCTAGCTAGTATAGTTTGTTGTGATGGGCTTTCATTCTCCCGGCCACCTAGCGGAGAAAAAACACAGCATGTTGTTAAAGGGCAAAGTGTTGTCTTTGAGTTGTTGTATCATTCAATATAACTAAGTAATTAATCTCTGAGTCACGGATTGGGTGTTATAAAATGAAGTTTACAAATGAAACATCTTCTTTTGCAGAAATCGAAGACTTGCGTCATTCAATTTTTTTTATAAAGTTACTACGGCATTGGGCTGCTTTTACTAGTCAAAAACAAAACGACATGACGTTTTTTCATATTTTTTTATAGAAGAATGACTGACTAACTTCTTGCAATGCAGTGGAATCGTGATTGATGTCAGTTTAAAGTTTTTCACAGTAACTGAATTGAATGATTTTTTTCATTTTCTATTCCGTGGCATAGATTTGACAGGTGTATATGCATGAAAATAAGATGACAAAGAATCGGTGTTTGACGTTTGAAGAAATGCCTTGTCATATTGCGTCACAATTGGTATTATTTCATCTTTTTCTGTGACATATTTTGTTGACTTTCCCATCTTGCAGGCGTCATTAACATATAGAAAGAAAAATAAATTTATCTCTCATTAAACGTTTATCAAATGTTGTATCAGCGGAACACGTCATTAAGTAAAGACTTACAAACTGTCAACGAAGTAAACACATGTATTTTACGTCAAAAACCTACGAAAATGAATTTTACACAAGATAACCTCTGAATAAATCTTTACATGTTATGTCATTCAACGCTTAAATCTGTTATTTACTGAATGTTGTTGATTTGTATCAAGTTTACCCAGGCCATCTAGCGGTGGCTGATGAAAGTTTTTGCATATTGTTTATTTGGAACGTAATTTGAATTGCCAAATTGCCCCCCATAATGCATGCTATTTACAATGTGTTAATTGAAACCATAAATAATGCAATTTTACATCAGCTTTCGAACGGAAAATAGTTCTTGGGCCGCGAAAAATTTTAGCGCCGTGGCTGCTTTGTTTTTTTCCTCCCCCTTCCTTTTAAATTTGAAGATGTGTCCGTTGTATGATTTTAAATCGCATTGCAAATGCGTTCACTTGAATGGATTTGGATCTTGGGCGCTAAAATTCTTCTACTGGCAACAGCATTCACTTTTGAATAAAAAATTTTGATTTGAAATAAAAATTTTTAATTCTAAACGTCCCATGGCGTTTGCGTATTAGAAATTCAAATAATTTGGATTTGATTTGCAGCTGTTTACAGGCTGGGCCGCCCAACAGGAGAATCCGTCGTCGTTCGAGGGTTTTTCAGCTCCGTATTTTGACGAAATTGTTAGTCAAAACGAGGTAGATTCCTAATTCAGGAGAAAAAATGGTTCAGAATTTTTGTAAGAGAAAAGATGAATGAGATGTTTCTCTGGTTCCATTGGTGATTTTCGGAGTGGGTTTTGCGGCAGTTGAATGACCAGTTTTTACCGCAGGTAACCCACTTGGAGGGGGCGTGGATCCTACTCCTTCTTAAGCCTCGTTAGCTGCTTACACCCTATATTTACGAAATATTTCGGTGTAGTTACCTCTTCTATCTCTATTAGGGGCATAATTTTTACAATTATTGGGAGAGGTGACTACAACGTAGATGTGGTATTCGTCGGATCTTTATAATTTGTTGTTGCAGCTTCTTCAACGGCCTGACGATTGTACTTTTGGTTTTGGCATAGCTTTTCGTAGGAATTTCGAAATTGCCTATGAAATTTAATACCAGTCCATTGCCTCCCCAGATCCACCACACTCTTCTGTGCTTATTTAATATTTTTGGAATCGCTAATTCATTATTTCCTGTTGGAAATCCCCATTATTCCGCTTAAGTGAAGAAAACAAAGAATTTTGTAAGAAGGGTGAACTTCATAGGAAGAGGTGGGATAACGAAAAACAATACGGCTGCTGCAAGAAGCATAAATGTGATTCATTGGGGAAACACAAAAAAAATCCTTTCCTACCATGCTGAACTATAAACGTGGTTTGAAACTACGATTAGCATTCAAACTAACTCAAAATACACAATCGCATTATAATCTCTGATCTTTGAAAGTTGCGAATACGAAAAAGAAATATAAAAAAAAAGTTGCGCTAACTGAGTGGTGCACGTAGTGCACTACACGTAAATGGGTGAGCGATGACTCTTCGCAGACATACTTATGCACACACGTTATTTAATGTAAAATTTAAATAAACGTATATCGACCCAAAGGATCATGTTGTTGGTGTACTGTAAAAGCAGCAGTCGATAGCCGTAGGGCGGAGCTTACACACGATAAAATTTAAGATGATAGTTCCCATCGAGGGCGACCGAAATCATTAACAGAAAAACGGCTGAGCAGCTTCGTCTGTCGCCCAATCCGTATCGTCTACGGATGGGGATGCAACGCTTCTTTTAAACAGTGATTAGTCTGCAATGCAAAATTTTAGCAATGTTTCTAAAAGATTTTCTAATTTCACGAAACCAAATGAAATTTTCCCTCTTACATACACTTAATTCTTTTCCTTTGGAAATTTATTGAATTGAAAGCTTATACAAGTAAAACCCGTATGGTTAAACTAAAATAAGTGATGTTAGTTAACCATTATAGTGATATTAAACTAACAAGTGAACAGCATATTTTCACTTATTACATGATGCATGAAATCCACTGCAAAAATGCGTAATGCAAGAACCATGCAAAAAGCGCACATTTGGTTGCAATTTACCGAAAAAATAATTAATCATGGGAAAAAAATTGCCTACTATAGGATGCCATAGAACTATAGGATAGGTATTTTAAGAAATTTTTTTTTTCAAAAAAAAGTTGACTCGAATGTACAAGCGGAAGAACCGGAGTAAACACAGGAACAAGAGGATGATCCAATTTTGGTGACTGAATGAATTGATGTTTTTTGTACGGCAAAACACATTTGTAATTGCTTTTAAAGGAATGTTTGGTCAATTACAGAGTATAATACTTAGGAAAGGAGCAAATCACATTCTGTTTTTTCACAAACGAAGGTTAGGGGAGAGCGGGGTGAACCAGGACAAAAACTTTGTTTTGTCTGTAATTTGGTGTGTAAAAGTGTTATGGTTAAATAAATTATATTAGTGTAAAGGACGTTGATTATATAACATTAGGGAATTTTTTCATCGCTTTACGTTATATACTTTACGAGTTATTTTATTTAGAAAAATATGGGTAAAATTGTTGTTGATGAAAAATGTGGAGGTTAAACTGGACAGAGTTTCTATTAATTAATGTTTAAAAAAATTTCCCTTAATACTTTATCAATAGAACTTCTATTTTAGCGTAGATTAAATTTGAAAAAAGTACATTAACATTAAGAAAAATAACTAATGAAGTTGGGGGGGGACTGGACGATTTCGCTACCAGATGGAGAAGTGGGAGGTGCTTCTTAAATATTGCATGATCGATCCTTGATCGATATTTAGTAAAACAAAGTTGTCGAAGCAGACAACACAATTTTCAATTACTTAAACCTAATCCATACACTCAATTAACTTGAATTATGCATATTGTATGTTCTATAAATACTTTTTAAATATTTCGCATCTGATACGCAGAGTTGCTTAGCAACAGACTCCCTCTCCACTATACTTAGGCTCCGCCCATAAAATATCGATTTTGTCCGATTTTACCCCCAAACCGTGTCCAGTATCACCCCCAATGAGGGTATATTTTTAATTCATTTACAACTCATAAACCGTAAAAAAAATTTTATACCGGCGCTGTATGAGTAAATGGACTAACTACCTTCTTTTAGTTTTATATCAATTTTTTACGAGTTTTAGCGTGCGCAGTACTAAAAAATGTGGTTTAAATAACAATGAAAAGACAGCGCTATTTTTTTGTTTGTATATTTGAGAATTTACCCACGATATAATAGCAAGGTACACTATCGCCTATCCCAAAACCGGCGGGTGTTTACTACGTAGTTCTAGGAATCCCCGCCAGGTTCGCTAGTCTAGTAGGCCGGTCGTCTACAGGGGAGATAGGGCAAAACACCATTTTTTATTTTTAAAATTTATTTTTTACCAGTTCGTACCTTAGAAAAGTGAATGCACTAAGGCTCCTTTTCATTCCCGATTTTTTGGGACCAAAACCAAAACGACAGTGCAATTTGGGAATTTTTTATTTATTTTTGAAATTCACCTAATTTTCAAAAATTGCGCGTTGCCTATGTTTCAATTTCTTGTTTTGTTTTGGATCGTATGACTCGACCAGTGACAATAAGGCCGGTGGTGGCTGGTGAGGCAGTTGCTGTGAGTGGAAGACGGAGGGTAAACGTTTTTGCTATTGATTGATTCTGTATACGGTATGTTTTTTAAAGAAAATAGAATCTGCTTAGCATTTATTTATGGATTTTGGCTAATATGATCCTTTTATTTGATTATAGATGCCATATATAAATGCTTTATTTTCGGTTGTTCCACTGGTTACGAAAAGAACAGGAACAATGAAAAAGTACCAATATTTTCAGTTCCCAATGCCGACTCTTTGTTCCTGAAGTGGAAAAAAGCTGCTAAACGAGGAAGGTCTGACAAGAAGCTGTCCAAGAAAGATTATATTTGCTCAAACCATTTCATGGAAGAGGACATAATTAAAGGACACACTGACTGTAATGGAACATTTCATCCAAGAAAAACATGGTGTTTAAAAGAAGGAGCTATTCCAATACTAAGCAAAGGTATATTAATTATTGTTGTATATTAATTGTAGGTATATTAAACCTATTGTATGTTAAACATAGGTTGCAATGACATGTGGTACAATAATAATAATACTACTGCTAGTGACATCGAGGAAAAGTTACACATGGGACATGATATAACAATTGACATGCATGATGCATCACACAGTAGCTGCGATTTCACCACTGAGATGCAGGATGCAGCAAATACATGTGGCGATAAAACAGTTTTCATGCAGAGTGCATCAGCTAAGAAGGAAAACGAAGAACAAAAATCGTTACAAGAATCAGTCTTTGATCTGACTAAAGCCAAAACACCTAATGCTTCTTGGTGCTGGCTACCTACCTCAGTCAACGCTTTCGGGGAAGTGAGCCCAGAAAGTTTTAAAAGAACGTGTGTCAAGTTTATAGAAGTTGACGACGAAGTCATATATTCCAAATCGTTAACGGTTATCGGAAAGGACTTATTCTATCGCTCCAAAGGTGTACTGGTTAATCCCCACTTCCTACCGAGAAGTTTCGTGGGTGTTTCAGACTTGGAAGAGGCTATAGCCTGTTTTGATTCAGCTTCATTGTGCACTGGCTGTGATCCGAAGTTTGGGAAGCAATTGTCGACAATGAAAAGTATCGCTCAAGGAAAATGTAACTGGCGATTAAAGAGATGCCTTAAAGTTCTTGAACGTGGCTCGACCTGCCATTTTTGTCATCACCTAAACGAATTGCTGCCGCTTAAACAAACTGCAATGGAGAAGCTTATCAGCAGAAATAGGAAGCTTGAAGCCAATAACAACGCGAAAGAAAAGCAAGTTCAGAGAAAAGAAAAAACCATAAAGGTAATTTCTAAAATTCATTCTTTTTATGATGTATGCTATTGTGTTACCAATGCCTTTTTTTAGAAACTCAAGGATGAGATCGCTGATCTGCGTAAAGACATGGTGAGGTCGTGTCACAGAGTTTTGGCTGACAAACTTTCTAAGCTAGATTCGCAGGTAAAAAGCAATTAGATAGTTTAGCATATATTTTGCGCTATCTCAATTCCTTTTTGATCATAATATTATTTAGAGAATGTATTTGGTAGCATATATTTTGCATTTGTTCACTTCTTTTTTTTACAATAATTTGACATCAATTTCCATAATTTTCAAAGTTTGGCTTATATCACCGTATTTCGTTTCTTTTTGATAATCTAAGTCTATTGACAAAATGGTATTGAAATCACGTATGAAACAAATACAATCCACGATTCATTTGTAACTAACACTTAATTTATATCTTTATATTTCAGGAACTGCTGGTCATTAAAACTATTTTGAAAAAAGCAGAATGTAAGAACGGTAAAAGCATGCGTTACGATCCAGAATTTCTGCTGGAATGCATTTTGCTTAGAATCAAAAGTAAGGCAGCTTACGACCACTTAAAACAACAGAAGCTATTGCCACTACCCTGTGCTGATACCATCAGAAAGCTATTAAGTTGCATGACTTGCACTTTCGGCCTTAACGCCTACGCGTTAAATGCAATCAAAAATTTCATTGGAAAAAAACCGAGAGCAATGCGATACGGCAGTCTTGTTTGGGACGAGATGTCACTTGCCGAGCTAGTCAACTTCGATGCAAAGAAACTGCAATTCGAAGGATTTGTGGATTATGGGGATGGTGGGCTGCAATTATCTGAACACAAAGACGAATTAGCCGATCACGCCCTTGTTTTAATTTTTCGCCCGTATCGGTATTCGTGGATTCAGCCAATTGCATGCTATGCGACTAAAGGTGCCTGCAAAGGTGAACTATTGACCAAGCTAATGGCAAGAGCTATTACGGTATTAGACCAGAACGAAGCAATCGTGAAGTCTGTTGTCTGTGACGGCGCACAGTCCAACAAGACCGTCATGAAGTTGTGTGGTGTTATTGGCAAGCACGACCAAATCGTAAACACCTTCGTTAACCAACAGACACCAATTAAAGTGAAAACATTTCCACCGTCACCAGAAACTGATCCTGACGCAGCGAATACAAGTCATTTGAAAGAACGACTTGTATCAAATTCATGCGCACTGTCTGGGAACGAAGCAAAATACTCTGGAAAAGATGTAACATCGTTTGCACATCCGACAAATGATGGAGAATTAATATATTTTTTTATTGATGTTCCCCATCTTCTGAAATGTGTAAGAAATCATATTTTCAACGTCAAGGAGGTTCAGGTAAAACAATTGCAATTGCAAGTATTTCTAAGCTTTACTTTTTCGTCTCTTTTTTTAGTTTAAAGGAAAAATGGTGCAGTTTTCAGACTTCGAATAGTTGTATAACACAAGTAAAATTCCGGGCACTCCACTTTCCATTTTAAGCAAAGTAACAAAAGCTCATCTTTATCCTACGTCATTTGAGAAAATGAACGTAAAGCTGGCTGCTCAGATTTTGTCCAACTCGGTTGTTTTAGCTATATCTTATTTTACCAACTACGAGAAACATGTTCAACAACGAGAAAAGTATCTTTACTTCAATTCAATTGTGTATACAATGTTCTTTTTTCGTTGATCCTTAATTATTATGATACAGGTTTTGGTCCTGGTACAAAGGACATGGTCGATCTAATCAACAAGGCATTCGATATAATGAACGGTCGTTCTATAAGCCAGTCAATTAAAAAGGGGAGTAACTGGAACCTAAAAAAAGCAGTAAGCCCACATTTGTATTTATAATAAATATTTAATTGACATAAAGCATTGTTTGTTTGTTTGTTTTATATGTGAAGGTATTGGAGGAGCTTCTTGAGGCTCTCTGGGAAACCGAGTTGAAGTATGATGAGACTGGGTTTCCACCTTTTGCCTCTCAAATCACCCTACATGCTTTACGGATGACTTTATTTAGCACAATTGAGCTTACGAATCATCTGCTTCGTGATGAAATAGGGTATGATTTTGTTCTGACAAGAATTCAATCAGGACTGTGTTGAGGTATAGAAACCGACTTTTTCATACCATAAACCCATTCATGATTTTTTTATTATTTTTATAGCGTTTCTTTGGTATAATTCGTGCTGCCGGTGGCGGGCAAGAAATGCCAACTGTCCGTTCATTTCTTGCACTCTTCAGAATGCTCTCTGTTTACTATCCAACAAGGGAAATAATCAGAAATAGGGCGAATGTAGATACACTACCCGCCAAAAGAATTGGCTCACCCATGTCCAATTTGGGTGTTTTAACCCGCGAGAGATAGGCCTAACGGTCTCTCGCGCGGGAATTTTTTTAGTATATTAATTATGCTTGTAAATTTATCGGGTTTGTTGCATTCGAAAGCTAATGCAATATACTTTATCCTATAATTTTTAATTTCAAATTCATTCATGGATTCTATAAAATATTTGATAGTTTTCAAATATTGGATCACCCCCAAGTCAGCCGCATTGGCTGTCCCTACCCGCGGCATAGCCTTTGGGCATGGGGGTGGCAAAAAAAGGAGAACAAAGTGAGAAAAATTAATGTTCCCTCCAATTTTTGCCACCCTCATGCCCAAAGGCTATGACGCGGGTAGGGACAGCCAAAGCGGCTGTCTTGGGGGTGATCCAATATTTGAAAACTATCAAATATTTTATAGAATTCATGAATGAATTTGAAATTAAAAATTATAGGATAAAGTATATTGCATTAGCTTTCGAATGCAACAAACCCGATAAATTTACAAGCATAATTAATATACTAAAAAAATTCCCGCGCGAGAGACCGTTAGGCCTATCTCTCGCGGGTTAAAACACCCAAATTGGACATGGGTGAGCCAATTCTTTTGGCGGGTAGTGTAGGTTGGAACAATTGAAGCTTCTGACAACTTACAAGGCGAACATGTTGGATCGATTTAAAGCTGATAATGAAGAAACGAAGAGAAGGCGCGACGCATTGAAAAGCAAACTCGCCAAAGAAATTCAATTTCTAGACTATGATGTGGCGAATGAGCAATCATACGACAAGTATTTGGAACATATCGTCTACGACCTTGCGGGTTACATGCTTCACGCTAGAAGAAAGCTCATAGGAAAATGCGATAGCTGCTGGAAATCATTACTCACTAACGACCAGTTAAAGCCGGACTGCTTTTATGCGGACAAATTTTTAGTATTAAAAAACAAAGGTGGCTTGAAAATCCCTGCGAGAAACATGTTTGCTGTACTGTTACAAGTTGAAAAAATTCTCATCAAACATTTTGAATCAGAAGACGCCTACATCCACGACTCGTTCGATAGCGTAATATCAAAAGTGTCAGAAATGACAATTCACCCTATCTGCTGTGACTTGCATCGTGAGAAACTTACCCCCAGTCTTATTTATGAATACATCGTTATTCGGTATCGGTTCCAAGGAAAATGGAAGAAGCAAGAAGAGACGGCGAAAGCAGATTCTCGCCGTCATACGCAGAGAAAGATGTCGAAGATATCACAGCAGGCATTAACTGAAGTTCTAAATGCTACATCGACCCAGAAATACAAAAAGAATGGCAAAAAAATTCTTCAAAAAGATAAAATAAACGAAAATGATGTTACAAAAAAAACAAACAAAAACTGTTCCAGTGCCCGTTACATTTAAATGTGATGCAATTAACATTGTACCTGTTGTGAAACAAACTGCCCCATAAAATCTCAACTATTTCCCAAAGAACAACGACTTATTATATTTTACTAAAAACTGATCAATAAAAGTAAACTGAGTAAATACAATGCATTTTTAAAGCAAAATATTTGTTTGTTATTATCATGTAGGTACAAATATACAATACGATCCAAAACAAAACAAGAAATTGAAACATAGGCAACGCCGCAAAGGGCGCAATTTTTGAAAATTGGTTGAATTTCAAAAATAAATAATAAATTCCCAAATTGCACTGTAGTTTTGGTGTTGGTCCCAAAAAATCGGGAATGAAAAGGAGCCTTAGTGCATTCACTTTTCTAAGATACGAACTGGTAAAAAATAAATTTTAAAAATGAAAAATGGTGTTTTGCCCTTTCTCTCCTGTAGACGACCGGCCTACTAGACTAGCGAACCTGGCGGGGAATCCAAGAACCACGTAGTAAACACCCGCCGTTTTCCCCTACAGAGAGTGGTACGGCGATCGTGTACCTTGCTATTATATCGTGATTTAACGATGATTTTTTTGTAACATTTCGAAATTGACATTGACATCATCGTAGTATTTCCCACCCCCCCCTCCCCAGTTAATCACCATCAGTAACCGGTACTGTTCTGTTCAGTACGTGTCCTATATCACCCCGGTCTCCCCTACCTATGGAATGTTAATTTTTTTGTAGTACACTAACCACCGAACGATTAGATACATCGAGAAATTTAGTGCATTTTTATTACGTTACGTGTATTAGAAAACGTTTGTCTTTTGAATAGTTATGGCTAATTTTTTTCTCGTAAAAAGAAAAAAAATGTTTTACAAGATTTGCACATATGGGAAAATTGTACGAATTATACCCGGGACACTATAGTATCGCTCATTAGACTAAGTACACAAATCTTTACAACATCAGTGTTAAAATCGGCGTCGGCGTAAGTCCCGCTAACAGTAGTGCCATGAATTGCATTACGCAAAACCAACACCAAGCTTGCAATCAGTGGCTTTAGGAAAAAAACTTTCCTACGTCTGATATGGTGACACCAGCTGGTTAATGAGGGATGTTGCCCGTTAAAGCCAGAGTGACGCAATCGTAATCCTTAGTCCTCTGAAGAATCGCCAATAAAAAAAAATATTCGGATTCGGGCTGTTTGTGGAAGTTATGACATATTTCGTCGGTTCTCCACCTATCTCTGACGTCCATAAACCGACATCCTTCCTTCAGTCCGATAAAATTTTGCTACAGTTGAATTCTCCATGCAAAAGTGTATTGTTTAAGGTATTTTTCGTGATGAAAGATTGGTTCATTAATTTTTAATTTGTTTTTGTTTACAAATGGCTAGGTGGCTGTCGTTAGTCATTTGTTTTTTAGCATTTTATAAAGCCCGATTCAGCCATTGAAGTCTGCTTAACTAAATCTCGAAGGCGGACACCGTGTGGCCTTAATTTACGCAAGAGGAAAGGAGCAGGTGTTCCCTGCAAATTTTAAGATTATATAGAGTGCTGTCATCCCCCATCTAGAAACGGTAGGCCATACCAATTACGGATCAATCTCAAGACGCTATTACCTGAATCCCGGTCGGCACCTAAAACTAGAGCTTTTTTTCTAGGTTTTTTTCGTCAATAGTTTACAAAAACAAGTTGGTCACGCAGCAGATGATTTTTGTTTCGTTTGTGGGAACGAAGAAAAAAGTGCAATTACCAGCAAGTGAAAAAGTAAATTTTTAATTTAATCACAGTTGCAAGTTACCATAAAATTTTCATTTTATTAAATTAGAAATTGCATTAAAATACTTTTGGTTGCCGTAAAACCATAAGGGAACAAGAATGACACTGGATATTGGAAATAAGTAGACGGTTATGTCTTTAGGTAAGAGATGCTGAGAGGTTGTCGTTTAGACCGTTGTCGGACTGTCGGAACCGATCAAAGGAACCGGAAACATTGTGGAAATCGACAATTCGACGTTTGGAAACGTGAGCTGTAAATAATCTAATTACATTTGCGGTTATTTTTATTACGTTTATTTCAAGGCAAGTACAATCGTGGAAAGAGTCGGGACGGAGTTTGGGTGTTGGGACGGAGCTTGGAGGAGTTGAGCGGTGATCCAGCCACTGCTTTTCGGTTCTGGTCAAAATAGTGAGGCATCAACGTTCATCTTCCTTATTAAACATTTCATTCCTTCTTCTACCACAGTGTTCCACAATCTTTCTGATTGTGGTCTAGCGTACCGGAAGTTGAAGTAATCCAATAATTTTTATACTAACTGTTTTATTACCTATTTTCACCACGTACTAATACCGTCGAGGGAATGTGACCGCACGCAAGGCGTTCGCTGATCACGTAAGTGTTCATATTTAATACTTATAACTTTGAGCCCGTCAAGTGCCGTGGCGTAGGTGGCGCTAGCGTATCTTATTTGCCATTGCTATTTGTAGCACTCCTAACGGAATGTAATGACATGATACACAAATTTTGTCAACCTTTTGGTAATAAGCTGGGGCTTAACTGGTCGAGGTTGTTTATTCTGATGTTTAAACTATGAACGAAAAATAAAACATTTTTCTCATCTTTTTTAAAAAATATTTTTAAAAAAGTATTCACGGTTGAGCGCCGTCCCAAAATGCCCCCTAGTTCCTGACCATACTCATTTTAAGTCCGTAGACTCAGGTGGAATTAAGTTCTTCGTGTTTTGTTATTAATTTAAAATGTTGTTAGAATGATGAACTCATGCTAGAGCTTCTTTAAACATGATGTTTTATTTAGACTTATTCGTCTTTTACCATTTTCTCTTGCTTTGGTCCTACCGACCATAGGATCTTTACTCCTGGGCGACAAGCGGCGCGGGAGGCAACAAATAATTTTTCCTGCCAAAAGATTGATTAAGGAAAATAGATACCATCCTTGTCGAACCTCTGACCCTGTGACTTTTTTATGGTAATCACAACAGTTAAAATAGAATTTGTTTTGTTTCGGTACGATGTTGAACATAGTCACTTGATAATAAATTATACGTGGATAATGTCCCTAAGACTTTAGTTCTTAGTCTTAGTAGTTAAACGCGCAGTACCCTAATTAAGGAAACTAGGAAACAGAAATGTGTAGTACTCCATTACTGGACAGAAACAAAGAGATTCAGGTTGAAGCTACAGCAATTTCCGATTTACCTCGTCCTTCAAACACACAAATGAGAGTATTGTAGCCAAAAGTTTTTCCAGTACCGCCAGGTACCCTTCAAAACGTTCCTGTAATTTGCAGTTGAAAGAACATTATCATTGACTGACGTCATGATCGGAAATAACTTTCTGTTCCGTGTTCAGCTGAGCAGCCATTAGTTCTCCTCTTCTTCCCTTTGGAGAAAGTACATTGTCCAAGCCTTCATCTTTTTCCTCTTCAATAAGCTTAGTCATTTGAAAATCACGGAATGCTAATTGGAATTCCTCAAGATTGTGAATACTCTGCCTCAACATATTCTGAATACATTTTGGTGTAAGATTTTTCGCAATTTTATCTTCATGACCACATCCAGTAAAATTTACCGGGAAGAGTTGCAAGTTGCTATTGAGCAATACTTGACGTAAATGTAGACAAACAATTGTCGTAATTGGAAAGGCATTTCAAATTTGACTGCTTCCGCAGTAAGATTCGCAGACCATAAGGGTCTCTAACAATTACCGAGGGAATCGGGATTCGACCCACTGCCCGACAGTACGGTAAGAGGTGGTTTTGCTTAAAGCTGGCTAGCCTCGCGTAAGTGCCTGAAAAGGAACCATGTGTAAACTAGCTAGACTTCGAGTATTGTGTATAACTAGTAATTATGTATTATTTTGTATGAAAATTTGTTGCCCGTGCTTGTGTCAATCAAGAAAACTGTAACGTTTGGTGTCAGAAGAGGGATTAAGACCATCGAACGTCTTTTCAAAAGTCGTTTTCATAGAACCCATGTGTCTTACCAGTGTGTGAATGAAACGCTTGTAGACGCCGCCACGGGTTTCCACGGGTTCTTGGTACCTAGCGTACACGTATGCAGCCAACGCGTACACCGTGATGTCTGCTGTAAGGACGGAGAAGTTGCTGCCTTCCGTGAAGAGGTTGAGTCCAAAAGGGATCGAGTTACGAGATTGCCACTGCAAAATCCGTAAGCGAATACACTACTTCACCACTCGGGATCTTCACCTACCCGTCCTAGTCACTTGAAAAAATGATAGAAAAGAAGCTTTTTGGAAGCAAGGGAACGCCGCGAGGTTAATCGGACCATCAATACGTTTAATTGGTTCTCTTTTTGGATTTTGAAGTTTCAATGGTGTATGTTTTCCATCACTCGTTAAACTTCGAGTCAGAAAAGGCCGAGTGTTGCAAGTGTTGTTGTCGCATTTTAAAACTGTGTACATTTCCCCATCTGTATAATTTGTATAACCACCCCTAGATAGCTGGGCGAGCCGTAGTTGACCATAAGGGTCTCTGACAATTAGAGAGGGAATTGGGATTCAGCCCGATGTCCGACAGCATGTTAATGGCTTTGCTTAAAGCTGACTAGCCTCGCGTAAGTCCCTAAGAAGGAGCCCTGTGTAAACTGGCTACCCTTCGCGTAATGTGTGTAAATAGTAATTATGTATTATTTTGTATGATTGGTTGTTCATGTTTGTTGTGTCTGTGAAGAAAACTGAAACAATTGAATAGTGCGGCAAAATTTATCACAGCTTGCTCTCCCACTCCTGGATGGAAAACAAGATATTGTTCTCGAAGAAGGTGAATAGCAAGTCGATATTTGAAAATCCTCCAAAACGTTTCAGTTACATGAACATATTACGTGTCCAAGAAAGTTTTTAATTCGTCCCATACTATACGTTCTTGTCCTTCTTGATTATCTCTTCTGTAAATTTGTAAATTTGCGCAATCATGTCCTCTGTATATGTACCTGAAAATGTACTTTATGCTGATAATTGACGCGCAAAACTCCAGATTAATTTTTAAGCTAAACTTTAATGAAAGGTAATGAATGTAGGGGACACCCAGCCGCGACTAGTGTTTTTCCTTTTATATGTGTGATAGTCATTGCCGTTGAAAACCGTTACTTCGGCTGCAGATGGTTTTGGCAAGAGTTTTGTGCACATGTCTCTATCCAGGCAACGAATATTGCGATTTGATATATTTTCCGCATGGACCGTAAATCATGTTGCTAACAATTTTGTGAAGCTTAGGGTTCGTATCTGGATCCGGAATTTCAGCACAAATCGTCTTGTCTATATCATCTTCGGTCATTTTCCTCCCCGTTGATACACTTGATGGCGGTTAATTCTGCAAAAAAAATATATATAAATAAAGTAAACTAATCGCAAATTGGTACATCAAAATATATATCGCAGAAACCATTAATTTAGAAAAGGTAATTATCATTTATTATTGCCTACACTGTTTTATTACTACTATAACCAAAGTATTTTCAAACAGAAACTAAATTTTACATTGGATAAAAAATTAGAAGAACTATATATTGCAACTACATTACATTTAGAGACATTTTTCAAAACAATCACTTCACAGATGTAAAAATTTGCGCATCGAAGTCAAACTCCAAAAAACCAAAAAACGCAAAAAAAAACTACCCTGCCAGCGCGAGGCTGAGACCTAATCGTACTCTATCGACCAGTTTTGGCGTAGATCTAATTAGTATTTACAATGTTTTCCAATTGGGGAAAAGCCCTAGATGTAACTCGGGAAACCGTTGCTTTAAAAATGTGAAAATCTTCACATTCAAATATTCAAATTTCTCAAACAAACATCAGAAATTATAAACTTGATCCGGATTTAGTTGCTATTCTGTTTTATAGGGTAGTCCTCATTGCTTTTTGTTTCGCACTTTTTATTTCTTTTTTAGATTCTTCTTTAGAATTGAATATAGTAGGAACCGATTTCAAAATGTTGTACAATAGTTCTAGTTAGAAAAATTATAATAATATAATATATCTGTTATGGAGTTGTAATGATGTAATAATGTAATTATGTAGTATTGTAGTAATGTAATACTGTAACAATTTACTTATATGTTAAATAAATTTTGACAAAACATAAAAATAATATAATTTACTTTCAACTTGATGGCATTGGTATGCGGTCATTTTTACCCTTTTTTGTCCCGTTACTTTCCTGGTGCATAAGTATTCGATAGAAAAGCCATTTCTCATAACTTCACTATTAAATTTGCTTATGCGGTACCCGTATGCCGGCTAAGGAAATTACCCATTATGATTTGGATTCCTTATTGACCAAGACTTATGCTCTCGATTGAGACGTAAAATTTCTTTAATGGAAAGACAGCAAAATGTTCTTTGCTAATCTTGAACATATCGTCTTTCTATAATGAATAAATGTGATTAATATAAGGTAAGTGTGGTGGTTTAGTTTAGGTACTAGAAACTTTAGGCCTCGTACAGGGCTGGGGACAGGGGGCGCTTGCGTATTTTTAACGCTGTTTTTGCGATTTAAGCCTTGCCACTGTTCCCTCGCCATTTTTTTCCACGTCAACTCTGTACCCGCTAACCCATACACTGTTTCCTCCAGCAGTAGTTGCCCGTCCTACTCACAGTTTCTACCCGTAGATCCATTTTACCCGCAAAAATGCCCCGTGTAGTTGCCCGTCGAGCCAGTCGTTGCCTCTGCCCGTGCAATCCCTCACAGTTTTTGCCCGTCCACTCACTCTCTCCGTAAAAATGCCCCCTGAAGTTGCCCGTTGGCCAGCTTGTTGTCCCTGGTAACTTAACTTCTAACAATTTCTGTCCATCGGCCCAGTCTCTGCCCGCCTAAACGCCCGCTATAGTGACCTGCCGTCCCAGTTTCCATTCGCAAAAAAACCGCTGAACTGACGCATCTACCCTGTCGTTGCCTCTGTCCGTACTCCCCTCAAAACCTCTGCCCGTTGATCCAGTCTTTTTCCAACAAAAAGTCCTCTGTAGTTGACCGTCAACCTACCTTTTGCCTTCCCGTCGACCCCCTGACAGCCACTGCCCACGGTAGTTTCCCGTCCTCCCCTACCAATCTCTACCCGTTGTCCCATTTCCTGCCCGCTGAAGTTGCTCGTCTACCCACTTACTGCCCAATTTAGTTTTCCGTCGACCTCACAGTCTTTTCCCGTCCACCCAGTCATTGCCTCCGGCCGTCTTATCCCTCGAACGCCCGTCGACCCAAGATATGTTCACAAAAACTCCTACTGTAGTGGCTCGTCTGCCCATTCGTTGCCTGTGTCCGTTTCCCCGTATCAGTCTTTGCCCGTCCACTCACTCGTTGCCCGCCAAAACGCCCGCTGTAGTTCGACCCACTTTTTGCCTCTTTTTCCCACTCTCCCGCCTAACTTCTCGCAGTTTTTCCCGTCGACCGAGTCACTGAACGTCGAAATGTGAATTGTAGTTGCTCGTCGACCCTTCGTCGCCTCTGGCCGTCTCACAGGTCACAGCCCCTATACGACTCTGCCCGTCAATCCCCTTTACCCGTTTACCGCCAATCCCCCCCCCCCGTTATAGAGTGACCGTCAACCTCTTTTTGGCCTCTACCCGTCTTCCCCTTTACAGTTTCTGCCCACCAAAATATCAATTATTGGCCGTCTTCGTTGCCTCTGCCCGTCGGCCGTTGCCCACCCATTTCCCGTGGGTCGAAAATTCCATTCTGAAGTTCCATTCACCTTTCAAGTTTAAATAAAAGCACAGCAAAAGCCCCACACTACGCACACACGAAACCACAGCTCAACAGAACAGGGGAGACCCGAAAACCTGGTTCACATCCTTAACTCCTCTTTTTAACTCATTGTATGTCTTGTAATGTCTGATGGCACATAAACATATAAAAGTAATACTTTTTGTGATGCTAAAAAATCAACCGTGTTACAAAAGGCCAGATGAGCGAAGGAAAAAGACCTACAAAAAAGAACTGCTTTTTTAAAAACAAAATTGGTCATATTTCTAATTGGTGGCTTTTTCTGATTTTTTTAAAGTTCTTTTTATCAGATGATATTTTTCCCAGAAAAATATTACTAATTTCTTTTTTTAAAGTGTCAAAATATACTTGTAGAGAACCTTCAGAAAGGTTCAGCGACCTCTAAAGTATGTTCTGCATTGTGCTAGTAGGTTTTATTTCGGTTTTTAAATGGTTATGTTTCGTTTGCCAGGATGCTCCTGCCGACGATGGAAAGGTTCGAGAATTTTTGGACTGGATTAACTATGTTCCGGCTGTTTGTGCGTCATCGAGTGAAGTCGATGCTTAGGGAAGCCACTGTTGAAGCTGCGATCATTGGGGCACGAGCATTTTGGATTGTTGTGTGATTTCGTGTCTAAAATGTTACATGAACTCGTGTTAAATTATATGTAGGCTGTCCTATATAACCTTGATTAATTTTATTGAAGAACGATTGTTTTGTTATAATTTTTTTAGTCGTGTTCTTTGCGATTCATCACACGTCACTGATGCTTTTTGTCAAGTGTGTGAACTGTGCGATTCGTTTGATGTAATTCATTTACCTCTGTGTTTTTGGAGGGAGTTTAGTGACTTTGAAATTGAGAAGGCATTTTTGTGTCCCACTTTTTTGTTTCCGCACTTGCGTGCTGTAGCTCGCTATTAGAAATGGAGATTTGTTTCTGTTTTGCGTTTTTTGTTTGAGGAACCGAGACAAGGTATTTATGTGTGATGGTTTTTGTGTAACCACTTAAGTTATTGGAAATAAACCAGTTATTGTGTCCGTTGAACGAAATGGAGTTGGCGGGTTGTACATTTTTAGGTTCAATCTGGTTGTGGAAGTAAATTGCACAGTTTAAATACAACATGAGTCAAGTAATTTAACAGTTCGCTGCTGTTTACGGTGATTCTCGCCGATCGTTATATCGCTGTCTCTTATCCAATTAACTTGCTTACTTTCCGGACAACTGTTATAAGTAAAGTATGGCTATATGTGTTTTATTATGTAACCTTTATTTAAGTATGCTAGTACTCTTACTACACCGAGTGTGCCTACATGGTAGTGTGCGGTCAATTGGCTTGTGGGCCAAGCTTGTTATTCACAGCGTGAAAGTAACGGAATAGCTCATTTTGGATCATTATAGTTTGTCAAGAGTCGTAATAAAAGTCGGATCGACGGGAGCGGAATGAATCGGCTTCGCTACAAGCTGTACAGCGCCCTTTTTCGGACGGCCTCTTTTTTTTCCGACATGTGACAGGTTTAAGCTTCTTTTGAATCCGCTTCTAGGTGTTAAGGTATCGCTAGCAGGAATCACAACTGCGCTATTGGTACCAGACTGACTATCAGTCTCACCAGAACCAGTGATGGAAATATGAGTTTTCGTGGTACTTCAGTGGCATCCTAAACATTAGATTCATCCGTCAGTTCATGATGTGGCAGTCGGTTGATGTTATGAAACAAGAGTAAATTCATCAACTCAAATACATAAAAACATTTTATCAATTCAAAAAGCACTGTTACCACACCAGGCGGCTGACGGTAAAACGAAATGTATATAAAGGTATACCCTTCAGAATTTAGCGCATTGTCAAACTAACTATGATACAAAATATTTGTAGGGGATTACCCGTCAGGATTTAGCGCACCGCCAGGCTGACGGAGATACCACCAACCGTAAGGCCGCCATAGGCATTCCCCAGTTCCCATAATAGCCTGACGTTACAGTAGCCCAAAATGATGTTGGAGCACCGCCAGGTCACTAGGAAAGATGAGGGGAGCAGGGGGCTGGAGGATATACCCTGACGGTGCACTAAATATTTTTTATAGCACCGTCAGCCGCTCAGAGCGCTGCTATCTGACGGTGCTGTAAATGATTTTGTAATCTGACGATAGGGTAATTGTGATACCCATGACACATATGAATGAGTGAGTGCAATCACGTTGTTTAAAATAAACTGAATACTTTAATTTCAGTGTTGGCTTACAACTTATGAAAGAAATGTTATTTACAAGTTAGTAAATTATACAACAATCGTCAACATAGACAATATATACAACAAATCGGCCACAAGAGGCGCTACCTTATAAGCTGCTAAAATACGAATTTACAATCTGACTATAGATTATTATAATACAGCTATCGGCCAATTAGGATGCAATATCCCGGTTTGCCTCCAGCTTTCTTTGTTCAACAAAAAGTTCAATCAATTGTTTGATTATCTCTATTACGTTTTGACGTGTTTGTGTTGGTGCTGACATTTTAAAACTTGAAAACTTTGGACAATTATTTTTCATTGCTTTTTACTATGGTTTCTTTAGAGAGTCTCCGTATAGGTAAAACTTTTAATTATTATGACGAAATTTATAGACGATTAAGCCGAAAAACAACGTTATCCTTAAAAAATATTAGACAGTTCTACCATTGAAACCTATAATAAGAAACTTTTCCCTTACAACCAACTTGACACGAATTGGGTCTATAAGTTCGTCCATGTCATATGCTCACATTTTATGGAGCACATATCTCGATCATCTGGGCTAAGGCCAAATCAAAAAGTGTATGCAGTGAATTGCTGTTTATTATACCGTCGGAAAGAGTTAGTATCGTAATTTGTTTACAATTTGTTCACGAGTAAACCTATTAATTTTTGTACATAACTAGAATGCTTAGGCAAAATACAGCAGCTTTCCAGTTCGCCACCTCAGCGTTGGCCGTTGGAGGCAACCCAACATTGACGAGAAAAGAGATGCCTTAGAGTTGGGGACACTGTTGCGAATTGAAGAACGCACCCGAAAACAGGACCACTAAATATGGAAGGCTCTGAGAAATTATATTTAATGATTGTGTTTGATAATCGTTTATCTACTTAGTAGCACCATCGAATGAAACTGAAGGAATGAATTCACTGTCAGCTCTTGTGTCACAAAAAGATTCTCAACAAGATGTTTTAGGTGATATAGTTAATCGTCAGCTAAGTCAGCAGGTATTTTTATATGACATTGATTGTTAAACTGCATTAATTAACACTTTAAAGACAATCACATTTCAGCTGGGGTGTGTATTGATTGTGTTCATATTCAAGGTGTGAGCGGTTATTCTACGACTACGTTCGGGTAAGGAAACCACAAGGAGCACCCAGATTGTCTACCCATTAGAAGTTCAAGCCGATATCGACACACCCGTCAATGACGCTGTAATCGGCATCGTGGAGAAGTCTGCGTCTTCGAGGAAGAAAAATCCGCTCCGTAAGAAGGATTTGGAATTAGTGGTGTCGATACTAAACTTTTGATACTGATTTATCTGTTTTTTGATCGACACATCAAAATATCGATATATTAGATATATCTATATCAAAGATCGCTTTTCCTGCCATCTAGGAGTCGAAGTTGAAACTATTGGTTAATCGAAAGGCGGATAAAATTCTTTTGTTGAAATAAACAGCTCTTAAGGCGCAATCATTTTTACCCTTCCTTAACTTGTAATTAGACCATTTCTGATCGAGCAGTCGCACCTTTCGAGCTGATTGTTATCTTTCAATATCTTTCCTATCAAGTGCAATCAAGAACAAGTGAAATAGAAAATGGCTAGAAGTGTTGCGCGTGGCTGTATTTCGAAAAACACGTGAGACCCGGCCAAAAAACAGTGACCTGTACTGTTTGCAAACGCACCCAACCATTTCATAGTAACACCACCAATATGTTTGCTCATCTGAGGCAGAGACATCCCGATATTTTCCAAGAGATTGCGCCTCAAATCAGAAAAAAAACCCAAAGACAACAAGAATGCCAAACAGGCCGAGCGGTCTACTCAACGACGAAGGTAACGAAAACGAGGAAGTCATGAGCAATTTCCATCAAGAAGACGACGGAATTGATTCAGACTCAACAGTGATAAATGGTAATAAATGGCGATTTAAATTATATTGATCTCCAAATTTTAGTCTGTGATTGTAATAATCTAGAAAGCCGCGATGCCGCCACTGATTACCAGCCTAGCACATCCCGTCCTAGGTCTTCAGAGCAGGAGCCTTTGTCTTCAAGTTGTGGTATTATTATTAAACTTGCAAAATGATGTTAAAATGAATTCCGAAATATTTTAATTATTGTAAAAAATATTAGCGACAACCACTGAAGAAGCTATTGCCTCGCCCGGCATTAATTTTTTTCCTGCTAGTGGTGCTGTCATGAAAAGATTAATTCGGGCTCTAATGATTTTTATTGCCAAAAGTCTGTTACCGCTCAGCATTATCGATGACCCCAATTTTGTGGCATTTATAAAGTGTATCGACGCAAGAATAGGTATATAATTTTTTTATTTGTTTGAATTAGCACGCAGCAGGCGTGCATACTGTATACTCCAACGAACTACTATCTCTATTAGCTTTTCCTTGCCGAAACACGATCACTTATAATTATCTCCCGGCGTTGTACGAAGAGGCTCGTCTTAAATTGATTCATGAGTTGGAAAGAGTGGACTACGTCGCCCTTACCACCGATTATTGGACATCATTGAATAACTACAGCTACCTCACAGTCACGGCACACTACATCAATCACAAAATGAAAATGGTGTCCAGAGTACTTTGTACGGTTAGTAATCTAGCCAAAAAAAATATTCAAGTCATAATTTTTTTAAATTTTGTATTTAAGGTTCATATGGAAAATAACCACACAGCGGATAACCTTAGGGATGAACTATTCTCTATCGTAGATCGCTGGGGAGTCCGCAACAAAATTGTTGGCGTAGTCACGGATAATGCGGCAGACATTAAAAAGGCAGTTACTGATGGATGCTGCTGGATTCGGATTCCATGCTTTGCCCATACTCTTAGCTTAGCTTTCAAAGGATCTATTGAAAAAAACGACGCTGTCGTGCAAATTTGAGAACGCTGCCGCGCGATAGTTTCGTTTTTTCATTTAAGTTCTGTGGCTACGGCCACGCTGACCAGGTTGTGCACAAACTTATCTAAAAACAAATTGCAACAGGAGTGCTCGACGAGATGGAATTGTACGCTAATCATGCTCCGCAGCCTGTTGCAACTGAAACAGCCAGTAACCGATAGTCTCAGAATTCTTCAACGTGACGACCTTCTATTAGAAGAATTTGATTGGGAAACAATTGCTGGAGCAATTGATATCCTGTCTCCCTTCGAAGAGGCAACGACGGACCTTAGTTCACAATTCTACCCTTCTCTATCAAAAGTTATTCCGTGCGTAAAAATTCTTCAAGCTGAACTTTCCGGCCTCGTTTTCACGGAATACAACCCGTGGTTACTGAATTTACTTAATGACTTGAAATTCAATTTGGTAGATAGATTTATAACGCTGGAAAGAGAAATCAAATTTGTTGTAGCTACGTTCCTCGACCCAAGGTATTAAAAAATGAAATAAAAATATTTACTACCTAATAATTTTTTGGTTACTTAGATTCAAGAATTTGCCCAATTATCTGACGTCTGGACTTGCCACTGCGCAACGACAAGTGCGCACGGAATTAAAAAACAGAGAAGAACTAAAAAGTAGACAATTGGCATCGCAACTTGGGTGTAATCAAACCAATGGAGCCCCAAATTCTTCGTCGACAAATGAAGCCTCAATAAGTAATTATCACAATAAACTTGTAGGTGACAGAAATGATGCAAGAAGTGGTGCTAGAAACCAAGTTGGGACGTCGGTGAGTCACATCGTCGTCCTTGATGAATATCTAGCTATTCCTTTGATTGAATGGAAAGAAGACCCGCTGAAATGGTGGTGGGTTAGACACAGAGAGGGTTCGTTACATTCGATCCTGAACGTTGTAAAGGCTTATTTTTGTATCCCAGCAACCTCTGTGCCATATGAGCAACTTTTTTCTGACGCCGGTAATTTGCTGACAGAAAAAAGAAGCCGTCTATCCCATGACAATATTGATATGCTTCTTTTTCTTCATAAAAATGGCTGACTTTTTCAAATTTTTTTTACCACACATTGGAAATTAATAACTGTTCGTTTCATTAAGTTTACTTTTATTTAATGTGTTAATTAAAATCTCGTCATCTAATTATTCTTATAAAAAGCGATTCAAAAAATTAAGAAATTTTGACACTTGGTGGCGTTGATTTTGATATTCTTCCCGATTCAGATATATAAGAATATCGCGATCGATATTTCTGATTTTAGATAATCTAAAAAATATCTAATATCGACAACACTATTTGGAATCGCGCGATGAGGCTGGCGATTCCGGCGAGGAGGATGTTGCGAATGCAAGAACGGACCCGAAAACAGGACAAATAAATATGGAAGGCCCGTTAGACGGCCTGTTATTTTTTATTTATAATTTTGTTACATCTGTAATGTTTGTGTAGCCCGCTAGGGGCGCTGCTAAGCAGAGCCTATTTGGTGGCTGATATCCAATACAGTCTCAAGGACTCGACGCCATCCTCGGACCTTTTCATGGTAGGCGATTAGGTACGAGGGTAGACTAGAGTCTGTGGACGATTAGCGTTGTTTGGGCACTAGGGTGGGCAGTCTTGCAGCGAGCGCGCTCAACTTTTGTGCGGCGCACCTTCCACGCTTAAACTTTTGAGCAGCGCACAGCTCAACTAATTTTGAGCGTGGGAGGTGTGCCGCTCGAAAAAGTTTGAACGGTGAACGCTCAATTTTCCGCTCAAACTCATCAACGCCACCATGCGACTCCACACAAAAAGCTTTCTTTCAACGCTGTCATTGCAGTCGTCTTCAGTTTGGCGTTTTAAAAAATAGCAGACGCACTTAGAAACTTCTGACATCTCACAAAAAATTTAAAGATTGCTTAATTGTTAATTCAAAACTAAACATGTCTAGTTCTAGTTGTGATGAAACTGAAAACGATGCTGAAAATGTTGGAGACAAAAGTTTTAGGTAAAAAAATGTTTGGCGTGTTTGAAAAATAAAAGTGTGTGTATTTGTATACTTTAGTCTTAAGTTGATTGAACTTGTGTTGTTTTTTACAGTAATAGTGATAAAAAGGTAGACATTCCGGCTGAATTCTTTGAATATCATGGTAACGTACATGGAAAGAAAGCAAGATTTTACAAATGTTTGTTTGAAGGCTGCAAGACAAAAGTTAAGAAGGACGGCACGCTGAAATACCTCATTGTGAAAAATGATTCCAGATACAATGCGAAGAGACATTATCTTGTAAGACATTGTTTGCTTTTGGGAATAGTTTTTTTTGTCGTGCAAGTTTAATAATATTATTTTGTTTAGGCACATGATCCTGGTGGTAAACTTGGGCACAAAGATAAATGGAGATCAGCTATCGCAAAGAATTCCAACAAAGAAAACCTGGATGTTATCAGTCGGGGTCCTTAGGGTGTTTCATTTTTCACTTTTATTTTATTTTTAATGCCACCTTTTAGTGTGGGTTGATAAAAGCAATTTAAAAAAGTATCCCAAGAGCTGAGGTCACTATGACAATATTTGACCCTCCCACCCTCCAAAAACCCTTTTAATAATCATTTTTTTTTAATCAAAAATTTTTATCAGCAATCTCAAAGATTATTTTTCTTTTACCCCATGGTATTATGCTTAACCACACTGTTCTTTATCCGTCTACCAAGTTTCATTAATTTCGTTTCAAAATTAACCCTCCCACCACATTCAATAAATTTGGCATCACTGTAATCCCGCGCTTTATTCGCGACAGCGTCAGTTGGCACACGACGTAGCACACGCCGCACGCAGGCACGCTTATCATATTTACGGTGTTCGGTTTCAATTTCATATATTGTATAACTACTCTTGGTTCCTACAGTTATTTAACTCACAAACGGAAAGTAGGAAAACGAGGCAACCAAACAATTGGTTGCTTGGTTCGATTAATAACTCTAGCTTGGCTATAGTGGTTAAACTTCCATTAAAAATAGCTGTCATGAGGCGATATTTGTATTTTGTCCTTACTGAGGTCAACACATCGACAAAGGATATGTTCAAGGTGATTCTCTCTGAACTTAAACAAATATGGGAAAGAGCGTCAATTCCCATCAGACCCGATCATAAGTGTATTGAACAGTTGATGCGTATTCACAAAGAATGGTCCAAAGTGAAAGCCATTGGTGTGTCTAAACGAAACAATCCTAATTCCCAAAAGAAGAAGTCGGAATTTGTTACAAATATGAATACTTTGTGTGATTTATCGCCACCAAATGTTAAAGAACTCATGATTGCTTCTCGTGAGAGGTTTTGGGAAGAAGATTACAACTTCTTGTGTGGCCAACGAAAATTCCCACAAATTGGAGCCATGGGTGCCATCGATGGAAAGAAAAGAACACGAGACCGTAAAGGAAATCAGAGATGGAAATCTTACACGACAAGATCATCAACGACATTAAGTGATTTGTCAGAAGAAGAAATCGATGTTCCCGATTATGATAATAGTGACATCGACTACAGTTGTTCGTCACGTTATACTGCTCGGCCTGACTATAACTATTGAACTATCCAGAAAAAATCTTACAAAAGCTAAAGGACAAGTGGCTGATAGCAGGAATCTCAGTATACGTGATCTTCTGGCTGTTCAAGCAGCATTTATAAAAAAAGGTGGAGGAAATTTGAACGACGTTTCACTATCCGTTGCAACCGTTAGTCGACACAGAAGACAAAATCGCGAAGAGATTTCAAACCAAGTAAGAGAAAAGTTTGTGAAACCATCTTTCGTTCTCATTCATTGGGATTCGAAGTTAATAAGGTAAAATGTACACAAATCCAATTTGAATATGGTTTTTGAATGTAGGTGTCTATGATTTTAAGGTATCTAACTGGCAAAAAAGACGAACGAGTAGCAATTTTAATCAGTGGCAAACCAACCCTAGAACATCCTAAGTTTCTTGGCATTCCTGTCATTAAAGATTCCACTGGAACGTCCAAGCATAATGCCGTTATAAAACTATTGGATGAGTGGGAAGTTACCAAAAACGTAGTTGGTATGGTCTTTGATGCAACTGCCAGCAATACTGGCCGATGGAAAGGGTGCGCAACATCAATAGAGTCTACATTGGATCGTGCGGTATTGTGGTTAGCTTGTCGGCACCACATGTATGAACTTCATGTGAAACACGTCGCTGAAGAAATAGTCGGGGAAAGAAACTCTCCTTCCGAGTCATTATTCGTTTGGTTTCAAACTGATTGGCCTGACTTAAATTAATGCCCAGAGGTCAGAAGCTATCAACATTTTTATTAATCGCTTAATGTAATTTCAAATAAATAATTTTAGGATTTAGAACTATTTGACTATAATGTCTGTACTGAAATGCAAGAAATCGCTAATGAGGTTGTCATATGGGGTGAAAACCACTTAGAAAAGGAAACATTTCCCCGCGAAGACTATAGAGAGCTTCTTGAGTTGACCGTTTTATTCCTTGGTGGCACTGTTTACCCATTTAAATTCAGAAAACCAGGTAAATACTAGCAGAATGATGAGAAACTTGGGTAAATGAAAAAAAAAATCTTTTTAAATTAGGTGCACACCACCATGCAAGGTTTATGGCATACTTCTATTTACTTCTTTCTTTTCTACGAAAAATGTAGCTCATGTCTCAACGTTTTAATATGACCGACGATGAAGCCGATAAGGTGAAAAGAATGCCGACGTTCATAGCAGTTTTTCACAGTCGAGCGTTCTTGAGATCTAGACTTTCTTCAATCGCCCCGTCAATGGATCTCAAGTATTTAACAGATATGAACATTTATGCAAAAGAAGATACGGAAGCTGCTGCGGTTGCGATCAAGTCAGTTTTAAACCATCTATGGTACCTTACCGAAGAGGCCGTGGTTTTTGCTATATTTGACAAGGAACTTCCGGTGACATTAAGACAAGAAATGGTTAAGAAACTGTATTCGATGCCCCAACCACAGCGGTTCGTCCCGCAAAAACCAATTTTTCCGCGAATAGATCCATCAAATGAAGTTGACTTCTCAGAACAGTTGCTATCATGTATTTGCCCAAGAAGTTGGCTATTATTTGATTTGCTTCAAGTTCGTGATGAAAAAACTTGATTGGGTGCGTTTTCTAGTCATTTATTGGGATAAAATGATTGGGTATCAAAACGTTGAAAAACAGATACTCTCAATGGAAGTCGTCAACGATTGTGCAGAAAGAGGTGTTAAGCTAGTGACTGACTTTAAGGACATGTCAAAAGATGAAAAAGAACAGCAATATTTATTCCAGGTGATCGAAGACTATAGAAACCGAGTCCAAACTTAAAAAAAAACTGTATTGAACAAATAACAGATGTAGGTGCTAACCTGCTAACCTTATGGCTAAAAGAACGATGAAATACAACAATAAAATTTAAAATGTCTAGTTCATCGACAAATTTTCTTCTGATGGGAGGGTTAATTTTGAAAAGAAATTAATGAAACTTGGTAGACGGATAAAGAACAGTGTGGTTAAGCATAATACCATAAGTAAAAGAAAAATAATCTTTGAGATTGCTGATAAAAATTTTTGATTAAAAAATTGATTATTCAAAGGGTTTTTGGAAGGTAGGAGGGTTAAATATTGTCATAGTGACCTCAGCTCTTGGGATACTTTTTTAAATTGCATTTATCAACCCACACTAAAAGGTGGCATTAAAAATATAAAAAAGGTGAAAAATGAAACACCCTAGGGGTCCTTCTGTCATGCTTATTGTACAACAAAGGGAATTAGATGACTGGATTATGGTATGGTCCTTCTAGTATTCAACAAATGCATTCGTTTTGTGATTTAATTTTGTTTTCTAGAACTTCATAATTGTAGATGTCCTGCTTATTCAGGTTGTTGAAAAGCCAGGATTTCAAGCTCTTGTCTCAAGCTTAGCACCTCATTTGAAAATACGGAGTAGAACTTTCTTTACAGGAATGCTAGTTAAGAAGTACCATGAAAAACAACAACAACTCAAGAATGCACTTTTTAATTGCACTGATGCAGCTTCAAATATAGACGCATGGAAATGTAGGCGTAGGTCTTCCTTGGGCGAAACTATTCATTGGTATGATAGTAAAAGCCTCAAGAAAAAAAGTGCCTATCTTGCTGTTCGAAGGATTTATGGGCATCATACTTATGATGTATTGGCAAAAATGAAAGAAGCAATTCACAGCGAGTATCAAGTGAAAGAAAAGTTGCGGGGATCCACTACAGATAATGGATCGAATTTTCTAATGTGCTTCAGAGAAAAAGGTGCATCGTCTTCACTTCCTAACTACGACGACATAATTGATGAAGAATTTGAAGAACATTTACTAGAAGAAGAAGCTGAAGAGGACATGTTGTACTTTGAAATAGGCAATGTATTGACTGATCCTCCGCTGAACACGACACAACAATAAGATAATGTGACCCTTCCAGTACACAGAAAGTGTGCGTGTCACCTTCTGAGCCTCATTTGTAAAGTTGACATCTATAAAAATCAAGATCCATTTTTGGAACAACTGAGATCAACGGTTTTCGGAAAGCTACAGCGGTTGTGGGACAAGCAGAGTTCCAGTTCGTTAAGTTCAAACGTAATTATGCGTTACTTGGGAAGACTTTTTGTTGTAAAAAACGATACGCGTTGGAACTCAGAGTATTCCGCAGTTAGCTGTTTCGTTACTCTACTTTAAAAAATTTCCGTCAACTGAAAAAGTTGTTCGAAGAATTCAAGATTGACTTCATCTCGCCTAATGAAGAGCAATTTTTGAAAGAATACGTCAGAGTAATGAAATCTGTTTGTGAAGCGTTAGAGATTCTTCGGGCCGAGAAAAATGTTGGCATGGGATTTTTACTGCCAACTCTATCTCTTTTGAAAAACAATTTGAAATCGCTGCAAGATGATGCATCTATTATTCACTGCCAGCCATTAATAACAATAAGTCTGTTAGACGCTATTCACTCTAGGTAAATTTTTCACTTAATTTGTATGGCTATATAAATTATTCTTACTTTGATAATTCTCACTTTCATAGATTTGAAAAAATGTTTTCCGACATCGAGCTTCGTTTAGCTACCATTTCAAATCCAATGTTTAAGCTCTCATGGCTGGAAAATGCAGAACAATATAATCGAGCAAAGTCATTGTTGGCCTGTGAATTCAATCGACTTAAGGGAAACGTCGAAAATTCAGATTCGTAAGTTTGTAAATTTCGTAAGTTATCATAAAAATGAATCACGAAGATTATTTGCTAATTCTCTTAATAGATCAGAAGACAGTAGTGACGGAACATCGTCTCGTTCAGGCCCAAGCCCTGAAAAACGTAGGAAAAAGGACTTTTTTGCTAGTATAACCAAGAAAATCAGTAAAGAAATTACAAACGATGAAATTGAAAAATATTTGAACTTCTGTCAGATTTTGGAACAACTCAACGATTATACGACAATGACATCAATTTACAAGTATGTACTACTTATTAAAAAGCAAACAATCTTTATTGTCAAATAGACTCATGTATTATGATTAAATTAGTTATCCATGACAATGATGTCAACACTTAACAGTACAATTTTCAACTAGTTTTCAGACGCTACAACGTGACTCTTCCATCTTCAGCGTCTGTTGAGAGGCTATTTAGTCAGGGAAAACTAATTTTTACCCCTAAACGTTAAAAACTTACAGACAAAAACTTTGAAATGTTATTGTTTTTAAAAGTTAATCACAAAGTTTTTCAAGAATGGTGACTATCTGACTGTACGTAGTGCTGACTTACCTAACTCTAATGAATTACCTAAATCTGTATCGAGTGAAACGCTTTATCTATTAATAATAAAACTGAATGAAGAACGTTGTTGTTTCTATTTTTCATTCAACATATAATATGGAAATAAGGAAAGTTTTTAGTTGTAGAAAACAAAAATTTAATTCGGTCTTTTTCCCTCAAAATTGTAATTTTTTAGCGCTAGATGTCATAGCGAAATGAGCGGTTCAATGAGCGGAACGTTGAGCGGCGCACAGCTCAATCTAGTTTGAGTACTTTTTGAATTGAAAGCCGTCACGGCCTTCAATTTAAGAAATGTACTATTTTTCGAAATTTTCAGCAAAAGAGCTACAAGCTTGCGATTCACGTTTTGTTTTATTTTTTATTAAAATTCAAGAAACTCGTTTGGTATAGCCATTTAGTACCACCTGATTTCATTGTGTTATTGTTTTCTTTTTCAATTCTCATTTTTGAATTTTAAAAAATGGTCTTTTGGCTTTGTTTGCTATATTCCTAGTGAATTCAAGGAAAAATGAACAGAAATCGTACCACACATCAGTCGACAAGAGTAAGTAATTATCTACAAGTGGTTTGGTGTGGAAGTACTACGTACTTCTACCAACAGTTATTTTAAAATTTCTTTTCAGCTGGATCCAATCACTAAGAGACCTGTTAAGTCCATCGAACAACAGGAACGACTCATCAAACTTCGAGTAAATATTATTTCTAAAAAGGCTTGCTTTTAATTCGTTTGTAACTAGTTACTCTTTTTAGGCTAGCCATCCCAGATCCCAACCTGGTCCTTCCAAGAATTGTGTTACAAATGACAGTGCACGTGTATTTGCTAATCCACAGGAAAGAGGACGAAAAAACAAAAGAATTGTTTCCATTGAGAAGCAGCTACAGATTGCTGAAGGGCATGGCGTCCAGTCATTCTTGGCTATTTTCTCTGAAAACACTGATGAAGGCAGAAAGACGTTCTATAATTTTGGTCCTCAAGCTGCCATGGTCTTAGACTCACCCGAAGGAATAGCATTTGTCAAAAAATGGCATGAAGTTATGAACTTGTACCAAAGTATGTATGGTTTAATTATGTTTTTTATTTCTGTGTTAAACATTTAAATTCTTGTCTATAGAAAAACGTCGAGCTGCCTATCAAAATATGAAGGAAGGGTCGTCTTTGGGTGAACAAGGTCGTGGATCAGTTACTCGTAATTCCAATTTGTGTTTCTTTCAAATTCTTGTGAATTAAAAGTTTTTCTTTTTTAGCTTAAGATGAGAATGAATCTGAAAGCATGGAAAATGAAGAATGAAGATGACCGAGTCGAAGAAGATCTCGTTCCCCCGATCACCGTTCTCCCGATTATTGCCTCTACGCTGTCCATTTCACCTGAAAGCCAGCCTTTATTTGAAGAAAATGCTATGACTGTCCCAACTACAACTACTCCCGTATCAATTGTTCTTGCTACTACACAATCGAATGCAGCTACACTCCCTATTGTGACATCGCGTGGAGGTGAGGTCTTTAGACGTAAAGTCGAAGTGTCGGAGAAATTAAATTTTTCTTCTTCCATTCAGAAAGTTTATGCTTATAATACATTGAGTACATATGTACATAATACATGAGTCAACATGAGTCTCGGCAATAGCTGTTGTTGGAATTTCTCCCTTTGTTAAAGCAGACGCCATTTGCTTGTGTCAAAGTTACATCTCAAATTAAAGCCAGTGGTAGAATCTGCCTACATTCATTCTTTCAAAAGGTATTTTATTGCAGTTATTAAGTTTAATATAAAATATTTTTCAAACACAGCATGAAGAGCAAAGATCTTCAAAATATGAAACAAGCCATGACGGGTAAGACTAAATCACTTAATACTTGGTTGAAGCTTATTTAAAATTGTAGTTAAATTAGGATTCTCGTCAAATCCTTGGTAAGCAACCTCTGAAATCCTAGCAAATCTGGGCAATAATCCAGAGAATATCTTCAACCTTTCCACGAATGACCAAGGGGTTTCCGACTCTTTTCCCCCTGGTTCAGTCGATGGGAAATGGGGGAAAATAGGAGAAAATGGGGAAAATTGGCGAAAATTGGCGAAAATTGGGGAAAAAGGGGGGAAATAGGGGGAAATTGAGAGAACCTTGTCAGATGATAACAGCGTTCTGAAAGTCACCATAAATCACGCTGTCTAGCTTTGTCTAATTAATTTGGTTTTCTATTCTAAAATTAGGTATTTTGTTTTATCTTATTATACTTCAGGGTTGAATTATATTCATTTGATAAAGATTTATCGTATTTTAGGAAAATGAACCTCGAAGTAGACGTGTATAATACACTTACATATGATACACAGGAGACGATGAGATTCAAGAATTTCTAGGAGATATGTCTTCAACAGTGGAGACCCTCCTTAAATATCCGCTCTTAAAAAATATTTTTTTAAGATACAATACTTCAAGGCTCTTTCTTCTGCGTCAGTAGAGCGTCACTTTAGTGCTGGTGGGTCGATATTCAGGCCCCCAAGAGTCGCTTAAATGACAAATATTTCGAAATCCTGCTTTTTCTCAAGATGAACGGCTGGAATTAAAAAATACACGAAGATGAATGATAAAAATGTTACAAATCATTACTATAAGCAATTTCATGGAGTGCGGGGTAAGAACGCGAGCGTTACTTTAAAGCCCATGGGCGTGCACGCTTTAAAGCAACCAAGGTGCGCGAGCGAGAGCGCCGCTCTTTTCGAAAAACGGTGAGCGTGAGCGAGAGTGCGCTCAAAAAAGTGCTGGGGAGCGCTCGCTTTTTTAGTGAGCGAACCCAAGCCTAATTGAAAGCCCTGAATAACTGGAAGAAACTATCAAAAACATTTTTGGTGAATATGAAATTTATAAAGCCTTGTCGGAGGAAGAAAAAAAGGCTTGCTTGGCCCAAGGTGTTGGAAGCAACCATCTTACTTCAAGTTTTTACCCGGAGAAGCTTCGCTGAAATCCATTAAGACATTTTGCTTAGCTATTCTGGAAAAGATGCCATATTTCTATTTATCTTCTAGCACATCTGAACCAAATCCATCGTTCAGCTTGAAATCTTCAAAACAGATTGGACGTTCTACTGGTTCTAATTTTTCAACAGCAGTCACAAGAAAATAGAAGCTGTAGACATCACAGGTAAGTCCATTTCTTCTAACATTGAAGATTGGTGTAACAGAAAGATTACGGTTGTCAAGTATGGTCCTGAACACTACGAACTGCAAGCAGGTGCTCGTATTCGTTCAATTTCATTTTATGTCGGGGAGTAAGGAAAAAACACAATTGGAGTGGTAAAGAGAACTGAACTTGGAACTGGCAAAAAAGTTGACGAGGACATAGTAGTAGCTATAATCTGTACTTGGTACCAATTTCGTGGGCAACCAGATAAATTGATGGAAGTGTCAACAACAGGAACAAAACTATCTGTCGTTCACGGTTGCCAAACCTGTTGCTCACGGTTTCCACCCTTGCAATACCTACATTTGCAGTCTACCTCCTCAAACCATCCGGTCGAATAAAATATTGCTTATTCTCAAAATATTGCGTATGATGCTTCTCTTGTTTTGTCTCGGATTAAATAGAATCTTAAGTTACTAAAATAAGTGGAAAATGGGAGAAAAGCAGGAAAATTGGGAAAATAGGGAAAAGGGGGAAAATTGGGGAGATTGGGGAAATGGTGAAAAACAGGAAAATTGGGGAAAATTGGGAAAAATCGGGGGAAAATCCGGAAATTTTTCCATTGGTTCACTTGAAAAAAGAATCAAGAACCCCTTGCGGATGACAAAGGCGAATTCACTGCATTTTTGTCCAGTTGGCTGATCAGAGGAAGTTCTACCTAAAGTATGGCGAAGTTCTCCAGTCGGATGGAACCCACAACATCACCCAGCTCTCGGTGCCTCTTTACACTCTAATGGTTCAAGACAACTTCGGGGTTGGACAGCCAGTCGGTTTCTTCTTTGTACAAGAAGAGACCGAAACACTTATTGCTACTGGGCTAAAATATTTCTGTGATGTAAGAATTATCTGTATTGAACACAACCTATTTGACAAATCAGTTAAAATTGAAAAGTATAGGTACAGCATCATAGTTAATCAGAAATGACAATCGTCCAAAAATAAATAATGATTGATTTAAATTCAACACTTCTAGACAAAGTTATTCAATTAGAAAATGAAGTGAGAAATTCCAATGAAGAAAAGGACAAATTTTAGAAAACATAATACTATATCTGCACGAAAAAAAATTTACTAACAGTATATTTACTCGATTTCAGAATAAGAGTTTTTTATATAATATAAAAAGACTGAAATTAATTTGGCAATTATTAGATTTCAACTATAAAACTAATACATTTTTAATTTGATTCATTCTAATTTACACAGTAGAACAAATAACAACAATATTACACAATGACAAACTTGGTCTTATGGAAAAAGTGGAAAACATGGGAAAAAGGCAACCATTTATCAACTATTTAAAATGTTTTATACATTTACATATAAAAGAATAGAAAGGGCAACAACTTCAAGTCGAAAATATCATGCCATCAAACAGAAAAACAAACAACAATATAAAAATAGATGAAGCTAAAGAAGACAACAATATGGAATCTGAAGAGGAGCAAGATATTACTATGGAAAACAACGATTTAAGGGTATTGCTAAATTAAAAACAACATTAACTGTATATATTAACAATATATAAACTACTTATACTACTAAAGTGTATATAAACTATTGTTGTAGGGACCGATCAGTGTTTTCACCCACAAACAAATATATCTTATCGCATATATATGTCCATCCGTAGGCTCACGCATGATTGATATCTCTGGCTTGAGAGGCAGTTGTGCCCCCTGTAGTCCATCTAGCGGTCAGTTTTAATACTACTTGCGGCCTCACCGCAACAATATATGTAAACTTATACATAAACTATCAATAAACTATGTACATGAAATTAGTAAAATACATAAAAACTATATTGACAAAAAGTAAAAAATTACTTTCTTATCTAATCTTGATGATTTTGTTTATCTAGAAATTTGCAAACGCATTATCCTTTTCTATACCAACTGAAATTAAAACGATATTGGAGAAAAAAGTACACGATATTCGACCAGAAAATTAGACCTTGGATACGTTAAAAAATTCAGGTTACACTTTATAGAGATTCCTCGGTGAATTGATGACATCATCTTTCACCAAGAAATATCTTAAATGACAACAAACACAGTTTTAACTACTAAACATGTAAAATGTATTACACAATTTAACACATAAAAAATCGGAAAAGGTGGGAAAGGCGGTGCGGTAAAGCGGGATGTAATGGATCCTATAATAATAGAAGAAATTGTCCGTAATAATTTAACGTTATAAATTTTAGACTGTAATTAATTAAAAAAATTTTATTTTGATTAGTTTACATTGTACAAACCTGGAAGGACCTGAAAGGTTCCACTTCAAAACTAATCCGGTAGGCCGCCATGAAGAATTAGAACATTTCATAAATAATAAGTAAAGCAAATTGCCAAAATAAATAAATAAATCTCTTGAATATGAATAAACGTTACTGAATAAAAATTTATTATCTAAAGAATAAAAAACATTAAATTCACAGTAAATAAAACAAGATCAGCCGTTCGGCCCCGTGTCGATCAGGTAGCTTTTTTGGCTATCGGGTAGGTAATCTTGATTTTCGGTGGGGTTCTGCAGATCATCTATTTACTTACCCGTGGGTAAACAGATCAAAACCGTACCCCTTTTCGCGGAATGGTTAGTTCATTAATGGGTCGTGAGGCGGTTATATTTGGAATCTTATGTGTTTGTGGTCATTTGGTTCTCGTTTCGATCGAACGACGTTTTAGCGTCGTTCGATATGGAAAACCCCGGGCAAGAAAATTTTCGTCTATTACGGGATTTCTCACATAGTTTAACTTCTCTCCTCGACTACGTCGAAGATCGATTAAACGAAGAATAATGTAACTTCTCCTTTGGCGAATTTTGAAAAAATACACTTGTTTTTTTTATCTTGAATAGTCTTTTTCTTTTTTTCCACTAGTAGCTGGTTACACATCTTGGGTTTGTACCTCATCCCTCCCGCGGTCTCCGGGTGGAGAGTTGTCGTACTGTTCATGTACGGCTAGTCGAACAGTTAGGGTGTATTGCCTGTAGGCTAGGGTGATTATCCCTAGGGTGAGCAGTGTAATTGCCGTTACCAATTCGTAAGGGTAACGTATGGAATATGATTCTTTATGTTTTCTGTTTTCAGTGATAAGATTGTGAATCTGCTCTCCGGTCATTTCTGTTGAAAGACTGGCTTGAGCATTGCGTTGTAACAGTTGACTGATAATGTCAATTGATGACGTATTTTCTCGCGGCAGTTCCACAAAGGGATGTTTTTTGGTAGCCGTGATGCTTACATCTTGGGAGAAGATTTTTACTGAAGGTAAGACAACTGCTTGTAATTTCGGTGCCATTACGTTTCCTTCCATGATAGCTGGGAATACCCATTCTTCTGTACGAGCGGTGCACCCCAAAGGTATTTCAAACATTCCTACTGGAGGCAATGTTGCTGTTCTTAGTGGTGGCTGCTCGCCACCAGGTGGACATGAAAACACAATTTCATGCGGCTTTGTCGCTGAATAAACCCATTGGTTTGTTCCAAGGTAAATTACTTCTGGGCCGTGCCACTCCGTAAATTTCTTTTTGCATTGTGTATTAATTCTTGGTGTATCATTCAGGAACACAGCTATTGCACAGGATTTTCTAGCAGTTCTTTTACTGATGCCAGTGTGGAATTTACAGAGGGGGCATGCTGCAATCTTGAACATCATCCTTAGAAAGTTCCAAAAATGTTTCGAAATTTGCTGACACGGCAAGGTAATCTGGTAAATTTCCGAACAAGACGCCATGAGTTCCAATATCTATTGCTCCTGGTAGATTGATAATCTGGAAGAGTTTGTACTGTTGCGCATGGTCAAAGATAGGAATATGAATGAAGAGGCGAAATAAATTCTCAATGGACGCCACTGAGACAGTAGACTCCCGGTAAGCTATTCAAAGTTCGTTGCTAGAAATAGACCATCCTCTTGGTAATTGACCGTTGATGGTTTTGATGACTTTGTTGAATTTAGCTGGAGAGATAATTTGAGGCGCCAAATGCCCGTTGGCTAGAGGACTAAAAACGACGTCGATACTATCAGCCAGTTGTTGTAGCCACTGTCATGCACCACGCCCAAGTGATGACAGTGCTACTCCCTACCCAGGAAGAAACTACGGACGGAAGCAATTCATCAACGACTTGAAATTAGTAAGAATCGATAACCTAAGAAACTTCGCAAGTAATTTAATTCTTATACAAAATAAGGCCATGCACGCAGCTGGTGTCGATGACGACTTCGTGTATTTCGTGCTGGAAGACCATCATTTCACTGATGCTTTTTAAAGTTTTTACGCCATGATTGATTCTTTATTGGCTTCAGGAGAGGTATGAATATCTTGCTTAAATTCGTGAGTGAGAGATAATTTTATAGTTTTTGTTTGCTTTTAGGTGCCAGGGATGTACAGTGCTGAAGAAAGCGATGCGCTTCTAGCGCCCTTGAAGGAATTAGCTGCTGAAAAAGGCTACTCCGGCAGCCTTTTCTCTTTCTATGCCCAGCGTGTGTGAATATTGCTTTAAGTATTTTTCATGCACGTTAAAGAGATGCTATGTTTGTCGGACTTTTAGGTGTGAGAAAAAGGTTGCGCGTTATCTACGTCATGGATTGCGCTCAAACGGCCTATGAGACTATAGTGGAGACTCACCCTTCCATGTACAAATGCAGCGACGCCATTTGGATGGAAAATTGGACAAAAACAAGCATGATGGCCGTGGCTTCCACAATTCTTCTCAAGTACTATTTCTAACGATACTTTCACCGAAATCAAAATTAATTCAATTCATTTCGTCACAAAGGGATGAAAGGGCCGAGAAAGAATTAGAGAAATCCGTGCAAATTTACGACAGCCTGGATCCGTCGTTGAAATGCCCTCGGAGCTACGTTTCCTTTATCCAAACGTTATCTAGTATCTGTGGCAAAAAGACGCAACGTATTTCTGAACAGCAAGAACGAATTCAGGTTGAACGCTTTTTTTCTTTTTCTGTGTTTACCTGATGCGAACTAAACATTTTTTTTCTTTCATTTAGACTGGTGTTAGCAAATTGTCCGAAGCCCGCGAACTGATCGCTCAGTTGCAAGCTGAAGCCGGCCAACAAGAACAGTTGCTAGCACAGAAGCAAATGGAAGCTAAAGCAGCCTTGCAAAAAATCACAGATACTATCCAGAGCGCGGGAGTCAAACGAGACGAGATGCAGGATCTTGGCAGTACAATTGCTAATGAGAACGTAGCGTTAACTACCAGGTAATTTTCGTTCTTGTTCAACCGTAAAAAGACACGCGCTAAGGCAAAACAAAATGTCTAGCTTTATTGTCTTGGCATTAGCGCTTTCATTTCGATAAATCTTGTGGATGTCACATTTTTGCGGTATGAGGGAAGAAGGTGAGTTCGTTCTCGATGGGAGAAAATAGAAGGTGATTTAATATTGGCTTTAAAAAAAAGAAAAGATTTTGAATAACAGAACCCTCACCTGAATTTCGACAAGCGATGATCACTTTCTTTTTTTGTCTGCGGTTTTAGCCATTACGTCTTCTCATTAAATTTTTCTTTGTCGAAGGGGTTTCGATAATCTATGCTCAATTTTACTTCCCTCGCGAGTTGTTCTAAGTTTTTCAGCTGTACATTCAGTTCACGTCCAATGAATGAATATCTCAGAGCCCTACATTGAAAAACTGAAGGTTGCTGAACAATTTAGTTTCACATGTAGCCCTGATGATTCAAATGTTTCACCATCGTATTTTTTTTGCGTTTCTGTTTTTAGAAAGCAGGCAATTGATCAAGAACTTGCTGAGATCGAACCACTTTTGATGGAAGCCCGTGCAGCCGTATCGGACATCCGCAATGAAGCGCTGTCTGAAATTCGATCGTTGCGGGCACCACCCGAAGTGATCCGCGACATCCTCGAAGGAGTCCTACGGCTGATGGGAATTTTGGATACGTCGTGGACGTCTATGAAAAGCTTCTTGGCCAAACGAGGCATCAAGGAAGACATCAGGGACACCTTTAATCTTAGTATTTCGGGAAGCTCTTGCATCATTTCTTCTACTCTAGAGGTAAAGTCGTTTTGATGGGGTAGGTTTTAATTCCAGCGTAGGTATTGCTCTGCGCTTTTTTTTATCGATCTTGGAACACCGTTTGAATGGTAAATCTCTTTTATTAATGATTTCTATATGATGCGTCCAAATTCTTGTTCAACGGGATGATCAAGAGATCAAGACATTTTTTTCTCGAAGTAATTACAGGCCAAGTATAAAATTTAGCGGAGGATAAAGGCACCGATATTTTTAGATTACAATCCATTGGCTGTAGCTCTGGGATGCAGCTGGCTTGTAAGCGGGTTTGCTGTATTCGGGATATTTAGCTTCCCCCTCGTATTTCACGTCAGCGACGTAACCGTATTCATCAGCCTTGTATGAGACAATCTGAGTACGGCCATCGGGCAAGAAGGCCAAGAGGCAAGCAACGCGGTAAGATCCAGTTACAGCCTTCGTGTCAGCTGTCTCTTGATGAGCAAAGTTGTTGTAAGTTAGGTCATCCTTGACAGTGTAGCCGAAATTGTACGGCATCAATGGCTGAATTATGAAAAATTTAGCTTAGTTAATCAACAGTCGTGAAATTATTTGCCATACCTCCTTGTCGTAACTGGGAACCGGATAACCAGATGGTTTTGGATACGGAAGCTCGGCAGCGAAAGCCACGGCGGCGAAAACAACGATGACGGCAAACTAAATGAAAATTTAAATGAGTCTTACTATTTTCGAAATTTCTTTTATGTTGAGGTTGTTGTACTAAAGTAAAAAGAAAATTGTTTTAATGCAGCAAGAGTAGTAAGTGCATACCTGATGCATTGTTGGTTACAAGTGGAAGGAACGGATGGAACTGATGCTTTCTTGCCATCCTCGTACAGCTTTATATATACGAGTAGGCGCGTGGGAAGAGACCGATTAACATCCATTGCCGGGCGTGTCCACTGTAACCGGCAAGGACGAGTGATTTTGCGGTCAATTTTTTTCCACTCTTTTTTTTCATCTTTTCTCTTTCCGTTCTCGTAGCATTTCTTTTCGGCATCATCAAGTTGTCAATAATAGATTGCCGTGTCGCCTAATGTTCCGTCAATTTACAATCGTTGCTGTAGTTGCGTTATTTTGCACCTGTAAATGCTGGATGGTACTACTTGCTTCTCCCGTTTTTTTTGTATCACATCCTCTAACCTTTTCTTCATCTTAAGCTTGGCTTCTGAAGAGCAAATAAGTCGGCTGAGCTATCGTGACCGTAGATTACTCGATCTTCCCTGTTAAGATGTGACAGTGTCATCATTTGCATCGTACAGAGGGATGCAAGTGTAGATTACTTGCCTTTAAAAAACCCGTTTTTTTATCCACGGCTGATTGATCGATGACGACAAAACTTTTAGCTATGCGTGTTTTCTTCATACGACGTCCTTCCATTTCATTGTTAAAGTTTCGTAGAAAACCAATGAGGATGTCACGTTCAAACCATTCGACATTATTGCTGCCTTTGTGGATAATCAAGAAATGCGTAGTATCGGATAGATCATATCTCTTCTACCAATGTGTGTTGTTTTAGAAACCAAGCAACTTTGTTTCGAATAGCCCCATCATCATTATCAGACTTTCACCTACCATTGTTTTTTCCCCTTACTTTATCGATAGTTCCACTCCAGAAAGTAATATTATTATTCAACTTTTTGGAAGATATTAGGAATAAAACTTCTCCAGAAGTTCAAGTTCGTCAGTAAAATTGTAAGTTAACAACAGCAGTTGCACAAGATGAGTAGCAAAGTTTATTCATCGCAGGACACTAGTTGAAATTCATGTTCGAGTTTCGGAACGGGCGTCGCTCACGTTCCTCGAAGCTTGTCCTCTAAGTTGTGTATTCCTTTCCGCACGATTGCATCAGAGAATACTGAAGATCGTATCGTGTGTATGGATGTACGAAGACAGCGAGCTTTTCTTACCACTTATTACGCTTTCTATCCCATCACGGGAAAATTCTTCGCCATACTTTTGCTATTTTCTTTCGCCGATTCTACGCATATGTTTATGTCGGTATAACGCGACGTGTTTGGCTTTCGCTGTTTGCACCACGTGACGAAAAACCTTCAATATTAAACAGTCTCAACGTAAGCAGGTCATAAAACAAGAACAAGAAAGAGGCGTTATAATGTAATAATGTAATGTTCATGCCAATCCAAAAACTAATCCAATTTATCGTACACATGTAACATAGATCCTTCGACGCACGGAAAATTTCGGTTGATAGCCGACGAGCGGTCGAACAGCTGCTAAATCGTAGAAAAGAATCCTTTGACGACAAAGTTGCTCGTCGAGCTTCAGCTGCAGCTGCTCCATTAGCAGCTTGGGTCAGAGCCAATGTCAGCTATTCACGTGTGCTGGAAAGGATCACCCCGCTGGAACAAGAACAAGCTAATCTCAGGAGGTAAAAATACTCGTTTCGCAATTATCATCAGTCCCCTTAAATTCCTCATTTTTGCTTGCATTAGAAATCTTGAGGCGGCTGAGGATAACATGAATCGTTTAGCAACTGGCTTAAACGACGTAGACAAACAGGTGGCACTCTTACACGATCAGCTGTCCGTGTCGACTCGCGAAGCCAGTGAAATTTAAATCGGTCTCAAGAAAGCCAGACAGACGCTTAGTGTTTTGCAGAACTTGGTGCTAGAACTGGCGGATACGATCGTTGGCGGTTACAGGTATAATTTATTACCTAAAAAATAAAGTTGGGCTAATCTTAAACTATCTCAGGGTAAAAATTAATGAATTTTGCTGTTTTCCCTTTTGCTACATCTTCGGCTAGCTTGAAGAACTGGAACAAGATCGTCAAAATGTAGCTTTTCACGCTCTGTTGGCGGCTGCGTTCATAAATTTTCTTTCGTGCTCTACGGAAGATGAGAGGAAAAATTCGCTGTCTCGCTGGCTGACCCAACTTAAGCTTTCACAACATGCAAACATCACCGAAACTGGAAAGGACAACGAAGAAGTGACTTTCTCGCTAAAAAATTTCCTGACAAGTGAACAAGAATTAATGCTTTGGCGATCCGAAGGCTTGGCAGCTGATGATTTGGCCGTGGATAACGCACTAGCCATCACGCAGGTAGAGCACATACCGTTTCAATTGACAGATAGACCGATTATAATCAATTTTATTTGAAAGGGCACTTTATACCCGCACATACTTGATGCTACTGGCAAAAGTATTCAGTGGATTATGGCGCATTTCAAATCTATGACTGTCGAAACTACTTCACAAAGGGACGAGCGCTTTGCCAACATCCTTGACCTCGCCATTAGGTTTTGAATAATTTTAAAACTTCTGCCTTTTTTCTTCATTTCTGTTTAATGGAATTTTTAGATTTGGAAAGATCATAATAATTCAAGACGTGGACGCCATAGATCCAATTCTTTTTCCCATTCTTCGCAATGACTATGTTATTCAAGGTAAGTCTCTCTAAAGCAAACACTTGGTGAACGGCAAATATATATGACGACCGAGTATTTTCGTGTTGTTCCAGGAGTGAGAAAACTCGTGCGTCTGGGCGACAAACTAGTCGACTGGAACGACAATTTTCGGTTGTTTCTCTTTAGTCGGTCGACGGGCGTGGCGCCAATGGCTTCTCCGCAAGCCAACGCCTTAGTAAATACTATAAATTTTAACACCACAGAAGCTGAACTATCGGAACAGGTATGCACATTTCCTTCAACCGGGTCGTGTGCTGGAATTAATAGCTTATGAATTATTTCGTTGTTAACAACTGGCAGCTCGTAGCGCTGACAGTCAAACACGAGAACCCAGAACTGGAACAACGCAAGAAACAGCTTCTAGAGCAAGAAGAGCAGCTCAAACTGCAGTTGGCGCAGTTCGAAGAGAAATTACTTCAGACTCTAGGAAATTCAAGAGGGAACATTTTGGAAAACACAGTTAAATTCGATTTTATCTGTAACAACCATTTGTAACAAATGAAATGCTAACTGTTTTTTGTTTCTTATTTAGGATGTCCTCACATCAATGAGGCAACTTAAGCAATCAAGTGCTACTATAGGGCAATCTCTAAAGGAATCACTTGCATTGCAATATTCTTTGGAAAAGGAGAGATCGACTTATAACGAATTGGCTCAGTTTGCAAGTCGCTTGTTTTTCGCCATCCGAGAGCTCTCTAAGCTCAGCCATTGCTACCAGTTTTCTGTTCAGGCATTTATGCAAATTTTCCTCAAGAATTTGGATTCCAAAAATGTAGGTTATAGCTGCCAATGTATGATGCATTCTTTCCACCGCTCCATTTGCCTGAAGGTGGTAACTTGAAGTTGTCTTATGATTTGTGTGCAGTTTCTTTACAACAGCTTGCGTTAGATCAGAGGTAAAACGTTTTCCTCGATCCGTACGTACTCCGTGACGTAGAAGAATTTGATTAACAAAAAATTCTGCGACATCATCTGCTTTTCCAGTGGGCATGGCTTTTAGTTCTACCCATTTCGTAAGATAATCAACGGCCACGATTATCATCTTGTTTCCTTGAGTAGACAGTGGGATTGGATCTAGTAGATCACTGCCTACTTTCTGAAATGGTCTCTCTACTTTGATGCATTGTAAGAGTCCTCCAGGTTTGTCTGGGACTCCTTTTCTGCTTTGACAATGTACACAACTCTGTACGTGACGAGTTATGTCAAAGGCCATCTTTGGCCAGAAGAAACGATTACAAATCTTGTGTAAAGTGTGATTGATGCCGAGATGTCCAGACACGACGTCATCATGGTAGGCTTGTAGAATTCTTTCACGGTATTCCACAGGCACGCACAGTCTTCTGTAGTTCTTTCCATTCCTAAGGGTTTCCTTGTACAGCTTATCGTTGTTAATAACAAAATTTTTGACTCTTGACTTTCCGTTCTGGAGTTTCACAATTAGCTGGTTCCAATCCAAAACAGAAAGCTTGTCACTTTCTGTTTTTCGGCCAATGATTCATCTTCGGTTTCGGAAAGGCCAGGGAGGGTGATTGCTCCCACCATAAAACAGCGATCATCTTCTAATTCTTGTGCAACTAGTAGCGGATTTCTTGAAAGACAATCTGCATTGTCATGCGTTTTTCCACTGCGGTACACAATAGTTATCTCGTATTCTTAAGATAATCAACGGCCACGATTATCATCTTGTTTCCTTGAGTAGACAGTGGGATTGGATCTAGTAGATCACTGCCTACTTTCTGAAATGGTCTCTCTACTTTGATGCATTGTAAGAGTCCTCCAGGTTTGTCTGGGACTCCTTTTCTGCTTTGACAATGTACACAACTCTGTACGTGACGAGTTATGTCAAGGGCCATCTTTGGCCAGAAGAAACGATTACAAATCTTGTGTAAAGTGTGATTGATGCCGAGATGTCCAGACACGACGTCATCATGGTAGGCTTGTAGAATTCTTTCACGGTATTCCACAGGCACGCACAGTCTTCTGTAGTTCTTTCCATTCCTAAGGGTTTCCTTGTACAGCTTATCGTTGTTAATAACAAAATTTTTGACTCTTGACTTTCCGTTCTGGAGTTTCACAATTAGCTGGTTCCAATCCAAAACAGAAAGCTTGTCACTTTCTGTTTTTCGGCCAATGATTCATCTTCGGTTTCGGAAAGGCCAGGGAGGGTGATTGCTCCCACCATAAAACAGCGATCATCTTCTAATTCTTGTGCAACTGGTAGCGGATTTCTTGAAAGACAATCTGCATTGTCATGCGTTTTTCCACTGCGGTACACAATAGTTATCTCGTATTCTTGAAGTGATAAGCTCCATCGTGCCAAACGACCTACTAGATCTCTTTGGCTCATTAACCAGCAAAGAGCCTCATGATCGACTTTCACTTTCACTTTGCAACCCCACACAAAGCATCGAAACTTGGAAAGACACCACACTAGTGCGAGACACTCCTTTTCAGTAATTGAATAGTTCACTTCTGATTTAGTTAGAAGGCGGCTTGCGTATGCGATAGGACGTTCTGCTTCTTCGATGCGTTGAGCCAGTACACCTCCTATGCCATAACCACAGGCATCAGGGAAGATTTCCATTGGTAACTCGTAGTTGGGATGCGCCAACACTGGTGCCGAAGTGAGTGCTTTTCAAAGTATTGAAGCTGCTTATTTGACTTCCTCCCCACGTAAATGGAATCTCTTTCTTCGTCAGTGTAGTAAGCGGGTTTGCAATTGATGCGAAACCTTGAATGTGACGTCGATAATACGAGCACAAGCCGAGAAAGCTTTGTACTCGTTTCACCTTGTTTGCGGTTGAATGGCCTTCGTTAGGTGATGGGAAACTTTGAACTGCCTCCAGCTTTTCAGGGTCTGGTGCCACGCCTTCTTTTGAGATAAGATGTCCCAACACTTTTAATGTGTGCTCCATAAATGAGCATTTTGACCATTTCAATTTCAATCCAGCTTGAGAAAGGCAACTCAGCACTAAACGAAGTCGTTCCAAATGCTGTTGGAAGGTTGCTGAGTAAATGATAACGTCATCTAGGTATATCAGGCACGTTGATCAACGAAGTCCGGCTAGGATGATATCCATTGCTCGCTGAAAGGTTCCAGGGGCGTTTGTTAAACCGAACGGGAGGGTACGAATTTGGTACAATCCGTCTGCAGAGATGTAGGCTGTCTTTGGTCTATCACTGTCAACAGCTGGAACCTGATGATATCCCGACTGACGATCCATACTTGAGAAAAATGTAGCGCCTTCCAGCCGACTCAATGTTTCTGCTATACGTGGTAAGGGATAGGAATCTTTCACCGTCACTGCGTTTAGCTTGCGATAGTTTACACAGAAGCACCATGTGCCATCTTTTTTCTTGACTAGCACCACTGGGGATGACCAAGGGCTATCAGAAGGTTCGATGACTCCTCGACGCAGCATCTTGTAAGGAAGCTGATGGATTGGGGAAGCATTGGCGGTATTGATGTTATGCTTGACAAATGAACAGTATCCCAAATCATCCTCGTTTAGTGCGAAGCAATAGATGAATTGCTTGAGGATGCTTACTGTTTCTTCTTTTTCTTCTTTTGTTAAATTTTCTCCGATTCTTCCTTCGAGATGTTTCAGCAATTCTTTTTTCTCCACATTTGAGTGTTGGTCCTCTTCCGAAGCATCTAATGTTAAGATTTCTTGAGCTTCCCCAATCCCTTTTGCTTCGAAATGTTTTTCAAGGATTCCCAACATCACTCCTTTTTCTAGCCATACCGTTTTCGGAGATAGATTGGCTACTGGAATTTTTTCTAAATCCATTTGTACAAGCACATGACCAGTAGACAGGCTTGTTGTTGCCAACAGGGGGCCTGATGGCGTCACGATACACGAACCTTCAATTTTGTTTGAAACAGCTGCTGGTATTTGCTTCACCGTGTATGCTGGTATTTCTTGACGATCACTTGAGACCAGCCGATTTTGTTGTGTTTGTTCTGCTTGAAGGGAAGTAATTTCTGCAAGCGGCGATTTCCCCGTCGTAAATGAAGATTCTTCTGACTCATAGTCAATGTGGATAGCTCGAAATTGTTTTAGAAAGTCATTTTCCAAGTTCAAAACCTGACATTGGCATGACTATTGCGTTACCTTTTATAGTTATGCCTCTGTGGGTTACTACTGTAACTCTGTGGTGACAGAGTTTGACCATTTACGAGACGAATCTTCGGTCCACTAAGAGGTTTCTTGACAAATTCCGTTTTTTCTAGTAACTCTGGCGAAATTACTGTGACAGCAGCTCCTGTATCGATGAGGGCTGTTGCAGCTACTTTACCACATCTCACTGTTTCCTTGATTAATCGTGCAGGATTCAAGTTGAACACACACGTTTCAGAATGGTCTGATTTTTATTCCAACGTCTCAGGAACAGTTAAGTTGATGGGAAGATTTCCTTTTGAAATCGCTCCTGCGGCTCCATCCTTGGGCGGACCTTTGTACTGTTCAGATTCTGGATTCTTGAAACAGTAACGAGCAATGTGTCCTGACTTCTTGCAATAGAAACATTGTGGTTTCCCGCTTACAGTGCGACCTTTTGGCTTGTAAGGTCCCTTTGATTTTACTTGCTCGTTTTTCTCTTTTGAGATGAACTTCTCGCAGGTTTCTTGAATTAACTCACGCATTGTCTTCATAAGATCTGCTTGCTGGTACGGGTAGACCACAGCAAGGTTTGGTAACTGCTCGTGAGACTTCTGCTGCTCCGCTGTGGTATCCTTCCATCCTCTTGTATCTGACATGAGCGAAGCTTCTGTATAGGATTTTGCCAGTGCCAAAAATTCTTCACATGTTTTGGACTTCAGCGGATAAATTTTTTCTGAAAAGCGTTGGTCGAAGTCCTCTAAAAAGGTGTTCCAATCGATGCGTTTCTGACATGTTCGGGTCGACCAGTCGACAAAGGTTAAGAATTTCGTAGTAGTACCTAATGGTTGGCTCGTCCACTCCTTGGGTTCTACTTCGGAGTCTGGTCTCTTGAAAAAGACCGTAATTGTCTGGCTGAAATTCTTTCAAAAACACCGAACGTAAACCGGGTACTAAAGGTGTAGCCGGGTTTTCTCCAGCAGCCGGTTGTGCTGGAGTATCTTCCCAATCATTTGGGAGTCTTGCGCAAAGGAACCAATTTCTTGCAGTATCATCCAAGTACATACTGAAATTATTTCGTTTATCAGCATCGCCCCAACCATTATGGGTAGACATTGTTTCGTAGCGCTCTAACCATTGACGAGCGTCTTCAGTTGGGCTACCCCGAAAAATAGGTGGGCTTCTGAATTTTCTTACAGCTGCCATAGCTGCTGCTTGAGGTTGCTGTTGATGTCTTGGAGGTCCAAAAAGACGTTGTCCTATCAGGAACAACAGGATGTGTGAGTTGTCTTAAATCTGCTTCGTTGTCAGATCCTGACTCTGACCGATCTTCTGAACTGCTTGAACCGCTTTGTTCAATGATTACTTCGCCTGACGTACCTAAATTTTCGGTAGAGGTAAAAATTTCTGGGTGTTGCGTCTGGCCTGTTGCTGTGCTTTCACCATCTGAGGGTTCAGACGACAATTCTGGATGCAATCTTCTACTTGGATCGCGAGGGCAACTAGGTAAGCGCGGATTGGGCTTTTTCTGCATTGACTACGACTTAAGCAGCACTAAATTCGTTAGCAACGGTTAACGAGCTGCGTCTCCACCATTTGTCACACTTGACTTTAAAGGGATGTATTGTAACTCAAAACAAGTGAAATACATGCGAGAAAAAGAATAACACTCTTTTACTTATTACTTACGGGTTTAGCGGAATAAGAACTAATGAGGGAGAGAAAATGGTGGGTTTTATACTAGCCTTGAAAATACGCCACTTCCCTAAGGTTGCATGAACTTAACGTACTTTCTTAATCTATTTTTTAAATTTCTGCTTAATAAACACTAATGCCCGATGACATTACAATAAATTTCCATATTCGTAATTACAGCGTCAGCTGTAGCTTCTCTAGGAAGAGAATAGCCTTTCTGCTATTGTCCCTCCGCGACAATATCAAATTCCATTCGATGAATCGTGTTGGACATCGTTTACAATAACAATGCTTTGTTCTGTGTTGACTTCAAAGGATTTGTATAATTACTCACTTAAAATTGGATTTAATGATAAAAAATTTTCTTCGTGTTGTCTACATTACTCCGAATGATTTGGATTTGGATTTGAAATTCAATTGATTTTACCGACAATTTTCGTCATATCCAAAACAAATCACTTCCTTTTTGCCCCAAACCCAAAGCACTGCAATCTTATTATTCACACTGTATAAATCAATCTAATAATATTATCACTAGATGACAGCTAATAATAATATATCCGTTTCTAGACATGATCAAATTGATATTAGAATTACGTCGTATCAGACTTGCCACACAGATCAATTTTTTGCTGATCTTTTTCCCTGATCATTTCTGGGTGACATCTAGTGTAGAAAACGTACACTAATTCATAAAAAGTGATTTTTCATGAATATGTAACATAATTTGTTACTGTCATGGACATTAATTGAGATTAGACACTAAATAGCGTCTGTCCATTGCTATAGACAGAAAAAATAGTTAAATATTTTACCGTGTTTAAATAATTTACTGCTAGATGGCAAAAATTTTAATCGAAAAATTGATCGCCGATCCGATCTTTTTTTTTTATCGCCGATCCGATCTCCGATCAAATCAAACTCAAATGATCGGATCGGCGATCAATTTTTTGATCGGGATCAAGATCGCGATCAATTTTTGAGCGCGATCGCGGCAAATCTGCGTCATATACACAAACCAATTTTAAATAAATAAATTTAGTGAAATATTACATAACATCATGTTTCCTCGACAAGAATTAGAAATACTACACTTTACTAAACTTTACTTTTTAACATTAAATAAAAGTTACTTTACTTTACACTTACGTAATTTATAAAATATATACATGCTACTACCACCAGATTTTAACCACATACCTTTATTTATAGCAATCCAGTGCTATACCATTAAGCTACCCAATGATACTTTTGAACAATATTGTGCAAATTTTATAAATGATTTATAACAACATACCAATTAATGACGGCAACATTACATTGCCTTACTACGTTTGGTCGTGTAATAAAGACTTCATTCAATATTTTCGTCATACTCTTATATATATACAGTCCCCTCCATAAGTATGGGATCACCCCGCGCCGTTCCATAAGGCGGCGTGTATTTTTCTATTTGGTTTTTTGTGTGGCAAAAAGTCAAAGGATGGCACAAATTCACAAAACTTGGAATTCATGCTATTTTACGTCTTTTGTTTTGTCTGAATTTCTATCAGATTTTTTCGGCTATTTTTTCGGCCTATAGAAGTGCCGCCAAAAGTATGGTATCACCCCGACGCCACTCGTGTTATCTTATGGGCCAAACTTGCTTTTCACATTGCTTTTTAGACATTTCATTCTTAAGTAGGAATTTTTATTTTCAGACCTTATTTACATTTCCCTTAAATAAATTAACTGTAAGGTTTTCATGATTATCTGATACATTTTCGAATTTTCCCAGATTTATTCATTTCCCGAGTTTCTAAAATCAGAGACAACAGAAGAGTTCAAATACGGTTTACAACCTCTTATCAGGTGGCGTAGGCCGGAAAATTAGTGTCGTTTTCAAACGCCACTGGCGCTCTGCTACCTTTTTTTACATTTTGAAAACCATTCAAGGTCATTTTTCTCACTTTTTCACGATGTTACAAAAAATGATAATTAGCAATTGGTTTTCTTTTACCGAGAGTAATCCTTTTTTCTGATTTTTCTCAGTACAGTTTTGGTTACTGATTTATTACTACTAATGCTGACCGTCGGTATATGAACCAACTGTCAACTCGATGTCGAAGAAAAACAGTGTCTCAGATAATGGACGAATTCAATGTTTCGAGAAACGTGAAAGTTTCCAAAACAACAGTGAGGAGAGTGCTTCACAGTTGGGGTCTTCGAGGATGTGTCGCAGCCAAGAAACCTTTTCTCCGACCAGAAAACGTTAAAAAACGAATAAAGTTTTGCAAAAAGATTTTGAAAATGAAGAAAAGTGAAATTTTGAAAATTTTCAACACGCACGAGACAAAAGTGGAATTGTTTGGCGACAAAAAGAACGGCTACTGTTGGAGGAAACCTGGAGAGAGATTCCACCGTAATTGTGTAAAACCAACATTAAAACATGGTGGTGGATGTATAATGGTATGGGGTGGCATTTCGGCGCAAGGACAAAGCAGGTTAAGATTAATTGAAGGTACTTGATCTTAATTCTAGATTTTGCTCAATTAGGATAGCTTTAATTTGAGTACTAATTGCAACTATATTTTAAAGGAACTATGGATGCCAAAATCTATCACGGTATTCTCGTTCAAGGTGTGAAGCAGGCTAAAGAAATATTTAAAGGAAAGCGGGAATTTTAATTTTATTATTTAGTTAGAGGAAAGAATGTTAAAAGATTTGAACTTTTATATCTTGTTTTCAAAACAAGCGGTTCTACTGGCAAGAGGATAATGATCCAAAGCATGCAGCTAAAATTAATAGAGGTTATCTTTCTAGAAAAGAAAAAGACGGTATTGAATATGTGAAAATTTGGCATTATTCGTGTCCCGGACCGATTATTTAAAACATTCGCTTTTTCTGCCTATTGGTTACTATGTAGGATCTTTGATTCACTTAGAATGGCCTCCACAGAGTCCAGACTTAAGTCCAATAGAACAAATATGGGATTACGTCAAAAGCAAAATGGACACTACTGAAAGATCCTCTAAAGAGGTTATGTGGAAAAAAATTCAAAAAGAATGGAATGAAATCCCAAAGACAGTTTTGAGAAAATATATTCTGTCATTGAAAGCAAGATGTGCAGCGTGTCTGAATGCTAAAGGCTATCATACAAAATATTGAAAACACTTTGCTGATTTTCCTTAATGTTTTTTTTTTTGGTTTCATATTTCATTTGACAACTGCGTAGACAATTTAGTTACTGTTTAGCCTTATTTTTCAGTTACTTTCTCACTGGACGCCAGTTTCTCCGAGTGAACATTCGTATAATTTTGAGAAGCTTTTTTGGAATCTGCAGTCAACAGTTCGATACGTTATGGCTAGTTTTATCCTTAACACTTTTGACAAAGAGAAGAGAATCAATTTTTGCCGTTTGAACTGTCAATTGGACAAATTTGGTTGGCGTAAGAAAATTTGTGGTGACGAAGCTCGTTTTACGTAAGCAAAGAAATTTGTACTACATAAAAAACATGACTAGTGGGACTAGCTTACACTTCTAATTAACTTGTGTACGTCTTTTCTGTATCAGTTTTGATAGCCAGGGTATTGTTTCTCAGTACTTTGGACCATCCAGCCGTAACGTAGAGCAACAAGTTTTCGTTTGGGCATGCCTCTCGGTTCAAGGACCTCGTGTGATTCGACTGATTGAAGAAAAATTTGACACTCGCATGTATATCTCTTTGCTGCAACGTGACGTGCTGCCACGTTTTTCTCGCCAGTCTTGTTTCATACAAGACCATTTCCCTGTCCATGTTGCTGCAGCTGTTAAGACCTGAATGAAAGACAATGATTTCCATTTATTCCCTTCATGGCCGGAAAAGTCAGGCGATCTCATGCCTCTAAACTCTGTTTTTTCAAGAGTAGTAATTGATATTAACAAGCAACATCAACCGATTCATTCAAAAGAAATGTTATGGGCTGAAATTGAACGCCACTTTTTATTACTATCATCCGATGATGCATACGTTATGGATATTTTTGACTCAGTGCCTGAAAAGATCAAAAGTGTTGTGGTCAATAATGGGGAACTTTTGTAATAAAAGTTCTTAAAAACCCAAAATTGTGAATCTCTTATTTATTCATAATTAAAAATGAGAAAAATGACCTTGAATGGTTTAGAAAATGTAAAAAAGGTGGCAGAGCGCCAGTGGCGTTCAAAAACGACACTAATTTTCCGGCCTACGCCACCTGATTAGAGGTTGTAAACCGTATTTGAACTCTTCTGTTGTCTCTGATTTTAGAAACTCGGGAAATGAATAAATCTGGGAAAATTCGAAAATGTATCAGATAATCATGAAAACCTTACAGTTAATTTATTTAAGGGAAATGTAAATAAGGTCTGAAAATAAAAATTCCTACTTAAAAATGAAATGTCTAAAAAGCAATGTGAAAAGCAAGTTTGGCCCATAAGATAACACGAGTGGCGTCGGGGTGATACCATACTTTTGGCGGCACATGTATAGGCCGAAAAAAAGCCGAAAAAATCTGATAGAAATTCAGACAAAACAAAAGACGTAAAATAGCATGAATTCCAAGTTTTGTGAATTTATGCCATCCTTTGACTTTTTGCCACACAAAAAACCAAATAGAAAAATACACGCCGCCTTATGGAACGGCGCGGGGTGATCCCATACTTATGGAGGGGACTGTACCTCTTTTTTCATCACCTTCATTGGGTAAAAATAATTATCAACCTTTTTAAGAAACACTATTCATTTTATTATATATTCGGGGATAAGTAATATTTCTTCATGTAGTGTCATGTCATGTCATGCCAAAATCGATTATTATCAAAATAGAAAAAAGGGAAAGAACAGCTTATGATTCTTCAAACACATTCATACGTTGAAATTCTTCTTTCCATTTCAGATGTAGCCTACATATAGAAAATCTATTTTTTCCACGGGTGCTTGCTGTTTATTAAATTTATTTTTTCGCACATTTTAACGATTTCAGAATTCGATAACGAATTTACTTTCATTACAGATCAACAGGTTGGTTTCGTTTGCTTAGCTTTTTAGCCACTTCTTCGGCAACCTGGTAAGAGTAAAAAAGTTGTAAGACTGTTAAATATAACAATCAAGTAGCTCCTGGTGGACTTATCAATTTCTTGTCTACAGGGTATGGTGAGAGAACCCGAGACGAAGGAATAACTTAACAAAGCTGTAGTAGTTCCATTTGACTGACCAAAAGCTGGCTTATTGGAGCGTGGACGACAGCCCTTACGTGGAAAAAGAGCGGTCGAGGAGTTTCCTGGGATGTTTCAGCTGCTGGTCTGGTTGCATTATCGCTGTTTATAGCCCAGGTCGTACGACGAAACAGGCGTCCCTCATTCAGACGTGTGACATAAGAGTGTGGCTCTGGGCACATCACATTCACAACACCAAGTAGCCATTTTCCTTTGACTAAGGCACGAACACGTTGACCAACTGTCAAGGTAGATGAACGACTAGTAACTACCCGGGACTGAACAAACGATGCATTTTGTTGTCTACGGGATAACTCTTGGCAGACAATCGACGCGGGAGCCGGCATAGGTTGTAGCGACATTTAATTAAAGGTAACACACCGCGAAGGTTGCGTCCCCGCAGTAAAACAGACGGGGTGGATAGGAAGCTGGACCCCGGAGTCGATCGAATGGCCGCTAGTGCTTTCCATAGCGATTTTCCTTCCGTAAACATCTTCGGTAACGTGTGTTTAACCGTTTGAATGTGACAATCAACCAGTCCGTTTGATTGAGCGAAGTTAGGTCTGGACGTAACTAGTTTGACGTTTGATCTTGCGAAAACCTCAAGGAACTCCACACTGGCAAACTGGGTCTCGTTTTCAGATTCCAATTCCTCCGGCCGTCCAAAACAGAAAAATCTTGACATTTCAGAGATGATTGCTGGCGACGTTGTTGTTTTTATGGGAATGACGCATGGCCATTTGATGTGCAAGTCCACCAACAAAATATAGCTAACTCGATTGAACTCAAATAAATCGCAGACACTAGCGGTTAGTCAGTAATACACCCTCAGTGCCTACGAAAGTTGAAATCTAGTGTTCACCTTACGTGTCAATCCAAGGCTAAAGCTAATGGTTATGAACACGCCTAATTTAATCACTTCCCCTTCATGGTCCTTCGAACTACTTCTTACTACTTCGAACTATTCTTACCAGCTTTAAAATTTCTTCTTGCGTAAGCATCTAAAATTTCTTCTTAACATCTAGCTCTACCTCTATGTCCCACGTATTCATACACATCTCAGCTAAAAATTTTCTCTTCTCAAACTCTCAGCTTACTCTCAATTCCTCCTGTAAATTAGTTTAAAGGGGACTACTATCAATAGCCCCCCTACTAATAGAGCAAGTGACTGACGCGTACCACCTACTGTTTTACGAACGCACCTTACTATTTTAAGAGAGAAATTGCGGCTGGCGGCCATCTTTGTTACTCGTAACAAACATGGCTTTCAGCCGCAAAAGCTATCTTAAAACACCAAAGTGCGTTCGTAAAACAATGGGGGTACGCGTCAGTCACTTGCTCTATTTTCTCAATTTCAATCGTGTATGACTGTCGTCATGGCAAAATTTTCTAATTTTTTTTTTCTGACTACCCTCTCGACCGCATGGTTACCCTACATCTTTAGCGTGGTAACCACGTGGAAACCCCTTCTCACTAGGATTTTTTCTCTTTGTTTTGTTCTTGTTCTCTTTCTATCTCATACATTCACGCATCTACTTTTCTCTTTTTTGAAGTTAAGCACACATCTCTTAATCTCTCGTGCTTGTCTTGTAGTAGGAGCAAAAAAATAAATCCTGCTCCATAATTCTCAAGTTTTTTGGCTAAGTTATAGATAGCGTTGGTGAATTAAAGCAGATATTCAACCCTCAAGTTCCTGCACCAATCGAGCGTAAGCAAAACCCTCATGCAAAAACGCGTTTTAGGGAGCACCCTCTATACAAAAAAGGCCAACATACCAGCCAACTTTAAGTACACCATTCCCATCAAACTGACTCCATCAGCCAAGGCTACCTGCTGTGAAAGAAAAGATGCAGTGAAAGGACACATCGCCAGGACTGTCCACGCCATCAATTGATACGAATCATTAACGATGACGTCTTGGATTTCCACGATCCTTATCGAACAAGAAAAAAGATTGAAAGAAAAGTTCGATACCTACAAGACCCTTTCAATGAAAATCCAGGAGGACACGGCAACCCTCTAGGCTACGCAACAAGAATACGACACTGAATACGATGCAGTTTGCCAAACGGAGGAAGTCAGCACAGCAAGAGTCTTCGTAGCTTTAAAACAACAAGAAAGGCTGGAAGGTTAAGAAAGACAAAGGGAGGCGGCCAGAAAAACTATTCCTTGACGTTCTCCAACAACAGTAAGTCCCAAACACATCAGCTATTCAGCAACTCATGTCTACCATTCCTGCAGCCAACCCAGCACAGGCAGCTCAATCAACGAGATTGCAGGTTGGTCGCAGAAGACTAGTCTATAAGTATGGACGAATTGCGCCGTCACTTTTTCCCCTACCTAGATCAATACCTATCGACTAGTCGATAGTTAATTTCGTAACGTCGGCTGTCTGGAATAAAACCTGGTCAGCCATTTTGTGTTTTTAGTCGGGTATTTTCATACAGTTATTTTTTCTTTTACTTTGTTTTTTCCTATTATTTTGAATTTATTTGGAATATTTCTTAACAGTTTAACAGAAATAAGCTCTTCAAATCATAGTTAATTCTTGGATTTCAAGTAAACTTTGCTTAACTGAGTTCTTTAAATCCAGAATTCAAATATCCCATAGAGCTGTCAAATTAATTTTTTGCATTGTATCTGAATTGATCTGCAGTTGTTTATTTTTCTTGTTTTTGATCAGGTTTTTCCATTTTTATTTTCATTTTGTTCCATTTTGTCTGGTTTCCTAAAAAGTTAGATTCTGTATAGTATGACTGTATAATGTTCAGAATGGTAACGTCAACATTCTCCTTTTTTTTCTTATACAGATCAAAGATTGCATATATTGCTATCAAAGAATGTCATGCACTATCTGTCAAAGATGTTTTATACTGCTTCATTTCATTTTTTCATAATTGTAAGTATTATATTGTAACGCACAGCTGACGTAGGGTTATACAACCGATAGAACTTATCTCATAGTTAACCCCCGAGAGTTAGATAAATTCATGATTATTAAATGTCACAGGAAGGTTATCACCCAATCCCTAGAACAGGAGAAAACGCCCAACGATGGTATAAAAGAAGACCATTCGGCTGGATCTGGGTTCCTTCCGTCTGAGTTATCCTTGTGTGTCCAAGTTGTTTAAACCCTTTTTATTTCCCTAATTTTACTCTGTAGTCAGTTTTCTTTGATTTCAAAATAAACGGCCCTGACGGCGATCGTCCGTTACATGGTGGAGATGCAGGGTAGGCCTATTTGGTAAAGCAAGGTGAGACCAAGTTAACTGTGAATCTAGCGTAAAGAAAGAGACTCGGAGGCAGGTACTGTTGAGAGGTCCTTGGGAAGTGTGACCAGCTGGTATAACTACCTTAAACTGCTTGGGCATAGGACCACAGGCCTGACCAAGTTTCTTGTCTTTTTTGAGATTCACGAATAAGTGGTCTTTTGCTTCTCCTTGTTTATTAGAGCCTACCGTAGGGCCCGTAAAAATTTTGGAAATTGTTAGGGATAGATGAATCCTAGTGAGACTAGGCAAAGTAAGCGAATTAAGGGATTAGAAGCGTCACCCGTCAGTGAACTGAAGGGACGTGGTAAGAAAAGTGAAACAGGAGCGAGACCGAAGGAGTCAACGAAGGAAAGCGTCGAGAAGGAGAGTAGTACGGCTCAAGAGATCGGCCATTCCGTCCAAAGTTCTGGAGCGGAATCTTCGAACCCGATCGGAAGCTCAAGTACAAAATCGACACTAAGGTGCGGATTTCGAAAACTTGTGCTTCAAAAGAAAGTAAGAGACAGTGGTTTTGGGGAAGAGTCGATTGTCGAAAAAGACGAATCGTGTGAGGAAGTGACGGTAGAAAGACGTACCTCCATCTATCCACCTGAACAAGACAGGTTCGAATCATTCGAGGAAGAGATAGAAGAATCCCCAACAGTCTCATCTAGTGAGTCACCGGTTACAGAATCAGGAGACGAAGGTGAAAATTTTGAAGTTTCACAACAACCATCTCCCGAAGCCATGGCTCAACGACAGCTTATTCCGAAATTGAAATATAGAGAGCCGCCGATCTTCTACGGGAAGAAAAATGAAGACGCTACAGATTGGTTGGAGCGTTACGAAAGTGTTGCAGCGCACAACCGGTGGGGGGACGAAGAGAAGCGAGAAAACTTCGGAATGTCCCTAGAAGGAACTGCTAGAAAATGATTCCTCTCGGCTGGGGAATTTACCCAATGGGAGGATACGCCAGCAGTTGCCGCAGCGGCAGGAGTCCAAGCTGCTCCCGCTGTAGTAGGTTTGCGAACGAAATTTCTTAATGAATTTCAACCGCAGCACTACACCCGCTATCAAGAAGCAAAACTTCGACAGCGTAAACAAGGAATCGATGAACCAGGGGAAGATTATTTCTATGACATCATCGATTTGTGCAGAAAAGTAGATCCAAGAATGTCAGAAGAGGCGAAGGTAGATTACCTATTCAAAGGATTGAAGCCTACTTTGTTGGAAAAAATGTGGGTCGTCAACCCGGCGACGACTCAAGAATTTTTGGCATCGTTAAAGCTTCATACGGAAGCTTTGGAAGTTGCTGCTCGACCAGATTGGGTAGTGAGCATGCTTGGCCCTGATGGGAGAAGACCACCACCCAAAGAAGAAAGAAAAGATGATCTTCGTGATCTGGTATTAGAATTGAAGGCAGAAATAGAAGAGATGAGACGAACTTCTAAGTCTAGCAGGCCTTGGGCTGGAAAGGATAAGCCTAAGCCATCTCGCACGACAGATGGAAAACCGATTTGCCATCGTTGTGGAAAGGCAGGACACATCGCACGCGTTTGTCGAACCGATCTAAAGCAAGAGAATAAAAAGCCAGATGTCCCTAAGGGAGACGAGAGAAGATCAGTCAAAAGAGACGAAAGAAAAGTTCCACGAAATGAGCAACAAGACGATCCAGCATCGGTCGGAATAGTGTCGACAGATGAAGAGGAAGATAAAGAATCTACCATACACATTATCCAACCGGCCAAGCTGATAACTGAAGATGTAGTTTGTCAAGGAATGGAGCTTAAAGCTGTCATCGATACAGGAGCTGTAGTATCTGTAGTATCACCAAGCCTGCGAGAGAAGTTACAAGCAAAATGGGTTTCCTGTAAAGTACCCTCAGTTGTGACAGCCAGTGGACAAAAGGTACTTCCAATGGGAGCCATCGAGATAGAAGTGGAACATCGGGGAATGAAGGCCAAAGGAAAAGTAATTGTCCTCGCCATGAAAAACATTGAATTATTGCTAGGAAATGACTTCCTGAAACAATTCAACAGATTGGAGATAAATTACGATGGTAATGGACCAGACTTAATGTTGGGAAGAATACCCATCAACATCATCGGAAAAGAAGAAGTGACGTCCACACAAAAGCTGATTACAAAAACTGGAAAAATGTTGCCTCCAAGAACAATTGTGTCAGTTGAAATTGAACCGGCTAGTCTGCAAGAAAGCACAGGGATGATAGAACCATCAGAACATCTAGCTAGAGTGAAGGGTGTAACGTCAGGAAAAGTTTTGGTGTCAACCGTACAACCGTTGGAACAGGTGCTGATGGTTAACTTAAACAACCATCAGACTTATATTCAAGAAGGGACAGTACTTGGACGGATGGAGCCTATAATCTCACCTATCGTCGCTGTGGACGAACAGGAGCAGATAGAAAAGACCGAAGAGCATCACGAAAAAGATGAAGCAATCCTTGTACTGAAGGAAGAAAATGTTACGCGAGGAGAAACGGAGCTGATTCCACGTCAAGCTTTTCGAGCACAAATAGCAGAGAACTTCCCACAACAAGAAGCGGAAGAATTAGTAGATGTCCTACTAGAGTTCAGTTCCTGTTTTGCGCTGAAAAATAGCGAACTTGGGATGTGTAAGGTAGCCAAACATGAGATTCACACTGGAATGTCAGCACCGGTACATCAAGTTCCTTATAAAAGCGCATGGAAGGAAAGGTCCATCATACAAAAACAAGTAGAAGAAATGCTGGAGAAACAAGTGATCAAACCATCCAACAGCCCTTGGGCATCGCCAGTGGTTCTGGTAAAGAAAAAGGACGGCAGCTGGAGATTTTGTGTTGACTACCGTCGTCTAAATGCTATCTCGGTAAAGGATGTGTACCCATTACCAAGAATTTAAGAGACATTGTCCCGGATGGGCAATGCCTGCATCTTCTCTACAATGGACCTGGAGAGTGGGTACTGGCAAATACCCATGCATAAGGAACACAAAGCTGAAACGGCGTTCGTAACACCGGATGGCCTTTACCAGTTTTTGGTAATGCCGTTTGGATTGGCATCAGCCCCAGGCACCTTCCAGAGGATGATGGATCTAGTGTTGTCAGGTCTACGGTGGACGATTTGCTTAGTCTACCTAGACGACATCATCATCTACGCGGGAAGTGCAAACGAACATCTAGTGCGCATCCGACAAGTGCTAACAGCACTGCATAACGCAGGATTAAAGATCAAACTAGTGAAGTGTCAGTTTGCCGCCCAAGAAGTAAAAGCTTTAGGCCATGTGATTAGCGGTGAAGGCATTCGCCCTGATCCGGAAAAACTAAAAGCTATAGAAAACTTCCCGTCACCAAGCTCGTTACGGAAACCGGCTGAACAACTGAAGTGCGTTCGCAGTTTTATAGGATTATGTTCCTATTACAGACGGTTTTATTACTCAATTCGCTCATGTAGCTAAGCCCCTGACAGACATGTTCAAGAAGGGAGGAAGCTTCGTGTGGGAAGTGCCGCAAGAAGAAAGCTTCAAGACATTAAAGCAAGCGCTAGTGAAAGCCACTACACTAGCTTATCCAGATTTCACAAAGCCTTTCGAAATTCACCCAGATGCGTATGATTACGGTCTTGGGTCAGTGCTACTACAAAGAGTGGACAACGTAGAAAGACCTCTGGCCTATGCAAGCCGCCTTTTGGCGAAAAGTGAAAATAACTATTCCATAACAGAAAAAGAATGCCTTGCGTTGGTCTGGGCAGTGAAGAAGTTTCGAAGTTACATCTGGGGAATGGAAACCATCGTGGTCACCGATCACCGCGCTCTGTGCTGGCTACTCAGCAAAAAGGATTTGGCAGGACGGTTAGCACGCTGGAGTCTTCAACTACAGGAGTTTCTCCTAAGAATCGTGCATCGCAACGGAAGATTGCACACAGACGCAGATGCGCTATCACGCTACCCCGTGAATGTCGTAACAAGTTCAGACGAGGGCTTAACATACATTCTGGCCGCGTTAAGCATCGACCAGGACACTAAGAAAGAATTCCAGCTCGCTCAACAAGAAGAATGGAGCGAAGTGTTTGCCGCCATCAAAAAGGGAAAAGTATCAGGACGCTATCGAATCAAAGATGACTTGCTGTTCTATGAGAAAATCGTGGACGACGGACGCCTTTTAAAATTGTGTGTACCACAGTCGTTTAAAGAAGAAGTTATGCGTTCGTGCCATCATGACATTACCGCAGGTCACCTAGGATTAACGCGTACTTTAGCGAAAGTACGTGCTCGTTATCATTGGTGGGCAACGGCCGAAGACGTAAGTGAATTTGTACGTAGTTGTCGAGAGTGCCAATCTCGCAAACCTGTGTACCAGCGACCCGCAGGATTTATGGAAGTAAAAAGAACTGAACGCCCGTTTGAGAGACTAGGATTGGACATCCTAGGCCCATTCCCACTATCAAAGAAAGGGAACAAGCAAATTATCGTGGCAGTCGATTACGTAACAAAATAGGCCGAAACAAAATCACTTCCGACTGCTGACGCAAACGAAATAGCGGATTTCCTAGTGAAAAGTATTTTGTTAAGACATGGAGCACCACGTCAATTAACAACAGATCAAGGCCGCTGTTTTACTGCGGAAGTTACACAAAAAGTGATTCAGGCGCTTGAAACAAATCATCGTACCACGACAGCTTATCGTGCGCAAGCCAACGGACTAGTGGAACGTTTAAACCATACATTGGCAGACATGTTGTCCATGTACGTGAGTGCTGACCATCGTGATTGGAACGAGTCGTTACCATTCGTAACATTCGCCTACAACACAACCCGGCACGAAACGACGGAAAAAACTCCATTCTACTTGGTCTACGGAAGAGAAGCTGTACTCCCGATAGACGTTACGTTGAATGCAGACCCAAACCCAATACCACCTGAAAATTGTTATTCATCGGAATGGGCAATTCAACGTCTGCAGCAGGCTCGACTAGAAGTACAAGCCAGAGCCGCCGCAGTGCAGCAAAAACAAAAAGAAATCTACGACGAAAATCGTATAGCAGCAACCATGTACCTACCAAATGAGGAGGTACTGGTCTACAAACCCATTAGAAAAGTGGGCAAGTCAGAGAAACTTCTACATCGTTGGTTTGGACCCTATACAGTGGTGAGGCAAACAACGCAAAGCAACTACGAGCTTCGATTAGGCAAATCACCGAAAACAGAAATTGTGCATGTCGAACGAATGAAACCATTCATTGACATGACTAGTGTCGCACGGGGTACCAAAAGTCCAGTGCCTTCTGAAGATTTGCACGAAAATCAAAATAAGGGGCCAGAAAAAGAAGCATCTGCCAATGCTCAAGATCAAGAACAATCCGAAGAAGCGGATACAAGACCCTCAGAGGAAAGTGGTGCACAGTCAGAAACTTCAGAAACAAATACTGACGTACCAACCGTATCGCCAACAAGACAAGGAAGACAAGGAACCTTGTAAATGGCAAGGGCAGAAAACACAGGCGTACGAAGATCTGCTCGCATAGCTCAAAGAAAAACAGTGATGTTAACCTTACCTTTGATGCTGCTGCTTTCCGTGATGTCAGGACCAACAACTTCCAAAGAGATACTCGCCTATCAAGGCGTTATCTTCAAATCTGAAGGAGAGATAGCCTTTTCAGACTCTGAGTGGGTAGTCGTCACCGACTTCACATTCAATCCTTTAGAAACCGTCATTAAAACTCTACATGATGTACTAGGAAGATAGGTCAACACTCTGAACTTCAGATACGAAGGTCCAAACGACGGGTTTAAAAAACGGATAAAAGAAGAGGTCGAGGAACGAGCACGAGCAGAATTAAACAACCTGAAAAAGAGTCAAGAAAGACTTAGAGAACTAAAACAAGCAGTAAATCTAGGCAGTACCCGTAAGAAAAGAGGCCTAATCGATGGAGGAGGAAAAGTTCTCAATTGGCTCTTTGGAGTATCAACTGAAGAAGATCTAGAACACGTCAACAATCATGTCGAAAAGTTATCAACAGAAACCACTTCAATCGCTCACGCATTGGAAGTGCACGCGTCACTAATCAACGAGACGCTTTGGGAAACAAAAGCAACGTCGAGCGCCGTTGAAGAAATACAAAACGCTTTTGAAAAACTAGAACGTGAGGCGTGGAAAACAGATCACAAAATTGATGGAATTACCCAAGAAGTTGAAAAACATGAAATAGCCAGAACAGCCATTGAAAACACCTTTCGTGAAATCAAGTCAGCCTTGGCATGGCTGGACGAATCGATTGAAGATTTTGCCGTCGGCCTAGCAACAATGGCAATGGAAAGACTCCCAGCACTACTTTTCCCACCTATGCAAATCCAAGCAGTGTTAAAAGAAATAAAAGCAATTTTGCCATCTGGATGGTCATTGAGCCCTTCTATTCAAATGGGAGACACCTGGCAAGTTTATAAAGACGCAAAAGTAGCTGTGGCAGCAGTTGAAAACAATTTAAGAATTTTCATACACCTACCTGTGTTCGAGTTCCCATTTGGATTCACACTATACGAGGTAATAAGCTTGCCAAGGCCAACGAAAAACGCCACCCAAGTGGCACAGTTTCATCCGTTACCGGCATTCTTAGCTGTGGCAAACGATAGACAAACATTCATCGAATTGTCAACACACGAAGCACATCGCTGCATGATGACAACCACATCTATTTGCCCTATCAACAAAGCAATAAACAAAATGCATAGAGAACCAAGCTGCGCAATGGCATTGTTCCTAAAAGATGAGAAAAGAAGCCGCGTACAGTGCTCAACAAAATTATCTCCGTGGACCGGACAACAAACTGTATACCTGGGACACCGAAGATGGGGATACACCTCAGCACAAGAAATGACAATCACAATAACTTGTCCGAACAGCAGAGGAAAAACTAACACAGTGATTAAACGCGAACCTTTTGATGTGTTTGAAGTCCCAGCAACATGTACGGCAAACACAGAAGATTGGATTTTTCAAGCAAGCTTCAAGAAGAACGTCAAACATTCGTTGAACAACATTACACTACCACCGCTATCCGAATTGGAAAATGCTGACCTCATTCCACAGGAGTATGAAACGCGGAATATGGAAACGGCAGAGCCAGAAATGAGAAAATGGAAAAATAGGCCCAGATAACAAGCAAGGCCTCAATACAAAGCCGCGTTACTCTTATGGGGGAACATTTACGGATAATAGAAGAAGAAGAAAAAGAAAGAAAGAAAGCCGAACGTACAATCAACGTCCGGTATCCCTTCGAAATTATCGCTATTATAGCCACACTGTTTCTCAGCCTGGCAATAGCACTATTTCTTAGCAGACGACAAAACAAAATCGTTCTGTCAAATCTGACAAAACGAGTGAATGAACTCGAAAGTCAACTGAAAAAACACGAAGAGGAAGTTGAAGAGCAGCTGTAAAATGTTGTTCATACATCATTAAATTTTTTTTCCCTAAACTTCCTTCTTAAACTTTATATTCCGATTCTCATTTTAAGTGTTCCTATAATATAGGGATAGGAAAATTAAAAAATATTTCTTTTAATATAGAATTAGAAACTCTACTTTTAAAATGTTCTTTTTCTTTTTGAAAACTTTTTAGACTAAATGTTCCAAATGTTATCAATGTGAATGTTTCTTTCAAATAACTAGAAAAAAAATCATAGTTATTTTGAGCTGTGCTAAAATTGTATTGCAATCGGGACGATTTGCAGGCTGAGAGGGGGGATGTAACGCACAGCTGACGTAGGGTTATACAACCGATAGAACTTATCTCATAGTTAACCCCCGAGAGTTAGATAAATTCATGATTATTAAATGTCACAGGAAGGTTATCACCCAATCCCTAGAACAGGAGAAAACGCCCAACGATGGTATAAAAGAAGACCACTCGGCTGGATCTGGGTTCCTTCCGTCTGAGTTATCCTTGTGTGTCCAAGTTGTTTAAACCCCTTTTATTTCCCTTATTTTACTCTGTAGTCAGTTTTCTTTGATTTCAAAATAAACGGCCCTGACGGCGATCGTCCGTTACAATATGGTCTTTTTACATCACTAGCTGTTAGGGCTGGAACGATTAAAAAGAATGTTTCTCAATTTGTTTTCTTGTTTAGATCATATTTGTATTTCCATGAAACAACATTATACACCAGCTAAGGATTAAGAAGATGTTTTTTCTACTACTTCACATTTTATTTTATAATTGTAAGTATTATGGTCTATTTTTATCACTGGCTGTCATCAGGGCTGGAACGACAAAAAATTTTATAAATTTTTTTCTTAATTACATCATAATTGTATTTCTATATAGCAACATCATACACCAGATGAGTATGATGAAGATGTTTTTCAAATGCTTCACTTAATTATTTCATTAAATTCAGTATTTATGTAATCTGTAAAAAAACTTGATAGAACTAACCATTCGAACGAAATAGCAGTATCAAACGCCAGATGGCGAAGTTGTTACCTCTTTTTTTTTCTTCCGATTGGCTCTTGCCCGGGGGGATACAAGTTTACAGGCCTTAACCATTAAGTAGGCCATGCAATTAAAGACGATTATGAAAAATGGCGTCTATTCTTGAAAACAATGATGTAAGGAATTCACCAGAGAAGGAAAAAATAAAAAAGAAAGACGATCGAAAAACCTTAAAAAAAGGCTTCAGTAAGCCTAAATTTAGAATATGGGAAAGACAAACAGTCAAATAACTTCAACACAAACAAACATAGAATGTCTAGGCTTCTTTTCCTAGTATGGTTTTTCGTTAAGTGATTTAGGTTTTAAACCTAATTTAATCAGTAGTTATACAGGCAAATCAGATGTCAAGAGATGTTAATGCACAGTTTCTGATATTTTCCTATTTCCCAAATGAAAGTTTTGGGAGCACTGGATGTTGGAGTTTTGGAGAGACAACGAAGCAACTCATAAAAAAGTCAAATTCAAAACACTTCTTAAAGTACTGGGAAAAAATATTTTAAGGTAAATAGGATTACTTTTGATTTAATTATTTTAACTGTTCATAATATATTTAACTTCAGGAAAGCGTAAAGCAAATGAACCTGTGGAAGTAGAGCAGTGTCATAGCACTGCGACTAAGTTTTCTACTCTTCAAGATGATGTTCCTGAGTCTGACAAAGCAGAGAATGCTGAAAATAATCATGCTGATAAAGATAATGATTGTGATCCCGTAGATGATAATACTGATGAAATAAGTCTACCTACAGAGCATGGGGAGACGGTAGCCGGAGAAAAAGGACCCCACGAAAAAGGACCCGACGAAAAAGGACCGGCAAATAGGACCCAAAAAGTGGTCCTTTTTCTCCGTCCAAGCGGTCCTTTTTCTCCTTATCTTTTACATATTTTGGTATGAAGTCCAAGCCCAAAATCCTGTGAAAGTAATGGACGATTTATTACTTTAAACGTCTTAAGGGCAAAACTGAAACTATATGGCAATCCGTTTTACCCCAAAAAAATATTTTTTTTTCCTTTTTAATTTTTTTATGCTCTGTCCATCTAGCGGTCACAACCTAAACCCCATTAAAATGTTTCAGCATGTTATGTTTTTGCAGGTAAAAGTGGTGTGGCAGAACGAGCCAGCTTCAGAGTTTAATCCCACATAGCACACTTCTGCCGACGGATGTCCGCTTCATGGCCGAAGATCCGCTAGACATCCTATCCGTTGTGAGTAGTTCCAGGGATGTCCGTCGGATGATGAAATTTGAAGTTCAATGGATGTGCTCAAATATGATCCAAAGGACGTCCCTTCAACAGCCCAAAATAGCTTTCAAATGTTTATTTTGATCGATATAAACGTAGTAAAAGTGGTATACAACGACGCGAGACGCATACCTATGAACAATATGTAAAAGATAGGGAGAAAAAGGACCGCTTGGACGGAGAAAAAGGACCACTTTTATTTTTCAGAAAAGGTGGTCCTTTTTGGTAGGGTCCTTTTTCGTTGGGTCCTTTTTGCCGGTCCTTTTTCGTCGGGTCCTTTTTCGTTGGGTCCTTTTTCTCCGCCAATCATTTTCTACCTTCCCCATTTTGATTTTAAATTTTAAAGTGATTTTGAGCGTCCGTCTGCTGTCAAGTCTGTCAAGTCTGTCAAGACCAGTGTTACTATGGTTACCTGTGCCGACATAATCATGACGAAGCTTATCGACTAGACCATAAGCATCGCCATCTACTAGGGAAAAAAGTGACGGCGCAATTCCTTCATACTTATAGACTAGTCGTCTGCGACCATGTTGCGAGATTGCCTCAAAGGCAAATCAAGCCATTCAAAGGGGATATCATCGAAAGGATTCCATTCTGGGAATCCTTTAACGCTGTTTTCCATTCTTCCTCGCTTCCAGCGGTACAAAATTTCGATTATATGAAGGAGTACCTGAAGGAAGAGGCGTATATGTTCGTGGAAAATCTAGAGCTGACCGACCCCAACTACACCATCGCCATCGACAAACTGAAGAAAACGTACGGCCAAAAGGGCGTACTCATCGATGCGCACCTCAACAAGTTGGACACCCTTCAACCGGTGAAGGATGCAAACGCCGTCGCAGTCCTCAAAAACTTCTACCTCAACGTTCAGTCCTATATCAACGCCCTGGAGACATTAGGAGTCGCAAGAAACACGTTTTTTTAGGGTCCAGACTAATTAAGCTGGTTCCTCACAAGCTGCAAGCCAAATGGGCAGAATCTTCTGCCAATGTTTCGACGAATATAGATGGAGTAATCAAGTTCAGCCGTGAACAAGTGGAGACAGCCGAAAGACTAAATAGGCTGAAACAGGAGAAGCTAAAATCTCCTACACCACCACAGCAGAGACACATCGTGCCAACGCCAGCTACAACATCCAAACTAGCGGCAGGAGCCAAACAACATCCGGGTCCAAGTTCTAAACAGTATTTTCAGGCTAAAACCTCCTACCCGCAAAACCAAGGTGCACGAACCACAACAGAGTGCACTCGACCAAGCATCTTTTGCGGAGAGACCCATTGGCCTTCTAACTGCCCGAAAACCATCAAAGAAAGTAAAAACATCATCCAAACTTTGAAGAGATGCACAAACAGCTTTCGAGACAAACAAGATGTCTCCTCCTGCACCTCAACGCGCAATTGCAACAGATTCAAAGCAAGGCATCACACGGCGCTCTACGATAAAAGAAAGTTCTGATTCTCAAAGGAGACAACCTCGTCTCCCAATCACACAGTTGCTGGTAACTCTATTTCAGCTACCTCAGCGTGCGCAAGCACGTTTGACAACCAATGCTAAAAACTGCCACCATAATTGTAACTGGCCAAAATGGCAAAGAACTTAAAGCCATCCTATTTGCAGACAACAGAAGCCACAGAAGCTGGGTACTTAAATCAATCTCCAACCAACTCAATCTGAAGGTTGTGGCGATCGAAAACATCGGTACAAGGGTATTCAAGAAAAAAACCCACCAGAAATGACAAACGCCGTCGAAATGCAAGCTAGGGGTACTTGGAAAGGCGCCCCAAAAGTCAAAACGGTTGCGTTGGAGTCCGAACAAATAGCAGATAGGGGTCCTTACGTCAAGTCACGATTCGCCAGACAACTCTGGCTACAAAACGAGAAAATGGCATATGATCGCTTCGAAAACGAGCACCAAGAAAAGCCAGTGGGAATTTTAGTAGGAATGGATCAAATGTTCCAAATCATGCTAAACGAGCAAGCAATTCAAAGCCCGTGCGGTGCCACTCATCTCGGAAGAATGCTGGCCGTTCCGGCAAAAGAAAACAACTCCAACACGGGATAGAAAGTTGTCCAGAAAATGATTTCGCGCTCTGACAGCTCACCGACAGAGATCCCGTCGTCGTTGACGACAAATTGCTACAGCTACACAAACGTCAATTCAAATTCGTCAAACAACCCGATGGAAGAAAAGGATACTGAACCCTCCAGTATCCAACACCCGCCGAAAAAAGAAGCATCAATTGCAGATACTCTGGTGGAACCTGACGGCAAACAAGACAAAGAAAGATTTGAAAAAGACGAGCTGAAAGCAATAAACTTCAATCTCTCCTTAGTTTGGAGAACAGACAAATGGAGATTACAACGGAACCTCCTGTTGGCCACGAGAAGGGTAGAAAATACGTTAAGAAGACTGCGGAAAACTTCACAGAATATAGCAGACTACCATAAGGAGATCCAGCTTCTCATCGAACAACAATTCGCCGAGGAGGCAAAAATGGATTACGTCGGGCAGCACACCTACCTCCCTCATCACTCTTTGTCCATAAACATACCGCCAAATCTTTAGCAGACCGAACTGAACGGTATTAAATCAGCCGAGAAACTTAATATTCCATCTCAAATAAGTATCCTTAACCTCCTTCTTTATGACTTACTCATATTCGCCATATATCAAATGGTAAGTTTAAAATTTTGACATCACAACATCGATTTTAAAAATCATAATTTTGCCACAATTAAGTATAAATAGTTAAACCATAATCATTTTATTTTTATTTTTGCACATTACATAATCGTTTTTGTTGTAAACACTATATATTTAATTGGGATTTTTAAGAGTTTTTTTTATATTTTCAATCCCTCTGCCCCAGGTAAATCGCCGTCCCGCTTAACCCTACCTGCCTTTCATCGTCGTCAACATTAGCAATCTAATTCTACAAACAACGTTTAGAAGCGACACTCAATGTTTGCCATGACACTTTTTCGAGTGCCAACTAACGTCTAGTGCCCGCTGTTCAATTTTAGTACATGAATTTTTATTGTCGAAAACTTTTATAGGGCGGCGTTTTGAAATTTCGGTGGGGAACAGAGAGGACTCAAGGCTACTAGACGGGAAAATTTAGAACTAGCGATACCAAATTCGATCCTGGATAAAGTGTGGACGCGGATCGCGGTTGGCGGACTGGACAAACTGTGGGCTTTTACCTGCGGACTGGCCCAAAATTTTTTACAGCACTCCGCATATTATACGGTGATACAGCGTACTATACAAACAATGTATCTTCATTATGCTATATGTTTTTAGAGAAAATTTATCAATAACAATCTCAGCTATCATAAGGGATATGATCCAAAAGAAGAACTTCATTTATTCAGGAGTCTATAAAAACCCCTTGGAAATCCCCATATGCCTTTAATTTTATTTCATTTTATACTTGCATTGTACTAAGAGTTTCCAGCTAATAAGTTATCGTATGACAGAAACTGCCCCACAGAGCTCTCATTTTAGTATTTCCAATAAAAAATATGGCGAATTTTAAGCACAATTTTAGTTTGGTATTTTAATATTTGATAATTTTAATATCCATTTAAAGGCATGGAATCCGCTGATACCAGTACGCTGTTTGTCCTTTCCAATCCGCACTTTCAATCGGTACGTGTACGAAACGACTGCATTTTACCCCAAACTCCACGAAAAATGTTGGGCCAGTTCGCAGCTGAAAGTCCGCAGTTTGTCCAGTCCGAAGTTTGCGGCCGCACTTTATCCCGGCCCAAATATTTTTAAAATCCTAATTCATAGAACTGACCTCGGTAAAATACGCAGACGTTCGTTGAACTCTTCTGAATTTGCATTGTTAATTTAATCAGCCAGTTTGTTGCAATAAGATACAATTGTGTATTATTTGTTGCAATAAGATACAATTGTGTATTTTTACGAAGGCCAATTCAAAAACAAGCAGTTTCCTTTAGTACTAAACTTGTAATTGATACTTCATTTTAAAACTGCTTTCGCCTCATAACAACGAATCGTCTCTTAGCAATTTCTGTTGAAAAGTTTAACATGTCGCCTCGTAATTTCGGAAATTCGTCTACTAGTACATGTAGCGTGTGCGTAAGATGTTAGATGGCGGTCGGAAAAGTGTAAGGGCATACATCCCTATCATGTGTCGTATCTCTTATTCTTTGTTTACGCGTGAGAATCGTGAGATCTGCATAAGTTGCCATGCAAAAACCAATTCAGAGTAGGCTGGGCCCCGCATCTACTGGGTAGGTATTTTGGATTTTGCTGAATGGGTAGCTCGTCTCGGCTAAAACATTTTATCCGTTGGGTAAAGGTTCTTTCAGTTTACCCCGGGTTTTTAGTTTACCCACTACCTACCCGGGTTTTACGTGGGTAACGAAATATCGTAACCAATTCCACTAACTCATTTTAAAACCCGCTTAGCGTCGGTTTTGTCTCCGATTATCCTAGATGTTTCTCCTAATTTTGCCCGGCCCTACCAGTTTCCGCCACAAGATGTGAAACGAATCATCAGCCAGGAAACAGACTTTTTTCACTAAATTCCTTTTTCCATAACTTGACGTCTTTCAAAGCACCATTTTTTTCAAAATGACGGTGAGTATACCGTGGTTGCAGATCAAAACCGACCCAGTTTACCCATGTTGGCAAATAGATTACCTGAATCGCCCATGCTCGACTATTGTTGGATAATCCGTGGGAAAATCGAGTTTGCGAGAACGAGGGCCCATCTCTACACACTGAGTTCGTATACAATTTATTTTGTTACTATTCCCTTAAATAAATAAACTGACAACCTCGGACGCTTACCTGCTCTATAATGGCGTTAAGCAAAAAGTGAACAAACCAACGGCCGCAATCGGCTGTATATTGAAGTCTCAGTTCCGCCAACCCCTCTCTGAAAATAAAGCCGATTGAGACAGGCGGGTAAATTTTTTTGTCATCAAGGCGAGATGAAGCGTCTATGGGCATGCTGCCCTGATGCCTTAAAAGCCACAGCGCTTTTACTGCAACTACAATGCCGCCACATAAAAAAATAAAGGTAAGTGTTGACTTTTTGGCGATTCGACGCCTAAATTCAATTCAAAAGATCCATCAGAATCAAGATTGTTGATCTTTGATAAATCAACACTTTAATTTCCGTATGTTTGGTGCTACTTCACTTAGTTGTATAGTATATGGTCACATGGTTATCTCCCCCCTCCATTGAATTCTCAAACGCAACAGTTTAGCATTAAACTGTTATTTTGATTTGTAATTTTCTACAGCAGAAGAAAAGTAAAATGTACGTTTTTTTTTTCTTTTTCCTTGTCTCCCAAACGGAAAATTTCAATTTTACACAAAGTACAAGCAAGAAGCAAGTTTCGGGTTAGGAACCGGGGGAAAATCGTAGTAAACATGTAGAAAACACCATGGAGTTCAAAATGGTTCACCAATTCGAGCAATATTATATCCTAACAACTACATAATAATGCAATTTTTATCAATAATATAAGATAGTATTATTTTCAGTACTGTTCTGCATTTTTAATAGTTTTTTTTTTAAACAGGAAAAAAATATGTGTGATTCTGAAAATCATGAATTAATAAAATTTCCGAGTAGAAATCGCGAAGAAGTAACGCCCTCTGTGGGCCAGAAAACGGTGCTTTCGTTGTGTGTTCCAGCACGCGGATGTGCCATGTATTGAAATCGGGTTTTGCCCCGATCTTAATCTGGGACGCACCGAGCACCGAAATACCAGCTCCAAAAAACATATGTTTGACCGGATCGACAAACAGAATTCGACTAATAGTATAGTCATTATAGCTTTTGTACCTCAAACAATTAGTAATGAGAATTTTTATTAATGAACACTATTTCGACATACTTTTTACGTAAGTGTGTAAAAAAATTCAAAAATCGTACGTAGGGATCACATATAAATCATCAATTAAAAATTAGAAACTAAGAAATGGGGGTGTAATTTTAAATTTTTTTTTGTTTTTATTACATGTAATCAAACTGTATGTGTTAATAAACGTGTGTTTCTAATTTAAATGTTTTTTGTGTAGATTTACTATTTTTTTTTTAATTTTAAAGTTACTGAAATTGGTTTCCGCGTCGAAATTTTTTCGCCGTGTTTAACACGGCGCTTATGGCGCTACGCGTCTTGTTAAAATTGATGCTACATAAAAACTAAATAACCTAAAAATCCCCAAATAGTCTAGTTTTGTAGCCAATATAACCTAGTTTATTTTGTATTAATTATATCTTATGAATATAACACAGTAAAAAAGTTATAACCATTACAAAACAAACTCCCCTTTTTTAGGTTTTTCCAAATTCCGCAAAATTCAAGTTGCTTTTACAACACACCCGCTAGGGTGACATTTTCGGGGGGGCGCTGCTACTTTTACTCGACTACAACTATACAATTGAAACCTATTGTTATTGTTATAAAAAAATTAAAAATGTTGAAGTGTCGAAAAATAGGAACTAGGAGTAATCTTAAATTTAATAACACGGCCTGCATATTTTGCAAAGTAAATCCAAAACCTAATGATAAAGAAAACATCTCTTATGTGCAAACTTTAAATTTTGAACAAAAAAATGTGAAAAAGTGCAAATCTATACTGTACTATACTGTGCTAGCAGACACATTTTGATATCAATAACAATAGGTTTCAATTGTATAGTTGTAGTCGAGTAAAAGTAGCAGCGCCCCCCCGAAAATGTCACCCTAGCGGGTGTGTTGTAAAAGCAACTTGAATTTTGCGGAATTTGGAAAAACCTAAAAAAGGGGAGTTTGTTTTGTAATGGTTATAACTTTTTTACTGTGTTATATTCATAAGATATAATTAATACAAAATAAACTAGGTTATATTGGCTACAAAACTAGACTATTTGGGGATTTTTAGGTTATTTAGTTTTTATGTAGCATCAATTTTAACAAGACGCGTAGCGCCATAAGCGCCGTGTTAAACACGGCGAAAAAATTTCGACGCGGAAACCAATTTCAGTAACTTTAAAATTAAAAAAAAAATAGTAAATCTACACAAAAAACATTTAAATTAGAAACACACGTTTATTAACACATACAGTTTGATTACATGTAATAAAAACAAAAAAAAATTTAAAATTACACCCCCATTTCTTAGTTTCTAATTTTTAATTGATAATTTATATGTGATCCCTACGTACGATTTTTGAATTTTTTTACACACTTACGTAAAAAGTATGTCGAAATAGTGTTCATTAATAAAAATTCTCATTACTAATTGTTTGAGGTACACCCCCCTTTTTTGGCTAGAATGACTATACTATAACTAAACAGAACAGCAAAGAACTACACGAATAGCTTCGTTTCGTTTTTCAAGCTATTGATCAGATTTGGAAGATAGTGGTCAATAAACACTTTCACAAGAAACTTCATGTACGAAAAAATACCTTGACAACCCGGCCAGTTTTTTTTTATTGTACAACTATTGCATGTAACCAACAGAACTACCTCAATCCAAATTTGTTATTTGTACCTTAGCTGGTAAGAAAACAAAACTTTTGAACTGTTGGATTTTAACCTAGTCGCTTTGTTTGTGTTATTGTTGTTTACCCTATCTATTTCTAAACTAAACTCAGCTTCCGCTCATTAATATACTCGTACTTATCATACTATTCCCTTATGGTCTTTGATCTTTTTTCCTTTGAAGGCAACAAACCAAAATCGTAGAAAAATGATTTATGTATCGGTTAGAATAACTGTTCGTCTTGGATAAACCAAGTCTGAGAGTTACCGATTACCCAATTAGGCACGATAGCCGTCAAGCCCTTGCGAATACCTACACTATGGTTTCTTCTGTAATACCTAGCCTAGAAAGCATCAAAATGTAGACAAGATGCTGTCGTCAGCAGCGCCCTATCCAATCACAAAGCTGACAAAAAAAGAATAGAAAATAAATTGCCTCTTACTCTTATATAATACTTACCCAAAATTTCCGACGGGGAGATAGCCCACTAAACGTAATGAGAACAATTGGGGTGGTGGAGGGGGGGCTTGTTGGTTTGCCAGTACATTTGTATTGCCTTGGTCTTCCCGACTCCACCCACATATCGGCTCCCTTTTTCTGTCGCCTCCCCTCCACGTGCTGCTCTCTTATTTCATTTTTTTTTTCCAAGGACACAGCTACGGAGCAATATCCTTCGATTCGCTCATGTATTTACGCCTGTTCGTTCGTATACCTACGTCAACTCATATTCTTGTGTAGACCGAACAAACGCTGGCCCCAACTGAAGCGTTTCTTACACGTGTGCGTAGTTTGTTCTTGCCAAAAATAGGGAAAGAGTTGGTAGCCGTTCCATTAAGCACGGTCGGGATTTCGAATAAAGGCGTTGGTCATGTTTAAAACATGTTAAATAACCGGGATCGAGTAAAGAATAGTCGCACTTTACGACAACATAGATTTTATTGACACAAATCGCCTAAATTGCTGTACATAATATCTTTTGTATCCACAGAATTATCTTATTAATGGGCTTAAATCAACGTAGTTTTAGAATAAACGATCCGAATGCGCACGCGCAGGACTCATCGGTTGGGAATTAATTTGAAATTGTCAAAACTCTTAAACTGGATGTAGCCGTAGGAATGCTTTTTTAAAAATTTAACTTCTTATTCTAATATCACCAAACATTTATAGTAAAGATTTGAATATTGCATGCGTAATGAAAGAACGTCCACATCTTTAAGGACATTAGTACCTTCATCGTATCTCCATTGTATAGCCAAAGTGCGTAAAGACATAACAGTTTAATATTAAAAGTTATTGTACGGGTCTTCATGCCTTTGTAGGTAAACTGGAGTTCAAATTTTTTTTATATACACCAGGCGATTACATTATTGCAGAAGGACTTGCGCGAACGATTAGCCTAACGATGAAAAATATTAAAACATCAATTCAGACGTCATCGTTTCCAACAACCATCGATTTTCACTTGAATTAGGACGTGTTTGCTAGCAAAGGCATTGCCAGCAGAAACAAAATAGTCTTAAAAAATCAGCGACCTCATACTTGCATTTTCCACCTTTTAATGAGTTTTAGTCAATCGATGTCCATCTAGACCGTCGTCATTAGATATCAAGATAAATCACTAATCTTCATCTAGTTGCCAAATAACTGATTATCTGCAAAGCCTTGAATGTGGGCACGTTTTTGAATGAAAGACTAAAAGTGCTTGAGTTAACAGAATTTACAGTTTTGTCCAACGTAGAGCATTGCGAATACCTGTGATTCTGGTCGATGTGTGTGCGATTATTTAACTGGCATTATTGCTTTCCCCAGCTCCTTACAGGAAAATTCTTTTTTGGACCAAAACAAGTCAATTTTTAGCTGGTTTGCTGCAAGCAAGCCTTTTTTTTTAAGGGTTTAAGGACAATGGCAATACAAAAAAAAATATTGTATAGGCACAATATAAACGCACGAGGCCTTTTGGATTTTTTTTACTGAATTATTTTGTTTATTTTGTATTATTATTAAAATTTTTTAATTCACTGCGTATCAAAATACCATAACTTATTGCATAATTTAACGAAATCATGACATTATTGTATTCGAACAGAGTATACTTGGTTTTAATCTGTCACGTTTACGATCTTTTCGAAAACAGCATTGATAACACCGGCCGCACGCCCGTCTGAACGTTGAACGATGACAGCATAATCATGCGGTAACTATTTGGCATATCGGCGCTATAGTTACTTACTGATATAGACAATGTGTTTTGTTGCAGTTACGTAGAGTTAAAAAATAGGACGTAAGTCAGCTTACACGGAAATCTGGGTGAGACGACAAACACATAATATAGGAACTAGGCGGCATGCAGAAATTTGGTGTATAGGATGTATACCGATATAGAGTCATTTATAGGTATTCTCTACACCAACAACGTGGCATGGCGACCATGCCACGTGCCTTGCACGGTTGGCCACATCACATCTATAGGTTTCGCTGTTCTTTGAGTTTTTCTTGCATCATGACATATCGAATTGTTAGCGCTACATAACAAGAGACCCATTCCGGCGATATGTTACATACTACACGGGGTTATGGAAGCCATACCTACCATACCAGTGACGATAAGCTCACCTGCACGTGGTTTTTCCGAGACGTTACAACACGAGCTTCACATTTGGCTGTCCAATTTCGATTGCAATGCACGGGAATGTAAATTTCTTTGTGAGGTCATATTGGGTCCTAACGCTTATAACGACTCATTTTATTTGAGACATGGAAATCTTGGCAACAGTCTGTCTCCGCAATTCAACTTTAAAACACATAACAAAACTCTTAAAAGCCCCGTATACAAGATACGACCCCGTTGCATTGAAATTGTGTACTAACATAATATGTATAATGTAATATAACGTTTACGGTTGCCTTTGCGGTTTATACTGGTAAGTCGGGAAGTGTATCACTGTATCACGTTAGTGCCTGATGATAAACATCACCCTTTGTAATTTCTTACTGATTTTCATCGTTGTTGCGTAACTGCCTCATGCAGATAACACGAACAGACCACTGCGTTGACTGTAATCATTTCTCAACTGTTGCAGTGTTACAATATCAAATTCACTTCACTTTTCCTTATTTAACTATAACGTTCTTATCCTTAGGATTTGCTGTTGGTCAGTTTAAATTCGGCGCCAATCTAGTAATCAGTTGGTTGAAATTATGCACTGTGCTGCGAGCACCTGTTGCTGTCATGAGACAACGTCACGTTCATTCCCCTATAGTCTATCCATTTGCCTTTGTAAAGCTTCCTACCGCTCCAATACCTATTTTTTTTCCGGAAACTGAAGCAGTTTCTGGCTTACTTGCAGATCACGCGCCCGTTGCACGTGCCACGTGGAATTGCGTCAAACAATGAGCTCTTGGCTTCTTTCCGCAATGTGATTCTGGGGGCGAACGGTGCAACTCAATTTTTTGTGTGTATCTTCTATTAGGGTAATAATAACAAATTTATATCAAATTTTTTTTTTCTTTTACCCCTACGTCATACAGATAAGCGTCATACAGCCAAAAGCAATTTAAAGCAAACGCTATACAAACTGTCAAACTGTTTTTTACAGAAAGTACAGATGGAAAGGGGTGACTTTGGCGATATCTGCTAGCTTTCAACAGTTAAATCATTCACAGTCGCCGACAGTGGCAAGTGAAAAAAGAAACACATTTTTGTTGTTGCAAGACATCGCACAAAGACAATAAACCATAAGTTCCAGTTGATTATTTTCAATTAATGTACTTGTTGCGAATGCTGTGGCTTAATTTTCTTCTTGCCATTGGATGAAGGCAAAAGATTCCCCGTGTAATGTGTCCTTGCTTGGCTCAATGTGGTCCAAGTTTCCGGGTTGTGGAACGCAATGCCACCGATCCACGTGCTATGGACGGAGCGCGGTGGACAATCAAGTAGCTTCGAGTACTAGCTTCTGAATGTAGTTTATTTTCATAGCGAAAGAGCGGTGTGTACGGTTCTGCTATGGGCATAGTGGCCTGTCCATAGGGCGTTCGAAGGAAGTCGAAACTGGTTTAATTGCGAAACCCTTTAGCTTCTTGATCTCTTCTGCCTCTTGATGCCCTTCAAATGGCAAAGCATAGTTAAATGCTGTGCGCTTTCATGGTTTAGTCAACGCCAATTACAAGAAATGTTAAATTTTGATCGTTAAAATTAGAAAAAGACAAAAATTAATAAACAAAAATAAAATAAAATAAATTACATAATTGCAAAAGAAAGAAAACAAAATAAGATGCGGAAAAAAATTCTTTAACACGCAAAAGAAAGCTCTAAAAAGTGATATCAATAGGATTAGGGTTTTAAAACTTTATTCATAACAAACCAAACTGTAGGTAGCGAAGGCGTTTGCAAAATTTAACTCAAAGGAGAAGTATAAGCCGCCGCTTAGCAAAGGTTAAACAATAAAAACACGTAACTTGAAAAGAAAGTTGATGCCTTTAAGAAAGTCAATACTTTCTTGGATGGAAACGTTTGACAAATGAATCATTCGCATTCTATGGTGTTGCTAAACGCACAGCTTAGTGCTTGAGGTTGAGGTTAGCAATTTCGAGATACAGTGTAAGAGAGCCTAATTTAAAGTTACCTAAGTATTAGAAATTCAGCTCATTGGTTTTACAGTATCCTGTAGAAGTTGCCAACTTACGAACGCTTTATGAAATTGTCGGATACCGCCTTCTATGTACGTTTTGACGATTTTGCTGTAGCAATACCAGTGTAGCACTGACCGAAACGATGAGTTCATGTTGGTTTTGTTGGTCAGTTCATCACCAGGACAGTGGTGATGTCTTCCAACATCCTTTTAACATATATTTATTACTGAATATAGCCTACTGTACAAGAACGCTTGGGAATATACAAGCTCCAGTGGTGTAATATTCTTTTTTCAGGTGACTGGGAGTATGAGACAAATTTGTCTATCTATGCAAGAACAACCAGTGGTTACTGGAGATCAAGTCCATTTCGAATGCATATATCCCTAAAATCCGTACCGAATCGGCTACTATGATTTTTTTTAAGCAAAAAAGTTTTTTTTTTTCAAAGAAATTTGTATCCACACTAACTGTACTAAAACTGAATGTACAGTATGTCAATAAATTCCACTTTTTGTCGAAGCAACCCATGTGTGTTCCTTTTGTATAATGTGTTTATGTAATTCTAATATGGAGTTTCAATTTCTGGGCCACTTTTGGTAAGCAGAACGAGCGATGCTGTCGCAGAAATATTGCAGCGCGTGAATATGGCGTTTTTTCAGTATTGTTTTCCATTCCGGAAGAACGTCTTTTATTACGTTGTTCAGTAGCAAAAATAACTGGTCGAGTTGCCAGACATCTTTCCTCTCAAAACGACACTTTTGTCCAACACGACCCGTTTATTAAGATCCACGTATTTCTTTGAAGTCAAAAGAAAAATGATTCTCGCAAACATCCGGTTATCAATTACTTGGTCTATTCTACTAATCCACAGTGTAGATATTAAACTACATCTGCTGTATCTACTCAGAGGAAAATTTATTCCCCCTTAGGCCTTTTTGCATATTAACCTTACACAAAATGTAAACAAAACAAAATATCACAAAGAAGAAGAAAAAAAAACGTGTAGGAGGTAAAAAAGGTCGTGGTTTTCATGAATGACACGTGAAGGCTTTATGTTGATATGCCCTTTCTATTTGAAAGGATATATTTTCAATAAATATATGGGAAACTGCCACTTGTCTCTAGTATACTATCTGAGATTAAAAGCTTTTCTATACGGTTTCGTTTGAAAATTAAAAACAGAACGATGACATTCACTGTTTCATTTCGCATTATAACATATAGGCCTGCCAATCAAATACGCTAGGAATACGACCAATGAAAGTTTGGTGAGTTGATGTTGCCGAAAAGAATTGTCGCTAGCACGAATTCACGGTCACCATATTCTTTCTTTCCGTTTCTTTCAAACAAAAATCATGATTCACGCAAATCTGCAATTGCGTAATAACACGTAAACTAGCGCATTGTATTAGACTACAAAGAGGACATATATCGACGTAAATGGAAGCTGTGCACATCAGTACAGATATACCAGTTGGACAGATGATGAACTTGAGCACGCACGAGCTTTTAACATATTGCGCGGAGTAAACGTTTCGTTCTGACATTAATCCCACCTAATGTACAATATCAATCGCCATCGACGCATTTTGCTGCTGGCCACAACGGGAAGCAGAAGCGCGAAACGTGGATAGGCGGGAGGAAAAGTTTTCGTATGCGTCCCGTATGCTGGGGGGACAGAATATAGAGAAGCGGACAAAATAGGCGTAAGCGAAATAAGAATACTATATAGTGGAGGACAAACTGAAAGGGCGTTCGGCGCGGGGTGGTGTGTAGATGGACGTGGAATCCTACGGGGAGTGTTGGGAGAGAGGCAAGAGAGCGGGGAACTCACGCTTATACAATATCGTGTGTGTGTGTGTGTGTGTGTGTGTGTGCTGCGTGAATGTTTGGGTCTAAGCAGAGTAAGCGTGTGTGTATGTGTACGCGTGCGTGTGTGCCTGATATAGGCACGGGACTGTCGCTGTTCGAATGGTCTTATTGCGCCGTCGACCTCTGAGACGAGCGTACCTTGTTTTCTTCATCGCCGCCAGTTATTCCTTTCGCTAATCAAAAGCTTATATTGCTTGCATGTGCTAGTTTAAGTTATTTCGAAGCTTGAACCATCTTCGTTTCATAGGGTACTTTTTCTTCACCGTCCCAGTTGGCCATTTGTTAGCCTTTCAACGTATCTTCAGCGGCTCACTCGACTTAAGAAGAAGAACGAAACAAACTTAACAAAAAAAAAGTGTATTGAAACGAACAAATATTAGTGTTGACTTTTTTGACTGAAGATGGTCTCCTGTTCGAGTATTTCACGTTAATTGTTATCTACTCTTGCGTTGCCGCAACAGCCGTCCATCAAACTGATTTCTGAACGGGCCGTTTCGTGTCAAATTTTGCGGGGAAGGCAGCATTTAACGTCTGCTCATCGCAGGAAAGCACGGCTCCACGCTGGACGCGTTTCATCCGCTCATCACGGTAAGTCAGTCATGTTCGATTATTTACTCCGTGTATGAAAAACTATGAAATTGTAGGGAGCACAAAAAATTAACGAGGGTAGAGGGCTGGGAATGCTCTGTACATTATTATAACTAAGACGAAAAAAAAATTAGGATTATGGAGATATTCTTTCTAGGATAGTTCAAAACTATTTTAAGTAGAACAATGTACATAAAGCTTTTGATTAAATAATTGATAAACAAGGAATGGTGCAAAACATTATATAACTGCCAATTTCGGTGTACGTGAATCGTCATCACAAGAGTGAAAACTGCTCGAACGAAAAATATTAGACCTTGCAAACCTCGAAGGGAATGTTATGGGAAAACTTTAGAGTACAATTATAACTCGGAGGCATTTTTACGTATAATTTTTATTGTTACTTTTTTGCCTTTTCCCTATTTGGTGAGTGTGACTGTGTATTTTTCATTTTCACAAAAAGTTTGCTGATTTCTTGACTGCATGGCATATACATCTTAGGCAAAAAATTGTATGCATTTGTACAATGTCTTGGAGTCCACGAACCCGAGTGACTCCTCCTCCTTCCAACACCCGCCTTTGTCCCTCCTCCTCCAATATCCACCCGCTTTTCATCCCCCTTTCCTCCTCCTCGTCATCTCGTCTCTCCTTTCTCAACCCATGTATATTTTGCTTGTTCTCCTTTTTTATTTTGTACACAGTAAGGCAAGATCCTCCAACTCTCCAATTCAACCACCCCCCACCCACCCCACCCACTGCGGCCTTTAGAAACAAAGAAAACGTTACGTAAGATCTTCGACGTGCTGTGTACAATAGTTTCGTGAGATGAAATAAAGAACAGCAGAAAATAGACGTTAACAAAAAAAAAATAATAATAAAAATAAATACTACATACAGTAGAAAAAAATGAATGACCACTACGATAGGAGGTTGGTTGTGTTCGGTTCATTTTCATTAATTAGTGAGTGAAATTCGAATGGTGACGGTAGGCCAGGCCAGTCATTTTTCTTATGAAACGAGTATGAGAGGGTGTATACTGCGGTGAAGAACGTAGCAAGGGTGCGCTAGGAAGGACCGCCTCTCTCGGACGGAACGGTTGACGCATCGGTTATTCAGTTCCCTCAGTGTTACGTCAGAGGTCTAGCAAGTCGGCCACCCGCGCGTACCGGAACATTATAGCTACATAGCTGCTGCAGAGCTTTCTGTATGCAACTCTTTAGCAGACCATCGCAGTGCTATCGAAACTTTGGCAGGACGAAGGTGTCCCTCACCTTGTGTTTTCAAGTCTACCTTTATTATACGTTTTTTCTTATTGCGTCTTCAACTCGACGCTCGTGCATCACATCGCCGTCGTGGTCAGCGTGTCGTTCTACCTCGGACTTAACTTGTAAACATTTGTCTCGTTACACAAGGCCGACTGTTTTACATTCAATGTGCTTCGAGTCAGTCTGAAGAAGACAAGGGCTTTTTTTTTAATTCGCCCCCACCGTTGTGGCCATAAGCTGGTGTTTACGCAGTTTGGCCACACCGTAACACGTACGAAGGGAATAAGGTAGGTTCAAGATATAACGCTCGTTGAAAAGCAATGTAGATGTAAGATTGAACACAGGCTATTTTGGACAGAACATATAAGGTCTGCTATAATGTGTTAGGATGCATTATTATCGTACGCTTTGATACCCTTCTGGGCCAATGAATGAAAAGTGTGACCGCTGTACAATTCTATAGGATAGCTGTACTTAAATATAAAAGGCGGCACTTCACCTTGATTTGTTTTCTTTAGTTTTTTTTTTTACGTCCGTGCTGATGACAAATGCACTGAGGGATGTTGCGGTCTAGGCGGGTAAAAACTGAGGCAATAAGGACAGCATAGAGTTTGTTCTATCAGCTGCCAGCGATAGGCCTGTTTAAAGCGGACGGCTTTGCTTACAACTAAATATAGGACATGACTGTCGGCCTAGCTAAGCTGCTACGTATGGCATTTTCTTCAATTCCGTTCAGCCTGCCTTTTTTTTTTGACTGATCTCCATATGATGATTGTCCTCATTCGCCAGCCTATATTTTCCCGTGTTATCCTTTTCCCCGTAGAAATCCGCCTTCGCTGCTATATTAGCAGAATCGAAGTGCAATTCACGCTTGTGGGTTCAGTATTACGTGAACGTTAGCGGTGAGACGTGAATAGTAACTCATAGTTATCTATAGCCACTTCTTTGATTAGAATGTGTTTCGTCATCACGTTGCAGCATAATAGGCAATGTCGAGCTTGGCAAGAGTGAGCGTTTCAGGGAATATGTGCGGAGGTGGAACCGTGAAGGCGAATGAAGAAATCAGCAATCAAAAGAGGCGAAATGAGAGGAAGACAACGGTCAGATTGAACCCGTTTTTTTGCTTTCCACCCGCCCCACAATGCCCCGCCAGAGTACCCGTAGCTCTTGTGCTGGATTTTGAAATTGAGCAACTCGTGGCGTCACGTCGCCAGTTATTATCACAGATATTGCGTCACGCTCGCCTTTGCTGTGTGTGTGTGTGTGTGTTGTGCGTGCTTGTGTGTGTGCGAGCGGGAATGAGCGGGAACCGACTGACAAGGAATAAGAGAGTAGGCGGAGAGCGAATAATGGGAGAGGGAGAGAAAAGAGGCGAAAGGGACGAAAAGAAGAAGAAAAAAAGAAAACAGGAAAAAAAAAAAAACTAGAAAAAGAAAAAAGAAAAGAGAAAAAAAAAAGAATTCCACGGTGCCGAGTGCCCCCGCCGGTCGATGAGTAAAAAAGACGAGAGAGCGGGCGACACGTGCAGAGGTCGAATGAAGGGTGACTGCTTGCTTGCCTGCCTGCCGTTTTTCTTCCGACTTCTACTATATATATTTTTTTTCTTCTTTTTTCTGTTTTGGTTTTTTTTTTTGCTTTCATCATCTTCATCATCTTTGATTCGATTTTTCGATGGCATTTAAGCTTTTAATCTTCGGCTTTTTGGCTTCACCGCAAACGCTTACAATTGTGAATGTCCATTATAGAAAGACATAGAATTTCGTTATTGGTCTTGTTAACAACAATTGTAGGTTAAATCGTATTTAATTCAGAAAGAGATGGTGACAATTTCAACTTAAAAGAAAAAACAGAAAAAAAAACGAAAGACGAGAAATCAAAGGATAAAATTGAGAATAAAAGTAAAGACAGTCAAAGAATACAACTGTGGAATTGCATATTTGCTTCGAAAATAGCACAAACGTAGCAAGCAGGTTACAATATCAATTTCTTGTAGTTAAACTTGCTTGCGATTTTGATTATCCAGTTTCACTGGTTTGGCTTTCATTATGGGGTCTTAGTTGAAGGGTGGATAACGCCGTGATACGATCAAGAAATTGAAATTGGGAAAGAGGGAAACTTGCAAACAAAACAATATATTTAAAAGAAAGAAAAAAAAACCAAACAAACAAAAACTAGCCTCCCCAAGTTATAGTTCACAAGTTACAACTTACAAGTTTCCAAAATTCCAAACCAACTAATACAATACACCCTCGTTTAGTCCTTTCCCTAAAAGGGTTGTTGTGCTCTATTCTGGCTTTCCTTAGAGAGGGACAGAAGGAGAATAGTACAAGAGAGAAAAAAAAAAAACAGAGATAAAGAAAGAACGAGAAAGAGAGAGAGAGCGATAGCATACCGACCACGAAATATATACTGCTCAAATTCAATACAGCCAGAGTTAGGCAGGGAAGCAGCATAACCCAAGTAAAGGCCACGGTACACACGTCGTGCGCTTACGTAATATGTACGTAGCCATCATATCCTTTGCGTGTAATACCAGTTCAAATATGTTACATGCATTTTACTAACGACTGAAGGAAACTGGCTTCCTCGGCAAATCAGGAACAGTGGAGTTAGACGTGGAAACAAACGGAGTACTTTATACCCGATCCGTGAGCTGTATACGTGTTACGTAACGCGTGACAACAACGCTTAGAATGTTACTGACACAAAAAATGGGGATGGGAATAAAGCATCAAAACCACGAGGATGAGTTACAAGCGAATAGATCAAAAAATAGAAATACATGAATTAATTTTCGTTTAAAGAACGATGACAAAGTGCGATTTGGAACGATTGTCTCCTCTTTATACTGTCGTCCGCCAATGAGGTAATCACGACGTATACCCAATGGGAGGGGGTCTTGCCTTGCAATGTGACTTTGCCTCGTGTGCTGAATACGAGAACTGCAACACCAGGCAACTTATTCTTACATCGTCCTTCAAAACTTAAACAAAAAAAAAAACGCCCGTCTGTCTCTTTCGCCCTTTTTCTTTTTCTATTTTCCTCGCGTTTATGGAACGCCACGCCAAGTAACAGAATTATTATAAAAGGGTAACTGAGAATTATTCAAGAGTTAGAATATGAACATGAAACGAACTCTTAACGAATACGCTGTAGAGGCGGAACTCTAGTCCTCTTGTAATCCCGATTTCATTTTAGAACTGAGGTCGTCTTAATTTTTGTTTTTTTGTTTTTTGTTCCCTTCGATCCACTGAAGGCGAAACGATAATAGCCGGGTAATGGTCCAAAACAACAAACGGATTGGGAAAAAATAACATAAAAAAAAGGGCGAATCCGCTTACACAGCGAATAGCTCATAGGAAATAATCGCGAAGATTCAGAGCTTAAAAATACGTAATGATACAAAACCGGAAAAAAAAAATGTCAGAAAACAAAAAAGCAAACAAAAACAAACAAACAAAAAAAAAAGGAATGAACGACCGAAAGAAGATGAGATGGGAGACAGAGAGAATGATGCAAGAATCGAGTGCGGGACGGCAAGAGTCATCGGGCGGCAATGACGGCACGAGTTTGGACCTTGGCGCTGCTATCGGTTATAGTGGTTGTTGAGTTGGCGTGGCCTTCACTGACGAAGCTAGAGCCCGTGAGCCGAAAGCCGGGAGCCGAGAACGGAGCGCGCGTGTGGAATTGTGTGTGTTTGTCTATACGGTTGGAGCAGGTCGTAGCCCTCCTTTCCCTTCCTTCTCGGGAACGGAGTTTGTGTGTGTGTGTGTTGCGTCGTATATTGCGTGATAGTAGGTTACACGTGGAGTGGGCGCGGGGTGGGACCGCTTGCTCCGAGGGTGGTGGGAGGCCAGCTCCGGGAACGGACGGCCCTTCTTTCATTCTTTCTTTTTCTTTCGTTCGTTTTCGTCTCCCTTTCTCTATACTGTCTCTATCCTCTCTCTCTCTCTCTCATTCCATTTTCCCGGTCTCGTCCGTTTGCACTGGATCACGTCTACCATGTAAATAAAAGGGAGGCTGGGAATAAGAGATAGGGAGAGGGAGGGAGGCGAGTACAAAACTCTGCCAAAGAGAGGGAGGAAAGAAAAATAGAGAGAGAGCTGCTGACGGTGGCGGCGTCTAATACGGCCACGGCGACGCACGGGCGCATCGAGCAACCTGTTTATTACATATATTCAGCAGGAAGCCTCCTGTTAATATATATAAATCACCATTTTCTAACAAAACCTTGTTTGAGATGAACTGTACGATTTAGGTACGTACACGTCATAACTTTAAATTCCCCCGCCCTTCTTGCGTTCAAATGATGAACAGTGATGCCATAGAAAAAAAAACACCATATGCAGAGATACTTTAATCGGCCTAGAGCCAATAAACATTATTTGGAACTGAGAAATTTTCAGTATTTCAATCTACGTTTGATGAAAACTGCATAGTTAATACGGGTTGCCACTAAATAATTTTTCTACGGAGAGAATCCCAAAGAGCATTTTGTACAATGATTTAAAAAAAAGAAAGGTCAGTGTGTGTTTCGTTCTTGGAACCGAAATATCAAGTTTTTTTCCTGCTGATGTTATCCAAATTTTGTTGGAAAAACCACCATGGAGTTTGAAATGTATCAGTGTCAGAATGTTTTGCGTAATACAAATGAAAGTAGCTATGTAACAAAAAACAGTAAAACAAAACTGCGCCCATGACGTCAGCGACAAGCCAATGGCTAGTCTTTGATTTATTTAATGTTACACAACAAGGGAAGAACAAAATCAGCAGGACACGAATGGCCGAAAAAATGTAAGCAACCTTTAAACGCGCGAAGTGCAGGATTAAGTTAAAAAAACGGAGTGGAACAAAGAATTTCTCGAACTCCGTTATAATCTTTCATGTTCTATCCTGTTTTCTTGTCGGTTTCTAGAATTTTTCGTTTTTTTTTTCTCTTCTTACGAAATTTGTATTTCGACGAACTACTCGGTCGAATAAATCAGGGCGAATCAATTACCTCACTTACGACGATAAACAAAAGTTACATCTATACTCTTTAAACTTTGTTCTTATCTCTTTCGTGCTTGATGATTTACGCGAAAGGGGATATGCGTCGTTTGGTACGAACGTACAGCCTGTAGTCCCAGACAAGGACATGCGTCGACACGGTCAGCAGTAATTGGCCGTTAAAGCGTATTTGACTGATGCCAGTAGTCTAAACATTAGTGCAACTGTTTGACCGATGTACTACATTGGCTGTTTTACGACGATTTCTTATTCTTAGCACTGCTACTGCTACGGAAGTGAAGGTTTCCTTTTTTGTATTCTTCCCCTTTTTTATATTTGCCTACTATGTGAATCTGCATGCAAGAAACTGGCTTACTGTCTCGCTTGTTCTTAAGCAACAATACCGGCCATCCTAATTTGTTCAGTGTTACTTATTTTCTAAGAGCCGAAAGAAAAGGAGATTGACGATAGCTTCATTAAACACATTTCCACAAAAAGAGTAAGAGGCTACTAGATGCGTTCAACGACCATTGGGTGAGCGCGGTTGCGATGCTTGATTTAACGACGAACTGGATGAACCCGTTTCTCAGCTTTGGCTTTAGATGCCTGCCACAAATAATGCGGCATCATGTGGTGTTCCTTTTTTTGTCTGTTCATTGCTTCATCATCGCTCTCTTTTCCTCGTCAATTGTGCCATTCCTTTTATCGAACGCGAAAAGGCAATACGCGTTCGGGAAGGCGGAGGGGAGAAACAGGTAAGTCAATGATAGTTCAGGGGAGTGACAGATGGTGGGGCGGGCGATCCATGTAGGGATTACGTAGTTGACAAAATGGAAGATGGGGGAAAAAAAGGCTACATGGCCTCCCGTTGCAGGTGAACCTCAGAAGAATGGAAGGAGGTTTTCCCCGATAAGCTATACTGACCGAGCATTACGTAATCATATAACATCTAGAAACACGTCACCTGCTGTCGTTATCTGTCTGACTAGGCGTTCCCCTCATCCGTCGAAATGAGCCTGCCTTTCGATGTGTTACGTATTCCTACCATAGGCCTGCGCGCGTAGATTACGCGTTATCATTACGGGCCGTACGCCGTAATTATCGGTGTTACGCCTATGTTTTCTATAAGGGACTAAGTATGCATATAGTTGCGATGGCTTTACAAATGTTTTTTTCCCCAACCACTTGTGTACTATTTGTTGAAAGGACTTTTAAGGTACTTGTATATTTTTTTCCCCTATGTATTTCACGTTGATTCTTGGAAGGAAGAAAAGAGAAAAAGAAAACCGAATCAAGTCAACCATTGGGCAATAATCCGTCACCGTTACGCGTACGGTCGCTGTATTGAGAGTCTTTGTTCAGCGTTCTAATGGGAAAAGATATTGAAAATTACCGTTGGCTTCCATTGTATATACTGCACGCATGATTCTCATGACTGTAGGCGATGGTCGTATCCTATGCCTTCTACTGACGTTTCGCTCTGTGTGCTACCAATTCCTACAACACATGCTTCACCACAAATTTCTCTGGTAAATTTATGGCGAATTTTACGTTCTTGGCTTGTTGAAATTTGTCAATCTCCTTTTTCATTCACGACCATTTTTTTTTACTTCACCTGAATATTTACGCAAGCGTCGATACTTACGACTTCCGGATTGGAGGCAAACTCCGTTTGAGGCGCAGAATTTTTTGAGTGTTTGAATGTTGTTGTTCTTATGCGACATGCATACATTCGAGAAAAGAAAAAGTAGGATACAGCCAAAGCAATATTCTGTGTTATCTACATTGTCGCGGCGCACTCGTACGGAATGTATTACGTGTACAGCATTATGCAAGTGCCTTTGTGACTTTGGTCTATAGCAAGCGAATAGGGTAGTTGAGGGGGTAGCAAAACGAACCTGCCAATCTGGCCGACGTAACTATGGGGTATAGCTAAATGGGGAGTGCGTACCTTATGCACGAAAGGTACAGGGAAATGAAAAGGGCCGTAGTGAAGAGCGGATTGCACAAATGTTAAACTAGTATGCTGTACCAATGCACTCGTGAGAAGGCGGAGGCGAAGGAGGAAGAGGTGAAGAAGGCGATGGGAAGAAGGGGGCGGAGAAGGAGAAAGGATAGAAAATAAAACTCAAGGCTACTACCAAGTACCAAGCAAGACCTTGCAGGCTTGCACGATCGCCCGTTCGGATATCTACACGTGGAGGACTCGTCTGGCCGGGTTTCGGTTATTAATGGCCTCTTGCTTTCCCTCTTTCCATTGCTCTTCCTCCCTCTCTCTCTCTCTCTCTCTTTTTCCTTTGACTCTTGCTCTCCTTTCGTTACTTCTCTTTCACGATCGTCCGCCCTAGTATTGTGGCCGATGCTTTCCTAGCCTGTTGGCATCTTTTAGTTCATCTATTTTATGGGGGTTGACACAGTGGCACACGTCCAAACAGACAAAGAAAATACGCACACGCGGCGGCACGTGTGTGCATCGCATCTTCCGTTCGGTGCATTATTGATTCTCATTCTCGTCTTCCTGTCGCTCTTGTCACTCTCCATATAACCTATGCATTTATGCAAGCAGGCTACAAATATACGCGTATACTTTAAGTAGACCGACCATTTGGTACTCACGTCCGCACATCACGCACACCCTTTTTATTTTTATCTTCCCGTCTATTTCAGTTCAATGTTTTCTCGATCAAGCCCATCAAAACGCCCGTGAGATAGTACATAACGATAGGTGTACTGTTTGGAGAAGTTGAATGACGGCACGGATTAGACAGAAAGTCGGACTACAGGGAAACATCTCTGCCATTGGCTTCCGAACGCTGGCAGACCCTACCAATTCATGCGCATCTATTGTACACGCGTACCTAGTTTACTGGTCGTATAGAACTTGTTTCCGGATTCGGTAGGCAATGATCTCTCCGAACGTTCTACGCAGGTTACGGAATATGATACAACCGGGGAAACGAAGCCATTGAATAAGAAGCGTTTTTTATTGAAGAGAAAGAAATATGTGTGTCTTGTATCGCGAGAAAAGTAGTTATCACAGGGATTGTTCGCTTACGTAATGGCATTTTAGATTACTAATTCCGTATTAACTTTAACTGAGATGTTACACGTGAGCAGTAAAAGGATAGTGCCATTATACCCAAGTTTATTAGGTTAAATCCGTTTTTATGACGGGATTCAGTTGGTTTCATGTAGATTGACAATTAAGCATTTGTAAATCGATAAGATAGATTGGGAATCATCTCCGGAAGCCAAATGTTGTCTGTGTCCGCTGTTTGTCTATTTCATTCGAAGGTGACGTGCATGCGGGCAGAAACGTAGAAGGACAATAATCAAAAAGAGGAAACAGTTTGCCCAATAGATGGCTTTCCTTGCAGCGATATCATGGCACGGAAGGGAGTACCGAGTTGCAGTAGTGGAAGATGACGTCACCGTTGCCTAACTTTGTGGCCTCGCCATCTCCCTCTCGTACCGAAAACGACGATTCAATGTTGTTTTTGTACGCCGTTAAATCATAGATGGCGTTCCTTCCTGCCTAAAGACAGATTTGACCGTGTTCCTGTAATTTGATTAGCCCTTTGATGATTTCGTAAGAGTGAACGCTTATCTTTAATATCCTTTGTGTCTCTCTACCTTTAGCAGTTCCTTGTTAGTAGCTATTCCTCTCTTTCTCTCTCCTTCTCTTCGTTCTTTCTCATTTTGTCCTCCTATCAGCGTTAGCAATATGAAGGCAATGTAATTCGTCTGCAGCATTTCGCCTGCCTCACGGTCACGCTCCCGTCGCTATCTGATGACGCAATCTCCTTTATGCTAGTCATTTGGTGCTTTGCTATTTTCAGCTCATGCATGATTGTTTTTTTCTTTCCTTCATTTTCACTTCCTCCACACCCCACCGGCCTACGCATTCCCGATCTTTTTTCCCACCTTTTTAGTGGGTATTTGACCCATTCAGTTGTTCCCGCGGCGTTTCATAATTTCCAGTTCATTTAGTTACACACTTTGCCACTTTCCTATTTTGGCCTTTTTTTTGTATCGCCGTTAAGACCTCGTAGTATGACCAGCAATAGTCTAGTTGCAGTTCGCGCCTGTAATCGCTGGCCACTATGTCAAGCATCGTGACTCTCTTAAGCGTCAACTAAGGGATCCAAACATTCGACATTAGGCGTTTGTTGGACTCTGGAAATGTTACGTTCTCTACGTAAGCAGTTCACTTCTTTGTTTTGTCCTGATTTTTGTTTCATTTGCATCAACCACTGTCTTGCGTAATATCTTTGGCAATAAAATGCCCTGTCGTAACAACGGGTTTAATAACGAGTTTCAAACCTGTAAGAGTCGAGGACGCCAACCCTTCTCGTCATTCATTTTCACGCAAAGTACAGCAGTAGAATTGCAACAAGTTTTCCTTTAGGGAGAAGAGTGTTAAGGCAAGGGAGTTTGAAGGATTTTGATTTGGGGGGTCTCCCTCCCTCTCCCTTCTGGCTACGGCATTGCAAGACGTCACGCATGCGTTTCCTACATCTGCCATTCGGAAATACCAAAGCGAATAGGTCATAGTACATTAAATCCGGTTTCTCATATTACATAAACGCGTCCTGTTGTTGCGCAATTACACACGTAAACAAATTCTTCCTTAGCGAAATAAAATTTTTCGTTTAGGTCGATCAAGACTAAAATTAGATCATGGTCTATTTATCGTTTGAATTCGCAAGGCGACAAAACCGTTTAACAATCCAGTGTTTCTAACGTTTTGAACTGGCCTACTTTTGCTTCGTGTTTCGTTGACAAGTGTTTTCTCCGCGCGAGTAACCCTCAAAACGCAACAGAAGTTGCTTAGAATTTTAATTTTGATGGGATTTTACGTTCGATTGCAGTTGAACCCTTTTAACTGATATAAATTTTTTTTTCATGTTTTATCAACAGAGCCGCAATATGGTGACTGAGAGTCATTCACATCAGCATTCTCAGCAGATACAGCACCAGCACGCACAGCGCAACGGGCGCTATTTGCAGCAAACGTCATCTCATCATCAAGACGCTCACGAGGAACGCGCCATGGTGATCCAACAGCACTCGGCTTCCATTCCGATGTCTGGCGAGCCGCAACGCAACGGTTCGTCTGGAAACTCTCAGCAGCACGCCAATAGCGTTTCGCATCTCAACGCCGCCATGGAGGAAAGAGCGGTGGCTCTTCAAGCCGCGGCCGCCGTTGCCGCCGCCGTCACCGGATTTAATTCCGCCAATTTGTCGGTCGGTATGGACCTGTCTGGTCTCGTCCCAGTAGGTCTCATGAATCACTTGCAGCACAACAGTGAGCAGCAGCAACATAACTCGCCAAACAATAACAACAACAACAGCAACAGCAACCAGCAGAGGAAACAGCGCGAATTCATTCCGGACAATAAAAAAGACGACAGCTACTGGGACCGACGTAGGCGCAACAACGAGGCGGCTAAACGTTCACGCGAAAAGCGTCGTCTCAACGACATGGTACTGGAGAGTCGCGTCTTGGAGTTGACCAAGGATAATCACATCCTTCGCGCACAGCTATCGGCTGTTCGCGACAAATACGGAATCAATCCGGATGCTCTCGTCTCGATTGATCAGGTGCTGGCGACTTTGCCGTCTCCCGATCAGGTCCTTAGTCTACCACGCCCTCGTTCTCGTCTCTTATCTGGAATGAGTCCGTCTTTGGGTTCCGGCCGCGGTGGCGGATCGGTCTCGCCGTCGCCAAGCAATCGCAGCCTCTCACCGCCCATGTCACAGCAGTCACAAATGCATTCACACCAGCCACATCACCAGCCGAATCAACATCAGCAACAGCGACAGTCGGTTCTTATGTCGATGAACCGGGCACACAGGTCTCCTAGTCCGGCAGCGGTAGGATCAGGACAGGGTTCGGGATCAGCATCTATGCAGCAGCAGCATTCTTACGCTAGCGGCCATCACCATCAGCAGCATCACCAGCATGGCTTTCGTTATCAACCTGTCGGAGAATTGGCCGGAACGGGTGGCAATCACGCGTACCAGCACCAGCAACAACATCAACATGCCCAGCATTCTCAGCCAATTAAAACCCAACAAAGAGTACTAGAGAGGTCTCTGCCGCCTCTTCCAGCACTGACACCTGTCCCGGTCATTTCTCCCAATCACCAGCTGGAGATAGGAGGATCATCAGTAGAAGGAGCTCATCAGCACGCTCATTCAGGAGCAGATAGGGTTGGCTCGAATGGCAATGTAGCACCAGTTGCGGCTTTCTTTGACTTGTGTTCATCATCAAGCAGCAGCAGTTCGAGCAGTTCAAGCAGTCACCCGGGCTCAAGTAGCGGTGACGACGGTAGCCATTCTCCGATTGATCCGGCCGTGGCAGCCGGCCGAGTACTGCCTCTTAAACTACGCCACAAAACCCACCTGGGTGAAAGAGACGTAGCGGCCGCCACCGCTTCGGCTGCCGCCGTTCTACTGACACTCAACGAGATCAAACACGAGCCGGAAGGAATCGACGACAGTCCTTCGGCGGTCGACTCGGCAGTGGACAGCGTTTCTGCTGAGATGAATAACAACAGTATGAGCGATCATCACAGTCAAGTTCATCACCATGGCCTGCATCACCATGCCAGCCACCACAACCACCACCATCATCAACAGCCACAACAGCAATCGCACCAGAACGCCCAACAGCATCAGCAACTGCAGCATCCACATCACCAGCATCACCTAAACAGTAGCGGACGGCGTTCGACCGAGTCGAGCGATGACCGTGATTCGGGAATCTCATCAGGTGGAGATTGGTCTTTGTCGCGCAGTTCGTCACGGTTTAGCAGCAGCAGCAGTGGCAGCAATGCCAGTGTAAGCGCAATCGGCAGCAACAACGGCAACATTGTTGGCCATTTGTACCACGCACATCAACAACATCAACCAGCATCGAAGCGAATGAGGATGAGCCCCAATTCTCCTGTTGTGGACCACCAACATCAAAACGAGCACCACATACAACATCAGCAGGCGGTGCAGAGGCGCTTCGCCGCTGCCCGAAACAATCAACAACAACATCAACAAGTGATGAACAATCAAGAGGCAGACGAGGAGGAGAACGACTCGGCTTCTGGTGTTGTCCATGAAAGATTGGTATTAGTCGGCGGCAATGAGTCTTCGGACGAGAATAACGACGAACTTCGTTCGCACATTGCTCGACTCGCCTCTGAATTGGAGTCTCTCAAAACGATGATGCTCGGAGGTGGAGGCACTTCGGCACCCGGATCAGCGTCGACCATTCGAAACTGTAAAAGTAGCAGTACCAACTTTCGGCTTCATTGAGCAATCTATCACATTTATCAATAATGTACAAACAAACAAAAAAGAGAAACTTAGAAAAAAAGATTGGGGAAAAAAAAAAATTAAAAAAAGTCGACCTAGTCGTTATTTTTCAGTAAAAACCCATTCAGAAAGAAAAAAAGTAAGACAAAAAAACAGATTGGCATAGAAGCGATTTCCTATTGAGGATTTCTCTCTTCACATTCATCATACATTCATATCCATGTGTTTATTATATCTGGCTATTTTTTGTGCTCATGAAAGTATATGGTTAAAAAAATGATCCACCAGTAACGCAATCATGGTATCAACCATGTATCACCAGGTTGAGTTGCCCTCTTGTGCATTATAATTTGCAACTCTCACCGTGCTTTCGTATTTGACTCATTGGTCAAAAAGAAAAAAAAAAAATTTGAGAAAAACTGCTTGTACTCTCTAATGAATACGTGATCGATAGTTTTCTGCCAAATTGGACTACTTTCATCCACATCTCCCCTTTTCCTCATGAACACTTAAAAATAAAAAAAAATTGCGATTTAAAAACACAAGAGCATAAACAAATAAGAACGTACAATCTAAAGGTTCGTTCTATAAACTTCCCTGCATGTCTATACTTTAAAAATTTTCGCATGGCATACGATCTTATTACCCTTCGATTGAACCGTTTTGACCTACTCGTCTAGTTGTTGTAAGTTTCATTTTCAAATCGATGTATTTGTTACAAAAATTTAATTTTCACACTTACACACCCACGTTATTAGCTAAAAGAATAAACTGCACATGTATCGAGTATTTCGACTTAGCATTGCTTCGACGGCACAGCTGCGGAAGCCATTGCGTTATTTGTGAATTGCTCAAATTGTTCTCTCTTCGCGGAAGCACCGTGGAACAAAAAAAAAAAAAAAAAACAAAAAAAAAAAAAAAACAAAAACAAAAAAATAAATAAAAAATAAAATAAAATAAAAAATAAATAAGGCGAAAATGAGAGACAACGCAAACATAAAGGAAATTTTATTTTGGCTCGAAAACCACCCGCTTCGGAATCCTGGAGAAAACTTGATTTCTAATCCGTTATTTGTTTATTAGTTCTCTTGTTTTTCACAACCTGTGTCATGATTCTTGTTTTTGCGCTTCGATACTCCATATATATATTTTATTAGATTCGTTCAGTCGTTATCCCTTCCTTTGCCCCGTTCGACGTGCTTTAAGGATATCATTTGCCATGATTTTTGAAAACGCCGTTTCTTTTTCTTGTTGTAAATTTTTGTTGTTACCACATGTGTGCAATTCGGTCTTACATGTATTTGCCGTTTCCGTTGATCATGGGATTGTTCTGCTTAAGAACCTGCTTTGCTCGAGGTGATCCACGTTATGTAATTTTATGATGATGTTATATTTGTCCACTTCGCCTTGTCTCTGGTCGTGTAGGACCGTGAAGTGTAATTCAAGTTAACTGTCTAATTTCAGCCATCTCAGTGACCAAGAAGAGGCTGGCAATGTTAACCATACGGGATGCGGTGTCTGTGTGGAAGCTGCGATTTCATCTTTTTCTTTCAAATCTCTGTCCCATCTTCTGCATTGTTTAAAATGGGGAAACGACATCGGTTTGTGAGGAAGAGTGCATTGTGTTCTGACTGTGCTGTCCTGTACACTAAGTATGTATCGAGCTAGATGATGGCGATGAGCCCCTAAATGGTTTTTCTACGATATTCTGCGATGTCGATACGCATGTCTGTGAAGGTGTTTATTTATCCACATATGTAGACAAAAACACAACTCACAGATGAATGCGCATCGTCCCAAACACAATTGTGCATGCTGTACGTAGGGCTATGTTTTCATTGGGCATGAAAAAAAAGTGTGATGGCACTCCACTATGTGACAGAAAGTGATTCTTTGTGTGTACAACTCTGATAATGTAAAAAAACAAACAAACAAAAAAACATGATAATGACAAAACGATTTAGCTCTGTTGTAAACTATTGAGTCTAAGTGTACAATAAACCACTTTACATTGGTTTTGGTTGCCTACGCATTCAGTTTCATTAGGTGACCTCAACATTCAACATACTACAATGTTGCTAGAAATCCATTCAAAACCTTTATAGATACTACGAAAAACTATAGTTTGATTCAAAAATTAACGTCTCCTCTATGATACCAAATACATGGAAACTTAGCTGACTAAAGAGTAAGTCAGTTGCTTATTTAAATGATGAATGTTTTTCTGAAACACGTCTCGTCGTAGTCGTCGATAAAATAGTCACTGTAAACAAATGTGCGCCAAAAATAGAAAGTTAAAATTCCCTAAAAATAAAATCGATTCCGCCAATTAGGCTATGATTATTTAATTTCATTTTATGTAATGGCTACCCCAATACACTAAACTGATATTACCAATTTGAGGTAATTTCTTTTAGAGGAGAGTGGGACCAGCTGAAACGCGAGGCAATTGAAGCAAAAATTCTAGTTTTCGATGTACGAGAGGTAGAAATTGAAAAAAATTAGGGGTAATAATTATGGGGCTTTTGATTTTTAGAAAAAATTTCAAATTAGTAGCTCTCATAGTTTTTTAGTTATATCAATAAAATTAAAATTTGACTTCCGCTTCATTATTTTTAACGTTTTATTTTTAAAATTTAACCCACTCAAAGGTTAACAAAAATAATTTTAAATAGTGTTAAATGAATCTACGTTCATTTTTCTATAAGTTAATTGCATTTGATTTTAAATAAATGCTTTTCAAATTACTTAAAATAATTAATTTAGGGAAGACCCATTCGAGGGGCAATTAAAGCACCCCTGTTTTTACACCACTCTAGCTCTACAGTCTACACCAGGGTTGTTACGGGTCTTGCAAAGTATTGGTATATTAAATAAAGAAAAAAACCCACTGTTATCCTATCCCACGTACGTTAATAAACCCAATTTTTTGAGACGCAATTTAGAAGTTTTCGACCCGAAAATGTCCGATCGGTTGCTTCCCGGGTAAGTATTTTCAAGCAGTTTGGTTCGGTACAAAATACCCGGTAAAACCGACGAAGTTGCCGCCGTGTTAAAAAAATGATATTTAAAGGCACTATTGCCAATATCATTAGGCATTAAAGCCAAATAAGATAAAAAAATGGGGGGGGGGAAATTCGATGAATTTCAAGTAATTTGAACCTCATCAATTTTATTGACACGGGAAAAGATTCTGAAACAGATTCTTATTAAGAAGCGAGCGCCAATAGTGTAAACATTGGCGTTAATAATTGTTATCGATACGTACTGACTTTGATATTGTAGGTAATTTTCGCACTCTGTATTATTTTACGGACACGTTAGCTCAATACTGATATTTTACAAGTTACAATACTGTTACGGGGAAAACGAGTGACGCGGCTGTTACTGGCGAATTCTTGTCTCTAATAGTCTAATTGCTGTCGCGAAAGGTGATCTTCCCTTGTCGTTGCGTCGTCTACGTTCCCCTGCCTCCGTTCTCGCCTATGGCACAATACCGTTTGCGATGAAGCCTCTTCTAACTATTTCGGAGTTGTAGGATTCGGAACATAGCCGGCCCTGCGTTCGTAAAAGCGGACGGACCATCCGTATCACAAGACTCTAATAAGCAGAGTTTCACAGCTGGGTGATGAAGTTCGGTGGTTTTGTTGGCCGAACGGAGGTGAACGATCGCGGAACGGACTACACCATCTGGGCCAGAAAACACCTTGACGACACGAGTGATTGGCCACTCTCCACGGGGTGTATCTGGCTCGATAACGATCACGATGTCGCCAACGTTGAGATTCTTTTGTCCGTATAGCCATTTCCGTCGTTCCGTAAGGCCGGGCAGATATTCTCTCATCCAACGTCTCCAGAAACAATCCGTGAGGTACTGAGCGATGCGGTACTTCCTTTTGGTCGTCATGTCGTTTTCGTCGAACATGTCGAAGGGTATGTACGGATTTTCGTGTCCAAGGAGAAGATGATTTGGCGTGATGGGTTCAGGATCCGCCGGGTTTACGCTTACATACGTTAACATGCGGCCGGTGAGAAGTTTCTCCACTTGAACGTGGTCACTAAGTATCGTCAGTCAGGGTTTGCTTGTTGAGTACGAATCTTAAGGCACGTTTTGACAACTGAACTAGACGTTCCCAAGTTCCACCAAAATGTGGCGCGGCAGGTGGGTTGAAACTCCAACTCACGGTTCTACGTTTTCACCCATCCTTTACGGCTAGCTGTTCCATCCGACGAAGACACTCGGAGAATTCACGCACAGCTCCAACAAAGTTCATGCCATTATCACTGTGATAATGTTGTGAAGTCGTACGGCGATCTTCGAAGTGACTGATGCAGTTGATGAATGAGGAAGTGTCAAGAGAGTATGCCAGCTTCCCACTCTTGCCATGAAGGAGATGTGCGGCGCATCGTAAGCGTTGAGCAAAACGTTGCTAACTCGGCGAGTGAGTCTGATGTCGTTGGTGCTGTGTTCGTGGACCGTTGCTAAGATGTCCGCCATGGCTTCGGCTGGGCTAAGGGGGTTTTGTTTTAGGGCGGGGTGCAATTGTAGTACAGCGCCGAGCGTATTGTCGACTTCGTATGATAAGGCGTTAATCAGTTTGGTGCCTTTGATGGCTACGGAGGGTACTATAGGTTCCCAAGTTCCATTTTTGTAGCTGTGGGCGCGATCGTTAAAGTTGACGAAATCGGTATGCCAGTAGCAGTCCCGGTACTCCGATAACTCCCATCCTTCCACGCTGATAGTAAAGTTTCCTACTTTTGGCTGGGGGCCACAGTCGGTGATGATTGTCGAAAAGGCAGTGATGCGAACGTCACCGTAATTTTAGTGACGTATCGAAATACGTATAAGTCATACGTCATTTTAAACAGAAACGTAATACGTCATTTTAAACAGAAACGTAATACGTCAAAAAAATTACGTCAACGTAACTCACTTTTCCCAATAAGTCAAACGTATGACGTTACGTCAACAATACATCAAAAATTTTATTGACGACTAATTCACTATTCCAAAGAAAAAGATTATTATACACCAAGGGAAATTTTTAAAAGAATCAAGATTTCAAGGAAACTATCAGACAACTTATTCCGACGAACAGTGAGAACTAGCCCTACTAGCACACAAAGTCCTATGGTCGTTTATTGTACGTTTCCGTCATCCACTTTTCGTTTATCAATTTGTTGACAAAGTAGAAACATCTAATAAACGTTAACGAAAATGGGAATTTGTTGTTACCATTTGAAACCAAACTAGCACATCCATTGGATGTAATTTTGACCTCCGTTTACGGGAGGTGAGTATACGGATATCCTATGGTTAAAAGCTCAAGATCCTCAGTTAACATCCCATAGGAAACCTAGAGAGGATTGCCTATTGATTATAACTTTTAACCAATATATTTATTATGTCCTATAATGTTTTGCATTGGATAGTCATTTAATTTTGCTTAGTTGGCCGCGACTCCAACATCACATACAGAAATAAAGCAGGTGATTGTGTAACAATTACACGGTACTTGTATTGACGAGTGGACACACAAAGAAAAAATCATTTGAGGGAATAGTAATCGGCATCCGGACTGCTTTGCATTTTACATTAAGTAATGGGAACAGCTCAATACTAGAAAGTTGGGACACGAGAAATTCGTTGATGGCAGATGAAGGAAGTGGGTACTTAAACATGTCTTCTGGTTTCAAATACCTTCTTCCTACTATAAAGATCGCTCCGTTCATCGTTTTAAGAAAATTTTCAATAAGAACGATGTTGTTGTTTTCCAAAAATACGCAGTTGTCTGGTAACCCAGATGTCAAAACTAGGTCATTAAAATGCAGTTTTTGAAACTGCTCCACATTTGTAACAGAATCTTTGATTGGTAGTGGACCATGGCTATGTAAACCCAATAAATCAAACGATTTTTTTCGAATTTTGTTAGCATCTCCTTTTAACTGAGCAAGACACGAGAAATTCGTTGATGGCAGATGAAGGAAGTGGGTACTTAAACATGTCTTCTGGTTTCAAATACCTTCTTCCTACTATAAAGATCGCTCCGTTCATCGTTTTAAGAAAATTTTCAATAAGAACGATGTTGTTGTTTTCCAAAAATACGCAGTTGTCTGGTAACCCAGATGTCAAAACTAGGTCATTAAAATGCAGTTTTTGAAACTGCTCCACATTTGTAACAGAATCTTTGATTGGTAGTGGACCATGGCTATGTAAACCCAATAAATTAAACGATTTTTTTCGAATTTTGTTAGCATCTCCTTCTAACTGAGCAAGCTGAATTTCTTCTAAGCGATTTACTACTTGTTGTACTGGTTTTCCACTTTTCCTAATTTAATTTTTAATTTTTTGAAGCGCGTTTTCAAATGGAAATGCGCTAAACTCATCAAGGCATCCATGATTGAGTTCATCATTAGTGTAAGGAACGGCCAGCCGCAAACCTTTTTTTCTTCACCGACAATTTCGCACCTCCGATGCGCGACCTTGGTTCCCACGGAGAACGTTAACCCGAAAACCCTCACCCGGTTTTTCGCACCTTCGTGTTAAATTTACACTGAAATATTCCCTACCTTTCCTCTGTGTTAAACTAATTTGACCTTGTTTTTCCGTATAAAATGTCCCTCCAAAAACCTGCCAAATTCAGTCTACTTCTTGTGCTTGACCCGACGAGTATTTTAAATTTGTAAGTGTAAGTGTAAGTGTCTGTGTGGTTGTAAAAAATAAACTGTGTTGTGCCTAAACCGCCGCGCCATTTTCTCCTGCCGCTAGTCGCCGCCACTATGCGCCCACTGTAAGTTACCCAAGCCTATCTCTACGTATCCATTTTGGAAGCCGGCCCTCACTCGAAGAGCCGGGCTTCACATTGGTGACAGTGAAATACGAACCCCGAACCTCCGCAAGAGACTAAAATTTTTTCGTACCTTCCTCATACGTTAAAGAGCGCCATCTTTTTCAAATACTCGTCGACCCTTTTAAATTTTCTTTTCTCTCCCAATTGCCCAATATCTTTTGATTTTTTTACGCGTCAGGCAGCGCCATCTTTAAAATTTCATTTCTGAATTACCAATTTTTTTTCGGATTAGCGCCACCGCTAAGAGAAATTTATTACCCAAAAGTAGATGGATAATTTTGCTAAAGTATTTCGAAGCGCTGGAAAAATTGTCACAGGATTTACAAACAAAAACAAAGTAACCAGGAAAAATCAGGGTCATTCCAGCGAAATAGTTTACTCTCAGATACCACCACAAATCGCCTCAGATAACGAGTCCCCCAGCAACATCAACTTACTAACAGACAACGAAGTAGAAGAACACAACCTCGTCGCTCAGTGGAATAAAATTAGGGAAGAAGAAACAACGCACTTAGAAAGTGGCCAATACGAAACACCCCCTTTGGAGATTCTAAGGCAAGCTCAAGCACTTATTGCAGAAGATCGCTGCCAGCAGGGAATAGAGAACGAAGCTACAAAACTTTTCTTCGACGAAAGCCTTTCAGTACTAAAAACGAATATTACGGGCACCTCTAGCTTTAATAAGCGATACGCCGACCTGCAACTTGAAGAAGACGTACCAGAAGAAGAAATTCTAGAAGAACTAAAATTTTTGAGGGACTTAAATTGCCAACCCGAATTATCCTACGAACAAATCAGAAAATCATACCGAGCAGTAATCCAACTATACGGCGAACAATTCTATACCCCAAGAGAACTCTTCAAATTTTTGAACCTCAAAACATACCTCACCCCAATTCCGGAAGCTCTTTACCCAAACCCTTCGCCAGTAACCACCGGCCAGACAGAACAGACAACACTGGCGTTGCGACAAGCTCCAGACCTAGAATTAACTAGTTTCAAAGCGGACATACCGTATTCGGCATTCGCACCGCACCCGATCCGACCAACCAGCGGAGGAAACCCGTTCCTAACAAGCCAGGAACCAGAAACCGGAGCAAAAAGCAAAACAACAAACAGACCAGCAGTGATAAATAAGGAAACACCGAGAAACGCAGAAAGCCTCCCACCACCTGTTCCAAAAAGAGTATCCTTCACACCTCAATTAACAACGATAGCTAGAACCGGCACCACAAACACCATGGACTATAACCCGCGTCCCCAAGTCAGCAATAACTCAGGCAACCCTGAAGATGACTTAGTAGCAGTATTTCGAGCTTTAACAAGAAACAACTGGTCAACCGACGAGGCCGCGAGCTTTGTAGCAACACTAGCAAGAAATAACACCCGAACGACAAACCCTCCCCAGCATACGTCTACACCGAACCCCACCTTGTGGCAAAACCCCATGAGCAGCGCCATCGCACCACCCCGACAGCATTACCCACCCATGGCATCTACAATAGCGCCCCCCTCTAGCTACATGACTACAAGCACACATCAGCCACAATCCCACTACAGTCATCGTCAATCAATGATCAGTGAACTCGACATACAAGCAACACGACTACTTACACAAATTAGTGTTTTCTCTACACCAAATAACAACGCCGACTTCAACTCCTGGCTAAGACATTTCGAAAACACCCTAGACATTGGCGATTTCGAAGAATCCAAAAAGATAAAATACCTCCGATCCAAACTAGTGGGCCCAGCCGGAGACTTCTTGGAACAATACCAGATTGACCACCCGGTCGAAGCAACCTGCTATGAAACCGTCAAACGAGCCCTCAAAGAAAGATTCATGGGAAAAAATATGGAACACAAATATCGGACCTCGTTCAACAGTTGCAAAAGGGAACCTGGAGAATCAATCAGGAACTTCGCACACCGAATCCAGAAACTTGCAAGAGGAGGCTACCCAAACGTGAGCCACGAAGTCATCGAACAATTGAGCAGAGATAAATTCATGAACGGACTGACCCCCCAGCTCCACGATCGACTGTTCTGCATGGATTTCTCTTCCTTTGACCAGATGATCGAGACAGCGGAACGACACGACTTAGCCCTAGAACTCATAAATTCAAGAGAAAATTCAAATACAGGAGACGCACCAGGAAAAAAAGAAGACGCAGCTAAAGACATCTCCAACCTCGTAAGAGAAGCAGTCAGATCAGAATTGGCCAAAAATGCCGAGAGAAAACCAGAGAAGAGAGAACAAAGGAATGGACAATACGACGCATCCGAAAAATTCTGCAATTTCCACAACATGTACGGCCACGACACCAGTAACTGTGCAGCGAGGCAATATCAGATGAGGCTAGTGTGCGAATTATGTGGGCGTAGAGGACACAGCCGTAATACCTGCCGCGCCCCGGGAAATCAACCGCCGGTGGGGCAGCAACCCCTAAACAACCCTCCACCGAGGGAGTATTACAATCAACCCCCGAGCCAACAGCAACAGCAAATACCGCATTACCCACCTCCTCCAGCCAACAACCTTCCTACAAGTAACGCCGCAACCGGACAGTTAAACGAGTAGCCACCGATAGACATGTCGGGCCAAACGGTGGAAAAGTCCTTAAGCCCCGTCAATACGTAAAAAGTGTGCAAAATAAAGTCGGTCTTCCCAGAATAACCCTAAAAGCAGGAGAAGTAACATTCGAAGCCCTTTTCGACAGTGGTGCAGGAAAAAGCTTATTAAATAACAATTTATACTCGGCACTCGGTGACAACGTATTGAATTTTTCTCCAGAAGTAGCGGTAGAGCTATTTCATATAAATAACAGGCGCTTAAAAACTCAGGGCACAGTAACCCTCCAATTTCATCTAGTAGACGAAGAAAGTCCAGATCTTCTAATCCAATCGTTCATCGTAGTGGACGGTATCACCGAGAACTGCGTACTAGGTTTAGACGCACTCTACGGTCACAAATTCATTTTCGACGGCAGTGAGTGGACGATTTATCGAATGAGGAAACCGGATCAACCTACTTACGACCCCGTTATGATCACTCAGCGCAAAATCACAATTCCTCCATACCAAGCCCAAGTGGTGGAGAGCGAACGAGGGGGCGGAAAGCTACCTTCGAACATCGCCTGTTCATTTATACCAGCTCCAGAACCCCCGAAGGGAGTCCGCCTTGAACCCTTTGTTTCGAAGAGACAGGGGAACGGACTATTTCACATCGTCGTCATCAACGAGACCGACAGACAAATCACGATACCAGCGTTTCGAGCATTAGGCACCGTAATCTTCCTCGAAGAAAAAACACCACACACAGTTGCTTCCTGTTCCTACCAAAACATACCGACTGATCCCAACGTCTTCGACGAAGCCCTGGCAGAAATCCCGAGCAAAGAAAAACAAGCCCTACGAGAGCTCCTTGAAAATCAAGCCCACTTGTTTGCCTTCAAAACAGAAGACCTCGGAAAAACAGGACTAGTCAAGCACACTATCGACACGCAAGGCAAAGGACCCATCCGCTCACGGCCCTATCGGAAATCCCAACGACAAAAAGAAGTGGCGGAGGGAATCATTCAGGAGCTACTCAGACACAAAATTATACGACCATCCGTTTCTCCATGGGCATCACCTATTGTTTTGGTAAAGAAAAAATCGGGAGAAGAGAGACTGTGCATCGACTAAAGGAAACTAAACGCCATCACGAAGAAAGACTCGTTCCCGCTGCCAAGGATCGACGATCTATTAGACCTCCTGCAAGGACGAAAACTATTCTCCACTCTGGATCTTGCTTCAGGGTACTGGCAAATAGAGATGGATGAACAATCCAAAGAAAAAACTGCATTTATTGTGGATAATAATTTGTACGAGTGGAACAGGTTAGCTTTCGGACTAACAAACGCCCCAGGAACATTTCAACGTTTAATGAATTTCGTGTTAGCAAGCGTACTCGGTAAAAGTTTCCTCGTTTACCTGGACGATATCATAGTATTTTCGAAAACCATCGAGGAACACGTTCAACACCTGCAAGAGATTTTTGGACTACTGGAGAAAGCTAACTTAAAATTAAAGTTATCTAAATGCAAATTCATGCAAGACAAAGTACATTATCTTGGCCACATCATATCGGCAGAAGGAGTCGCCCCCGATCCAGCAAAAATTGAAACGATAGCCAATTATAAACGCCCGCACACCGTGAGGGAACTCCAGTCATTCCTAGGACTCGCCTCATACTACCGCCGATTTATCGAAAAATTTTCAACTATCGCACACCCATTACTAGTGCAGTCTAAAGGGACACCGAAAGACGAAATCAAATGGGGACCTGAGGAAGAAACGGCCTTTGAAACCCTCAGGAAGAGTCTCATAACGGAACCAGTGCTATCATATCCGGATTTCAGCAAAGAATTCATCATCTTCACGGACGCAAGCGATCACGGACTCGGAGCTGTACTATCTCAAGAGATCGACGGAAAGGATAAGCCAATTGCGTACGCCAGTAGACACCTCAACGACAGCGAAAGAAAATATTCGACGGTAGAAAAAGAAGCAGCAGCCCTGATATTCGGCATAAAGCGTTTCAAACACTACCTACAAGACGAGCCCTTCGTGATAGTGAGCGACCATCGGCCCCTGCAATGGCTCCAGACCTTCAAGGATGAAACAGGAAGATTAGGTAGATGGGCCATAATGCTCGGCAACCTAAAATACACAGTACGGTATCGCCCAGGACGAGTGAATGAAAACGCGGACTTTCTATCCCGGATACCAGTAGTAGCCGTCCAAGTGCAGCCCAAAGACGCGGACAGCATTGTACAAGAGCAGAGGAATGACCCCTTATGCCAAGATATCCGGTCATATCTAGAAAATGGACTCTTATGGGAGGAAGATCGACGACGAATGCCCACCTGGGCAAAAGAAATCGAATTATTCACTGTCGAGGATGGCATATTATGCAGATCATACATCTCCCACTCCGAGAAGAGGCGACAATTTGTGCAAAAACAAGTAGTGGTACCAGCATCCTTGCGACAGGCGCTAGTGGAGGAATACCACGACTCACCGCTCTCTGGCCACCTCGCTTACCGAAGAACCTGCCAGAAGCTGCGCGACAAATACTATTGGCCCAGCATGCTCGAGGACGTTAAAGAATACTGCCAGAAATGCGAAACATGCGCCCGACAACGACGATCCGACAACAGAGCTCTCCTCCACTCGCTCCAGCCTGCCCAAGCACTATTCGAAACATTAGGCCTAGACTTCTTGGGCCCTATCAACCCTACATCATTCGAAGGAAACAACCACATACTCGTGATAACGGACTACTTCACCAAGTGGGTGGAGGTCGTGGCGCTTCCTGACCAAACTGCAGTAACAACGTGCAAGGCATTAGTGGACCGGATGATAAATTATCATGGTCCCCCTCGTGTAATAATCTCGGATCGTGGCACGAACTTTATATCAGAACTATTCAATGAACTCTGCAAGGCCCTCCGCATCAAGCACTGCACCACTACCGCATACCATCCTCAAACCAACGGTCTTACCGAACGCTTCAATAAAACCGTAGTGGAAATGCTAAGGAAATACATCTCCGAAGGATATGAAGACTGGGAAGACATGCTAGGACACGTCGCCTTCGCTTATCGCCATTCGATCAACTCCTCAACACATGAGACCCCATATTTTCTAAATCATGGACGAGACGCAGTCATGCCTATCGACCGATGGTTACAACCAACCCCCTCCGACCCTATTACTCCACAAGACTACAAGAGCCAAACGATGAAGCGCCTCTTCAAAGCTTTCGACCTCGTGAAAGAAAATTTAGAAAAAGCAAGAGCACAGCAGAAGGAACAATACAACAAACGAGTAAAAATGTTTGAATACGAAAAAGGGGATAAAGTACTCCTCGATGTGCGTACCGTAAAACCTGGGACCAGTCGTAAATTAAATCCTCGATACCAAGGTCCATACCGAGTGACGAAAATTAATCCAAATCACACAGTAGAAATACGGGTAACACCAGGATCGGCCCCACAGCTAGTGCACACTAATCGGATCAAACCCTTATTAGAAGCCATGATCTGGAAGGACGATCCCTGTCCTGAATTCGAAGATCTCCGTTTAAATCCCGCAAAACAAGTTATCGAAGAAGAAGAGGAAGAGGATCTTACACTAGAGGACGACATAGTCGAAACCCCTGACTATCGGGAGGCGTTCTCCCTAGACCTCCCAGCAGAAGAAAACGAAATGAACATCTCGAATCCATTTTTCGGGTTCACTTCACCGCCCCATGGCGATAATGAAGCAGTAGAGCCAGCCCGACCGGAAAGACGTGAAGGACTACGGCCATGGTCGGCAATTCGTCCTCCAAGAAGATAGTCATACATTCCTCCTGCAGCCCAGCAAAGCTACAATTCTGTTACGTCCCGGCCGATTAATAGGACACCAGATGGAAAAGCAGGAACACTATACCGACTAACCTTCCTTCTACCTCAACGACAACAAAAGATAAAAGAACATCCAAGTAACATAAAAGTTGAATAACCAATGTTTCCCTGTGTAACAAATATTAGTAAAGACACAGGCCGTTCTACTGTCCAATACCAGGGCAGGTGGTGCTAACTGCAGTAGCGCCATCAGCCACCAGGTGGCGGCACTAGACACCCTAAATGCACTAACAATCAATGTTCCACTCGTGCTAACAGAAATGTTTCAACGATAATATAGCTCCCGCATTGCCCCGCTTCCAAGTTTGTATCCCAACCTTTCGCAGACAAAAAATTCCAATCCACTCCCCCCCCCCCTAACCATATAACATGATTGCGGGACGCAATCTTCCAGTGCCGTAAGGTATGTAAGGAACGACCAGCCGCAAACCTTTTTTTCTTCACCGACAATTTCGCACCTCCGATGCGCGACCTTGGTTCCCACGGAGAACGTTAACCCGAAAACCCTCACCCGGTTTTTCGCACCTTCGTGTTAAATTTACACTGAAATATTCCCTACCTTTCCTCTGTGTTAAACTAATTTGACCTTGTTTTTCCGTATAAAATGTCCCTCCAAAAACCTGCCAAATTCAGTCTACTTCTTGTGCTTGACCCGACGAGTCACTTAAATTTGTAAGTGTAAGTGTAAGTGTCTGTGTGGTTGTAAAAAATAAACTGTGTTGTGCCTAAACCGCCGCGCCATTTTCTCCTGCCGCTAGTCGCCGCCACTATGCGCCCACTGTAAGTTACCCAAGCCTATCTCTACGTATCCATTTTGGAAGCCGGCCCTCACTCGAAGAGCCGGGCTTCACATTAGGTAGATGAATCAGGGAATGAACATTGAAAGTAATGAACTGGTTTCCATACAGTGCTGGGCATGTTTTAACGTAAGCTTTCAACAATTCTTCTGCATAACTTACGTTTTTGCGGCAATCCTTCTTATTCACAAGAAGTTTGATAGCCACATGTGAAGCATCAAATGACCACATCTATTTTCTGACATGAATTGCTTGTATGTTGGACATATGTACAGGAGATCGAGTCTCAGTTCCGTTGCTTTCCAGCGTGGTAGGTCTTCCATCGGTCTTGGTTTCCTAACGAAATCGCTCGGAATGTATGGGATTAATCCTACACGATATGACGACATGGCTTGTATGACTTGTTTTGGTAATTTGCTTTTATCGAGTGTACCACAAATCCATTCTTCTAGTTGTTTCTTGTGGACTCCTATGCATACAAGATGCATGTAATCAATAACAACATCGTTGACAGCATCCTTTAACACATTCTCAAGAATTGATTTTCTACCATTTTTGTCATGATGCTCAGGTTGCAATCTTTGACGAAAAGAGAAGTCTGTACGAAGTGGTGCGTCTAATTCAGGGCAAGTAACCCTGCCGCCTGTTTTCGGTTCCGAGTGATGTCTTACAGTATTTTGTACCCAACAACCTTTAGTGGTGCATTTGCGACAACCGAAGTATGCGTTGTGCGATTTAATGCATAAAGCGAAAGTGGTTGCTGGGGAATCACTGGAGAGGCCCCAAAGAGAAATCCTGATAAGTTTACCTAAGAAATGCATTCCATTTTCTTTTAGTTTGGCAATGTCGTCACAAAAGTCTCGCAGGAAAATGTTCACATCTTCTGGTTTTTTGTTTCCATGGTAAATCCCGGCTATTAAAACATCTTCCAAGCCTAGAACGAAAAGGTATTATTATACAGTTTTACAGAGAATAACAGTTTTTGGACGGAAATACCTTGCACTTTGAACAAAATTGGCCAAAATTCGCTGCTGCTGCTATTTGATAGTGGCAGACCATCAATGTTAAAGAGTATATTCAAAGTGTCAGGTACTGGAACTTGTCTGGAATCCATTGAAAGTAGTAATGCCTGTAAAGATTCTTTACTCCAAAATGATGATACTTTCCAGGGGGAATGTCTTTGACATTCAATTTCCTTCGTCTAGACGATAGCAATGTTCGGCAATCCATAGGCAAGAATGATAGCTTTGCTACAACGTTTAGCCTCTTCAGTGGTTACGTGACATCTTGGGACGTTACATTCAACAACCCACTCCAGAATCGTTTGTTTCACTTTCAATTTGTATGCATCGTTGCCATCGTTTTCATTATTCATGCCATCATGAAAGTCTGACAATTGGTTGTCATCCGAACTATCAGTAGATGATAAACTTTCAATAATTTGTTGACGCATTCCACCTGAATTTAAAATTGTGAAGTAAATGTACATTAAAAACTTATGGGTTATACAACTCCAAATGTTATACGAACTTCATAAAATGTTTAACATATAATAAATGAACTAGTGATATAACGCTTACATTCACTTTGTAGTGACATACATGATTCTTCTCGATCTTCAGTTACTGCCTCATGATAAGCAATATAATTGTAATTGGATGTAGAAATTTCTGTTTGTGGAAGATCATCACCATCAGTTTGGGCATGTGCAGTGGTTATTGGAATCACATCTGAAGTACTTGAAGAAACTGCAGTGAAGGAAACCTTGACCATATTTGACGTTTGTAATCTTAACAAAGCAACAAAAAAATAGTAATTAACATTACTCAATAAACAGTATGTATATTAATTTAAAGTTATACTGTCTATATTGGTTTTCTTCCTGAGAAGCTTGTGATGATAGCAAGGAATGAACACGTTCTTTTATCCTCCGTAACTCTTGCCTCCGTCCAATCACAGTTTTTCTCCGTCTAACTCGTATAGTTGAATCTTCTTTCTTGCAACTCATTTTGAGAAAGGTGAATATATATCGAAATTAACAAAAATATACTTTGTACTGTCGTTAAATCAAACTTGGAAACGTCGATGTAAACATTGACATGAAATAACTTAATATCGATAAGGGAACGTAATCGATAGTAATTGTTGTAAAGCGTCAACAGTGTCTATCTTAAAATCCGAAACATAAATAACGTAGTTACTGTTATTTCTTTTAGAAATTTAGTTACAATTTCCATTACAATACAAAAAACCTGAAATTCGTAATACTATTCTTTCATTTGTTAATACGTTTTGTATACTTTCGTGGTTAAGAAAATAGGCAACTGTGTGTTTCTTCCTTGGCGCTTACGCAGGACGCTGATGCTTTCAGACAAGGATGAAAGTGTGTTTTCTCTTTTCCGCGTCGTATTGTTTGTTCAAAGCTTAAAAGTGATTTTTTTTTAATTTTAGAGGGAATTTCGATTTCAAAACCATTCAAAGGCGCAAATCAATATGATTTACAATTTGAAACAAAGAAGATAATGAAAAGTGCTCCAGAATTATTTAATCGCATTCAGCATAGTCTTGGAAAAGACAGCAGCGTAATGCGTGAAAACAACGAAGAAGATAATGCCTAATTTTTTTTATTCAAGGGTAATCGAAGGTATTAGGAAAGTTCAGTCTGGTTTATTACTTCGATCGCATCAGTCAGCACATGTGTGCACATGGAATTAATGGATATTTTTTTTGCAAGTATGTTTTTTTAAGGCTGTTTTTTTAGTATTTTTTTTTAAGTAAGTTTTTTTTGAAAGTATGGTTTCTTCACAAAGATGTAGTCAGCACATGTGTGCAAATGGGAAAAATGGTCATTGCAATGTTTTTTTCAAAGTACTGTTTTAAGTAAAGTACTGTAAAGTTTTTTTGAAGAATGGTTTTTTTTAAGCTGTTTTTTTAATCCGGTTGTGAATACATGGTATTCGTCTCTATATCTTTCCTGTATGTCATTTTATTTGCCAAATTCATCCATAAAGCATAAAACAATTAGTCAAATGGATGTAAGATGAACAACATCCAATGAACGTCATATTAGGGTGTCCTATTTACAAACCAGTAATGGATATACTATAAATTTTTCATTTTTACATCCAATGGACATCTACTATGGTACGTTCACTGGATTTTTTCATTTTACGTCACATTTACTGACATTAAGATATCCACTCAACGTTTATTAAATATAACAGTGGATATCCACGCCATCAAATTGAAACCAGTCAGCAACGTTAACTGGATGAAGCTGTGCTAGTAGGGAGAGCAGCTTGACTGAAAAGACGCTCCACAGGAGCACTAGTTGGTATGGCAGTGTTATGTTTAATAAAAATACTTTTGATTTGGGGATACCTATTAAGCATCTACATGCTCACATCTTTGTCAGCTAAAAAATAATCTACCTCGTTAGGTTTAATTGTTGTGTTGTTTGTGGCAAAGCTTAAAAATTCTTCGGTTGAACTTTCACTGTTTTCAGACAGTGGTGACTCAGCATCACTTAATAACAGCTTCATCTTGGTGATGACGTGTTCTTTTTTAGTTGAGTCTTCAATCCAATTAGTTTTGAAAAAAGGATGTGTGCAGGCAGCAATTAAGTAATTTTCGTCAATAAATAGATGACCAAATCTGAAATTAAAAAAACAAATACTGTACGGTGAAGTGTACAGAAAATTTTACACCTTTCTTACCTATCCTGAACTCTTGATAAAATTTTATCACGAATGGGGCCAAGATTGGGAAAAATTCTCTGATTTAATTGCTTCTTGAGCTTTGTAAGCAAAGGCAAAACAATTCCGATTCCGAGAAAACATCCTTTTTCCCCTTGAAAAATGTCTAAAATAGCAGCTAATGGCTTAACGCAGTGGAGATACTATCATACAAAGAGTTCCACCTAGTTGGACACGGTGTTTGAAGTGCAATGCCAAACCCTTCTTTGCATTTTTCAGCTGCACTTATCGATCTACCGATTTTGTTCCAAAGAGCAGTCATTTTTGACAAAGCTTGACAAAGAGCATTTCGTTTCGGAAAACAACGCAAAACAACGCACACAAAGTGATAGGAATACTGAAGTCTGAATGAATACAGACTACAGACGAATTTTCAGCCTCGGACAAAATTGTTGCCAAATTAAAAAAATTACGTGTTTAAAAAAAGCGGGAAAAAGTTGTTACGTCAAACGTATACGTAAAACGTCACAAAACAAAAACCGATACGTCAACTCAACGTAAACGTCAAAAAATGACGTAACGTACGATGTAACGTCAAAATTTGACGTAAGTCAGTAAATGACGTTCGCATCACTGCGAAAAGGTGACCACCCGAGGGGTGCACTGAAGCACTGCGACATCTCTGCCAGTTGGTTGAAGCTTCGTACAGGTAGGGAGGCTAAGGTAGCTAGCAGCTAACCAACCGTTATACTGAGCCGTGGCAACGGTATTTTTGTGCGCGGTCTCACGGATGTGACACTGGAGTGCCCGAATTTCTTCTGCTAGCCCATTTGACATTTCTACTGCGATGCCGCGGATATACTGCGTGAGTGCTACGGCGTCGATTTTGGCGCGCAACACCGCTGATGCGTTAACATTTTTGTTGCCAGATTTGGCATCACTTTTCGAATTGTTCACCGTAACCCAAGACGCGACTACTCGATCCATTCCCAGCACTGGCCGAAAGTTTGTGAAGTTAGTGGTTGGTTTGCAGAGGCCAACACTGATGTTTTTCACCACGAAATCAAGTTGTTCGTTAGAATCACGGATTCGGAACACTTTTGGGTCGGTGGTTTCGTACAGCAACGCTAGTCCTTCTTCGACCTGCTTGGTCTGGCATTTTTGAGATTCTTTCAGCGAATTAACCCACACTACGGTAACGAGATTGTGTACGAAGGAACCATTGGCGGCTGTGGGGATATCTCCTATAGGCGAGCTGATAACACAATCTGCGCACTCGGTTTCGAGAACCACTTCTTCTAATCGACAATTTATCAGGTAGTCGGTGCTAGTTTGTAGCCAACTGCCTTGCGCATGAGGCGAGCCTTCCAAGGACCATTTGTTAGACCCCAAATTGTTCATAGGCTGCCTGTCGCACACCATGGCCGTGGCCGTAACCCTTCTCGTCTTTCCGGTCTTGCTGGCTGTAGCGCCTCACTATTGTCATGAACTGGCGGCGTGAATCCAAAAAATGGATTCGAGATGTTTACTTCGTTTTCTTCTGTTGGAAGGTCTAGGGAGAACGCATCCCGATAGTCAGGGGTTTCGACTATGTCGTCCTCTAGTGTAAGATCCTCTTCCTCTTCTTCTTCGATAACTTGTTTTGTGGGATTTAATCGGAGATCTTCGAATTCAGGACAGGGATCGTCCTTCCAGAGCATGGCTTCTAGTAATGGTTTGATCCGATTGGTGTGCACTAGCTGTGGGGCCGATCCTGGTGTTGCCCGTATTTCTACTGTGTGATTTGGATTAATTTTCGTCACTCGGTATGGACCTTGGTATCGAGGATTTAATTTACGACTGGTCCCAGGCTTTACGGTACGCACATCGAGGAGAACTTTATCCCCTATTTAGTATTCGAACGTTTTCACTCGTTTGTTGTATTGCTCCTTCTGCGGTGCTCTTGCTTTCTCTAAATTTTCTTTCACGAGGTCGAAAGCTTTGAAGAGGCGCTTCATCGTTTGGCTCTTGTAGTCTTGTAGAGTAATAGGGTCGGAGGGAGTCGGTTGTAGCCATCGGTCGATAGGCATAACTGCGTCTCGCCCATGATTTAGAAAATATGGGGTCTCATGTGTTGAGGAGTTGATCGAATGGCGATAAGCGAAGGCGACATGTCCTTCCCAGTCTTCATATCTTTCGGATATGTATTTCCTTAGCATTTCCACTACGGTTTTATTGAAGCGTTCGGTAAGGCCGTTGGTTTGAGGATGGTATGCGGTAGTGGTGCAGTGCTTGATGCGGAGGGCCTTGCAGAGTTCGTTGAATAGTTCTGATGTAAAGTTCGTACCACGATCCGAGATTATTACACGAGGGGGCCGTGATAATTTATGATCCGGTCCACTAACGCCTTGCACGTTGTTACTGCAGTTTGGTCAAGAAGCGCCACGACCTCCACCCACTTGGTGAAGTAGTCCGTTATCACGAGTATGTGGTTGTTTCCTTCGAATGATGTAGGGTTGATAGGGCCCAAGAAATCAAGTCCCAGTGTTTCGAATGGTGCTTGGGCAGGCTGGAGCGAGTGGAGGAGAGCTCTGATGTCGGATCGTCGTTGTCGGGCGCATGCTTCGAATTTCTGGCAGTATTCTTTAACGTCCTCGAGCATGCTGGGCCAATAGTATTTGTCACGCAGCTTCTGGCAGGTTCTTCGGTAAGCGAGGTGGCCAGAGAGCAGTGAGTCGTGGTATTCCTTCACTAGCGCCTGTCGCAAAGATGCTGGTACCACTACTTGTTTTTGCACAAATTGTCGCCTCTTCTTGGAGTGGGGGATGTATGATCTGCATAATATGCCATCCTCGACCGTGAATAATTCGATTTCTTTTGCCCAAGTGGGCATTTCTCGTTGATCTTCCTCCCATAAGAGTCCATTTTCTAGATATGAACGAATATCTTGGCATAAGGGGTCATTCCTCTGCTCTTGTACAATGCTTTCCACGTCTTTGGGCTGCACTTGGACGGCTGCTACTGGTATCCGGGATAGAAAGTCCGCGTTTTCATTCACTCGTCCTGGGCGATACCGTACTGTGTATTTTAGGTTGCCGAGCATTATGGCCCATCTACCTAATCTTCCTGTATCATCCTTGAAGGTCTGGAGCCATTGCAGGGGCCGATAATCGCTCACTATCACGAAGGGCTCGTCTTGTAGGTAGTGTTTAAAACGCTTTATGCCGAATATCAGGGCTGCTGCTTCTTTTTCTGCCGTCGAATATTTTCTTTCGCTGTCTTGAGGTGTCTACTGGCGTACGCAATTGGCTTATCATTTCCGTCGATCTCCTGAGACAGTACAGCTCCGAGTCCGTGATCGCTTTCGTCCGTGAAGATGATGAATTCTTTGCTGAAATCCGGATATGATAGCACTGGTTCTGTTATGAGGCTCTTCTTGAGGGTTTCAAAGGCCGTTTCTTCCTCAGGTCCCCATTTGATTTCGTCTTTCGGTGTCCCTTTAGACTGCACTAGTAATGGGTGTGCGATAGTTGAAAATTTTTCGATAAATCGGCGGTAGTATGAGGCGAGTCCTAGGAATGACTGGAGTTCCCTCACGGTGTGCGGGCGTTTATAATTGGCTATCGTTTCAATTTTTGCTGGATCGGGGGCGACTCCTTCTGCCGATATGATGTGGCCAAGATAATGTACTTTGTCTTGCATGAATTTGCATTTAGATAACTTTAATTTTAAGTTAGCTTTCTCCAGTAGTCCAAAAATCTCTTGCAGGTGTTGAACGTGTTCCTCGATGGTTTTCGAAAATACTATGATATCGTCCAGGTAAACGAGGAAACTTTTACCGAGTACGCTTGCTAACACGAAATTCATTAAACGTTGAAATGTTCCTGGGGCGTTTGTTAGTCCGAAAGCTAACCTGTTCCACTCGTACAAATTATTATCCACAATAAATGCAGTTTTTTCTTTGGATTGTTCATCCATCTCTATTTGCCAGTACCCTGAAGCAAGATCCAGAGTGGAGAATAGTTTTCGTCCTTGCAGGAGGTCTAATAGATCGTCGATCCTTGGCAGCGGGAACGAGTCTTTCTTCGTGATGGCGTTTAGTTTCCTTTAGTCGATGCACAGTCTCTCTTCTCCCGATTTTTTCTTTACCAAAACAATAGGTGATGCCCATGGAGAAACGGATGGTCGTATAATTTTGTGTCTGAGTAGCTCCTGAATGATTCCCTCCGCCACTTCTTTTTGTCGTTGGGATTTCCGATAGGGCCGTGAGCGGATGGGTCCTTTGCCTTGCGTGTCGATAGTGTGCTTGACTAGTCCTGTTTTTCCGAGGTCTTCTGTTTTGAAGGCAAACAAGTGGGCTTGATTTTCAAGGAGCTCTCGTAGGGCTTGTTTTTCTTTGCTCGGGATTTCTGCCAGGGCTTCGTCGAAGACGTTGGGATCAGTCGGTATGTTTTGGTAGGAACAGGAAGCAACTGTGTGTGGTGTTTTTTCTTCGAGGAAGATTACGGTGCCTAATGCTCGAAACGCTGGTATCGTGATTTGTCTGTCGGTCTCGTTGATGACGACGATGTGAAATAGTCCGTTCCCCTGTCTCTTCGAAACAAAGGGTTCAAGGCGGACTCCCTTCGGGGGTTCTGGAGCTGGTATAAATGAACAGGCGATGTTCGAAGGTAGCTTTCCGCCCCCTCGTTCGCTCTCCACCACTTGGGCTGGGTATGGAGGAATTGTGATTTTGCGCTGAGTGATCATAACGGGGTCGTAAGTAGGTTGATCCGGTTTCCTCATTCGATAAATCGTCCACTCACTGCCGTCGAAAATGAATTTGTGACCGTAGAGTGCGTCTAAACCTAGTACGCAGTTCTCGGTGATACTGTCCACTACGATGAACGATTGAACTAGAAGATCTGGACTTTCTTCGTCCACTAGATGAAATTGGAGGGTTACTGTGCCCTGAGTTTTTAAGCGCCTGTTATTTATATCGAATAGCTCTACCGCTACTTCTGGGAAAAAATTCACTACGTTGTCACCGAGTGCCGAGTATAAATTATTATTTAATAAGCTTTTTCCTGCACCACTGTCGAAAAGGGCTTCGAATGTTACTTCTCCTGCTTTTAAGGTTATTCTGGGAAGACCGACTTTATTTTGCACACTTTTTACGTATTGACGGGGCTTAAGGACTTTTCCACCGTTTGGCCCGACATGTCTATCGGTGGCTACTCGTTTAACTGTCCGGTTGCGGCGTTACTTGTAGGAAGGTTGTTGGTGGGAAATCAACCGCCGGTGGGGCAGCAACCCCCAAACAACCCTCCACCGAGGGAATATTACAATCAGCCCCCGAGACAACAGCAAATACCGCATTACCCGGTTTCTGGTTCCTGGCTTGTTAAGAACGGGTTTCCTCCGCTGGTTGGTCGGATCGGGTGCGGTGCGAATGCAGAATACGGTATGTCTGCTTTGAAACTAGTTAATTCTAGGTCTGGAGCTTGTCGCAACGCTAGTGTTGTCTGTTCTGCCTGGCCTGTGGTTACTGGCGAAGGGTTTGGGTAAAGAGCTTCCGGAATTGGGGTGAGGTATGTTTTGTGGTTCAAAAATTTGAAGAGTTCTCTTGGTGTATAGAACTGTTCGCCGTATAGTTGGATTACTGCTCGGTATGATTTTCTGATTTGTTCGTAGGATAGTTCAGGTTGACAATTTAAGTCCCTCAAAAATTTTAGTTCTTCTAGAATTTCTTCTTCTGGTACGTCTTCAAGTTGCAGGTTGGCTTATCGCTTATTAAAGCTAGAGGTGCCCGTAATATCTGTTTTTAGTACTGAAAGGCTATCGTCAAAGAAAAGTTTTGTGGCTTCGTTCTCTATTCCCTGCTGGCAACGATCTTCTGCAATAAATGCTTGAGCTTGCCTTAGAGTCTCCAAAGGGGGTGTTTCGTATTGGTCACTTTCTAAGTGCGTTGTTTCTTCTTCCCTAATTTTATTCCACTGAGCGACGAGGTTGTGTTCTTCTACTTCGTTGTCTGTTAGTAAATTGATGTTGCTGGGGGATTCGTTATCTGAGGCGATTTGTGGTGGTATCTGAGAGTAAACTATTTCGCTTGAATGGCCCTGATTTTTCCTGGCTACTTTGTTTTTGTTTGTAAATCCTGTGACAATTTTTCCAGCGCTTCGAAATACTTTAGCAAAATTATCCATCTACTATTGGGGTAAAAAATTTCTCTTAGCGGTGGCGCTAATCGGTAAAAAAGTTGGTAATTCGGAAATAAAATTTTAAAGATGGCGTTGCCTGACGCGTAAAAAATCAAAAGATATTGGGCAATTGGGAGAGAAAAGAAAATTTAAAGGGGTCGACGAGTATTTGAAAAAAAAGATGGCGCTCTTTAACATGTGAGGGAGGTACGAAAAAAATTTTAGTCTCTTGCGGAGGTTCGTGGTTCGTACTTCACTGTCACCAATGTGAAGCCCGGCTCTTCGAGTGAGAGTCGGCTTCCAGAATAGAAACGTAGAGATAGGCTTGGGTAACTTACAGTGGGCGTACAGTGGCGGCGACTAGCGGCAGGTGAAAATGGCGCGGCGGTTTTGACACAACACAATTTATTTTTTTTTACAAACACACAGGCACTTACACTTACAAACTTAAGTGACTCGTCGGGTCAAGCACAAGAAGTAGACTGAATTTGGCAGGTTTTTGGGGGGGCATTTTATACGGAAAAGCAAGGTCACATTAGTTTAACACAGGGAAAAGGTAGGGAATTTTTCAGTGTAAATTTAACACGAAGGTGCGAAAAGGAACCGGGTAAGGGTTTTCGGGTTAACGTTCTCCGTGGGAACCAAGGTCGCGCATCGGAGGTGCGAAATTGTCGGTGAAGGAAAAAAGGTTTGCGGCTGGCCGTTTCTTACAGCATTAACATGATTAGGCTTGAACCAGGATCGAGCTGCTTTCCCTCCTTTAAATTGCTATAATCTTCTGGAATGGCAGACATCTGAGCGCGCCCAAACAATTCCGCTTCCGCATTCTTGACCTCGGCTTGCGATAATTTGCTGAATTCACGATGAGTTTTCTTTTACGAGCGTTACTGATGAAACGTTTGACGTAGCGGGAGGTGTACGTGGTGAGCTGATCAATAGAATCGTTTACGTGTAGAATCGCACCAACCCATCTCGTACAGCGAATTTCGGGATCCTCTGTTTCGTCAATTCCCTGTTTTACATCGGGGAAGGCCGGCCAATTTTGCGGTGATTGATAGAGGAAAGATGGTTCGGTAAAGAAACGTTGTTCCATGAAAATTCTGTGGACGTGACGCCACGGCTGACGTCGTCTGCTGGGTTTGAGCCGTAGGGACCTAACGCCATTGACTACTTTTGGACAGCTCCAATATTTCGCCCATTCGGTTTCCGACGTAAATATTAAACCGATAGTGTGGGGAGTTGATCCATCTCAAAACTGTTGTCGAATTTGACCAAAATGTGGTTTGGTCGAATTTCATTCGAAGTTCGGACTTGACCACTGATGCTAGACGGGCGGCGAGTAATACTCCACACAGCTGAAGTCTGAGCATCGAAACGTATTTCATGGGTGTTACTCTTGCCTTGGCCATAACAAATGACACCTTAACGCCGTCGGGGTTGTCGAAACGGAGATAGGCAATGGCACCAAACGCTGATTCTGATGCGTCAGCAAACAGATGAAGTCCCACACATCGCGCTTTTGCTAGCTCTAGGTTGAAACATCGTGGGACGGAGAGCGGGTTTAGCTTCGGGAGGGAGAAGGCCCAATGTTGCCACTCATCGACGGTCGTCTGGTCTAGTTGATCGTCCAAGCCAACCGATTTTCTGCATACAGCTTGCAGGGTGAGTTTGGCATGCAGCAACACTGGTGAGAGAAAACAAATGGGTCATAGATGCTTGACGTTTCTCGTAGTATTTCACGTTTCGTTTCTCCATCCAGTTTAATACTTGCGCTTACTACAAACGAGTCGCTACCGTAGTCGAGAGAGAGGCCCAACGTCCCTGTATGGGCATTCCATGTAGCGCTAGGTCGATAGACGTAACTGGATTGCCAAGCAACGACAGCAGAACCTTCGGGCATGATGAACCCCACTGGGCGAGCTCGAATCCTCCACGACGTAGACCGTTTGTTACCGTTTCTGCTTGCTGAATAGCTTCTTCGGTAGTTGGGAATGGCGTCAACCAGTTATCCACGTAGAAATGGTCGATTACCTGGTTCGTAACGCCGGCTGCATCAATCCCACCATCTTCGGCTGCTTGACGTAAAACTTGAGCACAAATTGTCGGAGAGCAAATTGCGTCGAAGGGTTGCACGTTCATTTGTAAACGGAAGGCGGTTCCTTTATACCCGGATCGCGATAAAAGAGGCGAAGTGCCGGCCCGTCTTGTGGCCACACATCTTAACGATATCCGCGCTCAACGTTATCGGATGTTGCCGGAAACGAAGCAACAGACCAATTTAATTGGTTAGCAGGTCAGGTCCTTTCAGCAGGGCAGAGTTCTCCGACATTCCCTTGTAGTAAGTGGAGGCATTGAAGACCGGGCGGCATTTTTCAGGTTTCTTCGGATTTATCACCGGATGGTGAGGCAGAAACCAGGTTCGGCCAGCTGGACGATAGTTGACCTCCTTGGCTGAAAGTTTTCGGGCGTGACCAAGGCTGATATACTCGTTGATTGCTGCGGAGTATCTTTACCAAGGTTTTCGTTGGCGTCGACTCTTCGTTCTAGCTTGGGGAAGCGGGCTAGTGTAGACTGGCTGTTATCGGGGAGGTTCGGCTCTTCGTTTTTCCAGAGGAGTCCTGACTCGATTCCGAAGATCGCCTACGAATCTTGTCGTTTCGTGTAGGATCTTGTGTGCACGTAATTCGTCGTCACGACCGGCACCTTGACACCTGCTTGGGCTTCGTAGGTCTCGGTGAGTAGAAAGCGATCAATCGCATTCACAAGATCTTGGTCGGGTGGGGGCGCTAATGAGAGCGAGTTGCACTGCAGTTGTGCAACGGCGGCCGGAGAAATCGGCCCGGCTATACACCATTCAAAGTCTGTTCGGAGACCTCGCGGAGCTCGCTCATTCATCGGATCTCTTTTGATTTCCAGGGTTTCTTGCGGCGCCATATCACACGAGCCGATCAACACGTTCACGGCCACGGAGTTTTGGGCGGGAACCTTCAATCCAGCTAGATGAGGCCAATCCTTGACAAGCTTCTTTAGATCGATGTTTTTTTTTTATTTTCAAGACGGGAACGGAATAACAATTCGGGATGTCGAAAGAACTGCTTTTGCGAAAGAAGAGATTCTGAAGGACACCTTTGTCGTGTGTGCGGTTGGGTCGCGGTCGTGGTACGATCCGATTCTTGAAATTGCTTTCTGCCCTTGAAGTCCCAATTCCTTTGCAAGCGTATTGGTTATCATTGAGATTTGGTTTCTGGGATCCAGCAATCCATATCCAGTCCAGGATCGGCCATTAGCTTCAATTACCATAGGGACGATAGGCAGCAGGGTCGTTTCGTTTTCGTAGCCATAGGAGACCGCACCGTTAAACGGACTCTTTTGAGAAGAGGGTGACGTCGGGCTCGGTCGTGGCATTTTCAGGTACATCCTCGGTGCTCCATGGAAAAGGGGGTGGTGAAGACGTTTACAATTTTCCATTCCACATTCCTTTCCCCTTTTACACTCGGAACTTAGATGGCGGTCGTCGAGACACTGGTAACAGCATCTTTTCTCTTTTATCTGATCGTTCCGTGGGATTTAAGGCCTTAAACTTCTCACAGAGGTAAAGGCGGTGAGCGCCGTCACAGTGTGGGCAGGACGCGATGTTTATGTTTGTGAAGAAGACCGTGGGGGTCGTGGTAGACTTCTTTGGTTTTTCGTTGGACGATTTGTGTACGTTTTCTCGAGTCTTCGGATGACTGCCTGGCTGGGGTGTGGGGTTGACGCCAACATGAACGAAGTATTCCGCCACCGTAACGTCATCGAGCCACGTGTTCAGGTCGAGTATCGTAGCCAATCTATCCTGAATTCGATAGCTCACTTCGGCCCATTTACTGCGTAGGTAAGGCGGTAATTTTCCCACCAATTGAGCCAAAGTGGTGCTACTGTAACGAAACGCCCTGCGAAGCCTCTTCTTGCCCTATTTCGCTTAAGTAGACTAAGACTTTAATCCCTTAACCTTCTTTTACTTTATGCCCTATTAGTTGACCTAGTTAGTAAACTTCTAGAAAATATAACAAGCGGAGAGAGCAAGTCTCGGCACGCCCGCTATAAATAGAAACATTTATGATTTGTCAAAAGTCGCCCAAAACGGCCTAAGCCCGCCGTCGCTAAAAATAGATTTATTTATGTCTGTCGGAAATTGCCCGAAATGGCCCGAAACTGCCCGGCCTATTTTTAATAATCGTCCGAATTCACCCGATACCGCCCGAAATCGTCCGCCTATACCTCTTTACGACGCCCAAAATCGTTCGATACCGTCCGATTTTGCCCGCCTATCCCTTAACATTGTCCCGTATGCCTTTCAAGGGACAATGACTAGCATATAAGAAGTGACACCTCGACTCCCGCGACACCACTGGATGCTGAACACAGCCACACCGGCCATAAACAACGCTGCCCTAACACCGTGGGTCCGAACGAGACATCGGTCACTACTACCCATTCCGAGTCACTGAAGATGACCTCCCCTTGTAACTGGAATATTATTCCATCCCTCACGAAAGCCTCTTGGGAGTGTCCTTGGCTAGGTTTTACCCCCATCAGCGGGCCCAGTAGACCCAGCAGAAGGAGAAGAGCCCCCACTGCCGCCTGCGGCATTTGCCCGTATCGTACCGGTGGCATCCGGGCTCGTGTCGATCGACGCACCTGATCGTCCATCCTTTCATTTCGAGCTTCTTGCGCCTCCCCGTCCAGGGGAATAGTCTTTTCAGTTTCTGCCTCTCGATCACAGACGTCCTTTCCCCCGGAAATTAGGTCACTGCGCTCCATTCTTCCTTCTCCCGCTGCCGTACTTTCTCTGTCTACCACTGTCCATTCGGCCCCTCTGAAAACTTTTTCATTTTCACCACGTGCACCAGTTCTGTTTGTCGACCGTTTGGCCTTCTTACTTCGTAATTTAATTCTGACGCCCGGCGTACCACCACGAATGGTCCCAGCCACCGGTGAAGTTACTTTTCGGCTCTCCCTATCTTCCGGAACGGCTTGTACACTAGTACTTCTTCCCCTGGGCTGAATTCCGGTGTAGCTCTTCGAGTCACGTCATAGTACCGCTTCTGTCGTTCTTGCACCTGTACCATCGTTCTTTTACCATCTTTCTCGCGGCTTCCAAATTCCGGGCCAGTGCATCTGGATCCTCTGAAAGAGGCGTCGCCTGAACTCCCATCACCACATCCGCCGGCAACCGCGCTTCTCTGCCGTAGAGAAGGTAAAACGGTTTTTTTCCGGTCGATTCTTGAACACTAGAGTTGTACGCGAATGTAATATAGGGCAGAATGTCGTCCAGTTAGTGTGTGTGCTGTTTATATACACCGACAGCATATCCCCCAGCGTGTGGTTCAATCTCTCTACCAGGCCGTTCGCCTGGAGATGATAAGGAGTGGTTGTTCTATGGTCCACCTCCATTAGCCGCATGACTTCCTTCGTGAACTCCGCGACGAAACACTTTCCACAGTCCGTAACCACCCCCTCCGGCGCCCCATGCCGTAAGACAATCTCCTCGACAAAGAACTCAGCCGCGTCCCGCGCCGTCGCAGTTGGAATGGCCCTCGTCTCTGCCCACTTGGTGAGATAATCCACCGCAACGATGATGTTCTTCTTGCCCCCCGCTGACGTGGGAAAAGGCCCCAATATGTCCATCCCAACTTTTTCGAAAGGTCTCCCCACGCGAATAATTTCCATGTGTCCCTGAGGTTCTACTGGCGGGTTTTTTCTTGCCTGACACTGTGGACATGCCCGCACGTAATTTAGTACCTGCTGTCGCAAGCGTGGCCAGTAGTATCTTTCCTCGATCCTCCCCATCGTCCTCTTTACCCCTAAGTGCGCGGCCCAACGATCGCCATGGTACGCGTCCAAAATCTCCAACCGTTGATCCGGGGGTACGCATAGACGCAACCTCATTCCTTGTTTACCCAAGGTTCGGCGATGCAATAATCCATTAATCAGCACGAAATTTTTGTAAGCCACATCTGTACTCCTTTCTAGTTGTCTGCGCACCTCCATCCATCCCGGGACTGCCCCTTGCATCTCCCTCGTCCAACGACGCTCCTCCTCCCATGCTGTCGTGTATACTGGTAGCAGGTCCTCTTCATCGTCATTGTCTTCTATTCCATCCATCGGATACCGAGATAGTGCATCGGCGTCCTCATGGAGCCGCCCACTCTTATATACAATTTCGGGCTGATAGTTCTGTATGGACAATGCCCACCGTGCCAATCTGCCCGCCAAATCCTTCTTCGTTGTTAACCAACAAAGGGCGTGGTGGTCCGTCACCACTCTCACCTTTGTCCCCCAGATGTAGCTGTGGAATTTTCTCACCGCCCAAACCAGGGCTAAGCATTCCTTCTCAGTAATGGAATAATTCCTCTCTGTTCGGGATAATAGCCTGCTGGCAAAGGCAACTGGCCTCTCCCCTGTCTCCCCCATCTGTACTAATGCCGCCCCGATCCCGTATTCGCAAGCGTCGGGATGGATTTCAAAGGGCCTTGAGTTATCCGGGCACGCTAACTGCGCATCTCCCATTAGCGCGTTTTTTAGTGACTCGAAGCTTTCCATGGCCTCCGATCCCCATGTAAATGTTTTTTTTCCCCCCACCAGATCGTGCAGTGGTTTGGCGATTTTCGCGAATCCGTCGATGAATCTTCTATAGTACGAACACATGCCGAGAAACGCCCTTATGCTCTTCACTTTCGACGCTCTGGAACCATCCACCGGAGGATGTGGGAAGTCTCAAACTGCCTGTACTTGCTTCGGATCCGGTGAAACCCCATTTTTATCCACAATATGTCCCAACGCCCGTAGTTGTGGCTGGGCGAACGTACATTTTTCCACCTTCACTTTTAGATTTGCCCCTCTCAGACGTCCCAGTACTCCGCGCAACCCTTGTACGTGTTCGTCCAACGACCGAGAGTACACTACAATATCGTCCAGATAAACTAGACACGTTGTCCATCTCAGACCACTTAATACCACGTCCATCATTCTTTGAAAAGTTCCGGGTGCCGAACACAGCCCCATTGCCATCACCTTAAACTGGTATAGCCAATCCGCTGTGACGAACACCGTTTTTGGACGGTCACTTTCCTTAATGGGCACTTGCCAGTATCCTGACTGCAAATCCATGATTGAAAAGAACGCTGCCCCCTCCAATCGTGCCAGAGTCTCCTCTATCCTCGGCAGGGGATACACGTCGCTGATCGTAACTGCATTTAGGCGCCGGTAATCGACGCAAAACCTGCATGTCCCGTCCTTCTTTCGGACCAGGACCACCGCCGCGCCCCATGGGCTGTTCGAAGGTTCGATAACTCCTGCTTTTTCCATTTCCTCGCACTGAGCTTCTATAATGATTCTCTCCTTCCATGCCCGGGCATGCGGTGATTGTCGAATTGGTTTTGCTTCCCCGGTGTCTATTGTATGTTCTGCTGCCGTACACAGTCCTAGTTGGTCTCCGGGCCACGAAAAACAGTCGCCATATTCCACTAACACTTCTCGGATCTTCTCTCTGTCTGTCGGCATTAATTCTTCTCCAATCCTGCTTTCAAATTCGTGCTCCCGAAGCTCTTTCTTCTCTGCCTCTGCTGTCGCGACGGCTACTGGCGTGTCTCCCTCCTTGATTTCGGTCACTGGCTCGAGTATTCCTAACACCGTCCCCTCTTCGATCCATTGTTTGTGGTCCGATAAGTTGGTTATCGCGATCTGTCTGATTGTTCCCATACCGCTAACCAGGACTGTTAGCCACCGAAAAAAGACGAAACGAAAACGAGATGTGGCTAACTCAGTGGCCAAAGGGGCCACGCTGCGATTGTATTACACGACACGAGGTTACAACACAGAAAATTTGGAGTGACAGGTTGCGACTGTCACCTCCGCGAAAACGATTAAGACTGACCTCGTTGCTGCATTTCCCTCCGTCATCGACTACGGCGGAAATGCAGGCGAGGGAAAAAACAAAAGAAGGGCGCTAACGCGACAATTAGCTTTAGGTGATAATGGGGTGGCGGAAGTGTGAGGGAGGGTAACTATTACAAAAAATAAAGGGTTAGTTCAGCCAAGGTCAGACAAGTTCAGACTTGTCTGCCCCTCGGCTATTACAAAACACGCACACACACACACACACACATACAGACATAGAAAAACGAAAATTAAATCATATTTAATTACTTAACGACTTCTGTCGTTAACAGCGGGGCCTGTTACTGATTACAGAAAAAACAATCATGTATCAGTAACATCAGACTCTAATAAACATAATTTAGACACCGGGCGGTGGTATTCTCCAGTAGAAGTCTTGACGTACACCGATCGGACGACTCCATCTGGGCTGGGGATCACTCGGGTCACACGACCAATGGGCCAATGTCCTCTAGGAGAATTCGGGGCCACCACAAGCACGGTATCGTCCACTGCCAAATTCTTCTTATCGAAAAGCCATTTTCGACGGTCAGTGAGCGTGGGCAGGTACTCTTGAAGCCATCGGCGCCAGAAGTGTGTCGTCATGACTTGCATGGCCTCCCAATGTTTTCGAGAATACAGTTTCTCGTCCTCGATGACGTCGTCTTCTGTATTCGGCGAGTTCTGCACTAACAAAAAATGATTAGGCGTAAGTGGTTCGGGATCTCGAGGGTCCACACTGACGTATGTCAGTGGACGTCCGTTCAGCAATGATTCGGCCTGAATCACGAAACCACGTAAAAGCTCTTCGGTAAGCGGACGTGATTCCACAATGGCTTCTAGAGCCACCTTTGCTGATTTGACGAGGCTTTCCCAAACGCCTCCGAAATGTGGCGCTAATGGTGGTGAGAAATGCCACTCAATTTCTTGTTTCACCATTTGTCCGACAATATTCTGCTCCTTAAGACGCTCGATGCCTTGTTGAATTGCTTTGTCTCCAGCAACGATTTGCGTTCCATTGTCGCTATACACGACTGACGGACGACCTCTTCGAGCGGTGAACGAAGCGAAGGCGATCAGAAAGGAAGACAAGTCAAGCGAGGCTGCAACTTCCAAGTGTACCGCTCTAGTGTTGAGGCACGTTATCAGTAAAACATAACGTTTCACTTTGCGGCGAAAAATGGTGATGTTGCAGGGGCCGAAATAGTCCATTCCCACATGGGTGAAAGGACGTTGGAACGGAACAAGACGATGACGCGGAAGCGGGGCCATTAACGGAATGCAGGGAGTAGCTCTATGCCGTTTGCAAGTAAAGCACTTGTGCAGATACCTTTTGATAGCTACTCGTCCTTTGATGATCCAGTATTGAGACCTTATTGAGCTTAGAAGTCTTTCTGGAGATGGGTGGAAGAGTAGATCATGCTCTCTCATGACGATTAAACGCGTGAGTGGATGATCATGGGGCAGGATTTTAGGATGCTTGATGTCGAACGAAAGAGGAGCGTAATTCAAGCGACCTCCTACTCGCAATATTCCTTCCTCATCCAGAAATGGCGATAAAGTTATCAGCGTCGAACTCAGTTTTAAAGGCCTTTTGTCCTTTAAAGCCTCTATTTCCTCAGAATAGATCTCCAATTGTGCCGATTTGATGCAAAAATTGGCAGCGCGCTGAATGCATTTCACACCAATTCGCGAATTGTCACGATTCGACGATTTCAATTTCGAGTTGAAAATAAAACGAAGAACCCATGCAACAATTCGCATCACTAGATCATAGTTGGAATTTCGTTCCAATAATGAGCGGATCCTATTTTCTTCCGCGGGGCCGTAAACGAGCCCAATCCAGTTGGTGGCTGATACCTCTGGATCTTCGACAGAAGGTTCAGGAAGCTTAATAGTTATCGGCCAGGCTTTTTCTTCTTGCTGCAAGAAGGATGGGCCATTTACCCAACGATAATTGTCCATCATCTCATCAGGAAAAAGTCCTCTGCTGCACTCATCAGCTGGATTTTCGGTTCCTGGGACATGTCTCCATTGTGTTGGCTGAGAATGCTCTAAGATTTCAGATATTCGATTAGCGACGAACGTTTGAAAGCGACATGTCTTAGAGGTTATCCACTGAAGGACAGTTTTAGAATCAGACCAATAGATGATTTGATTGAGTGGAATACGTAGTGTCGATTGAATGAACTTCATAAGGCGTAGTGCCACAACTGCTCCTTGGAGTTCTAATTTCGGAACGGTTAACGGACGAAGGGGTGCCACGCGGGACTTTGACGTTACGAAATTTACAGCGACGACATTATTGCGATAGATTACTCGTAGATATACTACAGAGCCAAACCCGACGGTGGATGCATCGCAAAAGGCATGCAGCTGAATATCTTGGATGTCACTGGACGAAGTTAAAGCTCGCGGGATCTTGAATGCTTCGAGCTGGCTAAGATTAGTCGTCCATTTGTTCCACTGGTGTTGAATTAGTTCGGGAACTTGGTCATCCCAGTCAACACCGACAAGCCATAATTCTTGAAGAATTCTTTTGGCGCTGAGGATCACTGGTGATAAAAACCCCAGTGGGTCGTACAAAGTGGACACTGCACTCAAGATCCGACGCTTAGTGCTGGCTTCGACGTCGGTTTTAACATCAAATATGAAGCTGTCGCTTTCGCTGTCATACAAAACGCCTAAGGTTCTCTCCGTAGGTAAATCTTCTAAGTCCAGATTCAGGCGAGGTTGATTACGATCACCTTCTGGAACACGAGACAGTACCCGTCGAGATGAAGAGAGCCATTGGTTCAGATGAAATCCTCCCTTTTTTAGCAACGCTGTGGAATCTTTGACCGCTCGACTAGCCTCCTCTTCAGTGTAAAAAGAATCCAGAAGATTATCTACATAGAAGTTCTTGTAGACTCGTTCAGCGGCTTCAGGAAATTCTTCACGATGTATGTCAGCAATATGTCGAAGCACTTGGGAGCAGATAAAGAGGGATGAAACTGATCCAAAGATTTGCCTCTGCATTTCATATACGGTGGGTTTTTTCCGCGCGCCAGGTGGACGCCACAGGAATCGTAGAGCGGAACGGTCTTCTTCCTTCACGCCAACTTGAAGAAACATTTGCTGGATATCCCCCGATAGGGACACCGGCTTTTCTCTAAAGAGTAGAGGGTTGCACCTATATCGTTGATAAGGTTGGGACCCTTTAACAGCACTTCGTTAAGTGCAACTCCTTGGTACTTGGCCGAAGCATCGAAGACCACCTCACCTTTTCGGTTTCCGAGGATTTACAACTCCATGATGGGGAAGGTACCAATTTCTCCCAAAGGTGCCCTTCAATTCACTCTCTTTGAGAGGCCGTGCGAATCCTTTTGCCACATAGTCATCGATAACGGCTTTGTATCTCTCCGCAAAGTTAGAATTGTGCGAGAATTTGTTTTCGATGGAGAAGAGACGACGCAATGCACTGTTGTAATTGTCGGGTAGTGCGATGTCATCTGAAACCCATGGTAGCCCTACTTCATACCTGGTTCCGTCGAATTGAATGGTTTCGTCGAATTTCTTTCTCGCTAGCGTATCTTCGGCTGATTCTAGCGGTTGAGCTGGAGTTACAATTGGAAAGCTTTCCGTTTCCCACAATTTCTCAACTTGCCGTAAGAGTAGCGATTCCGTCGGTGATTCTTGTACGTGGTAGCAGAGTTTTTGCACCGTCAGCAGTGGTTTGTTTGATCGACAAACCGTTGAATCGTGCTCCTGCGTCCCTAACGTTAGATCGCCAACGCAAGTCCAACCAAATGGCGTCAGTATTCCAAAGGGAGCGTCGGTTCCAACCGGAGGAAGTCTTTCATCGAGACGTAGATGCAACCATTGATTTCCCGCGCCAATCAGGATAGTTGGTTCTCCAACTTCAACCAATTTTACGTCTTTAAGATGAGGGTAACGACTTCGGATCTCCATTAACTCCTTCGGTGGGCATGGTAACTTTAGCTACTGGGTCGGCACAGTAGAAACCTGCTTTAAATCAGCTTCGAAGGACCTATCACGAGCCTTAACAGTCAGACTGACAGTAGTTGACTGAAACTGCGGATCTTGGCCGTGAAACGACCCAAAGGAGACATGCTTTGCATTTCCTTTGCATTTCAGCTGTCTAGCTACATCCTCTCGAATCAAGTTAACGGTCGCTCCTGGATCTAGAAAAGCGAAAGTTTCTATTTCCATCCCGTTTGCTTGAAGTAACACCGGAACGATAGCCAGGGAAGTGTTTATGGCCGTGTCCCTGTTTTTAATGGTCATTGCTCGACCATCCGACGATTTCGATGATGGCTGACTTGCGTTTTTTGCTGTTGAAGCATTCGCGGGATAAACTCGAGGTGCTCCGTGCAATAGAGGGTGGTGGCGTTGACCACAGTTACCAATGTTGCAAACGATTTCGGTAGGGCACTCGGTTCCCCGATGGGTTCCAATCAGACACCTAAAACACAATCGTTTCTCCTTCACCCATTCCACTCTAGCTGTGACGCCTAGATCATTGAATGTGGAACAGGTTTTGATCGAATGTGCGTTATCACAGTAGAGACATTTCTTGATAACGCCTTTCTTCAGCGACGACGAGTTACTTTCCGAAGGATGACCTGGATGTTGATTCTTGACCGGCGGAGATGTGGAAGTGTGAAAAACGACAGGACCTTTACCAAAGAGAGGAGTTGGTTTTGTGGAAGGCTTCGCACTTCCCGATTTCTTCTCCTTCTGTGGGGCTGGAGATCTATGACTAGACGGCCTCGTCATCAATTCACCCATCACCATTTCGTCTATCCATTTTGCGAGATCCTTTAGGGTAGCTCGCGTTGGAGTCATGCGATAGACTTTCACGCCCCAGCTACTTCTCATCCGCGGAGGTAGACGAGAGACGACGTGTTCCAAAGTCATCCCCGATTCCAAATCCTGCTCATAGCCACCGGTCCTCAGAGCATGCATAGCTCCATGAAGCGTTCGGTTGAGCTTGGCAAGTGCCTCTGAATCATCATCTCGGATTGATGGAAGATTCCATAAGAGCCATCAGATGGCTCCGAGCAACCACTTGTGGTTGGCCATACCGCTTCTTCAGTTGTATCAAAGCATCATAATAGGTGGACGGATTGTCCAAATATTCGGCTATGTACGAACGCACTTCTGTAGTAAGCAGCTGCTTTAAGAAAGCATGGCGTTGAGCATCCGATGGTACCACATTATGGATCATATCTCTGAACGACGAGATAAAGGTTGGCCATTCCTTGGGATCACCATTAAATGGTGTGATCTTAACTTGTGGCAATGCGTTCATTAGCCAATTAGGGGTGAATCCCCCTGAAGCTTCCCTTGGTGGAGGTGTGCGATTGTTGATCCAATCATCGCTGCTGAATGATGTCGTTGGAGGGGGTGGTGGATCACCTCTTCCCGATGACTCTAATGGTCCAGGATTATATTGCGCCGCGGGCGGGTCGCCAATTGGCGATACAGGTCGAGGGGTTTCGAATCTGCATCGAATGTCCCTTCTATCCATCGGATGTATTGGCACTGGATCATACGTCTGTGGATACGGATCGTCGCAGCGATATTCATCCACGGTAAAGTAAGATTCTTCATCCACTTGGCTCCGAGTAGCACGACTGCAAGTAGAAGCTGGCAAGTTACGTCGATCATCGAGGTAGTGGTCTACCTGTAGTGATACGTCACGGACACGAATCTCTTTACCTACAATATAACTATAGGCATCTGTCATCGGTTTCTTAGCTTCCCATAATCTTTGATTGTAAAAGAAATGGGCATCTCGCACTTCATCCAAGCGGCTTTGCATTTGAGTCTTCAAATGTTTCAATATGGAGCGACGGCCACGGTTATTGATCATTTCTTCAATTTCGCGACACTGTCGCTCAAGAATAACGACTAATGTGTCTCGTTCGACACGTGCTACTTCAATTGCTCTAAGTCGTTCTTCCGGTGTAAGAACTACTCGCTGGCTGGGATTCGTTGAACCACTTTGGCTGCCAACTCCAGTATCACGTCGATTTGGATGATCCGGAATACCAATATCTGGCATACTAGTTATGCTGCCGTTACGTGACCGTGATGAAGCCATGTCGCTATGCAAATAAGACAAGTTGAAACGATGGAATTCAATTTGACTTCTATATTGTTAAACCAACACGGGAATTAACATACAATATTCAAATGAATTATTTTCTTCAAGGACGTTGGTCAGTTTTTCCGAAAAGCTGACTTGAGGTCACCGTGCGAACGATCTGGGTCCTGGTGTTGCGAATTCTCCAGCTCCTAACGGGTTGTTCTGGTTCAGCAGGTGCAGGGTCCTCAGTCTCTCCAACCTCACTTCTGATTTCACAATCTGCAAGGTTAGGGATGAAGTCGTCCGTCTCCGACATGGAACACCTGGAGGAGTTGGGGGGTCCGGAAGCTGCTCGACTGGTCGCGGACTATATGGCCGATAGAAACGAGGTTTCTTCGGTGACGGCGGAGAAATAAAATCCGCTAGCCGTGGTCCAGTCTTCCAGCGTGCTTGAGTGGATTCAGCTAAAGCTGCTCTCAAAGCTTCCGGAGGTTCTGGTGGTTGGATGTCGATCTCCCTTCCAGTTGCTGGACGGAAGTAATCCAGCCGTATGCGACGCGGAGTTGGATCGGCTGCTTGTAGCTGAGCGATCGGCTCGACTGACGGACGGAATGGGCTGGGCGGATTGATCGACGCTGAGCTTAGGATAAATTCAGCCACCTTTTGGGAAGCTGGAATTTTCGGAAGCAGATCCGGTGTAGGCAACTCTAGATAACTAAAGTTGACAGAAAAACTGTGTGTAATTAAACCTTAAAAGTTTAGTTACGCGGCGCAGGAAGAATGACAGCTTGCATAACTTCGGTTTGTTTCCGCTGAGCGATGAGCCTTGCTGTTGTTTCACTCGCCGTCTCTCGGTAAGCAGGTTCACGATCTTTTATATGCTGGAAGCGATATCTTTCCTGCCGGATGCCTTTGCGGATCAGCTTCTGCTTCAGCTTAGCCGCTGCGGAGTTCTTCTTGCGCGGAATGTTGAAGCTGGTTTACTAAAGTAATCAAATAGCGATTCAATTAGTAAATATCGACGGCCCTGAAAAGGTTTCGACGATAAACAGCACACACCAACGCGAAGATTATTATCAATCGACGGCCCTGTAAAGGTATCGACGATTGAGAATAAACGAGATGGACGAAAAGGTAATTGACAATCGACGGCCCTGTAAAGGTATCGACGATTGAAAATGTACGAGACGGATGAAAATGAAATTCCCAATCGACGGCCCTGTAAAGGTATCGACGATTGAAAATATACTAAACGAACGAAAAGGCAGTTATCAATCGACGGCCCTGTAAAGGTATCGACGATTGAAAAACTGAAGGACGGACGAAAACGAAACGATCAATCGACAGCCCTGTAAAGGTATCGACGATTGAAAGAGTGCACAGACGAAAATGAAAGAATCAATCGACGGCCCTGTAAAGGTTTCGACGATTGAAATGTGCACGGACAAAAACGAAATGATCAATCGACGGCCCTGTAAAGGTATCGACGATTGAACATGTGTGCGCAACGGACAAAAAACGAAATTAACAATCGACGGCCCTGTAAAGGTATCGACGATTGAAAATATGAAAGACGAAATGGAGATGAACAATCGACGGCCCTGTAAAGGTATCGACGATTGAACAAGTAGACGGACGAAAACGAAATTAACAATCGACGGCCCTGTAAAGGTATCGACGATTGCTAATGTAGAAAAACGGACGAAAACGAAAATATCAATCGACGGCCCTGTAAAGGTATCGACGATTGATATATGCACAGACGAAAATGAAAGAATCAATCGACGGCCCTATAAAGGTATCGACGATTGAAATGTGCATGAACGAAATCGAAATGAACAATCGACGGCCCTGTAAAGGTATCGACGATTGAACATGTGTGATGAACACTGAAAATTACCAATCGACGGCCCTGTAAAGGTATCGACGATGGTAAATAGGACGAAAGATGAAACTACTGACAAGAATTGACCAACCACCCTAGGTCGGACAAAACTGCCAGCAAAGAATACTTACGTCCTGTTTTGAAGTGTTCAAATGATGAGCCGGAAGACCCAGGGATGAATCGACGATGGCGAAGATGAACACGAACGATGAAGTTTCCCGGTCGATGCACCAAAATGTTAGCCACCGAAAAAAGACGAAACGAAAACGAGATGTGGCTAACTCAGTGGCCAAAGGGGCCACGATGCGATTGTATTACACGACACGAGGTTACAACACAGAAAATTTGGAGTGACAGGTTGCGACTGTCACCTCCGCGAAAACGATTAAGACTGACCTCGTTGCTGCATTTCCCTCCGTCATCGACTACGGCGGAAATGCAGGCGAGGGAAAAAACAAAAGAAGGGCGCTAACGCGACAATTAGCTTTAGGTGATAATGGGGTGGCGGAAGTGTGAGGGAGGGTAACCTATTACAAAAAATAAAGGGTTAGTTCAGCCAAGGTCAGACAAGTTCAGACTTGTCTGCCCCTCGGCTATTACAAAACACGCACACACACACACACACACACATACAGACATAGAAAAACGAAAATTAAATCATATTTAATTACTTAACGACTTCTGTCGTTAACAGCGGGGCCTGTTACTGATTACAGAAAAAACAATCATGTATCAGTAACATCAGACTCTAATAAACATAATTTAGACACCGGGCGGTGGTATTCTCCAGTAGAAGTCTTGACGTACACCGATCGGACGACTCCATCTGGGCTGGGGATCACTCGGGTCACACGACCAATGGGCCAATGTCCTCTAGGAGAATTCGGGGCCACCACAAGCACGGTATCGTCCACTGCCAAATTCTTCTTATCGAAAAGCCATTTTCGACGGTCAGTGAGCGTGGGCAGGTACTCTTGAAGCCATCGGCGCCAGAAGTGTGTCGTCATGACTTGCATGGCCTCCCAATGTTTTCGAGAATACAGTTTCTCGTCCTCGATGACGTCGTCTTCTGTATTCGGCGAGTTCTGCACTAAAAAAAAATGATTAGGCGTAAGTGGTTCGGGATCTCGAGGGTCCACACTGACGTATGTCAGTGGACGTCCGTTCAGCAATGATTCGGCCTGAATCACGAAACCACGTAAAAGCTCTTCGGTAAGCGGACGTGATTCCACAATGGCTTCTAGAGCCACCTTTGCTGATTTGACGAGGCTTTCCCAAACGCCTCCGAAATGTGGCGCTAATGGTGGTGAGAAATGCCACTCAATTTCTTGTTTCACCATTTGTCCGACAATATTCTGCTCCTTAAGACGCTCGATGCCTTGTTGAATTGCTTTGTCTCCAGCAACGATTTGCGTTCCATTGTCGCTATACACGACTGACGGACGACCTCTTCGAGCGGTGAACGAAGCGAAGGCAATCAGAAAGGAAGACAAGTCAAGCGAGGCTGCAACTTCCAACTGTACCGCTCTAGTGTTGAGGCACGTTATCAGTAAAACATAACGTTTCACTTTGCGGCGGAAAATGGTGATGTTGCAGGGGCCGAAATAGTCCATTCCCACATGGGTGAAAGGACGTTGGAACGGAACAAGACGATGACGCGGAAGCGGGGCCATTAACGGAATGCAGGGAGTAGCTCTATGCCGTTTGCAAGTAAAGCACTTGTGCAGATACCTTTTGATAGCTACTCGTCCTTTGATGATCCAGTATTGAGACCTTATTGAGCTGAGAAGTCTTTCTGGAGATGGGTTGGACAGTAGATCATGCTCTCTCATGACGATTAAACGCGTGAGTGGATGATCATGGGGCAGGATTTTAGGATGCTTGATGTCGAACGAAAGAGGAGCGTAATTCAAGCGACCTCCTACTCGCAATATTCCTTCCTCATCCAGAAATGGCGATAAAGTTATCAGCGTCGAACTCATTTTTAAAGGCCTTTTGTCCTTTAAAGCCTCTATTTCCTCAGAATAGATCTCCAATTGTGCCGATTTGATGCAAAAATTGGCAGCGCGCTGAATGCATTTCACACCAATTCGCGAATTGTCACGATTCGACGATTTCAATTTCGAGTTGAAAATAAAACGAAGAACCCATGCAACAATTCGCATCACTAGATCATAGTTGGAATTTCGTTCCAATAATGAGCGGATCCTATTTTCTTCCGCGGGGCCGTAAACGAGCCCAATCCAGTTGGTGGCTGATACCTCTGGATCTTCGACAGAAGGTTCAGGAAGCTTAGTAGTTATCGGCCAGGCTTTTTCTTCTTGCTGCAAGAAAGATGGGCCATTTACCCAACGATAATTGTCCATCATCTCATCAGGAAAAAGTCCTCTGCTGCACTCATCAGCTGGATTTTCGGTACCTGGGACATGTCTCCATTGCGTTGGCTGAGAATGCTCTAAGATTTCAGATATTCGATTAGCGACGAACGTTTGAAAGCGACATGTCTTAGAGGCTATCCACTGAAGGACAGTTTTAGAATCAGACCAATAGATGATTTGATTGAGTGGAATACGTAGAGTCGATTGAATGAACTTCACAAGGCGTAGTGCCACAACTGCTCCTTGGAGTTCTAATTTCGGAACGGTTAACGGACGAAGGGGTGCCACGCGGGACTTTGACGTTACGAAATTTACAGCGACGACATTATTGCGATAGATTACTCGTAGATATACTACAGAGCCAAACCCGACGGTGGATGCATCGCAAAAGGCATGCAGCTGAATATCTTGGATTTCACTGGACGAAGTTAAAGCTCGCGGGATCTTGAATGCTTCGAGCTGGCTAAGATTAGTCGTCCATTTGTTCCACTGGTGTTGAATTAGTTCGGGAACTTGGTCATCCCAGTCAACACCGACAAGCCATAATTCTTGAAGAATTCTTTTGGCGCTGAGGATAACTGGTGATAAAAACCCCAGTGGGTCGTACAAAGTGGACACTGCACTTAAGATCCGACGCTTAGTGCTGGCTTCGACGTCGGTTTTAACATCAAATATGAAGCTGTCGCTTTCGCTGTCATACAAAACGCCTAAGGTTCTCTCCGTAGGTAAATCTTCTAGATCCAGATTCAGGCGAGGTTGATTACGATCACCTTCTGGAACGCGAGACAGTACCAGTCGAGATGAAGAGAGCCATTGGTTCAGATGAAATCCTCCCTTTTTTAGCAACGCTGTGGAATCTTTGACCGCTCGACTAGCCTCCTCTTCAGTGTAAAAAGAATCCAGAAGATTATCTACATAGAAGTTCTTGTAGACTCGTTCAGCGGCTTCAGGAAATTCTTCACGATGTATGTCAGCAATATGTCGAAGCACTTGGGAGCAGATAAAGGGGGATGAAACTGATCCAAAGATTTGCCTCTGCATTTCATATACGGTGGGTCTTTTTCGCGAGCCAGGTGGACGCCACAGGAATCGTAGAGCGGAACGGTCTTCTTCCTTCACGCCAACTTGAAGAAACATTTGCTGAATATCCCCCGATAGGGACACCGGCTTTTCTCTAAAGAGTAGGAGGGTTGCACCTATATCGTTGATAAGGTTGGGACCCTTTAACAGCACTTCGTTAAGTGCAACTCCTTGGTACTTGGCCGAAGCATCGAAGACCACCCTCACCTTTTCGGGTTTCCGAGGATTTACAACTCCATGATGGGGAAGGTACCAATTTTTCCCAAATGTGCCCTTCAATTCACTCTCTTTGAGAGGCCGTGCGAATCCTTTTGCCACATAGTCATCGATAACGGCTTGGTATCTCTCAGCAAAGTTAGAATTGTGCGAGAATTTGTTTTCGATGGAGAAGAGACGACGCAATGCACTGTTGTAATTGTCGGGTAGTGCGATGTCATCTGAAACCCATGGTAGCCCTACTTCATACCTGGTTCCGTCGAATTGAATGGTTTCGTCGAATTTCTTTCTCGCTAGCGTATCTTCGGCTGATTCTAGCGGTTGAGCTGGAGTTACAATTGGAAAGCTTTCCGTTTCCCACAATTTCTCAACTTGCCGTAAGAGTAGCGATTCCGTCGGTGATTCTTGTACGTGGTAGCAGAGTTTTTGCACCGTCAGCAGTGGTTTGTTTGAACGACAAACCGTTGAATCGTGCTCCTGCGTCCCTAACGTTAGATCGCCAACGCAAGTCCAACCAAATGGCGTCAGTATTCCAAAGGGAGCGTCGGTTCCAACCGGAGGAAGTCTTTCATCGAGACGTAAATGCAACCATTGATTTCCCGCGCCAATCAGGATAGTTGGTTCTCCAACTTCAACCAATTTTACGTCTTTAAGATGAGGGTAACGACTTCGGATCTCCATTAACTCCTTCGGTGGGCATGGTAACTTTAGGTACTGGGTCGGCACAGTAGAAACCTGCTTTAAATCAGCTTCGAAGGACCTATCACGGGCCTTAACAGTCAGACTGACAGTAGTTGACTGAAACTGCGGATCTTGGCCGTGAAACGACCCAAAGGAGACATGCTTTGCATTTCCTTTGCATTTCAGCTGTCTAGCTACATCCTCTCGAATCAAGTTAACGGTCGCTCCTGGATCTAGAAAAGCGAAAGTTTCTATTTCCATCCCGTTTGCTTGAAGTAACACCGGAACGATAGCCAGGGAAGTGTTTATGGCCGTGTCCCTCCCACACAGCACACTGACGTCTTTTATAGGAATTTTATTCGTCCTTACGGCACTACTAGGACTTCTTTGTTCGGTCCTGAAATCCTACAATGACGACTTAAGGACGCTTTTAGCAGGTGTTGATGACCGGCAGAAACTGCTCTAATACACGGATTTTTATGGTCACCAAAGCTCCTATTTTAGCCGTCATTGGGACGACTTTTTGCTCTCTTTTTATGGTCGGAAAAAAAACCACATTACACTTCGCTTCCATCGGATTCGAACACGGGTCTCCCGCATGACTGTCCAGTACTCTACCACATAGGCTATATTCATTCACAATACATTTTCTTTTAGACTGACAAATTATACAGTGATATAATGTTTTATTTCATCATTATAAATCATTTTTAAAATAAAATATAGCATTAGTTAATCTAATTAATTATCTAAGATTCATGTTTATTTTAAAATTTAAATATTTTTTTTTGATTTTTCAGCCCCAAAAAAGAAAAGATATAATTAATAATTCGACACTTTGCGCTCATTGAAAAAATACTAGAAGAGCAACATAATTGTTATGAGTTTTGATAATTTCACTCCCGCATCATAGACAGAGCTTCTTCTTGTTAACTAATCACTACGTATTTAAAAAACTAACTGTAGATTTTTATTTGACGTGGTATACGTTATAAAGTTTAACCCCCCCCCACGCTACACTGTTAATTGGTACAACGTGGCTTTCAAGAAATGGATGTAAAAAGGACGTCCTCCGAGAGACGTGATTTGTTTAAAAAACAAACGTGAGTAAAGCGCGTCTTTATGCCGTCCTTTGGCGGTCCAGTGCTGCACGTCCTAGTAAGACGGATTTAGGATGAGTTACTGCATTAAATTGTTATGTGGGCTGTTTTTAATGGTCATTGCTCGACCATCCGACGATTTTGATGATGGCTGACTTGCGTTTTTTGCTGTTGAAGCATTCGCGGGATAAACTCGAGGTGCTCCGTGCAATAGAGGGTGGTGGCGTTGACCACAGTTACCAATGTTGCAAACGATTTCGGTAGGGCACTCGGTTCCCCGATGGGTTCCAATCAGACACCTAAAACACAATCGTTTCTCCTTCACCCATTCCACTCTAGCTGTGACGTCTAGATCCTTGAATGTGGAACAGGTTTTGATCGAATGTGCGTTATCACAGTAGAGACATTTCTTGATAACGCCTTTCTTCAGCGACGACGAGTTACTTTCCGAAGGATGACCTGGATGTTGATTCTTGACCGGCGGAGATGTGGAAGTGTGAAAAACGACAGGACCTTTACCAAAGAGAGGAGTTGGTTTTGTGGAAGGCTTCGCACTTCCCGATTTCTTCTCCTTCTGTGGGGCTGGAGATCTAGGACTAGACGGCCTCGTCATCAATTCACCCATCACCATTTCGTCTATCCATTTTGCGAGATCCTTTAGGGTAGCTCGCGTTGGAGTCATGCGATAGACTTTCACGCCCCAGCTACTTCTCATCCGCGGAGGTAGACGAGAGACGACGTGTTCCAAAGTCATCCCCGATTCCAAATCCTGCTCATAGCCACCGGTCCTCAGAGCATGCATAGCTCCATGAAGCGTTCGGTTGAGCTTGGCAAGTGCCTCTGAATCATCATCTCGGATTGATGGAAGATTCATAAGAGCCATCAGATGGCTCCGAGCAACCACTTGTGGTTGGCCATACCGCTTCTTCAGTTGTATCAAAGCATCATAATAGGTGGACGGATTGTCCAAATATTCGGCTATGTACGAACGCACTTCTGTAGTAAGCAGCTGCTTTAAGAAAGCATGGCGTTGAGCATCCGATGGTACCACATTATGGATCATATCTCTGAACGACGAGATAAAGGTTGGCCATTCCTTGGGATCACCATTAAATGGTGTGATCTTAACTTGTGGCAATGCGTTCATTAGCCAATTAGGGGTGAATCCCCTGAAGCTTCCCTTGGTGGAGGTGTGCGATTGTTGATCCAATCATCGCTGCTGAACGATGTCGTTGGAGGGGGTGGTGGATCACCTCTTCCCGATGACTCTAATGGTCCAGGATTATATTGCGCCGCGGGCGGGTCGCCAATTGGCGATACAGGTCGAGGGGTTTCGAATCTGCATCGAATGTCCCTTCTATCCATCGGATGTATTGGCACTGGATCATACGTCTGTGGATACGGATCGTCGCAGCGATATTCATCCACGGTAAAGTAAGATTCTTCATCCACTTGGCTCCGAGTAGCACGACTGCAAGTAGAAGCTGGCGAGTTACGTCGATCATCAAGGTAGTGGTCTACCTGTAGTGATACGTCACGGACACGAATCTCTTTACCTACAATATAACTATAGGCATCTGTCATCGGTTTCTTAGCTTCCCATAATCTTTGATTGTAAAAGAAATGGGCATCTCGCACTTCATCCAAGCGGCTTTGCATTTGAGTCTTCAAATGTTTTAATATGGAGCGACGGCCACGGTTATTAATCATTTCTTCAATTTCGCGACACTGTCGCTCAAGAATAACGACTAATGTGTCTCGTTCGACACGTGCTACTTCGATTGCTCTGAGTCGTTCTTCCGGTGTAAGAACTACTCGCTGGCTGGGATTCGTTGAACCACTTTGGCTGCCAACTCCAGTATCACGTCGATTTGGATGATCCGGAATACCAATATCTGGCATACTAGTTATGCTGCCGTTACGTGACCGTGATGAAGCCATGTCGCTAGGTGTCGATGATCAAAAGTGCGCAAAACAGATGAAGTGTATTATCAATCGACGGCCCTGTAAAGGTATCGACGATTGAAAACGGGCGAGACGGACGAAAAGGCACTGAACAATCGACGGCCCTGTAAAGGTATCGACGATTGAATATATGTGCGAGACAGGCGAAAATGGAATTGACAATCGACGGCCCTGTAAAGGTATCGACGATTGAAAATATAGGAGACGGACGAGAACGAAAAAATCAATCGACGGCCCTGTAAAGGTATCGACGATTGAAAGGTGCACAGACAAAAAACGAAATGATCAATCGACGGCCCTGTAAAGGTATCGACGATTGAACATGTGTGCGCGACGGACGAAAACGAAACGATCAATCGACGGCCCTGTAAAGGTTTCGACGATTGAAATGTGCACGGACGAAAAACAAAATGATCAATCGACGGCCCTGTAAAGGTATCGACGATTGCTAATGTAGACGGACGAAACGAAATTAACAATCGACGGCCCTGTAAAGGTATCGAAGATTGAAAATGTAGGCGGACGAAACGAAATTAACAATCGACGGCCCTGTAAAGGTATCGACGATTGCTAGTGTAGACGGACGAAACGAAATTAACAATCGACGGCCCTGTAAAGGTATCGACGATTGCTAATGTAGACGGACGAAACGAAATTAACAATCGACGGCCCTGTAAAGGTATCGACGATTGCTAATGTAGACGGACGAAACGAAATTAACAATCGACGGCCCTGTAAAGGTATCGACGATTGCTAATGTAGAAAAACGGACGAAAACGAAAATATCAATCGACGGCCCTGTAAAGGTATCGACGATTGATATATGCACAGACGAAAATGAAAGAATCAATCGACGGCCCTATAAAGGTATCGACGATTGAAATGTGCATGAACGAAATCGAAATGAACAATCGACGGCCCTGTAAAGGTATCGACGATTGAACATGTGTGATGAACACTGAAAATTACCAATCGACGGCCCTGTAAAGGTATCGACGATGGTAAATAGGACGAAAGATGAAACTACTGACAAGAATTGACCAACCACCCTAGGTCGGACAAAACTGCCAGCAAAGAATACTTACGTCCTGTGTTGAAGTGTTCAAATGATGAGCCGGAAGACCCAGGGATGAATCGACGATGGCGAAGATGAACACGAACGATGAACTTTCCCGGTCGATGCACCAAAATGTTAGCCACCGAAATAAGACGAAACGAAAACGAGATGTGGCTAACTCAGTGGCCAAAGGGGCCACGCTGCGATTGTATTAACACACGACACGAGGTTACAACACAGAAAATTTGGAGTGACAGGTTGCGACTGTCACCTCCGCGAAAACGATTAAGACTGACCTCGTTGCTGCATTTCCCTCCGTCATCGACTACGGCGGAAATGCAGGCGAGGGAAAAAACAAAAGAAGGGCGCTAACGCGACAATTAGCTTTAGGTGATAATGGGGTGGCGGAAGTGTGAGGGAGGGTAACCTATTACAAAAAATAAAGGGTTAGTTCAGCCAAGGTCAGACAAGTTCAGACTTGTCTGCCCCTCGGCTATTACAAAACACGCACACACACACACACACACACATACAGACATAGAAAAACGAAAATTAAATCATATTTAATTACTTAACGACTTCTGTCGTTAACACCCAAGAGGCAGTCAGATTTGCTCTGCCTGTTCCGTGTGTTAACTACGGCCGCTACCACTCTTCCGCCGAGCCCGCTACCACATCTCTTGCAAGCTGCAGAATAAGTACCCCTTAAGTAATCATTAAGTAGCTATTCGACCCTTATTTTATTACGTCTATGCCTTGAAGTTTGAAGTTAATACTATTTAATTGGTTACCCTTAATTATCGTGAACCCCTCTTCTTTAATTTATGAACGTTGTTCAATCCTTTTACGGCAGCGTTGCCAGACGGATTACAATACACGGCTTCATTCTTATTTTACGTGTTGTTTTACGCTCACCGAGTATATGGGACATTGTGAGTAAAGCGCCGCATTAAATTAATCTTTCCGTATTGGAGACAACATGACAACGTCGTGTACTCCTTTACACTGCTATGTAGCTCCAATCCAAATCCACCCAGTTGCAAAGTTGCGACGACTGAACGGAGTGTGGACGAAAACTGCTTTAACGATTCGTAGTCGCTATCTTGAAATGAAGGTAGCTTTAGAAGCGATGAAGAGCAGGTGGTTGTTACGATTCTTGGATATCCGAACTTCCGATGCAGCTATTTCAATGCAAAAGAGTATAATCCAGGGTTGAGTAGGACTTCGCCGAGATTTTTCTGAATTTCGGTTGTCAAGCTTGCACGTGTATAATGCTGACGTTCGGAATCGCTGATAAATTGTGAATCTGAACCTTGAATGACTGGATAAACATAGACCAGTTTATCGGGTTGCCGTCAAACTTCGGTGGTTCAGCTTCAAGCGGTCTCGATGATGAACGAAATGTCGGAGGTGCGTCATGACGATTGACGGCGAATATTCAGGCGTCAGGGGAATAAACCGTTGGTTGCAGATCAGGAACTGGTCTTTGAAGCGGGAACGTTTGTTGCGTAAATCGGTTGTAGGCGGGTAACGAAGGCGGGTAACGACGACATCGTGGTTGTTGGATGTGACGGCGGACGCGCGCTCGAGTTGATTTGCTGAGCTACCCGATAGAATATATTTGTTGGTACGTAGCTTGAGGCGTTGACGTTCAAGTTAGGGATCGACTGGTCAGACATAAACGGCTGTTGGGACGCAGCCGGCCAGTATTGAGAGCGTGGTTGAGTTGACGTTGCCGGCCTGTACGGCATACGGAATTCTGAAACAGGCGTAGCAGGTGGATGAAATGGGACGTTAGATGTTTTCCAGACATCTGTTTTATCAAACACGGACGTTTCGATTTCATCCGTATCTTTTGTATCTGCTAATTCGTCTGCGGGTATTTTACGTCTGCCTGCGAGGGGCAGACAAGTCTGAACTTGTCTGACCTTGGCTGAACTAACCCTTTGTTTTTTGTAATAGGTTACCCTCCCTTACACTTCCGTCACCCGATTTACACCTAAAGCTAATTGTCGCGTTAGCGCCCTTCTTTTGTTTTTTCCCTCGCCTGCATTTCCGCCATAGTCGATGACGGAGGAAAATACAGCAACGAGGCCAGTCTTTATCGTTTTTCGTGGTGGTAACAGTCGCAACCTGTCGCCCCAAATTTTCCCGTGTTGTAACCTCGTGTCGTGTGTTAAATACATCGCAACGTGGCCCTTTTCGGCCACTGAGTTAGCCACATTTCCTTTCGACTCTTTTTCCGGTGGCTTACATTTTGGTGCATCGACCGGGAAACTTCATCGTCGTGTTCAGCTTCGCCATCGTCGATTCAACCCTGGGTCTTCCGGCTCATCAATTGAACACTTCAACAGAGGACGTAAGTATTCTTTGCTGGCAGTTTTGTCCGACCTATGGTGGTTGGTCAATTCTTGTCAGTAGTTTCATCTTTCGTCCTATTTACCATCGTCGACGATACCTTTTCAGGGCCGTCGATTGGTAATTTTCGGTGTTCATCACACATGTTCAATCGTCGATACCTTTACTGGGCCGTCGATTGTTCATTTCGTTTTCGTTTATGCACATTTCAATCGTCGATACCTTTATAGGGCCGACGATTGATTCCTTCGTTTTCGTCTGTGCATATATCAATCATCGAAACCTTTACAGGGCCGTCGATTGTTAATATCGTTTCGTCCGTTTACATTATCAATCGTCGATACCTTTACAGCGCCGCCGATTGTTCATCTCGTTTTCGTCTTTCTATTTTTCAATCGTCGATACCTTTACAGAGCCGTCGATTGTTAATTTCGTTTTCGTCCGTCGTGCACTCATGTTCAATCGTCGATACCTTTACAGGGCTGTCGATTGACCATTTCGTTTTCGTCCGTGCACATTTCAATCGTCGATACCTTTACAGGGCCGTCGATTGATTCTTTCATTTTCGTCCGTCTCGCCCGTTTTCAATCGTCGATACCTTTACAGGGCCTTCGATTGATAACTGCCTTTTCGTCCGTCTCGTATATTTTCAATCGTCGATACCTTTACAGGGCCGTCGATTGATAATACACTTCATCTGTTTTGTGCACTCTTGATCACCGACACCTTCCGAAATGGCTCCACCACGGTTACGTAACGTCAGCATAACTATGGCTCTTATGAATCTTCCATTAATCCCAGATGATGATTCAGAGGCACACGCCAAGCTCAACCACACGCTTCATGGAGCTGTGCATGCCCTGAGGACCAGTGGCTATGAACAAGTGCAGAAAAAAAGCTAGGCGGCAGCTAACTTCCAGCTTGGCAAGAAGAGCTGGTTAGCTTGCCATTGCTTGCCATCCGCTAAGTTTGTTTTGCACCACAACCCACCAGAGAATAAGAAACATGTGGGCAAGGAGGAAATTCCATAGGTGGAATCTAGGTTGAAAAACGTTTTCTTGAATTAAAGGTATAAAATAAACAGTTTACGGCAATTTATCCTTAATTTTGATTCGCTTATTCCTTTAATTTGTGTCGGTTTGGCTAAAATAATACAACAGAAGCAAGAAAGGCTTTGTTTTCGTCATTTTTTTATTAGAATAAACCATGTGTTGCAACTCACATATAATAATGCGATGAAACCGCGAAACAAAAAAGGCACAAAAAAGGAAAAGATGGGACATCTGCGATCCCACTGCGAAAAAAAAGCTATAGAGGCATAAAAAACAGCCTTACAAAAAGAAGCGAAAGCTGGCACTCTGGCCTACAATATCTACGATTCGGGTAAAAATTCAAATTGACTTGGGTTGGCAAGTATTTCCTCTAAAGGCCCAAACCTGGCTCTATGGTCCTAGACAGCTCTTCGTTGAGGACTTCATCCTCATTTACGTCGGGGTGTTGTCTCATCTTTCTCTTGCTAGTGTTGGTGTGGCATCCAAGTAGGCGATGTCCCACTGCAGCATGGACAGTGGCTTCTTCCATAACTGATCCGTCATGCCATGTTGACCAACGACTTGTAATGAAACCTATTTAAAAAATGAAATAAAATTTTGTTGACAATGAAAAACAAAAACCAAGCTCCTACCTGTAATAGCATTCAATATATCTTCGGGAAATTTTTTCTTTGGCATTGTTCCAGGCTTGGTTGGGCACACTTTTCCTGTGCGGGAATATTCAGCAAGCTCGGCCGGGGAATAGAAGGCATCTAAGATTGTTGCAACCGTGTTGTTTAAATCCTTTTTCGGTTTTTCCAAGCCGCACCGCAATCAAAATTCTCCGCATTGAGGCACGTGTTACTGAAATGTTTGCGTGGAAGGGAACCTATTATGTAGAAATTGTAGAACCATTCCATTAAATAATTAGTCACTTTCCATAATCAACAATAATTTACCGTGGATTACTTCCGCGTGGACTGCTACTGGCCGACGCAGACATCCGCGTTGGGGTGCTTGAAAAATGCGATGATGGCTGCTGGCTTACTATTGCCTGAAGTTTTCCCATATTCTCCTCAAAACCTAGAAAAACATAAACGAAGTGTTACCACGCTAAAAAAAGGCTGAAATAGCAATGATACTTACTTGATACGAGTTGAATCATGAGGTAATCTGATTGCTTCCTTTTTTCCATGGTCTCCAACTTTTCGCGCAGCTCCATCGCTTCACTTTCACGGTCGGCTAGTTGGATCGCCATCTGATCAAGCTCTTCTTCCAACGCAGAGATTTTGGTTTGATAAGCCTAAATGGTAGTATTACCTTTTTTTATCAGCTGTTCTTCCAGCTCGCGAATTTTTGCCTTCAGATCTTCGTTTTCCTAAAATTAAATAACTGCATTAAATTGAGTTTCAGTTTTACAAAATAATATACTTTTTCAAAATTAGAACGCCTATTAAAGCTCTGCTCTTGTTGTGACGAATAAGAAAGCTGTCGACGGCTTCGGCTTGGAACTCTATCTTTAGTGTGTAAGTGATCCACAGCTAGTTTGTCCAACTCTACTTTCTTCTGTCGTAGGAAGTCTTTGTCATCGGTGGGAGAATATAGAAAATTTTTAATAAAACACACTCTGAAAAACTTGTGAGGATAGAGACAATGCTTAAAAAACAATTTCAAGATATGCTAATTAATTGTTAAACAGTCTTTTTCTAGGCTAGATACTAATCAGACTTACCTGAAAAGCAAATTGGAACACAAGCTCGGTGATCACAGCCCTCAATATTGTAAAGATCCGCCGACCTAATCAAATTGAAACGATACAATTTAACATTTGGCTTTTATTGCTCGTATCTTGCAGCCGTTGCCCTGTTTTGACCCTAAAATTTGTTGCCCCCAATTACCCACTTTCTACTTTTATTACTCTAACGGTAAAGCCAGCCTTCTTCCGCTTGACCTTATATTTTTTGACCCGAATAACCTCACTTGAATTTAAATTACTGTCTATTTCGCCATATAAAAAACGGACAAACTTCACTTGAAGGCAGTCGTAGTCGCAGTTGAGTCGGCAGTCGGCAGGCAGGAAACCAGTCTGTCAGTCTCCTCCTGAATCATCTCTCAGTCCTAAACCTTTTCCCTTTTTCCGCTGTATTTTTGTAATACCCTTGGTGTCAAGACTTAAATAAACATTTTGCATCCAAAATTGTTTCATCTGGTGGCAGCGAGGACGAACCCGCCGACCGAAGCCTTGGCCGTTACGGACGCGCTACCAAAACACCTTACTACAGCAGCTCTCCGCCGAAGATGGCTGAAATAGAATAAAAATATTCTGTCACTGACATCAAAGAAAAACCATTGAAGAAAAATATTAGGGCATTATGGTTGCAAAAATTGAAGAAACTAAGAAACTATGTAAGTAAAACACTGAAAATTAAAACATCTTGACCTGTTTTTTCGCCTGCTATTGTCGCAAACCAAGTCACCATTGAGAAAGCCTTTTCCCACCCGGAAAGACACGAAGACAAGGAAGATAACCAAAACGAAAACAACAAATTCGCGGATGCATTAAGCCTCGCTTACACTAGAGGTTTTTTAAGGTTTTAAGCTTTTAATTTTAAGATGTTAGAGTCTTAAGCTTTTAAGTTTCTGCCTTACACTAACAATTTTTCGAAGTTTAACAGCTTAACAACTCAAAAGTTTAATATTTTAAATATCAAACTTGGTTTGATATTTGAGCTTTTAAGTTGTTAAACTTTTGGGAAAGTTTAAGCACGGTTTAAGCTCTAGCCAATAGGAATTTAGGATTGGTGCCACCACAAAGGTTCTTACATTAACAGTTTGATTTCTTTCACATTTTTTGTCTGCACGGTGTAGTATAGATTAGTATTACTACATATATCGTAATATTATGTATATATACAGTACCCACCAAACGATTAGGTACACCCTCTCTTTTTCAATGCATTCTTATGGCACTACGTGTCTCAGTCAAACTTAAATATCTTTTTAACCGTTATAGCTGGAATTTTTTTTCTTACTTCTTCCATCAGGAGAAAAGACGCGCTACAAATTGAGAGAAAACCATGATTGCCTGCTTGCGCCACTAGGGCGATAATGTTTTCTCGTGAAAATTTGGGTGACCCAACTTCGAGGTATAGGGAAGTATTTTTTAATTTTGTCGAATTAGAAAACATTCATCACCTTTCAATAGAATAAAGCATGGTACATCTTTTAGCATAAAAACGGATTTTTATCTTTTTTGAAAGTATTTTATTTAAATTTTAGAAAACGCCGGTTTTAACATGGGGCTTATGGGGGAAAAGGGTATGTACTTAATCAAGTGAACGATACTTTATCGCACTAGGGGTTACTCCTACAATTTTTTCATGTACATAAAATTTGTATCGCGTCTTTTCTCCTGATAGAAAAAGTAAGAAAAAAATTCTAGCTCCTAAAAAAACTGAGCTCCGCGCTCCTAGACGTTTGCGTCACCACCTTTTTTTTCATATTCATTTGTTAGCCACCGAAATAAAACGCGAACGAAGACGGGATGTGGCTAACTCAGTGGCCGAAAAAGGCCACGCTGCGATCTGTATTTAACACACGACACGAGGTTACAATACAGAAAATTTGGAGTGACAGGTTGCGAATGTCACCTCCGCGAAAACGATTAAGACTGACCTCGTTGCTGCATTTTCCTCCGTCATCGACTACGGTGGAAATGCAGGCGAGGGAAAAAACAAAAGAAGGGCGCTAACGCGACAATTACCTTTAGGTGTTAATGGGGTGGCGGAAGTGTGAGGGAGGGTAAGCTATTACAAAAAACAAAGGGTTAGTTCAGCCACGGTCAGACAAGTTCAGACTTGTCTGCCCCTCGGCTATAACAAAACACGCACACACACACACACACACACATACAAAACTGAAAATTAAATCACATTTAATTACTAACGACTTCTGTCGTTAACAGCGGGGCCTGTTACTGATTACAGAAAAAACAATTGTACATTAGTAACATCAGACTCTAATAAACATAATTTAGACACCGGGCGGTGGTATTCTCCAGTAGAGGTCTTGACGCACACCGATCGGACGACTCCATCTGGGTTTGGGTTGAGTCGGGTTTCACGACCAATGGGCCAATGTCCTCTAGGAGAATTCGGGGCAACCACAAGCACGGTATCGTCAACTGCCAAATTCTTCTTATCGAAAAGCCATTTTCGACGGTCAGGGAGCATTGGCAGGTACTCTTGAAGCCATCGGTACCAGAAGTGTGTCGTCATGACTTGCATAGCCTCCCAATGTTTTCAAGAATACAATTTCTCGTCCTCGATGACGTCGTCTTCTGTATTTGGCGAGTTCTGCACTAACAAAAAATGATTAGGCGTAAGTGGTTCAGGATCTCGGGGGTCCACACTGACGTATGTCAGGGGACGTTCGTTCAGCAATGATTCGGCCTGAATCACGAAACCACGTAAAAGCTCTTCGGTAAGCGGACGTGATTCCACAATGACTTCTAGAGCAACCTTTGCTGATTGGACGAGGCTTTCCCAAACGCCTCCGAAATGTGGCGCTAATGGTGGTGAGAAATGCCACTCAATTTCTTGTTTCACCATTTGTTCGACGATATTCTTCTTCTTGAGACGCTCGATGCCTTGTTGAATTGCTTTGTCCCCCGCAACAATCTGCGTTTCATTGTCGCTATACACGACTGACGGACGACCTCTTCGAGCAGTGAACGAAGCAAAGGCGATCAGAAAAGAAGACAAGTCAAGCGAGGCTGCAACTTCCAAGTGTACCGCTCTAGTGTTGAGGCACGTTATCAGTAGGCGAAAAATGGTGATGTTGCAGGGGCCGAAATAGTCCATTCCCACATGGGTGAAAGAACGTTGGAACGGAATAAGACGATGACGCGGAAGCGGGGCCATTAAAGGAATGCAGGGAGTAGCTCTATGCCGTTTGCAAGTAAAGCATTTGTGCAGATACCTTTTGATAGTTACTCGTCCTTTGATGATCCAGTATTTATTATTGATATATATCCAGTATACCTTATTGAGCTGAGCAGTCTTTCTGGAGATGGATGGAACAGTAGATCATGCTCTCTCATGACGATTAAACGCGTTAGTGGATTATTTTGGGGCAGGATTTTAGGATACTTGATGTCGAACGAAAGAGGAGCGTAATTCAAGCGACCTCCTACTCGCAATATTCCTTCCTCATCCAGAAATGGCGATCAGTTATCAGTTATCAGCGTCGAACTCAATTTTAAAGGCTTTTTGTCCTTTAAAGCCTCTATTTCATCAGAATAGGTCTCCAATTGTGCCGATTTGATGCAAAAATTGACAGCGCGCTGGATGCATTTCACACCAATTTGCGAATTGTCACGATTCTACGATTCCAACTTCGAGTTGGAAATAAAACGAAGAACCCATGCAATAATTCGCATCACAAGATCATATTTGGAATTTCGTTCCAATAATGAGCGGATCCTATTGTCTTCAGCGGGGCCGTAAACGAGCCCAATCCAGTTGATGGCTGATACCTCTGGATCTTCGACAGAAGGTTCAGGAAGCTTAATGGTTATCGGCCAGGCTTTTTCTTCTTGCTGCAACAAGGCTGGACCATTTACCCAACGATAGTTGTCCATCATCTCATCAGGAAAAAGTCCTCTGCTGCACTCATCAGCTGGATTTTTGGTACCTGGGACATGTCTCCATTGCGTTGGCTGAGGATGCTCTAAGATTTCGGATGTTCGATTTGCGACGAACGTCTGAAAGCGACATGTCTTTGAGGCTATCCACTAAAGGACAGTTTTAGAATCAGACCAATAGATGATTTGATTGACTGGAAAACGTAGGGTCGATTGAATGAACTTCACAAGGCGTAGTGCCACAACTGCTCCTTGGAGTTCTAATTTCGGAACGGTTAGCGGACGAAGGGGTGCTACTTGGGACTTTGACGTTACGAAATTTACGGTGACGATATTATTGCGGTAGACTACTCGTAGGTATACTACAGAGCCAAACCCGACGGTGGATGCATCGCAAAAGGCATGCAACTGAATGTCTTGGATGTAACTGGACGAAGCTTAAGCTCGCGGAATCTTGAACGCTTCGAGCTGGCTAAGATTAGTAGTCCATTTGTTCCACTTGTGTTGAATTACTTCGAGAACTTGGTCATCCCAGTCAACACCAACACGCCACAATTCTTGTAGAATTCTTTTAGCGCTGAGGGTCACTGGTGATAAAAACCCCAGTGGGTCATACAAAGTGGACACTGCACTCAAGATCCGACGTTTAGTGCTCGCTTTGACGTCACTTTTAACATAAGTGATACCTTACAAAATGCCTAAGGTTCTCTCCGTAGGTTAATCTTCTAGATCCAAATTTAGGCGAGGTTGATTACTTCTGGAACACGACGTCGAGATGAAGAGAGCCATTGGTTCAGATGAAATCCTCCCCTTTTGAACAATGCTGTAGAGTCTTTAACCGCTCGACTAGTCTCCTCTTTGGTGTAAAAAGAATCCAGAAGGTTGTCTACATAGAAGTTCTTGTAGATTCGTTCAGCGGCTTCAGGAAATTCTTCACGATGTAGGCCAGCGATATGTCGAAGCACTTGGGAGCAGATAAAAGGGGGTGAAACCGATCCAAAGATTTGTCGCTGCATTTCATATACGGTTGGTCTTTTTCGAGAGCCAGGTGGACGCCACAGGAATCGTAGAGCGGAACGGTCTTCTTTCTTCACGCCAACTTGAAGAAACATTTGCTGAATTACCCCAGATAGGGCCACCGGTTTTTCTCTAAAAAGTAGAAGGTAAGCACCTATTTCGTTGATAAGGTTGGGACCCTTTAACAGCACTTCGTTGAGTGCAACCCCTTGGTACTTGGCCGAAGCATTGAAGGCCACCCACACCTTTTCGGGTTTCCGAGGATTTACAACTCAATGATGGGGTAGGTACCAATTTCTCCCAAAGGTGCCTTTCAATTCACTTTCTTTGAGAGGCCTTGCGAATCCTTTTGCCACATAGTCATCGATAACGGCTTTGTATCTCTACGCAAAGTTAGAATTGTGCGAGAATTTGTTTTCGATGGCGAAGAGACGACGCAATGCACTATTGTAATTATCAGGTAGTGCGATATCCTCTGAAACCCAGGGTACCCCTTCTTCGTACCTGGTTCCATCGAATTGAAAAGTTTTATCAAATTTCTCTCTCGCTAGTTTGTCCTCGGCTGATTCTAGCGGTTGAGCTGGAGTTACAATTGGAAAGCTTTCCGAATCCCAAAATTTTTTAACTTGCCGTAAAAGTAGCGATTCCGTCGGTGATTGATTCTTGTACGTGGTAGCAGAGTTTTTGCACCGGCAGCAGTGGTTTGTTTGAACGACAAACCATTGAAGCATGCTGCTGCGCCCCTAATGTTAGATCGCCAACGCAAGTCCAACCAAATTGCGTTAGTATACCAAAGGGAGCTTCGGTTCCAACCGGACGAAGTCTTTCATCGAGACGTAAATGTAGCCATTGGTTTCCAGCTCCAATTAGGATAGTTGGTTCTCCAACGTCAACCAATTTTACCTCTTTGAGATGCGGGTAACGGCTTCGGATCTCCATTAACTCCTTCGGTGGGCATGGTAACTTTTGGTACTGGGTCGGCACAGTAGAAACGACCCAAAGGATACATGCTTTGCATTTCCTTTGCATTTCAGCTGTCCAGCTACATCCTCTCGAATCAAGTTAACGGTCGCTCCTGGATCAAGAAAAGCGAAAGTTTCTATTTCCATCCCGTTAGCTTGAAGTAACACCGGAACGATAGCTAGGGATGTGTTTATGGCCCTCTTTTTAATGGTCATTGCTCGACTATCTGACGATTTTGATGATGGCTGAATTGCGTTTTTTGCTGTTGAAGTATTCGCGGGATAAACTCGAGGTGCTCCGTGCAATAGAGGGTGGTGTCGTTGACCACAGTTACCAATATTGCAAACGATTTCGGTGGGGCACTCAGTTCCCCGATGGGTTCCAATCAAACACCTAAAACACAATCGTTTCTCCTTCACCCATTCCACTCTAGCTGTGACGTCTAGATCCTTGAATGTGGAACAAGGTTTTGATCGAATATGCGGTATCACAGTAGAGACATTTCTTGATAACGCCTTTCTTCAGCGACAACGAGTTATTTTCAGAGGGATAACCTGGCTGTTGATTCTTGACCGGCGGAGATGTGGAGGTGTGAAAAACGACAGGACCTTTACCAAAGAGAGGAGTTGGTTTTGTGGAAGGCTTAGCACTTCCCGCTTTCTTTTCCTTCTGTGGGGCTGGTGATCTATGACTAGACGGCCTTGTCATTCATTCACCCATCACCATCTCGTCTATCCATTTTGCGAGATCCTTTAGTGAAGCTCGTGTTGGAGTCATGCGATAGACTTTCACGCCCCAGCTACTTCTCATCCGAGGAGGTAAACGAGAGAGGACGTGTTCCAAAGTCATTCCCGATTCCAAGGTACGGAAATTTTAGCTTGCCTCCTTTTTTTTCTAAGAGCGGCTATCTTGCCGCAAGCTGTTTTTTATGAATGTATACCATGTGCCACCTTTGGTCCAGCCATCGGGACTCTATAGGAAACCTTTAACTGGAAATTAGCAATCTGATTCATGGAAGCGGGAATCCTAGCTTGCAGCAAGGTGTTATTTTGGTTGTGTAAATTTTTTTTATTTTTAATATATTGAATATTGATATATTATATACTGCTTTGTCAATACTTAATGTTACTTGATGAATAAAAATTATAATTTTTTACTTGTTTTTTTACGTTTTCTTTTTTTAGTCAATAAAAAAGGTAAAATACTAAGAGGTAATGAAATAGCAGGAAAACAGCGTGTTTATTTCTCAATGTGTTTCAAAATTGTTTACAAGGGCAGTAAGGGCATAAGTATGAGTTAGTGAATTATTTAAAGCTACAACGCACTTTGAAACAATTTCTTTTGGATCGCAAGCAGTCAAGCTGCTATCGACACCTACAAGTTTAACAGTATGCCCAGGGAAAGAGGAAAATTCAATTGTACCAATTTTTTTGGGAACGTAGTCATATTTTGATAGTAACCCCATTTTTTTTGCCCATTATAAATGATCGCCCCCCAATAGAAATCGCATCTATTAGTACAATGGCATTAATCGCTAAAAAATACCCATCTTTTAGTAACACGCAGTAATTAATTCTTTTCGGGGATTTTGTGTAGCTCATTGTCGTGAATATTGAATTAGAATTCTGCACTTGAAACCTTGAATAAAATCGACACCGATTAAATTTAGCAAAATCCATATGGGAAGGCCAGGTGTTCGCAAGAACGGACCATAGGGCGTTTTTTTCGGTAATGTCTAAGTCCCGGTCCTCTAGGGTACCCAAAAGTTTAATAGTTCTTTCGTTGACAACGATTTTTTTTCTATAAGCTCTTCTCTAGTATCTACTGGCAAATGAAGAAGCTCTATTAAAAGACTCGATACTGTGGGAGGGATAATGGCATCTGTTGACTTCAAAAGAGTGACGACTTCGTCTCGTACAGCATGCTTCAAACGATAGGTATGTGCCATTTGCTCTGCCTGTGACTGAGTCCCATTACAAAGAGTAAGAAGTTGCCCGTTGAACCATTCAGGAATAAATGTCGATGTTGTCCATAGACAACCCCAATCAAGAACTGATTGGGGTAAATGAACAAGAAAATGGATATTTATTCCAACGTGCTCCACCCCATATAATAGCTCCATATCAGTGACGAATTTCTTAAAAAGAACTTCAACGTTTTTCACGTCTTTCACTGAAATCCGTTCTTGTAACAACCCATAAAGACCATACATTAAGTTCGAAAAATGCTCAAAATATTCATCGACTAGTAATTCTTCAAGAATTTGAAAATAATAAAGGCCGATTGCACGGAACATGGATGCTTTCCAGTTTGGAATGTCGACATTCCAGGCATAATGACATCGATGATCATCGATGTCCTTAGTAGATCGCGTGATTTCATAGGAAGGTTTGATTTTGTTGAGGCTAGCATTCACGATTCCTATCATGTTGCCAATGAACCATGGTTTCTTACGGTAAGGTTTACCGAACCAAAGGCTTATCATTAGCTTAATAACGCCTTGGCAACAGGAATGCATGTATTCGGGAACACAAGCCTTAAGGCCCGTTCACACTAGAGCCTTTTCGGCTAGCCGAAAGCCGAAAGACGAAAACCGAAATTTCGTTTTCGTCTCGAATCATTCAGACTACAAATTATTTCGTCTCATTCAGTCGTCTGCTGTCAGAATCACAGCAGATGACGTCATTCTGACAGCAGACGACTGTTCAGTTTTCTGTGCAGTTTGATTGGCTGTTCAGTTTTCGGCTTCGTTTTTCGTCTTTCCGTCGGTTTTCGGCGCCGAAAAGTTTGGAAAGTTTCAACTTTGGAAAGACGATTTTTGTTTTCGTTTCTGCTCACTTTTCTGCTCGTTTTTTCGTCTTTCGGCTATTTTTGAGCCGAAAAGGCTCTAGTGTGAACGGGCCTTTAACGAAGTCAAAGTTTGGCAGGTTTTGAAACGGTGTAGGTCCTTCAATTCCCTTTACACGCTTTCCTACCTTAAGAGTATTGGCCGCATCAGTAAGATGTTGGGCTAGGGTTCTTAGGCGGGGAATAAATTCCATAGACGGCAGAGGGTAAACGCGGACATTTCCCTTATTTCTAGGTACTCTAATTCCAGGCATCAAACAAAAATTACACCCGAATTCCCCGTTAAACTGCGTAGTATTCCAAACCAATGGCCTTGCCACCGTGTTAGTAGAAATTACCAACACACGAAGTTTGTACCTTTTTCCACTAACGAGGAATTCTTGGGCTTCCAAATTTTTTAGGTCCGTGATTGTGTCATCAAAAAATGCTTCAGCCGGTGGATTTTTATTTCCGTATCAGAGGGCAAAAAGAATCACGTAGTTTCGTCGGATTTTATACGGCGCCTCGTTAATAATGCCCATAAGTGGCCGAAATCCAAATTTACTGACCTATAAAAAATAAAATTTTTGTAAATGGTAGGGCCTATCTTGCTCATAAGACACTAATTAATAAAAGGTAATATACTTTAAAACAACGGGCACCATCCGTATTGATCTGTATGGTCACCGTATCCCCGTCAATTAATCCTTTTTCACGCATATCGCGATAAAGGCCACCGGAATTAACGTCACTTCTAATTTCAGGATCGACACTGCTCCATTCTGTCAGTGATGACAGTCCATGGTGCGCAATGAAATAAACCAGTTGCTGCTCGATCGGCAATCGTAGAATGTAGCATTGTCTATTCAATGTTCGTAGCTGCTTATGGCCACAAGGTTGCATTTCATTGGGAAGCCCGTTTGTAGTTACTAAAACCTTTTGACAAAGTTTATGTTTACAGACATAAATCTTCTCGATTTGGGTCTTAAGATGGCTGTATTTTGACAGTGGACGATGTGTGCTTTGTAAACGTTTGTATGTTGCACCAGTTGCAAGTAGGGATCGGCCCCGATTGGCTCTAATCAGGTTTCCCGCCCCGCCCCGCCCCGGAAAAAGGCATTCGGGGCTGAATCGGTTTGGCATTTCGTCAGCCAGGGCGGGGCGGGGCAAAACCCGAGGTAAACCCGATTACCCCGACGCCATTTGCAAAAATGGCGGATTGAGGCGCGATATTTAAAAAAAGGGCGAAATTTGCTGGCCTAAGGGGTTTGTGATCGGGGCAATCGGGGCGAGTAACCCGATTACCGTAATGATAATCGATTTTTATGCATCGATTAAGTTTTCACGTGGATCGATTAATAACAATCGGGGTTGCATCCCCGATTATAAACCCCGATTAAACCCCGATTGAAATCGGGGTTCGAAAATTTCTGCCCCGAACCCCGAACGCCCCTCCCCGCGCCCCGAATAGCAAAACCCGATTGGCAAAAAAGCACCCCGATTTAGGTCGGGGCCGATCCCTAGTTGCAAGTGTTAAAATATTTAAATGGTGTTGTAAAGCAGTTTTGGTCAGACCACCTCGGATATAAAAAGCAACGCTAAGTAAAGGTTAATAAACTGATGGTTCCAGTTTAAACCCGTGCTCCTAAATAAAATTAAAGAACCCTGTGTGAATGAAGAATAAGCACGAACACAGCTATAAGCTTGTGGAAACTTGAATAATATTGCACACATCAGTGATAAAACAATCATTATCATTTGGTTCATTAGCATGCAGGAAACAATGTTCATCATCCTCATCCAGTTCAGATAAATTATTGGACCCTGACATCACAGTGTGGGCCTCTACGGCCTCTGACAGCTCGACAGATTTATCTTCTTCAGGTAAAACAGACACATCCAACAGGTTTACCTGTATACAAATTATTGAAAGAAATTATAGAAACTAATCGAATTTGCAAACATTGTTAGGGCTGTACCTGGACCGAATTTTCAGTTGTATTCATGACTAAACGTACGTTGACTGTGACAGATTGACAAATTTTTTCTAACTCTTCGTCGGCTAGCCTTATAGCCTTCATTTTGTTTGTCCATCTTGATGACCCCCTCACACTGTTGTTAGCCATGTGTATTTTCTCACGAGCCTAGAAAAAATACAAAAAAAACATTGCACAATCCACTAATCAAAACAGTAACTTTTTTTGAACGTTTGTTTATTATATTGTTTTAGTCTTGGCACATTTCAATAACCAAACAGCGCGACATTGCCAGAAAAAAGGAATGTTCTCTTAAACAAAAATTTGAAATATTCAAAGATTTCAAACTCTGATTCATACGTTACTGCCTTACTAAGAAGCATTTACTTAAATAATTTTAATAATTAATAACAGTAATAATTTTTTGATATTCAAAAAAATAATTTCCGTAAAAAAAAGTAAATAAAAATCTTCTTTTTTTCTAATACTAGAAATTCATCTCTTTGGCAACGTCGAAAGGGTTTATGGTGCCAAAATTACTCTCCATACAAGTCTCTAGAGAGCAATTTCAAGCGTGCCGGTTATGTGTATTTGCTAAAATAGCCCAGTGAACGAAGGGAAATAGCTATTTTCTGAATATTTTAACAGTTGATGACCTTTCCTGTGAGCCTCAAACACAAAGCATTAATCTGTAGGGTAAGTACAAATGTTATTTAGACTTACCTGTAGTTATATCTTTTCTGAAAATCTATCGTTATAGTTTTGGTAGTTATTATTCTTCAAATTGTTTCACAATACAGGTTATAATGGCTAAAGCCACCTCTGTCCAAAATGTATATTCCCTAATGGTTTTGTTTGATTTTGCTGAGCAACCACCTGGTATTGCTTCAGTGTCTGCAATTTTCAAACCAACACTCTGCGAAAATGAAAAGGATATCCTGGCTCTTTTGTCATTGTGGATTGAGAGTAAGAGGCAAGTGGTAGTTAGGTAAGTTGTTTAAACTTTTTTAATTTCAAAGTTCTTACTGAAGAGTAACATACCTTGTTTTTCTGATAGGTGGCCAAAGGGTGATTCATCACATTGGAACCTTAAGTCGTATCTCAACAATATTGAAACAATTTTGGATGCAAAATTTTTATTTAAGTCTTGACACCAAGGGTATTACAAAAATACAGCGGCAAAAAGGAAAAGGTTTAGAACTGAGAGATGATTCGGGAGGAGACTGACAGACTGGTTTCCTGCCTGCCGACTCAACTGCGACTACGACTGCCTTCAAGTGAAGTTTGTCCGTTTTTTATATGGCAAAATAGACAGTAATTTAAAGTCAAGTGAGGTTAGTCGGGTCAAAAAATATAACGTCAAGCGGAAGAAGGCTGGCTTTACCGTTAGAGTAATAAAAGTAGAAAGTGGGTCATTGGGGGCAACAAATTTTAGGGTCAAAACAATGCAACGGCTGCAAGATACGAGCAATAAAAGCCAAATGTTTAATTGTATCGTTTCAATTTGGTTAGGTTGGCGGATCTTTACATGGCTCTCCGTCGAAATAGTATTGCGTCTCGCAATCTCTTTTCTCAAGATAGTAATACATACCGTTGAAGAGAGGAAAAATAAGACAGGGATATTCGAGGAGCTTCATCGTGTTGGTAGCTTTCTCAGATGGAATGAGAAAAATTTCTTATTTGGAACGAAATACAGCGAAGGAGAAAAGATACAACATTAAACAAGTAGGGACGCAGACGTCTCTGAGCGCGGAGCTCGGTGTGGCGTGTTCCGTTGAAGGAAATACGTACACCTTTGAGCACGAAGCTCGATAAAACAAACCTGAAGTAAAGTGTCTAAGCCTAGACGGTCCTCGAAATCAGATTTAAAACAACAAAATAATGTGTTAACGACAAAAGTCGTTAGTAATTAAATGTGATTTAATTTTCAGTTTTGTATGTGTGTGTGTGTGTGTACGTGTTTTGTTATAGCCGAGGGGCAGACAAGTCTGAACTTGTTTGACCTTGGCTGAACTAACCCTTTGTTTTTGTAATAGCTTACCCTCGCTCACACTTCCGCCACCCCATTAACACCTAAAGCTAATTGTCGCGTTAGCGCCCTTCTTTTGTTTTTTCCCTCGCCTGCATTTCCGCCGTAGTCGATGACGGAGGAAAATGCAGCAACGAGGTCAGTCTTACTCGTTTTCGCGGAGATGACAGTCGCAACCTGTCACTCCAAATTTTCTGTGTTGTAACCTCGTGTCGTGTGTTAAATACCGATCGCAGCGTGGCCTTTTTCGGCCACTGAGTTAGCCACATCCCGTCTTCGTTCGCGTTTTATTTCGGTGGCTAACATTTTGGTGCATCGACCGGGAAACTTCGTCGTCGTGTTTATCTTCGCCATCGTCGATTCATCCCTGGGTCTTCCGGCTCATCATTTGAACACTTCAACACAGGACGTAAGTATTCTTTGCTGGCAGTTTTGTCCGACCTAGGGTGGTTGGTCAATTCTTGTCAGTAGTTTCATCATTCGTCCTATTTACCATCGTCGATCCCTTTTCAGGGCCGTCGATTGATATTTTCGTTTTCGTCCGTTTTTCATATTAGCAATCGTCGATACCTTTACAGGGCCGTCGATTGTTCATTTCGATTTCGTTTATGCACATATCAATCGTTGATACCTATAGAGGGCCGTCGATTGATTCTTTCGTTTTCGTCTGTGCATATATCAATCGTCGATACATTTACAGGGCCGTCGATTGATATTTTCGTTTTCGTCCGTTTTTCATATTAGCAATCGTCGATACCTTTACAGGGCCGTCGATTGTTAATTTCGTTTCGTCCGTCTATATTATCAATCGTCGATACCTTTACAGGGCCGTCGATTGTTCATTTCGATTTCGTCTTTCTACATTAGCAATCGTCGATAGCTTTACAGGGCCGTCGATTGTTAATCTCGTTTCGTCCGTCTACATTATCAATCGTCGATACCTTTACAGGGCCGTCGATTGATTCTTTCATTTTCATCTGTGCACCTTTCAATCGTCGATACCTTTACAGGGCCGTCGATTGATCTTTTCGTTTTCGTCCGTCTCCTATATTTTCAATCGTCGATACCTTTACAGGGCTGTCGATTGTCAATTCCATTTTCGCCCGTCTCGCACATATATTCAATCATCGATACCTTTACAGGGCCGTCGATTGTTCAGTGCCTTTACGTCCGTCTTGCCCGTTTTCAATTGTCGATACCTTTACAGGGCCGTCGATTGATAATACATTTCATCTGTTTTGTGCACTCTTGATCATCGACACCTTCCGAAATGGCTCCACCACGGTCACGTAACGGCAGCATAACCAGTATGCCAGATATCGGTATACCGGATCATCCGAATTGACGTGATACTGGAGTTGGCAGCCAAAGTGGTTCAACAGAGTCCAGCCATCGAGTAGTTCTTACACCGGAAAAACGACTCAGAGCAATAGAGATAGCACGTGTCGAACGAGACACATTAGTCGTTATTCTAGAGCGACTGTGTTGCGAAATTGAAGAAATGGTTCAGAACCGTGGCCGTCGCTCCATATTGAAATATTTGAAGACGCAAATGCAAAGCCGCTTGGATGAAGTGCGAGATGCCCATTTCTTGTATAATCAAAGATTATGGGAAGCCAAGGATCCGATGACAGATGCCTATAATTATATTGTAGGTAAAGAGATTCGCGTCCGAGGCGTATCGCAACAGGTAGATCACTACCTTAATGATCGACGTAACTTACCAGCTTCTACTTCCAGTCGTGCTACTCGGAGCCAAGTTGATGAAGAATCTTTCTTCGCCGTGGATGAATATCGCTGCGACGATCCGTATCCCCAGACGTATGATCCAGTGCCAAGACATCCGATGGATAAAATGGATATTCGATGCAGATTCGATACTTCTCGACCAGTATCGCCAATTGGTAAGCCATCAGCTGCGGAATATAATTCTAGAACATTAGAATCATCGGGAAGAGGTGGTCAACCACCCCCTCTAACGACATCGTTCAGCAGCGATGATTGGATCAACAAGCACACACCTCCACCAAGGGAAGCTTCAGCGGGATTCAACCCTAATTGGCTAATGAACGCATTGCCACAAATCAAAATAACACCATTCAATGGTGATCCAAAGGAATGGCCAACCTTTATCTCGTCGTTCAGGGACATAATCCATAATGTGGTACCATCGGATGCCCGACGCCATGCTTTCTTAAAGCAGCTGCTTACTACAGAAGTGCGTTTGTACATAGCCGAATATTTGGACAATCCGTCCACTTATTATGATGCTTTGATACAACTAAAGAAGCGGTATGGCCAACCACAAGTGGTTGCTCGGAGCCATCTGATGGCTCTTATGAATCTTCCATCAATCCGAGATGATGATTCAGAGGCACTCACCAAGCTCAACCGAACGCTTCATGGAGCTATGCATGCTCTGAGGACAGGTGGCTATGAGCAAGATTTGGAATCGGGAATGACTTTGGAACACGTCGTCTCTCGATTACCTCCGCGGATGAGAAGTAGCTGGGGTGTGAAAGTCTATCGCATGACTCCAATACGAGCTACACTAAAGGGTCTCGCAAAATGGATAGACGAAATGGTGATGGATGAATTGATGCCAAGGCCGTCTAGTCATAGATCACCAGCCCCACAGAAAGAAAAGAAAGCGGGAAGTGCTAAGCCTTCCACAAAACCAACTCCTCTCTTTGGTAAAGGTCCTGTCGTTTTTCACACCTCCACATCTACGCCGGTCAAGAATCAACAGCCAGGTTATCCCTCTGAAAATAACTCGTTGTCGCTGAAGAAAGGCGTTATCAAGAAATGTCTCTACTGTGATAACGCACATTCGATCAAAACCTGTTCCACATTCAAGGATCTAGACGTCACAGCTAGAGTGGAATGGGTGAAGGAGAAACGATTGTGTTTTAGGTGTCTGATTGGAACCCATCGGGGAACTGAGTGCTCCACCGAAATCGTTTGCAATATTGGTAACTGTGGTCAACGACACCACCCTCTATTGCACGGAGCACCTCGAGTTTAGGCTCGTGATAGGTCCTTCGAAGCTGATTTAAAGCAGTTTTCTACTGTGCCGACCCAGTACCAAAAGTTACCATGCCCACCGAAGGAGTTAATGGAGATCCGAAGCCCTTACCCGCATCTCAAAGACGTAAAATTGGTTGACGTTGGAGAACCAACTATCCTAATTGGAGCTGGAAACCAATGGCTACATTTACGTCTCGATGAAAGACTTCGTCCGGTTGGAACCGACGCTCCCTTTGGTATACTAACGCCATTTGGTTGGACTTGCGTTGGCGATCTAACATTAGGGGCGCAGCAGCATGCTTCAATGGTTTGTCGTTCAAACAAACCACTGCTGCCGGTGCAAAAACTCTGCTACCACGTACAAGAATCAATCACCGACGGAATCGCTACTTTTACGGCAAGTTAAAAAATTTTTGGGATTCGGAAAGCTTTCCAATTGTAACTCCAGCTCAACCGCTAGAATCAGCCGAGGACAAACTAGCGAGAGAGAAATTTGATAAAACTTTTCAATTCGATGGAACCAGGTACGAAGAAGGGGTACCCTGGGTTTCAGAGGATATCGCACTACCTGATAATTACAATAGTGCATTGCGTCGTCTCTTCGCCATCGAAAACAAATTCTCGCACAATTCTTACTTTGCGTAGAGATACAAAGCCGTTATCGATGACTATGTGGCAAAAGGATTCGCAAGGCCTCTCAAAGAAAGTGAATTAAAAGGCACCTTTGGGAGAAATTGGTACCTACCCCATCATGAAGTTGTAAATCCTCGGAAACCCGAAAAGGTGAGGGTGGCCTTCAATGCTTCGGCCAAGTACCAAGGGGTTGCACTCAACGAAGTGCTGTTAAAGGGTCCCAACCTTATCAACGAAATAGGTGCTTACCTTCTACTTTTTAGAGAAAACCCGATGGCCCTATCTGGGGATATTCAGCAAATGTTTCTTCAAGTTGGCGTGAAGAAAGAAGACCGTTCCGCTCTACGATTCCTGTGGCGTCCACCTGGCTCTCGAAAAAGACCCACCGTAAATGCAGCGACAAATCTTTGGATCGGTTTCATCCCCTTTTATCTGCTCCCAAGTGCTTCGACATATCGCTGGCCTACATCGTGAAGAATTTCCTGAGGCCGCTGAACGAATCTACAAGAACTTCTATGTAGATAACCTTCTGGATTCTTTTTACACCAAAGAGGAGGCTAGTCGAGCGGTTAAAGACTCTACAGCATTGTTCAAAAGGGGAGGATTTCATCTGAACCAATGGCTCTCTTCATCTCGACGGCGTGTTCCAGAAGTAATCAACCTCGCCTTAATTTGGATCTAGAAGATTTACCTACGGAGAGAACCTTAAGCATTTTGTATGACAGCGAAAAAGACAGCTTCATTTTTGATGTTAAAAGCGACGTCAAAGCGAGTACTAAACGTCGGATCTTGAGTGCAGTGTCCACTTTGTATGACCCACTGGGGTTTTTGTCACCCGTGACCCTCAGCGCCAAAAGAATTCTACAAGAATTGTGGCGTGTCGGTGTTGACTGGGATGACCAAGTTCTCGAAGTAATTCAACACAAGTGGAACAAATGGACTACTAATCTTAGCCAGCTCGAAGCATTCAAGATTCCACGAGCTTAAGCTTCGTCCAGTTACATCCAAGACATTCAGCTGCATGCCTTTTGCGATGCATCCACCGTCGGGTTTGGCTCTGTAGTATACCTACGAGTAGTCTACCGCAATAATATCGTCACCGTTAATTTCGTAACGTCAAAGTCCCATGTGGCACCCCTTCGGCCGCTAACCGTTCCGAAACTAGAACTCCAAGGAGCAGTTGTGGCACTACGCCTTGTGAAGTTCATTCAATCGACCCTACGTTTTTCAATCAATCAAATCATCTATTGGTCTGATTCTAAAACTGTCCTTCAGTGGATAGCCTCAAAGACATGTCGCTTTCAGACGTTCGTCGCAAATCGAACATCCGAAATCTTAGAGCATCCTCAGCCAACGCAATGGAGACATGTCCCAGGTACCAAAAATCCAGCTGATGAGTGCAGCAGAGGACTTTTTCCTGATGAGATGATGGACAACTATCGTTGGGTAAATGGTCCAGCCTTGTTGCAGCAAGAAGAAAAAGCCTGGCCGATAACCATTAAGCTTCCTGAACCTTCTGTCGAAGATCCAGAGGTATCAGCCATCAACTGGATTGGGCTCGTTTACGGCCCCGCTGAAGACAATAGGATCCGCTCATTATTGGAACAAAATTCCAAATATGATCTTGTGATGCGAATTGTTGCATGGGTTCTTCGTTTTATTTCCATCTCGAAGTTGGAATCGTAGAATCGTGACAATTTGCGAATTGGTGTGAAATGCATTCAGCGCGCTGCTAGTTATTGCATCAAATCGGCACCATTGGAGACCTATTCTGATGAAATAGAGGCTTTAAAGGACAAAAAGCCTTAAAAATTGAGTTCGACGCTGATAACTTTACCGTCATTTCTGGACGAGCAAGAAATATTGCGAGTAGGAGGTCGCTTGAATTACGCCCCTCTGTCGTTCGACATCAAGCATCCCAAAATCCTGCCCCACGATCATCCACTCACGCGTTTAATCGTCATGAGAGAGCATGATCTACTGTTCCATCCATTTCCAGAAAGACTACTCAGCTCGATAAGGTCTCAATATTGGATCATCAAAGGACGAGTAGCTATCAAAAGATATCTGCACAAGTGCTTTACTTGCAAATGGCAAAGAGCTACTCCCTGCATTCCTTTAATGGCCCCGCTCCCGCGTCATCGTCTTGTTCCGTTCCAACCTCCTTTCACCCATGTAGGATTGGACTATTTCGGCCCCTGCAACATCACCATTTATCGCCGCAAAGTAAAACGTTATGTTTTACTGATAACGTGTCTCAACACTAGGGCGGTACACTTGGAAGTTGCAGCCCCACTTGACTTGTCGTCTTTTCTGATCGCCTTTGCTTCGTTCACCGCTCGAAGAGGTCGTCCGTCAGTCTTGTATAGCGACAATGGAACGCAAATTGTTGCTGGAGACAAAGCAATTCAACAAGGCATCGAGCGTCTCAAGGAGCAAAATATCGTCGGACAAATGGTTAAACAAGAAATCGAGTGGCATTTCTCACCACCACTGGCGCCACATTACGGAGGAGTTTGGGAAAGTGTCGTAAAATCAGCAAAGGTTGCTCTGGAAGCCATTGTTGAATCGCGTCCGCTTACCGAAGAGCTTTTACGCGGTTTCGTGATTCAGGCCGAATCATTGCTGAATGGACGTCCACTGACCTACGTCAGCGTGGACCCTCGAGATCCCGAACCACTTACCCCGAATCATTGTTTGTTAGTACAGAGCTCGCCAAACACAGAAGACGACACCATCGAGGACGAGAAATTGTATTCTCGAAACATTGGGAGCCCATGCAAGTCATGACGACACACTTCTGGCGCCGATGGCTTCAAGTGTACCTGCCCACGCTCACTGACCGTCGAAAATGGCTCTTCGATAAGAAGAACTTGGCAGTGGACGATACCGTGCTTGTGGTGGCCCCGAATTCTCCTAGAGGACTTTTGCAAATTGGTCGTGTAACCCGAATGATCCCCAGTCCAGATGGAGTCGTCCGATCGATGTACGTCAAGACCTCTACTGGAGAATACCACCGCCGAGTGTCTAAATTATGTTTATTAGAGTCGGATGTTACTGATGTATAATTGTTTTTTCTGTAATCAGTAACAGGCCTCGCTGTTAACGACAGAAGTCGTTAGTGATTAAATGTTATGTAATTTTCTTTTTTTCTGCGCGTGTATGTGTGTGTGTGTGTATGTGTAAATTTGCGTTATAGCCGAGGGGCAGACAAGTCTGAACTTGTCTGACCTTGGCTGAACTAACCCTTTGTTTTTTGTAATAGGTTACCCTCCCTTACACTTCCGCCACCCCATTTACACCTAAAGCTTATTGTTGCGTTAGCGCCCTTCTTTTGTTTTTTCCCTCGCCTGCACTTCCGCTGTAGTCAATGACGGAGGAAAATGCAGCAACGAGGACAGTCTTTATCGTTTTCGTGGTGGTAACAGTCGCAACCTGTCGCCCCAAATTTTCCCGTGTTGTAACCTTGTGTAGTGTGTTAAATACATCGCAGCGTGGCCCTTTTCGGCCACTGAGTTAGCCACATTTCGTTTCGACTCTTTTTCGGTGGCTATCAGTCCTTCTTTACGCGCTGCTGCAACCCGATTTTCTTCTACCTTTCTGGCGGCTTCAAACTGCATCTTGCCAATTTCGAACTGCTTCCAACGTTCTTCCTTTTGAGCTTTCCTGGTAATCTCTAGCCGCTGCATACGTTCATCCTCTTTGGCTTTTTGTAAGACTTCGGCTTTTTCTTGTTGAATCCTTAGTTGCGTTTCCTTTTCGAACCGCTCGGCCTTCTGAAGTTTACGGCATGTCGATGAGGTTGATGAACGGTTGGAAACACTACTGCGGCTGGAACCTGCAACTGATCTTTCTCGGGCCTGTAGGGAGTCGATGTAGTTGGCCATGTCAGTTACGCCTTGAATGTTTAATGGAAATATCGAATCCCCAGCGGGTTTCTCTGTCCAGATCTTCGGCGTCGAACTTGCAGACCACGTGGCGACGGTGAATTCTTTCAACGATGCCGTATGCAAGAACCAGGCTTATTCGCTCAATCACGATTGTTCCAACATCTTCTGCATTCGGACGGCAAGGAGAGCATAATTGAGTGCCATCGTGTGGATTCTCTTGGCCTGAGTAGGTGCTGTTTTAGCTAAGCGGGAGCGTTGGTCCTTTGCCATTCTTCCAATTCTTCCTTCGGTTCTTCTTCTTGAATAGCTTCGAGGGGGAAGGCGTCGTTGGCCATGCTTGAATGGCAACGGATGACGTACGGAATCAGTTTACGCAACGTGTTACGTGATCTGCCACGCGGGACTGATTTTCGAGTATGCACTTTAGACGTTATTTAAAGGCACGAGGTTGTCGACAAGACGGGTACAAGCTAAGGTTTTCGACAATCAAGTTATGAGGACAGTACTTCGTGCGTAGACGATTCAAGGTGCTATGGGGGCGAGCACATGTGAACGTAAATCTTCTAATTAGGTTATGTTCTAAAAGTAACGCTTCATTGTAGATCATCTTGATAAAAGACAACGTCAGCATGAGTTTTGTGCTGTAGCGTAAACAATGTGGACGATACAGAGCGATAAGACGACTACAAATTACGGATCAATTCGTTAGGATTCACGTTTCCCGGTCGATGCACCAAAATGTTAGCGATACGTACTGACTTTCATACTGTAGATAATTTTCGCACTCTGTATTATTTTACGGACACGTTAGCTCAATACTGATATTTTACAAGTTACAATACTGTAACTGGCGAATTCTTGTCTCTAATTGCTGTCGCGGAAGGTGATCTTCCATTGTCGTTGCGTCGTCTACGTTCCCCTGCCTCCGTTCTCGCCTATGGCACAAAACCGTTTGCGATGAAGCCTCTTCTAACTATTTTGGAGCTGTAGGATTCGGAATAATAATTATTCAAAATCAATGATGCTTTCTTATTCCAAGTTGTTGTACCGGGGTGGTCTGCCGGTAACGATAACTTTACTTTTCAATTATTCAATGTTACACCTTATGAAAAGTATATTTTTCTATTACGTTCACTAACGTAATAACGTGATTATAATTCTTTATAATCTTGTACAACATATGTTGTACGGATTAACTGCTACTGCCAACTCGTGGTCAGACGTAGATTCAATAATTTCAGTTGGATTCCTGTAAGAACGAGTTGTATTTGTTTGTGAATAATGGCAAATGAAGCTCTATGTGGTATTGAATAATTACAAGCTGTAATGGCAATTGTATTGTATTGGTTTAGTCAAAAGTAATTACCCCTTGTGAGTGTTTTTAGAACAGTTTCTGGCAAAATGAACCGTTGTTCCGTACAAATAGCATTTCCCTTCTTCTTTTGCCGTCATCTGTTTCCCTCCTCGAGAGTAGCCTCCACGTCTTCTTGGAGCATGTACTTCTCGATAGCCTCCAGACGGTCCAGCTCCAGAATCATTGTGTTGTGGATTGCCCTTGAATCGTTTTGCCTGTGCAGCTGAACGTTCCATGGCCAGTTCACGGCCGCATTCGCGTTTGTAATCCATCTTGTCCTGATCCTCTAATACTTTGGCCAAATCATTGTCCAAGTATTCTCCCTTCTTCCTTCTGCTATATTTAACAGCTATCGGTCGACCATGTTTCTTCCAAACTTGGAGAGGAAAAGTTGTTTGCGTGATTCCTCATCTGCCTTTCTGAGCTGTGCTAGTGCATTTTTTGCTGCCGTTTTGGTATTTCCTTCTTCCACGGTTGCGATCACTGCCACTGCTTCAAGTATTTTGTTTTGTAAATTAATCATAATCTTCCCCAATGTTTCCGATTGCCATAAGAAAGCAAAGTAGGGAGGAAACTATTAGCTACGAATTCTGTTTGTTTGGCTAACAAAAATATTCTTAATAATAGATTTGTTGTGGTAGCGTGTATGTGTGTCAGTTTATTCATTCGTGACTGGCATACGATTGAATTAGTTCGCGCCTTGGTGACCTGACTGTCAACAGACAACTGTGTTTGAGCCCATGACTGTAAACATGCGGCTTAGTTACTGACTGTTAACAGGCAACTGTGTTGGAGCTCATGACTTCCCACATGCAGCTCAGTTCCTGACTGTCAACAGGCAACTATGTTCGAATTCATGACTTTCAACACGCGGCTTCGCCCATGACTATAAACACGCAGCTGTAACAATTCGCCAACGACGAGGAGTTCAACTTCTCCTCAACCAACGAACCAGTCCTTAGAGGTCATTTGGTTCAAGACTATACACATGCATTGGTTTATTGGTTTGTGGCCAATTAGTTTGTTAAAGGCTCATGACTTTCATGCGGCTAGCGGTGAAACGTGGTGTTGGGAGTTTGGCCGATTCTGACACACACACACGAACGTCATACACTCGCGTCCAAATTATTATACCTTGAAATAATTTATAAACCTTTTTGTACCTCTTTTAACTCGTTATTGCTGTCTGGAACACCTTCGGTGAATCCAAGTAGCTTTGCTCGGCATGCTGCTAAATCCTCTTTTGATGGTGTCTCCCAGTCGTCTTCGAAAAATGGTGTTGCCATTGTGACACTTGGTGGTGTTGATGATCCGCGTCGGAATCTGACATAAAAAGTGTCACTAATTGGAAAAACTATGAGTTTTTCTATTAATTATGTGAAAAACTTTTTTGAGTTTCATGTGCGGAAAATTATGTGTTTTCTGAGCTAGGCTTCGCTTGTGAATGGTTCGGCTGCAGCAGTATGTGTGTTCACTGCTGCCGGATAATCAAATACTTCGTATTGATTAATTGGTCGTATTGGATAATCAAATACTTCGTATTGATTAATTGATCGTATTGGATAATCAAATACTTCGTATTGATTATCGAATGGTTTACGAACCATATGCACTCCATAGAAAAATGTTTACTTAGCCTCTATATGGAGAAACGAACTTCTTTACGTAAAAAATTAGTAATCATAACTTTTATTTAGATTTCATCCGCGATGTACGGTTGTAGTGCTCAATCTGGATATTTTTTGCTCTTCTTGCTCGTTTTCGAGGATGTCAGCTTTCTGTTGCCATTCAGGTGCAAATGATCGGCGGTGTTCTGTCAAAGCATCACGTACTAGCCTGTTAAAAATCATTTGTCGGTAAAGCTGCACCTGAGCGAGGAGCGTTCTTAAAAAGAAGTATTGATTTTATGAATTGGTTTGCGTCGAATGAACCTTTTCTCCATGATCCATCGATGAGCTTTTTTATGCTGCTAATAGCTTCTTCGGCGAATCCATTTGATTGTGGATAATGAGGGGCAGAATTTTCGATTGAAAGGCCCCAGTCTTTTGCAAAATTTTTAAAGTCTACGACATTGAATTGGGCCCGATATCACACCAGCATAAGACAAGTGTTCCTGGTCCTCGAATGAAAAAATCACGAACTGCGTCGGCGACTCGACGGGCTGTTGTATTTTTATTCGGTAAGGGAATGACTCCTGGTCAATCGCAGTATTGGTCAGGAATGTTAAGGAAATCGCGTCCGTTGATTGTAGCTATATCTGAATGTAGCTGTTCAAATGGCCGTGTTGTTGCTTCATGTTGAATAAGCGGCTCGTGGGGAAGCGATGGAAATTTTCCGGTGCATGATTGGCATATTTTAGCGGCGTTCATGATGTCATTGTCCATTCCAGATCAATACACCGATAATCATGCCCGCTGTCTCAACTTTGTGGCACCTTGGTGCATGTTGATTAAATCTTGGAGTAACACTTTACGGCATTCGGCTGGAATCACGATTCTGGTTCCTGCTACAATCACCCCTTCCATTTTGTCTATCACCAACTGGGATCTTATATTTCAAACCGGACGTAAAGAGACAGATAAATTGCATTTGTCATTTGGGAAACCGTTGAAGATGGTTTCTGATTTCGTTTTCGTTCTCCTGATTTTTTTAAACTGTAGGGTCTAAAAATGGTATAATAAAAAATTATTGTGCGAATCCCCATTTTTTAAAAGGCCAAAAACGGTGGGGTTGAATGGACCCCTTTTTATTTTGAATTGAATAATCTGTCAATCTTTTACTATACAATTAATAAAAATCATTTTTTATATTATAGTACTAAATTCTAAATAAAAATTTCACTTTATGTGTAAAAAGTGACAGCCCTACTAAAACAGTGACGTTTGTATAATGTAAAAATGACATGCAATATTCGAAAGTGAATTTAAATTTATTGCGTATCTAAAACCTTACATATGTATTGCTATTGCCCTGCAAAGAACGTTCTTTGCCTTCGTTCATTTTACTACTTTTTTAAATGTACTAAACATGTGCAAATCTGTACTTCTGTTTTCATAAGAATGCGTTCACGTTGAATACATTCACGGAAGTATATTCTACTAACGTCAATTCTGATGAGTGCCATGCACGTTATTTAAAAATATGCTAAGGATGTTGCTAATCTAGGTCTTATTAACGCACAAATTTTAATCTTGTATACACCTACATTATATTTTACACCTATAATAGTCGTGATAAAACCTATGAATAATTGTCTAATTACGAAACCAGCTTATTCCAGAATAAAAATTGTTTATTTTTCCGGATACGACACGACACGAACGGAAATTTATAATAAATTAGACCGCTTCTTCATCATTCTGCTTAGCCGCAGCAGCTTTTGCTATTTTCTTCTTTAGTTGGTCGGTGGCCCTAACGAAGAATGAACTTGTGGCCGCCTCCAGTTGCTCAATGGTTGCATCCTTATGCTGTGCATTAGATTTAACACCAGCTACAATAAAATAATTTACAACTTGTAAAATTGTTGGTAACAAAATAGTGTTTCAATTATTTTTATACTTACTAGAAACAGCCTTAAGAATAGAGGTGTGTTTCAAGAAAATTTCTTTTTTTCGCCCTTCTTCTGCCCAAGCATGTTGCACAATGCTCTGCATTCAACTGTGGTAATGGTGTCCCAAGCTCTTTGGACGGCGTCTGAAATCGTACATCCATCGATAGATTTCACCAGCTTTACCTTAAATAAAAATAATGATTAGATGTAATAATTGATTAATTAACTTATGATCCAGAAAGAAATTTCGTCATGATAAACAAAAGTATCTTTTTAATAACTTACTAAAGACATCTGTTTCCCTGGTACAGCTATTAACTATTGGTTAATAATTTTTTGACATAGTTTGGTAGTGCATTTTGGGCATTAACGGTTCTTTTGCTGAAATCACTTGTTTGCGTTCTGTTTTCCGAATCATTTTATGAAAATCCATTTGATTGGTAATGATATGAACTGTTAGATCGATCCCCATCGTTGTCGCCTTGAGGTCGTCGTTGAGTAGGGGAGGGTGGGGCTAGTTGGTACAATTTTTTTATTTTCTTCTCTCGTTTCTTTAATTTTTCAAATTTTGTCATCCGAAAACATGTAAAAGAAAGTTCAGATAACCAGCTTTCTCGTGCTATTTTTTAATTTGATCTACGTTAAAGATTTCATATCGAAATCAACGTTCAAACACGAAAAAAAAAAGTGTGAAAAAAACATTACAATAAATGAAAATTTTGTAGCTATTTCAGCGTGGGAAACTCAGAAATGAGTTGTGATAGCTTATATAATCATTAATAGCGTTAAATCCAAAAAATAAAAAAATACTATACACATGCATGTATAATGCATATGCCAACATGCCCCATGTTGAAATTTGCCAACTTGCCCCGACCCAGGCTGTATTCAAATTACGAAGATTATTACTAATTTATAATTGATTAAAACAAATCCATTGTTACAGTTCAATAGAGGACAAAATTTCCTATAATACTCATATTTTTAAAAAATTATATGCGTACCAGGTAATGATATAATAGATGAATACCGAGCGCGCAACTATTGTGAATTTGATGAAAAAAATTTCATTAATTTCTATTTCCTAAACTATTTGAGGTAAAGCTTTGAAATTTTGCACAAAGTTGCGCACGATAAACATCTTTGACCACGAATTATTTCAATAAAATCGCTTGCACACAATTCTTTTAAATTAAGAATTGCAAACTTGCCCTCCTACCAACTAGCCCCACTCTCCCCTACAGTTTAGCATTGTCAGTTTTCTATTACTTCCAACTTAAGAAGGCAGTGGCTTTTGAAGTCCATCATGGACACCTTGAAAGATTTTAACAGCTGTAGCAGTAGTAGGTCTTACATTAGATAATGGCTGAAGAGGAGGATGAGAAACATGTCGTCGTTTTACTGGAACTTCATGTTCGTTTGAATCAATAATTTCGTCGTAGTGTGAAATGTCATCCCCCATAAGGGTGACTCAACACTCTCTGCAAAAAATTATTTTTGGGTCTACCTATTGTTCGATCATAGTCTACCAATTGTGTATTATCACTTTCTTATAATGATTATATAATGTGCAAAGAAACATCTATATATTTTGAGTTGAAGTCGAGAAGCTTATATCTTCTATCACCTTTCCTCTTATTAAAGAAAAACAGGCGATATTATAAGATATTTAAAAAGTCTGTCTTGGATTAGACAGCCAAAACACAAAACATTCGGAAGGTGGATCTACCAGTAGTATGACCTCTTTCCTTTTCCTCGGTTGACTTCTAGTTCAGATTCCAAATCAGTTTGATTTGATGCTAAACTCAACTTTCTTCTTCCAGCACTAAAGCAGTCTAGAAATGTGAAGAGATAAGTGTAGTTCTCTGAGAAAAAGTTCTTTGCGTAAAAGAAATTACATACCAAAAACTTTGAAAGGAAAGAAGTTAACTTAATTCGTGTGTTCAGACCTAAAATCCATGGTCATTTTTTAATTATATTTATCCTGTCTAGTTCGTTCTTAAAACAGGGAATGTTGGTAATCGGTAGCTCGGTAAACAGATCAATAAGATCCTCGTGTCCGTTCTCGGCCGCCGGTTTTTTCTTTTGTTTTTCGTATCTATCCGCCTCTAAATGCTCAGGCGTAGGCGTTGGCACGTACGAGACGGTCGGCCGGTGCGGTGGTGGTACAAAAACGTATGGCGGGTCGTTCCAGTACTTCTTGATGCCAGAAGTACCGGTTTGTCCTAAAGAAAAGCCGTAACGGGTATTGGAGTCCGGTAGCTCGGCAAACAGATCAGTGAGATCCTCGTCGTCGTTCTCAGCCGCCGGTTTTTTCTTTTGTTTTTCGTATCTATCCGCCTCTAAATGCTCAGGCGGAGGCGTTGGCACGTACGAGACAGTCGGCCGGTACGGTGGTGGTACAAAAACGTATGGCGGGCCGTTCCAGTATTTCTTGTCAGAATTACCGGTTAATCCTAAAGAAAAACCGTAACGGGTATTGGAGTCCGGTACACCGTGTGGTTTATCATCCGCGGGCATATCGATGATCACGTCGCTATTTGCCTGATAAACTGGGCGGTTTGAACATAGCGGCGGGCTCGGGACGTACCGAAAATTCTGGTCATCCGGTACTTGGGCTGGTGGCTGGAAGTTGTTTTCCTGCGTCGCGATTTCTGGGTTTTCCGAACAAGGTGTTTCGTCGTCAACAGGGTCATACTCAATAAAGCCTATTGACAACGCGATCCATGTAAAAATTTCGGTAAACGACTTCATCTTGAAAACTAGGGTTCGCAACTTCTGAGAATTGAAGAATACACTTAGATTTTTTTCGGTTTTTCGCTTGTTGATATGGAAATTGGCTAAGAATCGCAAACGGATTGTTTGAAATTTCGTACATTTTTTTATGTTCAAAATTTCAATCAAACATAATCACGTTGCATTCTGCCTTTCCACAAACTTTAATACATTTCGCATGTTATTCAGAACGATAATTAGATCACAAGTAATTTTTATTTTGTAAAAATTACGGAAATCGTCGTGACATGATGATACAATATGACGACCAAAATGGGAAGGGCAAAGTAAATAGCGTGAATACAATTTCATTGTTGCTAATCGCCATCTGGTGGCGGGAAATTTATCGTTTGTACGTTAAACGTTTGCAGTGATTGAAGTTGATGCTAGAAAAAAAGGGTAGGCGATACCATATGTTTTATACTTTTCAATTTGATAGTATATCATCACCTTGCCCATAAGCCATAAGTGACATTTGGCTAGCCCTTAAACACGGTTTTATTAGCCCGTTTTGTTTCGTTTAATCTTTTCTTTGTTGCGCATGGAACCGATGTTGCGAATTGCAATCAATCCCCGAGATTTTTTGGAACATATGTATTCCTGTCTATCCATTTTATCCCCACAATTATATTCAATTTTGCGTAGCAAAGTCTTAGTCGAAGGAAACGTGGCTAAGGGCTTGTACAAATAGCGCGTTATCATGCCAGCCATTTGAAAATATCTGCCTGTTTTAACATCATTTATCATTTACATGGACAATTATTCGGTCTTGACGCAGTGTATGTATTTTCTAACACTTCATGGATTTCACAGAAAAACTACTCATCATCCGAATCGGCGAGTATTTCGTGGAACATATCTCTGCCACTTTTTTTCCCAGTTGTTGTATCCTTATTCTTTTTTTTCTTGTCTTTCTTCTTTTTCTTCCCATCATCAATTCTTTGATTCATTACCTCGTCTGCTATCTGTGTGGGACTTTTGTCCTCAAAAACTTCTTCATCAAGCGCATCGATATCACACAAGTCTCCTGTAGGTTGCCTGGCTGCCAGTGACAATTTCTGTTCGATTTTTTGGCGGTATTTTAACCCTGTTTGTAAGTTCAACATTCGACGGTACTGAAAAAAAAAAAAAGAAAACCGTTCCGATTTAATTACAATGAAAATCCATGATGGAAGAAATAGTTAAACAAGATATTACCGCATTTGGCGTAACGTAATTTGGATTTTCCCAAATGGTTTCTCCACCAAAACTTCCATCAAAAACTTTTATGGGGTTCAAAACAAATCGCGGTCCTGTTAAACAATCGAGCATGTTATATTAGAATTATATTAGAATATTTATATCTAAAAAAGTACAAAGACCTATTTCGGCAAGCTGTCCATCTTCTTCAAGGATTTGAAAATTTCGAAACCAGATACGACTTTCAATTATGGTAAAAGTGAAGACATGGTCAAAGAAAGGTTGGCTTTTGGGGTGATTTTTAGGAGTAGAAAAGATCTACAAACCAAATGAAACATGAGATTATGGTACACCAAATGAGATATAAATAAAAAATATTGCCTGTGTCATTAGCTCCTTTAGTAAAGACCAATATGGTTGTGTGTCAAAACTGGCGTCAAAGGACAACAATGGCCTTGTGCCCTTTAGACAATTTCCTGTCATCTTAAGTTCTTTCATTGTGTGCACTAGAAAAGAAAAATGTTTTTGCAGCTCAGGTTGTTTGTTTTTATGAATAACAATTCTTTTACCATTTTCTATGTAAAATTTAGCACTTGGACCTTTGGGAACATTTGCCAACCACAAAAATAGATCCTGTTTCTTTCTTCCTTCAAAAAATATGCACTTATTGCAATTCTTCATTTCACAGATCTAGAAATAATTTAATTAAAATTTTCTGAAGGAACCAATTAAGGAAAAAGGAGAGATTTACTTCATTGATGACAAATAAGGGATCCTTCCTTTCAAATTTACTCTCTGTTTTAGAGTGTGGCATCATTTCACGGAGGTCCACCATTAAGTGACGATCACGCTGTGTTATTCCTCGTGCAGCAAAGACAAGGACTCTTTGTTTGTTTATCCATTTAGCCTATTTAAAATAAAGCTGATTAGAATTTGAAAGGAGCCGTTATAGAGAACATTTGTTTGAACTTCTCAATATGAAGAACAAATGAAAAGCAGTGGAAGTGAAACAATGATTGTTAAAAATTATTACCTTTTTCGTCAAGGGCTCATCTGAAGCTCGTACTAACGGTAAACTGTTTTCTTCTTGTTTTGGTTTCTCTGCCTCGACAGAAATCATACTTCTCTTTCTTTTAGCCATATTTAAGTTCCCAGAGCGTTGATTGCAGGTATAATTTTAGTGACAGACGGAAAAGATATGCGGAGTTGTAGACCACGTGCAAAGTCAGACGACAGTCGCATTCTCATTATTCTAGAGTGCGTTCATTGAAAACATAGCACCTGCGCCACCGTGTTGCGGTGTGGGGCTGGGGTTTGGCTTTGGGTTGGGGCATGGTTGGGGCTCGGCCCCGCGTGCCGCGTCCAAAAGATAGGTATTTGGGCGAATGGGTAGGTCTTCTCGAAAAAAAAATTTTATCAGGTGGGTAACGGTTCTGAGACTTTGTGTCCACTACCCACTCGGGCTTCGCGTGGGTAACACAATTCTGAAACCGTTTCTACCGTTTCCAATACCCGGTTTCTAAATCGGCTCAGCGCCAACTATTCTGTTTTTCCCACGATTACCCGAGTTTTTCCCCGAAATTTAGCCACGCTATTTCGCCAATTTCTCCCCGTACCAGAGTCATAGACCTGGTTCCTCCACTTGGCGATTTCGTCTCAAACAAAAGAGCACCCTCTTGCGGGGGATTGCTATACAAAAAAAACGGGGATGTTGGGTTGGGGCGATCGGGGCCATAAACGCCTTACGGCGTTTTATTCAATGGTATCCAGTCTATCAACGCAAATGGTAGGCAAGATGGAAGATGATCTATTTTACCCTACTTTAAAAAAATCGACTGGTTTTCCGTCCAAATGGTAGCGACATCTTCGTTTCGCTACCAAATGATAGCCAATAGTTGTGAAAAATTAGAAATAAAAAATTGAGATTGTTGTATGAGTATAACAGTAGTAATAAATGCTTTTCAAAATCATAAATATTTCAAAGTTAAAACAGAAAAACATTCAACTAGTTATTTTGTACAAGCGCTAAGCAGACGGGACATATGAAACCGTGATTAGGTTTAGCGCAAAGCTATCAAACCTGATTGGTTTCTGGGAGTCATGTGTGCAAGAAGCCCCGCCTTTATCCGCTTGGTGGCAATAGTGTCAGAGGCAAAAAGTCGTACCAACGGCTTATGGGATATTTTCCCATAGTTCGCAAACCATCCTCTCTATGACTCTGGTATACCTATACAGACTACGCGTATACACACTACACAATCTACCGGGGCCCATAAAAAGTCAAATAAGTGTGTCTAGACTGTCTACAGTAAAAGTGGCATGTAGTGTAGGTTTGGGTATTGGTTAAAACGATTGATTAATTTGTTGGTCATGACTTGAAGTGTATTGCACGAATACGAAGATATCTAACTATATAACTCCAAAGATTATAAACTTATCATGGCTGCCACCAACTCGGAGCAACATTTGGCAAAACCAGTTCACATACAAAGACTAGAGAGAAGCCTATGCTTAGAACCTTTTCTTGACCAGGTTCAAGAAGTCTTAAGAAGGTACCCCATTTTTCATCTAAAAAAGCTTTTTTTGTTTAAAGTCTCTATGTTCCTAGAGATGATGATGAATCATGTGACAGCTTTCATGATCCTGCTGTAAAACTGACGGAAGATGTTAAATTCCTGCATGGGTTACCTGTTTCGAAATCAGGTTAGCTATTACACTTGTTTTTTATGTAAATAGTTAAAATAACATACCATTGTTACAGATAGACTAACAAGTAAATTGCGCTTGTACAACTTTGAACAAGTTGGAAAAGAGCGAGCTTGGTTAAAAGAAGTACTCCTTAGTGATTCGAGTTCCAATGAGTCTGAATCTGAAGGTCATGCTGATGAAGAAATTCATGAATTACTCTACCTACATCGTCTGAGAAAAAAATATCAAGCAAAGTTTTATTCATCAACAAAAAATCGACAGTTTATGTACTACTCAGCTGGTCTTCTCTCCAAGAGAGATATATATCCTGAACATAAATCTTCAATATTGAAAAGTGAAGAGTTAAAATCTGAAAATGATAAAAAAGATAAATTGATTCCCAAGGAGATCAAACTAATTAGAAGAAGGAAAAAGAAAACAAATGGTGAGGAAAAGGAATCTGAAATGAAGATTTTGAATGTTAAAATTGAGCCTGGGACTCCTGGTCCTTCAAATTTGGAAACGAAAGATACATTAGATGCTCCTCTTAAATCTATGATTGCAACTGTAAAAAAGGAGCCAATTGATTTTCCGGAAACAGCTGATTTCAGCTTTGAGTCAGACGTAGAAGAATCCGGAGGGCTCTTTCGAAATGTTATGGAGACAGGTAGTGGGCTACAGTCTCCCTCTCCAGTCCCATCGCTTTCCCCTACACCTTTCAGTCCATCCCCTCAACCGTCGCCAAAAGGAAAGAAAAAAAAAGATCGAATAAAAAAGGAGAAGGTTGAAAAAAAAGGAAAATCAAAAAAAGAAAAGGGGCCACCTTCGGTTAAAGCTCTAATTGCTCAACGACGAAAACTTTGGCTGCTTATTTGCAAGAAGGAAATAAGCAAGGTAAGTCCTTCAATACAACAATGGCGCTGAATTCAATCGCAATATGTTAATAACTTTATTTAGGCATCTAAAGCTCGTATGAACAATCATAAAGAAGAATTGGTATCTTGCAAGCGGGCGGCAACCGGCTGCATGCGTGTTTGCCGTCTGCGCGCAATGCAGTCACAGAAAGCTATGAAAGAAATTGTCTGGCGAGCTAAGAGGCTCACACGCGAAATGCAATCTTACTGGAAACGTTATGACCGAGTTGAAAAGGTAAAGTTCAGTCACATTGAACTTAGCAATGATACGTAACAACGGATTGGAGTAACTGAACTCATGGAATGTGTGAAAACATTGTGTCGCAAAAATTTTACAGGTTCAGCGTCGACAAGCAGAAAAGGAGGCAGAGGAACAGCGCAAGCTTGATGTTGAGTTGATGGAGGCCAGAAGGCAGCAGCGAAAACTAAATTTCCTTATCACACAAACGGAACTCTACGCTCATTTTATGGCAAAAAAACTCGGTATTCTCATTGTTTGGTCTTCATCGCTAGTTTTCTTCTTGTTTGTCTTTCTCAAAAATTGTTTATTTATCCTTGCCTGTGCTTATCAGGAAACCCTGATGCAGCTGCCCAGCACGACTTAATTCTCGGTCATCTTGATGAAGAAGTTAACTCACAGTTAGCATACCTTGATGATTATGACGCAGAGGCAACAAAACAGCGCGTAATGAATAATGTTACCACAGCGTTTCATGTGCATCAACAGCAAACACAACAGTTTGATGATGAAGAAGTGCTGGAAGGATTACCACACAATGAACTGCAACGTATGAAAGTAGAAATTATGTATCGTGGTTATTCTTCAATTAACGCAAGTTTCTTTAAATTTGAAGCACGGCCAGAGCATGCGCAACCCAAAATATTTCAAGGATCATTGAAGACCTACCAACTGAAGGGTATGAATTGGATTGCTAACTTGTACGACGAAGGTATCAACGGAATTCTTGCAGACGAAATGGGTTTGGGTAAAACGGTACAATCGATTGCTTTCTTGGCGCACATTGCCGAGCAATATGGAATTTGGGGTCCTTTTCTGATTGTTTCACCGGCTTCGACGCTTCACAATTGGCAGCAAGAATTAGCGCGTTTCGTTCCAAACTTTAAAGTAATCCCTTATTGGGGAAGTCCCCAAGAACGAAAAATCCTTAGAAAGTTTTGGGATACACACAACTTGCATACTCCTGACGCAAGCTTTCATGTGGTTGTAACCTCATATCAGCTCATCGTAACAGATTATAAATACTTCAATCGAATCAAATGGCAGTATATGGTGCTGGACGAAGCGCAGGCCATCAAAAGTGCCTCAAGTACTCGCTGGAAAATGCTTCTCGATTTCAATTGCCGCAATAGACTTCTTTTGTCTGGTACGCCTATTCAGAACAGCATGGCTGAGCTTTGGGCCCTTCTGCATTTCATCATGCCCACGTTGTTTGATTCGCATGAGGAGTTCAACGAGTGGTTTTCCAAAGATATTGAATCCCACGCCGAAAATAAAACCGGCATCGATGAAAAACATTTATCTCGTTTGCACATGATTCTTAAGCCGTTTATGCTTCGCCGCGTTAAAAAAGATGTGGAAAATGAACTGTCGGACAAGATCGAGATCATGATGTACTGCCCATTAACGAACAGACAACGAATGCTGTATCAAGGTAGTCCATCCTTCGCTAAATTTCTTGAACTCTCTTGGTTTAAGATTTTGTATGCATTTGTATATTTATTTATATTTGCTTATTTTATAATTTATTTTGCAATGTGTTCCTTTATTTTTTATTAATTTATACTGTCATTTGATTTTATGTTTCATTCAGTTTAAATTTATTTTTATTTTTATTTCTTCTTTTAGCGCTCAAACGGAAAATTAGTATAGATGATTTGCTGTATTCGGGTGGATCATCTGCAACTGCCCAGAATGCCACAACAACACTTATGAATCTCGTCATGCAGTTTAGAAAAGTAGGTCACTTAAGTTTGATGATATGTTTACAAGATAAAGTTATGTACGAAATCTACAGGTTTGCAACCATCCCGAATTGTTTGAAAGAAGAGAGGCCAAATCTCCGTTTTTCTTTCAACCTGCAGCATACATTCTACCTAAACAACTATTCCGAGAAGGGCTTTTAAGCACGACGATCCCCAGCCGCCGCCATTTATTGTTAGGTCGTTTTTTCATCTGGATCCCAGAATATACCCATCATTCTTTGTTCCCGCCGGGATCGGTGACGGACTCGGTGTTCATTGATAGCTTCGTATCGTTTAGCCGTCTCATCGGATATTCTCCTTCCGATCTATTTTCACTTATGAACAACGGAGTGTTATCGAGGTATTGGTTTATTCCTTTCCGTACAAATTGAATTTTTCATTGTGTTACTTTTTTGAAGTTTAAAGTATAGTTACGACGATGTCGCCATTGAAGAAAATCTCCACCACAATCACATTTGGAAAGATGAAGGAAAACCTCATTTATTCATTCAACCCTTTTTTGCCCTGTCATCACCTTCCGTGAAGTCGAGCAATATTTTGTCATCTTTTGTCTTTACGTCAGCTGTCGGAACAGGTTATGCCTATTTAGACCATGTACTTCACAGTATGCCAGAAACAATGGAGCATAGAATTCTACGCGGCCGGAAAGCTAAGAGTATTGGGGCCGCCGAGTATTCGTTTACCTCACGGCCTGCACGGACGTTAAAATGTTTGTGGACTGACATGCCACATCTGCTGTCTCTCCCCGTTTTAAAGGTATCACATTCTATCCAAAGCAAATTAGTTGATGATCTTATACAACGTTTCTCTTTCTAGGTAAGCTGTCGTGGCTCTCCTGTTACATGTAGCGATCGAAGCGCAGCCTATTGGCTTGAAGAATTGTCTTATCCTCGTAGTTGTGAGGGGATAAGTTTGATTCTTCAGGGATTAGCTAAAGGTAGTAAACCAACCCCATCAATTTTCCAACCATCCTATTGTGGTGGACTTGAACTAGCGAAGCCTAGGCATGGGTGGTCCAGCGTGATTCTTCCAGGTAAATTCTTTTTCGTGAATTTAATGAAACATTAACATCGAAACACTAACGAAAAACCGCTCATTTCGTTGCAGACAAAGAAACTCTAATTTGTGATGCAGGCAAGCTGCAGGTGCTCGATAGTTTGCTACGACGGCTAAAAAATGAAGGCCATCGAGTCTTAATTTACTCACAAATGACTCGTATCATCGATTTATTAGAAGTTCGTAAAAATATTGTGTTCGAACTGTCTGTCAACGTTGTTTCTTTTTCATTATTGTTTATTATTTTATTGTATACTTCCTCAGGAATATATGTGGCACCGCAAGTGGACATACATGCGACTAGATGGGTCTTCCAAAATATCAGATCGTCGTGATATGGTTGCCGATTTTCAGACCAGGTCCGTATTCTAAATATTCTCTTCTTTATAATGTGGCTAATCTTAAATTTCCTGTATCGTAACCCAGATCCGACATTTTTGTCTTCCTTTTGAGTACCCGAGCTGGAGGTCTTGGCATTAACTTGACAGCTGCCGATACTGTATTTCGTAGTTACGAAAAAATTTTTAGAAATAACTTATTACTGCTATTGTTTCCAGGTTATTTTTTACGATAGCGACTGGAACCCCACCGTGGATCAACAGGCAATGGATCGCGCTCACCGTCTAGGGCAAACGAAGCAGGTTCAGTTCATCTAAAAATCTAACTGTGTGCTTGTTTTTTATCATTTTATTCGATTTATACAGGTGACGGTCTACCGATTAATTTGTAAAGGAACGATTGAGGAACGTATCTTACAGCGGGCACGAGAGAAAAGCAAAATTCAAAAAATAGTCATTTCCGGCGGCAATTTCAAGCCCGACACTCTGAAACCGACTGAAGTTGTTTCGCTCCTTTTGGACGACGAAGAAATAGAAAGAAAATGTGATTTGATTTTTCATTTAAAAATTTTGACGGCATAATAGAACGTTTTGTCATTTTTTTTAGATCGACAGCGACAAGCAGAAAGGAAACAACAAGAAATTGAACGTGAAGCTGAACGAAAACGAAAGTATACGGGAGGGACTGCTTCTGCGGTACAATAAATCTTGGAACATAATTCAAAATAGTTTTGCAACTTTCTCATTTTTATTATGTTCTCATTAAGGTGTCGGAAGCCAAACGCACATGCCTGGGTAGCGCTACGCCAACAGAATATACTCCGGCAGCCAGCCCCACTCTCACCGAGGTAAGCTAATTTCTGCATTGATTTTTAAATATCACTGAGATGTTCCTATTCATGAATTTAGCATTCATCTCAAAGTGGGTTTCGTTTCGATGAAACGTCCAACGACGGATCTTTAATAGTAGATGACAGTGGACTTGTGGATCCATCAGGCAACTCAACTACCAATTGAACTGTCGGGGGAAAGGAAACAATTATAATAATTTTAAATTTAGGTGTTGGCCGTTTTACGCCACTAATTCCTGGGAGACAGCGTTCCCGACCGAACCGAGGAACCGGAAGACGAGGACGCCCTCCAGGATCTGGAAAACGGTCTCTAATGATGGCTTCGTCGTCTGGGGCAAATCGTGAATCTTCAAAACCTACTTTGGCTAACGATATAGGTTTTTTGAGTCCGGAAGCCGCAAATCGTCTATCTGATATCTCCAGCAACAATGGTATTATTTTTTTCTTTAACGGTTTAACCATAGCTACTCGTTGTTGTGGTACTATTGTTTTCTTTTGGTTTATTTGTATTTTTTTGTTATTTTGATAACTGATTTTACTATTCCCATATTTTTAAATTGCGTTATTTTTTTAAACTTTGCATTTCTTCATTTCTTTATATTTTGATGTGATCTATTTTGTTTGAAACAATTTTGTTTTATTCAACTTTGGTATATCCATTTTTTTTATGCAGGGGAGGAAATGCCTACAGGACAACAAGATATTTCAACTGGTCCCGCAGTTAGACGTCGCCCAGGAAGACCCCGTTTAAGACCCGTGGGTCCTGCACACCAGGGAAGTCGAAAATCGAGAACTGAAGATGGGATGCCTGGGAAGAAAACTCGTAGAGGCGCCCCATCTGGCCCACGTGTTATAAAACCTCTTCCGGTACCCATCGGTCATATGACCAATAAAAATTCAGATGGTGCGCGCACTTCTTTACCCCCTGGTACTACTTCCACACCTGTTTCGAAAGCCCGAAGCAGTGGCTGTTTTCATGATTCTGCATCGCCATGAAGAAAAAAAAAACGTGTGGTTCCAACTGATGCGAGAAAGATGAAATAAAAGTTCGAGGAACAAATGAACTTAATTTAACTTTCTCGAGCTTTGTCCTAAATCTTTGTTAACATTTACATTGTACCGGTGTAAGGTTGACAGAAAGTAAGGTTTCGCACCACATTCTTGTTCCTTTCGTATTGGTATTAATAATAGAACTGAAATGTCACATCATCCTGTCTGCAGGTATTCGTTAAGTCACAATACCGTGTTCTGCGACAATTTCGCTCGATCGGTTTCCATCAGTTGTGTTTGAAAACATTTGTGACATCTTCTGCGCGAACGCAAACGTTAAAATAATAATAATTAATTATCGTTTCAAGTCATATCACCAAAAAAGGTGTCGTTTTTCTTAGGTTTCCATTAGTAATTGGGTGCAAATGTTTTTTTAACGTCCAACACTACTAGTACAACTGGACTCTCGACCCTTGATACGACCCAGCGATCGAATTGTAAAAGCGTCATACATAGTTAACCAATTCCATTTTTAGAATTATGCTGCGCGCTGGTTATTAGAATAATGATGAAATAAATTATTGAGACAATATACTAGTATCCCTAACTTTTGGCTAGGATATATTTTTCGGTACGCAATACTGAAACCTGGTTATTTGGGGTGCAAATGATGTCTTCGGATTTTAAGTTTACTTTGGAAAAATTCATATTGATACTTCACAAATACGCAACGATCCATTTTTCAAGCATTTTTGCTTCAATCATTGATCTTTGCTTGGTGATGCATTCAGCTGATCTTTTAGAAAAAAATTTTTTGAACTCTTGAACAGAGAAGATAAATAATACAAAAAATAGTAATAACCGTAAAATAATGTAATATTGTTACGGTTGATCGCTGGCTCGCCGCTCGGTGTTTTATTTCGAGATATTAGTCAACTTTCACAGTACACAAAGCATACTCGGATATCCGAATTATGATAGGATTAACTAAGGAGACACACTGGTTCATTAGATACGACAGTTGACGAACTTAAGTCTAGGCAAAGAACACGACTATAAAATTAACCAAAAAACTAACGATAACTTCTTCTCTGCCTTTTTACACCTCATCGGTTGTTCTTCATTGCGTTTGTTGTTTTTGTTGGCTTCTTCATGGCGTCGTGCACTTCACCATCCCAAGACGTCAATTTAGCATGGTGTAGGATGACCGTTTCCGTCGGTCTATTGGTTTCAGAAACAGCCATAACAGATAGCCAGGTTTCTGAAGACTGGTGAACGGATCCTGTGTTTTTTCGCTACATCTTTTTTTCCTCGTTTTTTTTTGTCTTACCTTTTTTTCTTTATTAAAAAAATTCCCTTTTCAGCCTTCAATTCGTCCCGATCTTACCATGTGTCTGAAGTCAGCTAACACATGGACAAAATAGAAAATCAATAAGGAAAACCGGTCGAGCAACGTGCAAGACAATATTAATCGGAACAATTATGGATAAAACACATTATCATAACGGGAAAGAAACGGGAAGAAAAAAAAGTTATCTCAATGCGGAATAAGAGTTACAGCATGTATAATAGTTTAGAGGTAGGTTTACTCCTATCCCGCAAAAGTGTCGCGTTTTTCAGGAACGTAGGCGGCAGCACTTGTCCGCAGTAGTCCGATCTAACACGGAAGGTATAGGAGAAAAAGGGGTTTTTTGCATTTCTAGAGAATACATAATTAAGTTACAACCATAATTATTTTTATTTCCATAGAAAACGTATATATATGTATGTGATAGATGTATGCCAAAATGGCTGTAAAATGACACCCTGGTCCCGTTTTGCGTCGGAAAGGACGGGTCAGAATTGAACAATAATGTGGCCGCTTTTCGGATTAACTGTAACCTTTCTTCCTCAGGGTCTCTGTTATAATTCAACAGAAGCCCCGTTTTGTCTAAATGTCTGTTAAAATCCCTTGTGGTCCGAATTTGCTCCTGTAATATATAAAACAACGATCGGATTGATGGTAACAATTTATTTCCGCGCGGTCACAGAAAGAGAAACCTTACACGTACGCACTACGTTGGCTATAGGGGAACTAACGTGAACATCTGAGAGTGGTGGGTTTTATACCACACCAAGGATATGGACGCTACTGTTAGCGTGGACAATAAAGATGAAGAAATGTGCCACCAGTTCGCGGGCCATGCGAATTGGTGTGAAAAAGGTTATCCGATAAGGCCGGTGTCACTGACACCTCGGTCAAGCGGAAGATGGCGGAAGGGTGGGGGGAATATAAAATTGCACAAAAACTTAAATAAATACAGTTAATTTAATTCAAATTAAAGTATAAAAGCGTACGTACGTCTTTATTACGCAAATACATGGGCAAATGCGGTAGCTTAACTCTAGCGGGGGTTTCTACAATATGGACCAGAGGATTGTGAGAGAATTATTTTGAATCAATATCATGAAGCAGTCTACTACTTCAGAGATTAATCACCGATTTATCACCTTGTTCATAATCATGAATCGCAATATGGCATTACTTAGACAATGTTATAACTTATAATATATTAAAAAAAGAGAAAGTCACCTTTTAATTGAAGCTCACGAGTAACTCACGTCAATAAAACCAGTGTGACCATGATGACCATGATGACAAATGAGGACATTTACGAACATTAATTTTTTTCGAGCATAGGAACGAATTTACATGAAATTTTTGAGGCGAAATCATTTATGACTCTCACAAAGTGCATTGTGTTTTTATCTGACAAATTACAAAAACATCTTCAATTGAATACACTTTTATACACTGCCGCATCCAACTGTGACAGACAGCAACCCCACCTAGCAACAGTACTCCACTCAACCCGGAAGGCCACCACACGAGCAACCTTCCCTGAGGATAACTATCAAGTGGAACCCCTCCCAATCTAACCTTCAATGTTTCATATAAAAAGGTCCAATTGTAACATCAAGAGCAGAGTGTGTATTGTATCGAAGAGCTAAATACAAAGTTGAAACCATTACATTTGGAGGTTCCATCGAGACTCTGAGACATCGAGACTACGAGACTCTGAAAATTTTTTCCTGTGCTTCACTTACCATCTTCAAAACTCAACCTACAAGTCTTCTAACCAACAACATCGTCGGAAATCCGCCAAGGTAAGCGAATGCAGTTTGATTCGCTAGTACACAAGACTACTCTTGACGAGAACACATCACCACCACTAAATCCCGTGTTAGAAACTGATTCCGTTGACCGTAACTCAAACCTAAGTCACCATCGAGAGAAGTTTGTAGATAAATTGGAAAAATCTTATCGATTTCGAACACCAAATAGAAGTAGAGAAGGCTAAAAAATATCAGACAACTTCAACAACTGGGAAGATCGAACAATTAGAAACGCAGAAAAAGGAAGCAAGCTTAGTTACACAGAATTCGTTACATTTGTATATTTACCAGTCATTACAATCAACCCTTAGTGCATCAGATGGGATAACAGCCGAGGTTATAGAAAACTATACCGAGACACTAAAAAAAGAAATAGCCGCACAAGGTATAGATATCGGGAAGTTTAACGAATTAATCCGACTAAAAATACAGTACATGGGAATGAAAAGGAATTTTTGTTCGGTATCATAGAAGTGTTGAAAAAAGAGTCAGCACTCGCAATAATCGAAAAAAGGAAACAAACAGCTGCCGTAAAAACTGAACTTTTAAGAATACAAAAAACAGTAAAAGGCGATAAGAAAAAATCAAAAAGCTCCAAATATACATTAAGCAGCTCATTTTAGAAGAACTACAGGAAAGAAACGAAACCCTAAAAAATTCCCTCGAGAAGGCGCAAAATCGAATCACTGAGCTGGAACGCAACCTACAGACAACCTTGGCAACAGAGCAACAACTGCAGGTCGTGATCGAGACTGAAGGTCAGGAAAATATTACCAAACTTGAAGGAGAAAAGGTCGAATTGATCCGGAGGCTTCAGACAGCAGAACAGCAAACTAAAAAGGCCGTAGAAACAACGCAGCAGCTCCAGAAAAAGATAAAAGATTTGGAGGACGAATACAAAAAGGTCATCCTAGAAAACCGAAACACTAACAAAAAATTGAAGGACATCACTACAAGAAATAATACACTAGAGGAAGAAGTAGGAAAGCTCATCTCACGCATACAAGAACAAGAGAGTGATATACAAAATCTAGAAGATCGAGTGAAAAACTACAAGAAACTTCAAGTACAGTTCATCGAGACTGACGACAACAACGATTCCAGACCAATCGGCGACGAATCCGAAGACATCTCTAACTAATCCGAATCATCGACAGTACCTTACCAACAGACAAATCACTCCACTACGAATTGGAGGTAGAGCAGACAAGCGATTTCGATCAGACCGTTGGAGACCTCAAAAATCAGATAGAATTATTAAACAACACAGTAGTCTATCTGCAACAAGAAAACCAAAAACTAAGCAACGAAATCAACATGGGTGAAACACATGACGAAGACAGCACTACCAGCGCACCCCAGCAATGGGGAGGTAGCACACCACCCCAAGCAATCCCGCCTACAGCATCTAGAAGCCAAGGACTTCCACCGCAATTCCCCAATACAAATCCCAAGGCCCACGTTACCGACCCTGAAGAAGAAGCAATCAAGCAAATGACAAAATTCGTTACAAACCCAATCGTAAAGGCAATAGGAGATCTATTTTCTAGAGAAGATAAAAAAGAAATCCCAACCTACAAAGGGAAAGGTACAGACAAGTTGATAACCGAATGGTTAAAAGGAGCCGAGCATGTTGCACGAAACAACGATTGGAACGACGACCAGAAAATACGATTCTTTTCGGACCGATTGAAAGGTGAAGCTTTCGAATGGCACGAAAATTACGCCGAAGAAGAAGGAGACGACCTCAACTACCCAGACTGGAAAGAGGCTATTATTGCAAGATTTCAAGACAAAATAGACTTAGCAACATTGGAAAATAAATTATCAAAGTTAAAACAAAAACCAGAAGAAAACTGCAGTCTGCAGGGCATTTGTGTCTCGACTAAACAACCTTCACGATACCATAGAAAGAAAAGAAGAAAAATCTGACCATAACTAGACTATCGTTGAAGGTCAGTTGCTGAATAAGTTAAGGAAAGTGCGAGACAAAAGAAAGAAAAAGGTGCTATTGCGAGGACTACTACCTAAGTATAAAAGGGAACTCTTCCTACGAATGCCCGACGACCCAGAAGACTTTGACGCATTATGTAAACAACTTTTCCTTTCCGAAAAGATTTTGCATACAAAGGAAGAAACCGAAGACGATGATATGTCTGCTGTTATAGCAGGAATAACTAAACATCAAGACGAAAAATTTCAGCTGCTCGAACAAAAATTGACCGAATCCCTTACAGAACTAAAATTGTCTAATACCAAATGTGGATCCTCACAGGACAAGCTAACCATAGCTGCAGTTGATCAAAACGATAGAAGAAGATCAAATTCGCGGGATTCGCGAGTAAGATTCGCTTCAAGTCGTGAACCCAGTCGGGAGCAGAGTGCCAGCAGGAACAGAGACAACAGCCCCTATCGGAGAAACTACAACTCTTCAGAACAACAACATCATAATCCTTCAGAACGACAAGATTACAGGCCTTCAGAAAGACAGGATTATACTCCTGCGGGATATATACAACCAAGGTACCCTTCTGATCAGCGAAAACCATATAGAAGTAGTTATCCCACGAGACAAGGGGATTACAACGGACCGAGTTTCCCAGTAAATAGCTACGGACAACAAGGCCCTTATAACTACCATCAACCACAACAATCTCATCTAGCCAACAACCCTAGAGGATTTGAAAGAAGAGTTATAACTTGTTACAAGTGCAATAGAAAAGGACACATAGCAAGAGAATGTTGGACGGATTTGGCACGTGTCAACAGCCAGGGCCCTCGTTAGGCGCAGAAGATGTGCAATCTAATACGCTACCCAATCTAATTCGTATACCCATCAAGATTTTTAACAAGGAAATTCGTGCTTTAGTAGACACTGGCGCCGCAGCTAGCTTAGTATCCGACGAAATTTTTAATACTTTAGAAAATATGGATTACATAAAGAGGAAGAGTAGTATGGATTCCCCAATTTTTAAAACGGTGTCAGGGCAAGTACTAAAATCGATAGGGAAATATGAATTTACTATAAGAATTACCAATAACCATATGATTAATCATTACTTTTATGTTATGCAAGGTCTGAATGAAGAATGTATTCTAGGATTAGATTTTCTAACCAGCAATAACGTAAAAATTAAAACCAGAAATCGACAAATATGTTATGATTGTCACGGAGTAGAACATTGTTTTAAGGAAAATATTTTACCAATTTATAGTGTTACATTTAGTAAAGTGGGAATCCATATTCCCATCATCCCAATCAATGATAAGAAAGAAGAATTAACATTAGAAGATTATCGAAATTTAGAATCGTTTACCAAAAAAGATTTTAACACACATTCCGAAGAAACTTATGATCCCGTTGAAAACCAAATACCCAATGTATCAAGTGAGGTAAAAATTTAAATTGAGATTCTACTTAAAAAACACGCTGAACTATTCGCGGATAAGGAATCCGATTTAGGACTAGCAACAAGTGTGAAACATCACATTAACACAGGACATCACGCCCCAATTAATCAGAGAATGCGAAGAACACCAGAAGCTCTAAAATTAGATGTTAAAACTAAAATTGAGGTAATGTTAAGTAACAAACTTATTCGAGAAAGTCACAGCCCATTTTCAGCAGCCATCGTAATGGTCCCGAAAAAGGATGGGGAAATGCGTATGTGCATCGACTACAGAGCTTTAAACAAAATTACTGTAAAAGATAAATACCCTCTCCCTAGAATCGATGATACCATTGACCCTTTGTGCGGAGCCGTCTATTTCTCAACACTGGATTTGCTAAGCGGATACTGGCAGATAGAGATAGAAGAAAACGATAAGCATAAAACAGCTTTTGTCTGCGAGTTTGGTCAATACGAATTTAATCGCATGCCGTTTGGTTTAACAAATGCACCAAGTACTTTCCAGAGAGCAATGAATAACATCTTGAAAACGGTATTGTACAAATTCGCATTGGTCTATTTCGACGACATTATAATATTCAGTAAATCAATCACTGAACATGTGACACATTTAGAAACAGTTTTTAAACTGTTAAAACAAGCAGGTTTAAAATTAAAAAGAAAAAAGTGTGAGTTTTTTAAGGAAAAATTAGACTACCTAGGATATATCGTTTCAAGAAAAGGGATAACACCGAACAAAAAGAAGTTAGAAGCAATCATTAAATACCCAGCCCCCCCCCCAAAACGTTAAAGAACTGAGCTCATTCTTAGGCCTAGCTAGCTACTACAGAAAATTCATACGGGCTTTTGCTGATAAAGCCCATCCACTAACTGCGCTCACTAAAAAGTCGGCGGAATGGAAATGGGGGGAGGAACAAAGGGACGCCTTTGACTGTATAAAGAACTGTCTCATTACTAGACCTATTCTAGGCTATCCAGATTTTTCGCGCTAATTTATCATCTATACGGATGCCTCAGGATACGGAATAGGAGCGGTCTTGGCACAAGTACAGACTCCACCTCAATCAGCGGATTTTGCGGAGTCCGACGAACAGGAACTTCATGAATCGGACGGCGTAGAAGTCGTCATCGCGTATACCTCTAAACATCTGAACGACCGCGAGGCCAAGTGGTCAACCACAGAGAAAGAGGCATATGCCATCATCCACGCTATCGAAGTTTTTAGAACGTACTTATACGGACGTAGGTTTACCGTCTACACAGACCACCGACCTTTGGAATGGTTAATGAGTAAAACAGAACCAGCAGGAAGGTTAGCTAGATGGGCACTAAAGTTACAAGAATTTGACATCGTAATTGGATATCGGCCAGGAAAGTCACACCAAAATGCTGACACTCTTAGCCGTACACCAATAGTGCCGGTAGCAAAAATAGAAACAAGGTCAACAAACGCGAAAACAAAAACGGAAGTAAAGTACGGAAAGACGAAAGAAGAACAGAACAAAGCCTGTACAGAAAACATGGAAATAGACAGGTGGATCAACCATCAAAACGAAGATGAGTATTGTGGAAAAATAATCAGAGAATTAGAAACAGGAAACCCACGTGAAGATATTAGAAGAGAATTTGCGATGAGTAGTAGCGGAATTTTAATAGATGCACAGTGCAGGAGAGTAGTACCGAAAAGTATGGTACGTGAATTTCTTGAAGTTAACCACGATTCGCTATTAGCAGGACATCTAGGAATACAAAAAACAATAGATAGGATCCTAAGACAGTATACATGGCCAAATTTAGACGCCTCCGTTAAAGAGTATGTTAAGAGTTGTTTAATTTGTAGCAGGAGAAAAGCAATAGGAGGAAGTAGAGCACCATTGCTTCCCCTACCTCCAGTTGAAGGAGTGTGGGAGAGAATTGCAATGGATGTAGTAGGGCCAGTTCAAGAAAGCGCTAAGGGATATAGGTATATTTTAGTTCTTTCTGACTATGCCAGCCGATTCATCTTTACATATCCAATGAGAAACCAGACAGCCCAAACAATAGCTAAGGTATTGGTTAACAAAATATTTACTAAGTATGGCTCGCCAGAAGTACTACTAACAGATCAGGGTACTAACTTCCTATCCAGTTTGATAGAAGAAGTGTGTAAATTATTCAAGATCCGGCGTATAAGAACAACAGCGTACCATCCCCAAACCGATAGACTGGTAGAGAGATTCAATCGCACTCTCTGCGACATGCTCGCTTGCTACGTCGCAGATGAACCAGAAAAATGGGATAAATATCTACCATTTGTGACCTTCGCCTACAACACAGCTAAACAAGCTTCAATCAAAGAAACACCATTCTACATGTATTTTGGACGAGAGCCGATAATGCCCAACGACATCAAGATCAACAGAAGATACGAAACATACGAAGATACTAGCATGATGTATTCACATCAGTGGGAAAAAGCCCAAAAATGAGAGCATCTCTTCAAAGCAGCAACAAGACAGAAAAAATATTACGACAACAACACGAAAATGGTGAAATACAACGTTGGCGACTACGTCCTGCTGAAAGCACCACCAACAGCAGGAAAATTCATACTACGATGGAATGGACCATTCCGAGTTACTCGCAATTATTCAGACATTAACTACGAGATTCAACATGTAGAAAATAAAAAACTAAAGTCTATTGTGCACGCCAATCGCCTAAAACTCTATACACCGAGGAAAGAGGAAACAACGAAAAAAGAAATAACCAATAACCCAACATCCGTACCAGAAAAATTTGAACAGACTGCTGTTCGTCAATTCCAAAAACGTCGCCCGGGAAGACCGAAGAAACAAGATCCGAACGTCAAAATAAGCACACATGGAACATCCCTAGAAGAAACAACCAATAACTTACTGCACACCACTCAGGACAGAAAATCCGCATCACAACCAATAAGAACCCAACCTTTCCACGATGACAGAACGACAACCTATAACTTCCGAAGTCGTAATTTCAGACTACGTTACTAAATCTCGCATTTTTCCACAGATGGATGCAACTCCTAAGCTGCAAACGTCGCTTTTATTAATTCAAACAATTCTACTAACACTTTGCTTACTTCAATATATCAACCCAACTCATCCTATCTACGCCACGGTTTGTGATTGCAATAACGTAAAAATTCGAGGAATTTTGGATCTGGAATCCCCATATTACTGCAACAATGACGCAATGGAGAAACAGCACTCAACAAGATACCGACATCTTACACCTTAATCACCAACCAAAAGCCTGCAGCGACCTGGAAAGGATGGACACCAGTGGACAAAGACAAAGAAAATAACGGGATCTTTCTGGATTGGGTCTTTTGACACCATATATTCCCAAGAAACAAAACTGATTACACCACTAGAATGTTGGCGAATTGGATTCAAGGTAACAGGGATACCTCTGACGTACCTCACATTTCCTGCAGAAACAACAATATGAAACATTCAAAGCCACAATCAACATTTGCCTCAAGAATACCAACCTCATTACGTCAGTTTGCGAAGAATACAGAGATCTACATAAATCTAGACCACAACGTTCTCTTCTTCAAGAAGTGCAGTTCTTGTTTAATACTCCCATCAAGGACGAGCAACTTGGAATTCGACTCTACAGCATATCCTATGCCTGGGGAACTATTCGATTGGTACACAAGAAAGAAAAAGTTATCTACGAAGAAGGAAAAATATCACAAAAGAATGCAACACTCTACATCTCTTACCAGCCTGGAAGCAGCAACTCACTAACCACATACTCACAATTATCAGCAGACGGGGATTACTGAAGAATGGACAACACCCGAATGAAAAATGTGTAACGCACCATGGACTGGATAAACCACTCACTCTGGAAGACTGCGACACAGATTGGACGAAATGCCAAGAAGAGTTAAAAGAATACATCACGAGTAACGATCCTTTGGTGAAAACACAAGTATCAGTAGGAAATTGTAGCAGAGCAAACGAGAAAGGCCAAGCGTTCGAATATACATCCGATTTCACCATAAGACCATTCAACACTAACAACTGCATCAAAGCAAACACAACTATGCTTGTTCTCCAAAAGTGTGCCAACACAAGTTCGATTTGGGGAACCTTCGAACATACAGGACAGCTCATGGCAACAGATAGAACTGGGCTACACTCACCAGCGTCCGACAGAAAGTGTCTTACATTAAAAGTAGGACGTCTGAGTCTTGGACATTGCCGTGGAGCAACTAGCATCAAACAGCAGTTTAGTTTCGAATATTGGAATCCACACCAAGTAAGGACACTCTCAGCAGCAGCTATTATGGCGTTAAGTGCTCAACAACCATTGGATGGAAAGCAACTGCCATCCATTCCACCGCTACTAAAACGAGAAGAGAAACTGAACAACGAAACGAGGTCCACTACAGCCTTAACAACTTTGAGTACAACAACAACAGAAAACCCACCACTAAATTAACTTCGACAAATATAAAAACGACGTTGGCAACAACTACTAAACCGACCACTACATCTACAAAGCCCACTTCTACAACCACAAAATTGTCAACCACAAAGTCTACAATACCAACAACAAAACCTACAACAACAACTGCAAAGCAAACAACAACAACTAGACCAACGACTACGACGACTAGAGCAACAGCAACAACTAGACCAACGACGACAACAACCAGAGCCACAACTACGACCACGAAATCAACATCGACGACGAGACCTACATCAACTACAACATCGAAGCCTATAAAAACTCCTAAATCTGAAACTCCAAAAACTACAACGACCTCGACGACGACTACAACAATTCAAACAACGACGACAGCCGCAACAACAATTCAATCGACAAGTAAAACAAGTGAAGAAATAATTCAAATAAATCAGAATCCTACAGAAGAAATAGGCTTTGAAATCATTGAGGACAATGAACATCCGATTCAACAAGAAAAACCAGAGGCACATCCCTAACGCTAGAAAAATTGACGGAAGAACCAAAACAAGAAATATCCCAAACAAAAGAGAAAACACAAGAAAATGAAGAGAATGGCTTACCTAAAAACATAATTGAATTCGAAAAAAAAGTCACATTTCAAATCAATAAGCTACACGAACAGTATAAAATAAGGATTGGAACTGAACACGAAAACAAGCTCGCGAAAGAAATTCGAGATGTATATTGCAAACTTTCTACAATAAAGAGAAATCAAGCAGTAATTTTGGCTCAAGGTAACGGCATCCTCGCTGCGTCAACTATCGGACTACCAATTTGCTCAAGGCTACAAGGTTCTGGACAAGCACTATCGCTACAACAATGTGAGGGAAAAAGAATTTTCGTCTCTTCAAAGGAATCCAAATGTGGGTTCCAGCCATTTTTCACCTATGAAGATAAAAATTGTACAATTGGAATAGACGGTTGGTCAATCCATCCGTACTCCGATTGTTTCTGGAAATCTCACTTAGTAAACCTAAATGGATTCACACACATTTGGGAACACAATTCGACAAATGGAGATTGGGTAAAGCAAAAACCAAGCATCCACATGCCAAATTTGGACTTAATTACAGAATTTGAAGAACTACATTTAAATGACTTCGATTATGGATTGAAAAGCCATCCGGCGCATGAAAAAAATGGAAATGAAACAATTAAACATCCTGAATGACATCGTTGGCAGAATGCAGGAATCGGAAGCAAATTCAGTATCCGACATTCTAATGTCGGAAAAGCAAGATAATCAAATAGGAACCATGTTTTCATGGTTCGACACTTTAAAAATTCAAAGTCTATCTATAATTGGATCCATTGCATTATTAATATGCCTGCGCATATTCATCATTTGCAATCCATGTACGAAGATTAAAGAAAAATTCCAGCAAACCAGAAGATTACGGAGATACAGAATAAATATTGAAGAAGCACACGAGTTAACATCAATGTTTGCCAATTCCAACACACAAGGAACAGATGAAATAATAGAACAACCTTTTACCAGAATGTTGGCACCAGCACCACTTACCTCTGAAAGAACATTACAATCCCGTTCAACTCAACCAAGCGCACCTAGACAACGCCTTTACCCAACAATGGAAGAAAATTGGGAAACAGAAACAACTCGCAAGTGCACGGGAAAACACACAACATGCACTTACGTTGAAAGGATACGGAATGGTCTGGGAAGACCTTTGCAGATGTTCAACGGATCCTGAAACAAAAACCAATAAAAAAAAAAAGGAGATTCAAGTTCCCCAAGATTCAAAAATCCCCAAAATAAAAAAAAAAATGTCAACTTGAACATTTGACATTCTCAAACTAACAAAAAAGGAACTAACAATTTCATTTTAACTAGATCAGGTGAAGGGAAAGAACCACAAATTAAACATACTTACTAAATTTGAGTAGCAGTTCGTGAAATACCACTTACGAAAATGGAAAGTTTCAACATTGTAATCAACGGAGTAGAGATAAATATAACGGTGAAACGAAAAATTGCAAGTGTAGAAAGTGCAAGTAAGGGAGAAAGTGCAAGTGACACAGCGGTGGGACAAGAAACTGAAACGAGACGAAGAGAAAACACAACTGCAAATGCCGTCGCGTTCCACCTTAACACTGGCGACGACAAAACGGAAAAAATTAGTGAACGTGACGAATTTAGTGAGCCTGATGACACCAGCGAACGTGAGGGAGATAGTGAACCCGATAAAAAGAGCGACACAAGTGAGAAATATGAATTAGCCATCGTGAGTGACAGTGAAAATAAAACGGATAGCGAGACAGAGAGAGAGAGAAATTTTGGAGACTACGGTTTCTGTCCAGGGGTTTCCAACAGAAAAATTACACAGGAGATAATCCCAACAGAATTCGTGACAAAATGCAACAACTGTGCAATGAAGACGATTCCTCCGTTATCGGCAGCACGAGCTGACGCTGTGCGTAAGAGAGCACAGGCCATCACCAGACTGAGCAACGGTGAAAACTTTCTAGACATGGTGTACGCTCCAAGAGAAGAAATCAGAAAATTTATATTGAAGAAAGTAGGACCGGCAGCTTGGGATTACCACCCGAAGGCAGAGTTTCTGAATAACAAATTCAACGAAAGAACGCTGCTCCATAGAAGTGTAAAATTGGAGAAACTGGATATAACAGATTTACTGTTATCTTATGGAGCCGACCCCGATATTGAGGAAAACGGCCGCACCATCGCACACATAGCAGCAGCACAAAACAACAAGTTGTTGGTGAGGATTCTTCGATATCATAAATGTACGTTTGCCGCATACAACAGCTTAGGCGAAACCCCGTAATGGTAGCCATCGCCTACGGACACGAAGACCTGGCCCACTATTTATGGTGCAGCAGTAATGTAGCACAGAAAGCGAAGGATAACAGCACTGCCCTACATTATGCAGCCAGATATGGAAACAATGAAATCGTCAAGTTGGCCTGTCAAAGGAAAGACATTGATATAAACGAAAAGACTACACCAGGCCAGCACACGGCATTGCACATGGCAACAATATTTCGACAAACAACGGCTATGGATATCATGGTTCGTCACAATGCAAATATGGGAGGAAGAGACATGGATGGGAGAACACCACGAGATTACGCAACCGATCCAAGTCGAAAAAGGATTTTTGAAGACGGAGAGGAGAGAAGAAGTGGAAAACGGAGATGGTCTGACAGCGAAAAAGACTAAACACGATTGAAAATAAAAGTCAAAAAATGTATTTTCAGTCATTTATTTTCCCATAACAACAATTAACGACAACAACAATCAACTACAACTATTAACTACAATAATGAATATCTTCATTCCAAAAGTTCTTCGGGAATAAAGACAGCGGAATGTGGAGTTGGATAAAAAATGTTCCCTTCGGATTCCATCCACCAGAGAAAACGCGCGAGATGTTATGGGTAAACATCCCGATACCTCGCGTACCCGGGATAACGCCTAAAAAGAAGAAAATATTTTACATAAAGAAAAGAAGGAAATTAATAGTAAAAACAACTCACTGGTAATAATAATCAGAGGCACTGACGGGACGACGAAAACCAAAATCATGGTCAGAAGGAGGAGCATAAGGACTCCACAGCAACGAGGAAAGGAGAATTTCAATAAAAAGCTCCTTGTCGTCCAGGACAAAATGAGTATAAAAGTGAAATGGTAGCGAAAACAAAGATGCTTCCACAACCTCCAGGGCATTGTAAAAATTGCCACGATGCGTGAGGAAGAAGTTAAAAGAGTAGGAATCCATTGCAAAGAAAAACAACAAGCGTTTCAACGAAGAATTTTCCTGATACTGATTATTTAACTAACACTCTACATAACCATAGGCTATATAGCGGGAACAAGAGCATCCATATATGTAACTAAGAAAACAAAAGAAACGGTGAAGGAAATTGGGTCAACTGGTGATCGGAAAAAATTTCAAAACAGGTTTTTATCCATCTGCTGCTACATTGGAAAAACAAGATTGGAGGACCAATTTCTTCTTTTATAAGAGGGGGAGGAATGTGACAGACAGCAACCCCACCTAGCAACAGTACTCCACTCAACCCGGAAGGCCACCACACGAGCAACCTTCCCTGAAGATAACTATCAAGTGGAACCCTTCCCAATCTAACCTTCAATGTTTCATATAAAAAGGTCCAATTGTAACATCAAGAGCAGAGTGTGTATTGTATCGAAGAGCTAAATACAAAGTTGAAACCATTACACATCGTTATAACTACGTTGTTGCTATATCCCAACTGTTGTGTTAAAAGGCAAATAATGAGGACATTTCCAACAACGATTGGTGTAAAAAATTATGTTTTAAAATAATATGTGTAAAAAATACCAATGTTTTAAACGAAAATGTAAATTTTCTTACATGTTTTGCTATTCAATTCAAATTTAACACTTTTTCCATTACACGTAACACACGCTTCGCATCACCTAGGAATTAAATTGTTGATCAGAGAGTTCAGTAGAATACATAATGCATTGGTGCACCGCTATCTAAATAAACGAAGTAACATTATTCACTTTAATAATCTGTCGCGCGAGTCTGACACATTTGAACGGTGTCGCCTCAGTCTCTTACAAATTTTTGTTGTATTCATCAAGATTCAATCAAAACGATGGCAACAGATGAAACATGTGAAACTCACTGATAGAAAATGAATGGAAAAACGGAATTTCTAAAAAATACACAACAGGCGCTTTTATCGTTCAGATTTATGACATCCTCAACATCTGAATTGTGAACTTAATGATATGAAAATTTGTTGTTCTGTTTTATAATGGACGTCAATCGAAGTCGCAGAATGAGAATTATGGAACATATTTCTGATTTACTGGAAGATGCCATTCAGTTTTTTCCTGTTTTATGCACGGAAAAAAGATGTTTATTTGCTGAGGTACAAAACAGTGCTGGAAAATGTCACCTCAACTGAAAAAATTGGAAATGGCTTTTCGGAGAAACCACGAAGATAAAAAAAAGTACAGGTATTTGTTAACATGTAGTTTTAAAGAAAACCATTTATTTTTTCTATACATGCATAGACTACATACAGCAACTTCGAGTAATAGAGCCATATTCACATTTTGCGTTATTATCATTAGACAAACTATATAATAAGTATTCGCCTATGAAACTACAACGTTCATTATTCGAAATTGAAATGCGGGTAGCCGGTGAAATAGGGCTGAAATAAAATAAGAAAGACGAAATAGAACCAAACAACGGGACAGGTATTTTTCATCTTTTATTGCAGTTTTATTTCTCATTGCATTAGGTCCTATTTCTCAATACTCCTATTTAATTTTCAAAAATACTTTCACAGAGATAATAAGCCTCCAACGCGGTAGGCGAAAAGATATAGGGATTGCCCAACCTTACATATTCAAAAACGACATCCATTAGAACATTTAATTTTATGCCCATTTTTTTGTTTGCGATGTTTTCTAAAATTGTATATAGAGGCCTGCTTAGGCCTTGTAATACACTAACTATTTTTCACCATACATCTGGCGTCCTGATCATCTTATTGATCCGATAACTAGTCCTTATAGATTGTCATTTTCGGTCTGTTCATTAAGTTTTCGTTAATCAGTTATTGTTTGAGAATGGATTGTTGCTCATCCCTTATAGCAGACGAATTTCTTGCAGCAAACGAAATTCTTCGGCTAAAAGAGACGAGCCACTTAAAACAACAATTAAAAACAAATAAACTAGGTAGAACTGGCGGGGCTAGAAAAAAATATGGGAAATGAAAAAATGAATAAGCTACCCACTGATAGGAAGAAAAGGGGGAAAACCTTAATAAATAGTTAAAAACTTACTGTTTAACGGGAAGAAGACGGTTTCTCCATAAGAGGCTGCAGCGGCAGCAGACAACTTAGACACAAATGAGATTTTTCGCATTTGTGGAAAATGTGCAACGCAGCATGTTTTACTGCTCTATAGGAAATATTTTAAGAATATCTGCAGGCCTGGTTTTTTTTTGCTTTTTCTTCTTTCAAAATTTGTTAATATCCTCACTTGTTGCGATGAGGTTGAAATTAGTAATAGAGCCGATCGCTAGATGGACGGATCTAAGATGACTCTCATGTATCTCAAGCGAAAGAAGTAATTCGCGCGTGCCCCTTCGGATCAACAAGCGCTTGAAGGAGCCCTACTTTACCGTGGCTACCCTCGTGAGGTTTCCCCGTAAATTTGTCCTTTCTTGTGTCTTTTGGTACCACTAATGTTCAGATAAACTGATTAATGCGAGTAGTAGATTAGATATACTTGTTTGTGGAAGCAAACAGCGCTCGGCTCCACGAACACAGTATCTAAACGCTTGTTTCTCCTTTTCTTAGTCGAATATTCGATACCCAAAACCATCATATCTAGCAATGTGGACGTTATACAGCCAATAAGTAAAAAATACAAATATTTGTACTTTCAACGGGGAGCCAAACATTATGCCAACGTCCAAATTTCAAAACAGAACAGCCATTAAAAAATATCTCTTTAACTAGTAATCAAAATTATTCGATATTATAATTATGTATATTTAAATATCTAGGGGTTTTCAGTTTCCCAGTCTTTTCTACTCCATTTGACTAAATACTTAAGTGACAGAATTTTGGAGATTGTAATTGGATTCCAATTACAAACTTCCATTTCTTCAACTTAAATTTTCTTTTTAGTTGAAATTTTATTTTTAATTAAATCAATAAATGAGTTAACTGAACTGTCAACACTTCTTACTATTGTTCTTCTTATTCGTGTCACGGCCGCATCTTTTCCATATAAAAAGGCCGTGACTTTCCTTTCATAAATAATTTTTTAGTTCTAGTTCTTATAGCTCCTTTTGTGCACCTGTACAGCCCCTGCTGAGCTCTGTGACTCAATCACTCAGTTAAATTACAATTCAGTTCAGTTAAGTGTATTCTGTGAATTGGATACTTCCCTCTCACGTCGTTCAGGTGTTCCAATTGGTATGTCATCCCTCATTTCATTTATGTCTGTAGATTAGACTTAGTAACCAATACACTTGCATTGTGGATCAGCCTTTTCCTTTTTTTTATTTAAACTGTTTCTAATATAATCATTGCATAACGGGAAGAACGATTAAATCTCTTTTCAGTACCAAAGAAGACGTAATAATGTCCAGTGCCTAAAAAATGTTTGTTCTATTTGTTTTTATCATAAAATAACTTGGTATTAGAAAAATCAGAAATATTAAGAGCCCAATTATAAAAGAAATGAAAACGTGGTGTTGAACAATATGAAACGTAAGGGTTAAGGAAAGAACCAATTTAGTGGTGAAATAAACGTTTTTTTTATTTTCCATTTTATTTACGGTTTTAATGTTCTGCGAGATTGAATTCGTTACGGGAGCGAAAGATAGTAAAAGGATTCGCTCAACACAATGACACAAATCTTAATTTACTATTTTATCCTGCCCGAAAAGCAGCCTGAATACTCTCTCTGTGTATGTACGTGCCGGTCAGTTCCCTACAGTATGCCGAAGAGGCCGTTCCCGGTCTTTTTCACAGGCGCTATGACCAGTAAGAACTCACTAAGAACTGTTATTTGTTATTCTTGTTATTTCAAGGAATAACTATTTGCTTCCATATAATTAATTTTACTTCTTTTAGATTTCATTCTTCCGTAATGGACAACAATGGTATTATCGAAGAACAATAAGTTGAGACTGCCATTATTGCACAGCCCATGAAAAGCCGCTCAAAAACCAAAAAGAAGAATATAATTTGAATGCAGCATAACGTTGAAGAAAACATATTTGGTTATGGAACTAGCATCGACGGCAGATGATCAACCAGAAAACAGTGAAGTACTCTTATTTTGTTAGTGTGAATACATTTTACAATGTTACACATCCTGCAATTGTGAGCTCGAAATCTATTTCATTCCCCGCTGTTGATTGTCACGTATGTTAATTCCTTAGATTCTGTTCGCCGCCACAGCAAAAAAATTGCAGTCCATTCTTTTGGCTGAAAATAAATCTATAAATGAGAAATTACCTTATTAAAATAGGTTTAGCTGAAAGCTATGTCGCAGAAGATGATGAATGAAAGCAGAAGATTCGGTCACTGAATTTCTCATTAACTAAATTTTTCTACGCCATGGAGCTCAAGAACAAATTATCACAGATCATTATCGAATCAATTATTCAGCTTCGTCATCCGACCGCCAGGAGTCCAGGACATGCAGTCGGATGATAAACGTCCTCGCCTGATTCCAGCCAACACAGAAACCTTGTCACTTGGGATAGCCAGGATACATGCTGAAGGAGAGGTAAAAAATAAGAAATCAAATAAAAATCAAACTTAAATTAAATCGAATAGAAAAAAGAAACAACTTACTTGTAGTAGAAATCAACCAACTCCCAGACTTCTCCGGCAAATAGGTAATGAACGGTAAAATTATTTTCCCTTGAAAATGATTTCATCTTGTCAAACTCATCGAGTTAGAAAAGATTGTGAATCATGTTTCTATAGGAAAAATGTACGGTTTAGCCGTAAATTAATTTTAAAGTTGGTTTAAGGCCCGCCTCTCGAAAAACGGTCACCCGGCCATTTTTAGGGGGCGGAGCTTAACTGGGTATGTTGGGATTTTCTCGTTGTAGGCAGCCACAGCAAATGCATTTGCGTATTTTTTTTTATTTGGCGGTAAATTGTTGGGGCCTAAACAGGATAGTTAAATGGCCAACAGACTTCTTCCTGGGTATCAGAGAGCAAACTCCAATAATTTACCAACACTGGATATTATAATGCTTAGAAATTATATTCAAAAGGATGTGAATTACATATACCCAGAAATAGCAAATGTCAATTCTCTTCGAGCTGGAAGAGAGAGTTACGGAGAATCTGCTATTGGTTGGGTACAAGTTCATCGACATGAAAATGTATTTACAGTCCTTGGAGTCATAGCTCCTGAACATAATGTCACCAGCAAAAACTACATAGTTGAAGTCAAAATAGATATAGAGACATATGAAATTGTCTCTGCCATTTGTAAATCATGTGTTGCCCATCAAGGTGGTTGTAAACACCACATTGCATTTATTGGATGGATTCACCGAAGGTCTGAAGAACCAACTAAGACCGAGGTGGAGTGTTACTGGAAAAAAAGTTTGTTGTCTCAAGTTGGGACAGCAACTAAATTTATTGAAGCTAGAAATTTAGTAAACAATAAAAGAAAGAACGGAAAGGGCAGTGGAAGAGTTATAAAGCTGAGAAAGAAAGAAACACCGAGTGGCAGTTTTCTAAAAGAGGTCATTGAACATATTTCGTTCGTCAGAAGCACACAGCCACAAGTGACAATCATCCCACAGATTTTTAATTATTTCAGAGGAGAAATCAGAGGAGAGGTCACTTTGATCACTATGCCTTACAATTGAATCATCACTGGAAAAATCATAAGAAGAATCTGTATCTACTGACGAATGTAATGATATTGTGTCGAATGTAAACACCGGCTTTCTCTTAGCTGTGGAATTTGTCAAAGATTTGACATCGGTTACGTTCCACTTTAAAGGGCTACAAGCTTGATTTTTAATCGCTATTTTAAAGGGACTCGTTCCACAGCTAACACCTAAATCAGCTGTCGAAACCTGATGTTTCTTGTTACGTACTTTAGTTTTCTTACAAACAGTGAAGTTCTCAATTTTCTGTATAGTACACTTTACTATGGTGCTGTTATTTCGTCCTGAATTATTTTGATTGATAGTAACGTGATCATCATTGTGATCACTGTCTCCTAGTGGATGTGAGGGAATATGTACATCTATAAAGTAAAACATTACATTATTTTCGAGAAGATAAACCAGAAAAAGTATACGATGTCACCTTCACAAAGAGTCATGTTATCATCATCTTCATGCTCTGGTTCAACTTCATGTGGCACATTGTCAGTAAGATAGATTGTATGATTATACCCAGAATCCGCTTCTATGTAAGCAGCCTGGACATGTTGTTGTTCTATATCTGAATATAAATATTTAGTTTACTGAGTTCATTTCTTCATTATCATTCGTATTACACAACCTGTATGAATAGATGAGATGTCAGATGTGGACGTGTCAGCATTTTCAAACCACAAATTTATGTGAGAAACCACCCCTGGTTTCAATTTCATTTGATCAGTACTTCCAATAATTTCAATGTCTTCGGGAATCTACATGGAAATTAAACTAAACATTTTAATTTCCTTTTTCAAACATAATTTTTACTTACAGAAAAGTGATCTTCACACACACGAAAGTTACTTTTCACAGATAAGCGTTTCGGATCTTTCCCAATAGCTTGAAGCCAAGAATTTCTTTTTAGTTTATTTTTTACACCTTTGGGCACTGTAAAAAAATGTTTAGTTGGTGTTACAAAGGAGGAATTGTTGCACGATTCCACAGCACAATAACAATATGATTTCTTTTGTTTGTTTGACATGACTTTGATGTTCAAGTATGACAGATGAAAATTTCTATGCGTAATGCATTTGCTGTGGCTGGCTACAACGGGAAAATCCCAACATACCCAGTTAAGCTCCGCCCCCTAAAAATGGCCGGGTGACCGTTTTTCGAGAGGCGGGCCTTAAACCAACTTTAAAATTAATTTACGGCTAAACCGTACATTTTTCCTATAGAAACATGATTCACAATCTTTTCTAACTCGATGAGTTTGACAAGAGGAAATCATTTTCAAGGGAAAATAATTTTACTCATTCCCTAACTTAGCTTCTTGTAGGAGCACCTCAAAAAGCTCCCAATCCCATGCATCAAGTCGGCAATACCGGCTCGCAGGACTGCCAAAAGTGATTTCGGCAAACCGCACAACGTCAACGTCGAAATACCGCCGATTGGCCAAAACGTCAGCAAAGGAGAATACCTTGGAGGACCTGTATCAAACGAAGACCAAAAATGAACTGTGACAGCAGAAAGGATGCAACCGGTTTTTATTCAGTTTCAACAACCTTCGCGGATATTTTTTTATCGTTGTTATAGTTAGCGTTAACAAGGGTGACCTTCCTGCCGTTATCACAGGTAGATAAGTACAGTCCGGTCACCTGTCTTAAACAAGGGGGGAGGGTGACCTGTCGCGGGTGAAAAAGGGTAAATGGTTATCTCTTACCAGAGATGGTTCACCCGCTCTTTGAACTAGGCTTCAAGCTTCGACCGTGGGAATGGTTCATCTTAAGTAAATCTGCGATAAAGGTAGATACGGATATCTGAGCTTCAGAAGAGGCGTATTTAGCATTGTAGTATAAATACGAGCGTAAAAATTCTGTGAAGTCAAGTTCCCTGGAGTCTTCAGACGCCCCTCCTAGTTTAGTATTGTCATCCCTTATTTTACTAGTTTAAATTAAACATTGTTAGATTTTAAGTCATCACTTTCTTGTATTGATTCGTGTTCGTGTTCAAATACAACACCAGTGTGATAATCGAGAATAACAATCTGGACTGCAGTGGAACAAATTGTAAGCATTTATATTTTTTCTAACGAAGCTGATGTAAAGGAACCAGCAGACCTTGCATTACTTATTTAGCCATTCCTAAAGCTTGTTTGGAAAATGAATTCTGTTAATAAGGAAATTCAAGATAAAAAAATGTGTTTACCGATTTGTAGGGAAAGAAAAGGATAATATTCTTTGGTTAATGGTATTTTTGTTTAATTTGAGTGTTTATATTTAAGAAAGAGGTACGAAGACAAGTGAAAATTGTTTTTTCATTTTTAAGAATGGCTTAATGTAGTTGTTAGAAAAGTATACCAATCAAGAAGAAATATTCATGATGGTCGAGAATAGTCTTTGCTGTATGTTAGTTTTTCCTTACTAGACTCATACAGAAGAACAGATAGTCCCATTAATAATACAGCCATAATTTTTTTAGTGAATTTACATAACGATGAAACGCTGTTTCCGAAGAATTGATAAGCGTAGTTATCAGGAAAATTAATCTAGAATTCATTTAAAAGTTAGAAAACATCCTACCATTATTAGGGAATAATCCCCCGGCCCTGGACGGGCCTAAAGTTACTAATTTATTTATAATTACTAGAAAGGGCGTTCGGTCTGCAAGTGGTTTGTTTGAGAATTTCTGATTTCCCGTGTTAGCCATTGATTCCGTTAATCGATTTGTTTCAGTCGGCTGGACGGTGTTAGGGGACAGAAAGTCTTACGTTGAGCCTGCCATAGGCTATGTACAACTTAAGCAAGAAAGACACACCATAATTTCTTGTTTTGCCCCAGAACGTAAAATAGCCTCAACAGGTTACAAAGTGGAAATTGTTGTTAATAATTTAAAAGGAGAGATGACATTAAGCAAATACTATGGCCGGGGGCTACTATGTATTGCTGCACTGGAAAGGTGCAAGAACCAGCTTGTCGTTACTGGCTGGATCCATCGTCGTTTCAAAGATTAAATTCCAACAAAAAAGAATGCTTTTCGAAAAAATCAAATTTGTCTTATGTTAAGAAAACCATTAAGTTTATTTTGGCAAAAGAACTTCATGGAGCTGCGGTGGGCAAAAAAAATAACTATCAGAAGAAGAATTTTTGCCGACAGGCAACAACCGGAAACCTAAAAATCGAAAAATAATCCACAAAAACAAATCAGAAATGTGATTAAGTGAGGAACTTTGCACTTTTTGGTTTCCTAATGGAAGTTATTGATCATATGGATTGTAAACTGAACAAGAGCGAAGTAACTGTAATCCCTGAACTGGCCAAAATGTTCCTTCCAGTAGACGTGTTTGACTCCATTGGTATTTACCGCCTCTCTGGCAGGTTATCATTGGTGTTTCAAATCCTTCCAAAAATGTGTTAGCCCTGTAAGCCATTTCAAATGAGCATAAAGACCTTGAAATGAGACAAACTTGTGATTTAAGTAATGTTTCAATAATATAAAATTTTTTTGGCGCAACAACTCCATTGTAAGTGTCTTTAAAAGAAGGTAAGCCTATCGTTAGAAAATTAATTAATAAATGTGGTTTTGAATTAAAGGGGATAGAAGAAATAGTTTTCTCTCACAAACGTACCAAGCTCTGCCCATTTTCCCATATCCATCGCTCCCAAGCTTCACCCCTCCACCCACTTTCCTATTAGGAATGTTGACAAAATTGAAATACCCGTAAAAATTTAATTAAAGATCTTGTTAAATTATCAATTAATTAAGAATTTTTTCCAGTTAGCAAATTTAATACCTACCCTAGTATACATTTTCCGTTTAAACATAGTAGGCGCATGGCTTACGCTTTCTATACGCTAGGTTGTGGTACATAAAGGGTTTTAACTACCGTCAGAAATAACTGAAGGAAAAAGTCGGGGGGGGGGGGGAGGAAGAATAAATATGATTATCTTACCAGTATACAACCAATATAATTACCAGGTTTCTAAACAGTAATGAGGTTTTTTGAAATCTGTGCTTAGGACTAGTTTAACAAAATACTGAGTTTAATTACGCTACTTAATCAACCAAGCTTTTTCAATGGCTTCAGTTTTTTTAACTCAGTTTGCTACTGATAAAAGAACGGTATTAATTATGTTTTTATTGACAAAGGCCTTGTAGTATAACATACCCGGGTAATGCTGGTATTGAACAGGTATACAAATTACGCTTCGACTGCTACAAGCGTAGTAGCAATTTGTAAGTATTTTAACGTGAATGAAGCCGGTATATAAATAGTGTTGTAAATAATAGTGTTGTAATAAATAGTATTTGTGATACTGGTTTTAAGCCGGCATGCTATTGGATAATATTACGTTTTGTTGGTCACACAGAGAATTTTATATAAGATTCTATATGAAATTCTATACTATTACGAGTTACACCTACATGTGTAGGTATAACTCGTTTAATTCCGATATGCAATCCGTTAATTATATTTCCTGATAACCTCATAATTTGCAAGTAGTTTTGTGTTCTTGAGACTCGTTTAAGGCCAATTTAATAGAATTGTTGCATATTGTATTTCACCACTACGAATTTAGAAGGTCCCAAATAATAAGCTATTTCAATGGTCTCAATTATTGGAAACAGCAGCGACCCTTTCATGGAAGCAGTTGGAAAACATTTCAAAGATGAAGCTCGCTTGTTTGTTAATAATGATGTTGCTTCTAGTGTTATCAACCCTAAAATAGAATCAACAGCATCATCTGAGTATTATTGGAACAGAGGTGGTGACCTAAACCATTCTGTGAGCAAGGTAAAATATATGTTTACAATTTATTATTCCTGCTTTTAGTACATGCACTTGGCTTAATTAATACCAGATTTGTATACGTGCAACAATGTCTAATATACTTTCTTTTGTATAGGATATTTCAGGCAGAGCTAGACCACAATGGCTTTGCTTTTACAATTTGCACGACAACCAACTGAAGGTTTTACCTGAAGATGAGAAGTTCAAATTCTTCATAACAGAGACCCTAGAGTTGGATATTGCTGTCGGAAGCAGTTCCATCGATGAAAATAGAGAAGTTTGCAGCATAGTCACTCTCACACTTGGTTCTCATTGGAAAAAAAGACTTTACTGTATCCTTCTGCAACGTGTAAGGTTGCCAATAAATCTCCTGTCGACTGGGGAGAAACTTTTTAGCAGAAGGTTTACATATCCCGAGGAAGGATGGCTAGAGTACAACGTTACCTTTATCCACAACGAGCAGAAACCAAGTAAATATTATTAGTTTTATTATACTTAAACAGTTGTGTATTCGGTTCACTTAAATATTTTAAATTTCAGATATTTTTTTCTTCCAAACTTAAAAAGGCATTGCAAGCCGACACATCCTCGTCTGCATCGGTGTCGTCGAATCTTGGAGCGGCTGCAAACAACATTTCTGCTGAAGCCGGCAGGTATTTTTCATGTTTATTTTATTTTCATTATAAGTTTTCCATCAGACCCTGTCATACAAAATTACGTTTAAGTTCGCCTTAAGATCTTTTTGCAATAATTTGGAATGTTTTGAAAAGGTGATTTGTTTAGTGATGCTCCAACGAACTATACATTACCAATCGAAGCAGTAAACCAATTGACGTCAACTGCCGAATTCATTCCACCGTCATACGAAGAGAAGATCGTCCGTCCTCTAATCCAAGCTTTCTCTTCGATTTTGGAAGAGAAACTACAGTCGGCTATTAGCAGTTTAACTGGACAACTCCGTGATGTTACAAACTAGATAACTGATTTCCAGCTCAAGGATCTTCCAGTAAGAGCCTTGAGGAAGGGCTCTTTTTTTCTCGTCAAATTTTTTTTTCTCGTCAACGGGACTATATTGTTTTATTTCATTTTGATGGAAGGGATAGCATGATTAGGATGATGCCTACCGTACCCTTATGTTTGAAAAATTTAATTCACAAATCACAATCTTAGCGCACCATTAAGAAATGATACTAAAAAAGAATGGGCTTAGTTTTTTTGTGATTGGCAAAGGAAGGAAATGGAAAATGGCTTACAAATGGTAGGAGCTTTTATTATTAATAATAGCCTGTCGAAGTCATTATTCACTTCACAAATTTTTCGGGTACAGAACTTCCCCGATAAATTGTTATCGATAAGATAATTATTTACCGATAAGAAAGGGGCCTAAAGTGGCGGAAACATAAGCTGACGCCATGTCTGACTCGCCAATTTTCCTTATTAGGCTATTAGGATCACTTAACTTGTGACGTTTGTTATTGTTTTCGTTCGATGATTGCTAACATTTCAGAGCTGTTTACGAATCAAAAAAGAAAGTAATGAGAACAAAAAAGTAAATGTAATCATATTTTAATTTACGGAATGAACCGAAATATTAATTTTTGATCGTTTGGACATATTACTTGAAGATGTTTATTTAAGAAGAATAGTAGCAAAGTAAAAAAGTCTACCAAATTAATATTTTTTATTAGTAATTCAAAATTCATTAGACACTGTCTGTATATTCTTCTCATTTCCTTTCAAAGTTCTGCCATACTTCAACAAACGTTGCTTGAAGTTTTCTTATCGGGGATTTAATCGGGGAACTTAATCGCTAATCGGGGAAGACACCGAGCAGCGAAATTTCTTAACCGATTAAAATTTTCACCGCCCCGAATCGACTAAAAAGCTACCCGATTAGCCCGGGCCGAGCCCTAGTGGGCGAAAACGAATGCGCACGATTTTCTAGCAGTTAGCGCAGCCACAAGACGTTTGGAGCAGTTGCTGCTTAGAAGTCTGTAAGGATCGGGTTTTCAGTTCGCTTTCAAACACGATAGGCATCTGCATTACAATAGCATCTCTTTAAGGAATCTTTCGTCTCTCTCTCTATCTCTTTTTTACGCGCTTTATCTTCGAATTGTAAAAGGATGGCTTGCGTTATTTGATGTTGATATATCTATCTTTATCTTTTCCTTGGAAAAATACACATCGACGGCTTTTAAAAATAGGATGAATTGTTTGTGATTAGGGACGACATCTATGTACTGACTATCGCTCAGTACGAACGATCACCTTTTCGCTATGGCGTGCCAGCTCATCCGGCCACGGCGGGTACTACGCCCGCTAATGCAAACGGACAGGATGAATACTAAAATAAATATTAATTATACACTTATTATACACTTAAAATAATAATAATTTAAACTTAAAAATTTTAAATGAACATGATAGCTGCATAATATTTCTACTGTTTTAATACATTATTAAACTGAAAACTTAAAGTAGGCTATTAAATAATATTGATTGCGGAAGGGAAATATAATTATGTCACCCCAAATGGCTTCTTAGTGGTGTATAAGAAGTAAATGAATTTTGCTATTTAAATTACATGTGCCTAAACTCCTGTTAACGCTCACCCGACCAAATTACCAGGACAACAACAACTTTTTGGCTCTGGAGGCTACGGTGCTAAAAAAGTGAATTCTTGCACTTATGACCGTCGCCGATTGGCGATCGAACCAATAGTTGCAAAAGTAGGCAACATCTGAATTAGAAATTAAAATAAAACGTGGTTATATATTTCCTTTAATAAATTAGAACGCGCAAATGGCGTTTTCTTGTAAACCATGAATATGTTGTAATATTTTCAACGAAAAAGAGTAATTAAACAAAACTACTCGCATTTGTAGTTTCTAACAAATGATTTTGAATTCAGATAATTCCCTGAGGCAAGTTCGCTTTTAAAAAGATCTCACTTATGCCATTGTGCATAAAAATTCGATTTAAAATGATCAGCATTGGCCGTATGTATTCTGTATATAGTTGGACACATAATTACAAATTTGGGAAATAAGCTATATATATACTATATACTACGCCCGTTAATGCCAACGGACAGGATGAATACTCTGATGATTGAGGCAAACCCGCAAACGGATTGATCGTCGGATTGCCTCCAGTGCAACCGAAATAAGAATTAAAACCAAAATTTAATTTAAGATAATAAAAACAATATTAATTAAAACTTAAAAATTTAAAATGAACATGATAGCTGCATAATATTTCTACTATTTTAATACATTATTAAACTGAATACTTAAAGTAGACTATTAAATAATATTGATTGCGTAAGGGAAATATAATTATGTCACCCCAAATGGCTTCTTAGTAGTGTATAACAAGTAAATGAATTTTGCTATTTAAATTACATGTGCCCAAACCTCTTTGAACACCTTGTTGTAGTATTTTCAACGAAAAAGAGTAATTAAACAAAACTACTCGCATTTGTAGTTTCTAACAAAAGATTTTGAGTTCAGATAATTATCTGGGGCAAGTTCACTTTTAAAAGATCTCACTTATGCCATTGTGCATAAAAATTCGATTTAAAATGATGAGTATTAGCCGTCTGTTAGCTGTATTCATTTCATATTTCATGGGGGTCATGTAGAGCTGTGATTTGCTGTAACATGTACACTACATAAAAATTTCTTGAAGAATAGCATCCTTGCACAAGATAAATGAATATAATATAATATAATCGGACAAGATTGTGGTACCCGGAAAAATGAAATGTTTGATAAGAGGGATGAGCGTTGATGCCTTTCTGTTTTTCACGGGAATTAAAAAGCAGATGTTGAATCCCCGCTCAACTCCTCCAAACAACCAAACTCCGTCCACTTATTACCGATATCCAGCTGCCGTTTGGTTTCCTCGTGGGTGCAGGACATAAACCAGAAGTACGTTAACGCTATCTATATAAGAAAAAGAAAAAATTATTATGATGTTCAACAGAAATTATAATAATAATTTACACTTACGCTTTTCGATAATGAAAACTTTGATTCAAAAAAAGTTCCGCTCCGCAAACTCTGTGTTGCCTTACACGTTTGTTTTTTCTTTTTGTTTTTATAACCACAGACGAAACAGCAATCATCAGCATATGCAGCAAACTGCTTTATCGTCCTCTGGTGCTGTTCTTCGTTTTTCCCCAGTGGGTGCTTTTTGTGACAAAAGCGAACCCCGGGTAATAATCCCTCTTGAATGAGGGACATCACCAGAGGTTCCCCTAAAGTTAACTAAACTAACTAGGAAATTCAGGAAAAAAAATATATAATTGACTTACCTTTTAAATCACTGTGTATATGTTCGGGAACATGATATATAGTCCAACTGGCTAAGAGATTTCTTGCATACGTAATTTTATTTACACTTGCTTCAGCTTTGCTTGTAGGTGCCATGGGAACTATAAAATGAAGTATGAACCGGGAAAAGTGTTTCATCAAAAATAATAACCCCATCACAACCTTTTCATACTCTTCCTTAAACAAACGAAAAACGATGGAATTGGTCTGAAAGTGTATTAATTACAATTCATTCAATTTTTTGCGCAAAAAATAAGATTAGAAATGATATTACAAATTATTAAAATATAAACATGTCTGGTAGCTCTACGCAGTGTTTACTATCTTTATTTCAAGTCCAAAAACATAAGATAAGATATATCACCCTCAAACGAGAAGAAAGATAAGATAAGATAAGATATTGGCAAAAAAAGAATTTAGAAGATAAGATACAGAAAATGTCTCATAAGATACAAGATACTTTCGAAGATACTGTGTTCTAAAGTAAAAAACCGTAAATTTGTTTTTCGTGATTCGTTTTGTTGAATATCGGTATTATTATCCGCCGTTTGAACATTCACATTTATGATGATTAATCGTGATGTGACATTTTTCGATTTTTTAAACGTTTACGTTACCGGTAAATTAACGTAGCTGTGAATTTGTTACGTTAAAATAATACGTTAATTAACGCGTTGTTAGAAAAGCACGTTAACGTAAATTCTACGTTATTTTTTTGTTACTTTGTAAACAAAAAATTCATGATTAGTAAATTTTTTGAACAACTTATTGAAACAATGGCCTTGATTATGACTATACAGAATATAGTGTACGTTTTCACGACCTATATGAAAAAAGAAACAACAGTGGAACACTCGTGACTGCCCTACTTCTTAATAGTAAATGATATTAAGGGAGAAGTAGGTGTAGGTAAATTAAAAGGAAAAGAGATTATCATTTCCCGTGGGCCATTTTTTTGACCATGGGAACCAATTTAAAATATAATAATTTTAATGTCGGAACTGCCGACTCGGATCTACGGGTAAGTATGAATTTCTAAGGCCTAACACCGAGGTCAGCGTATTTCTGCGGGCTTTCTATATGTGAGGCCCGAACGCGGGTCAGTGCGTCGAGCTGAGATCGCTCCTTGGAGCTCAGAAGGGGCACAGCGCCTAGCGATTCTGGCAGCGGCCGTGTGTATGGAGCGATTCCCCTGCGCTCTGACTTAGCTGACCTTTGCTCCGGGAAGGGTTCCGGCAACCTAAGTCGTCTGAAGACCCCTTTTGGGATGGTGCTCTCGAGCTCCTTCCAGAGGGTATAACCCCTGGCGCTCGAATCCAGCAGTGTCTGAAAGTGGTCAAAGACCGCTTTTTGATGTTGGATCTGGAGGTTATCTGACACTGGAAACAAAAAGTATGGTTTCGAAGGACCAATTTAAACATAATAATATATTTTACTACATAAAACACAACAATTAATATGCAAAAAAATATATAATTACATAGAATTATATGTGAAATTACATGTAAATACATAAACTATTTTTAACTGGGTATCTTTGAGAGATACCAGGGTGTTAGAGCAGGACGTCGGTAAAGACATGCGACGATGCTCGTTTTGTTATTATCATTGTAATTATGTATTTTGGGAGCTGGCTTTAGTCATACAGCCAAGAGTCTGATCCGCTATTATCGGAAACGTAACAATATAGATATATAGCTTATGAAATCGCCAGTTGACAAACACCTGTATACAAAAGACCATTAAACATTCTAGGACAAACCAACTTGCATAGTAAGGCACCACGCATTCTTTTTAATGTTTATTATCAATACGTCATCTTACTGGAAACTTAATGGAAAATACTTCCCCATCCAAATGTTAAGCACAACACACAACTGAAAACTGGGAACGTAGGCTCGTTCACCCCGTACCAACGACGTGTAAAAAACGAGCAGGCTTATTCTCTATTCAAGAAGCCCGAGAAACAATTTATCTACGCGCATTACGTCAGGGATCCTCATCACTCATTGTTTTAGAAAAGTATTTTGTGCCAAAAACATGCCCAAAATTCACTCAACGTTCGTTGATATTGTGCGAGCTTCACGCAAACAGTGAGGATATCGAAAGATCAGTGAACGTGTTACGAGTTCCGCGAATTGTGTTGTGCAGATGTTTACAAGATCCTTAGTGGATATGACTGGTTTACTGTCTTCCATGTCAGCAACGATGACAACCACATTGTTCACTAGTTCAAATTATAACAGTCACAACGCACACTCAACGTAATGGAAATAACAAAAGGGTAATTAAATCATGTGATTGGTATCTTAAGCAGAAACTTCCATTAGTTTACGATGACGTCGGCGGCAATCTAAAAACAATGTAGTACAAGACTGCACTACACACGTTTTAAACAAACAAGGTTCATGTTTTTAATGCACGAAATCGACATTGAGAAAGAATAATAAAAAAAACTACTCAAATTTCTTCCTTGTTTCTTCGTTTGATTATTTCGAAAATGAAATTAAGGTAAATGACGTTACTATATGCAATCTTTTTGAAAAATTTAATTCACAAATCACAATCTTAGCGCACCATTAAGAAATGATACAAAAAAAGAACAGGCTTTGTTTTGTTTTTGGTGATTGGCAAAGGAAGGAAATTGGAAATGACCTACAAATGGTAGGAGCTTTTATTATTAATAATAGCCTGTCGAAGTCATGATTCACATCACAAATTTTTCGGGTACAGAACTTCCCCGATAAATTGTTATCGATAAGATAATTATTTACCGATAAGAAAGGGGCCTAAAGTGGCGGAAACATAAGCTGACGCCATATCTGACTCGCCAATTTTCCTTATTGGGCCATTACGATCACTTAACTTGTGACGTTTGTTATTGTTTTCATTCGATGATTGCTAACATTTCAGAGCTGTTTACGAATCAAAAAAGAAAGTAATGAGAACAAAAAAGTAAATGTAATCATATTTTAATTTACGGAATGAACCGAAATATTAATTTTTGATCGTTTGGACATATTACTTGAAGATGTTTATTTAAGAAGAATAGTAGCAAAGTAAAAAAGTCTACCAAATTAATATTTTTTATTAGTATTTCAAAATTCATTAGACAATGTCGGTATATTCTTCTCATTTCCTTTCAAAGTTCTGCCATACTTCAACAAACGTTGCTTGAAGATTTCTTATCGGGGATTTAATCGGGGAACTTAATCGCTAATCGGGGAACACACCGAGCAGCGAAATTTCTTAACCGATTAAAATTTTACCGCCCCGAATCGACTAAAAAGCTACCCGATTAGCCCGGGCCGAGCCCTAGTGGGCGAAAACGAATGCGCACGATTTTCTAGCAGTTAGCGCAGCCACAAGACGTTTGGAGTAGTTGCTGCTTAGAAGTCTGTAAGGATCGGGTTTTCAGTTCGCTTTCAAACACGATAGGCATCTGCATTACAATAGGATCTCTTTAAGAAATCTTTCGTCTCTCTCTCTATCTCTTTTTTACGCGCGCCATCTTCGAATTGTAAAAGGATGGCTTGCGTTATTTGATGTTGATATATCTATCTTTATCTTTTCCTTGGAAAAAAAAAACACCGACGGCTTTTAAAAATAGGATGAATTGTTTGTGAGTAGGAACGACATCTATGTACTGACTATCACTCAGTAAGAAGGATCACCTTTTCGCTATGGCGTGCCAGCTAGTCCGGCCACGGCGGTTACTACGCCCGCTAATGCAAACGGACAGGATGAATACTAAAATAAATATTAATTATACACTTATTATACACTTAAAATAATATTAATTTAAACTTAAAAATTTTAAATGAACATGATAGCTGCATAATATTTCTACTGTTTTAATACATTATTAAACTGAAAACTTAAAGTAGGCTATTAAATAATATTGATTGCGGAAGGGAAATATAATTATGTCACCCCAAATGGCTTCTTAGTGGTGTATAAGAAGTAAATGAATTTTGCTATTTAAATTACATGTGCCTAAACTCCTGTAAACGCTCACCCGACCAAATTACCAGAAAAACAATATCTGTTTTGCTCTGGAGGCTAAGGTGCTAAAAAAGTGAATTCTTGCACTTATGACCGTCGCCGATTGGCGATAGAATCCATAATTGCATAAGTAGGCAACATCTGAATTAGAAATCAAAATGAAACGCGGTTATATATTTCCTTTAGTGAATTAGGACGCGCAAATGGCCTTTTCTAGTAAACCATGGATGTAATAGTATTTTCAACGAAAAAGAGTAATTAAACAAAACTACTCGCATTTGTAGTTTCACATAATTACAAATTTGGGAAATAAGCTCTATATATACTATATACTACGCCCGTTAATGCCAACGGACAGGATGAATACTCTGATGATTGAGGCAAACCCGCAAACGGATTGATCGTCGGGTTGCCTCCAACGCGACCGAAATAAGAATTAAAACCAATATTTAATTTAAAATAATAAAAATAATATTAATTAAAACTTAAAAATTTAAAATGAACATGATAGCTGCATAATATTTCTACTATTTTATTACATTATTAAACTGAATACTTAAAGTAGACTATTAAATAATATTGATTGCATAAGGGAAATATAATTATGTCACCCCAAATGGCTTCTTAGTGGTGTATAACAAGTAAATGAATTTTGCTATTTAAATTACATGTGCCTAAACACCTGTGGAGGCTCTCCCGACCAAATTATCAGAACAACAACAGCTGTTTGGCTCTGGAGGCTACGATGCTAAAAAAATTAATACTTGAAAAATGAACATCTGAATTAGAAATCAAAATGAAACGTGGTTATATGTGTCCTTTAATGAATTAGGACGCGCAAATGGCGTTTTCTAGAAAACCATGGATATGTTGTAGTATTTTCAACATACACCGTATGTAAGCTGTATATTGTTGGACACATAATTACAAATTTGGGAAACAAGCACTGTAAACCATAGTATCAACTGAATGGGCGGCAGTGTTGAAATTTGCCAACAATCACTTTTTTAATTTTTGCTTCTGTAATTTGATTGCTCTTTGATTGTTATTATCTTGGCATTATGTTGCAGAGGAAAGTATCCCAGCGATACTTGGAAAAGAACTTTCCTCGCTAGAAGATTGGGCCTCGAAAAGTAAATAGAATTAAGTTTATTATTTAGTTAACTAATCAAGAAAATGAAGAGCCATAACGACATGTTTATCACTGCAGGTCATATGAATACAATTCATGAAACTCGACGTATCCATTTCATATTTCATTGGGTTCATGGATAGCTGTGATTTGCTGTAACATGTACACTACATCAAAATTTCTTGAGGAATAGCAACTTTGCACAAGACAAAGGAATATAATATAATATAACCGGACAAAATTGTGGTACCCATAAGAATGAAATATTTGATACGAGGGATGAGCGTTGATGCCTTTCTGTTTTTCACGGGAACCAAAAAGCAGCGGTTGGATCCCCGCTCAACTCCTTCAAACAACCAAACTCCGTCCCGCCTCTTGCCGCGATTGTACTTACCTGAAAAAAACTGTAAAATAAAAATGTTTAATTGTAAATCTAATAGGAGAATTTGTAACTTACGCTATCCGAACATGGATTCGTCGATTTGCACGATTGTCCCGGGGCGTCCGATTGGTCCCGACAGCCCGATCACGGTCTGAACAGCAACCTCTCGGCATTTCCTACCCCAGGACACCACCTTCCACTTATTACCGATATCCAGCTTCCGTCTTATTTTCTCATGGGTGTAGCACATAAACCAGAAGTACGTTAACGCTTTCTATATAAGAAAAAGAAAAAATTATTGGGATTTTCAGCAGAAATTATAATAATAATTTACACTTACGCTTTTCGATCATGAAAACTTTGATTCAAAAAAAGTTCCGCTCCGCACACTCTGATTTGCCTTACACCTTTGTTTTTTCCTTTTGTTTTTATAACCGCAGACGAAACAGCAACCATCAGCATATGCAACAGACTACTTTATCGTCATCTGGTACTGTTCGCCGTTTTTCCCCAGGAGGTGCTTTTTGTGACAAAAGCGAACCCCGGGTAATAATCCCTCTTGAATGAGGGATATCACCAGAGATTTCCCTATAGTTAACTAAACTAACTAGGAAATTCAGGAAAAAATATATAATTGACTTACCTTTTAAATCACTGTGCATAAGTTCGGCAACACGAAATATAGTCCAACTGGCAAAAAGATTTCTTGCATACGTAATTTTATTTACACTTGCTTCAGCTTTGCTTGTAGGTCCCATGGTGACTATAAAATGAGGTATGAACCGGGAAAAGTGTTTCATCAAAAATAATAACCCCATCCCAACCTTTTCATTTTCTTCCTTAAACAAACGAAAAACGATGGAATTGGTCTGAAAGTGTATTAATTACAATACATTCAATTTGGCGAGCAAAACATAAGATAAGTAATGATATTACACATTATTAAAATATAAACATGTCTGGTAGCTCTACGCAGTGTTTACTATCTTTTCTAAAGTCCAAAACATAAGATAAGATATATCACCCTCAAACGAGAAGAAACATAAGATAAGATATTGGCAAAAAATGAATTTAGAAGATAAGATACAAAGTATCTCGTAAGATACAAGAAGATACTTCGAAGATACTGTGTTCTTATGTAAAAAACCATAAATTTTTTTTTTGTAATTCGTTTTGCTGAATATCGGTATTATTTTCCGCTGTTTGAAAATTCACATTTATCATGATTTAATAGTGATGTGACGTTATTCGATTTTTTTAACGTTTACGTTATCCGGTAAATTAATGTAGCTGTGAATTTGTTACGTTAAATTAATACGTTAATTAATGCGTTGTTAGAAAAGCACGTTAACGTAAATTCTACGTTACTTTTTTGTTACTTTATAAACAAAAAGTTCATGATTAGTACTTTTATTGCCTTTTCTAACAAGTAAAGCGCCAACTTGAAACAATGGCAAACATCAATATAATAATACCGTCTTGATTATGACTATACAGAGTATAGTATACGTTTTCACGACTTATATGAAAAAAGAAACAACAGTGGAACACTCGTGACTGCCTTACTTCTTAGTAGTAAATGATATAAAGGGAGAAGTAGGTGTAGGTAAATTAAAATGAAAAGAAATTAAGATAAAAAAACATTGGTCGCATGATATCTTTGTTACATGTTAAAAATACTTTTGAAGCCAAAAAGCATCTTGAGTGGTTCTGTTCTTACGCCCTAGAGAATGCCACCCGGCAGCTGAAAATTCGCGTTCTGCAGACGCAGAATAAGCTGGAATAGCGAAAAGACTTAAATCCAACTTTGACAAATATAGAAAATGAGCAGCGTTATCTTTCCAATAAAGGATTACATTTTTCATGGGGGTACCTAAATCACTTGACTGCTGATCCTTGTCCAACTCAGTGGTAGCGAGTTTTAAATAATCCAGTTGTTCAGATTCAATAATCGTGTACGAGGCGAATGGTTCTAGGAGATCAACAATCTGTTTTAGTAAATTGTAACCTAACTTTAGTAAATTGTTCACACACGTCGTTAATGGGCTTTCGTAGAGTGTACATATCGTCCATTACGAGATAATTTGATGACCAACGAGTACTGATGTCACTCAATAGTTTTTTTCCAGACAGGTTGATAAGAAGAGGCATGGCAATTGAAGATGTGTTAATTTTCGATGCAAGTTTTCTTGCTTTATCTATAACTTTAACGCTTAAATGTTTCGCCCTGACGCTGCGGTTTCATCAAAATTGGAACTTGAGTCACTCGGAGCCACGATTTTGAGTTGTTGAATCAGATTTAACATGAAATTACAGTGAAATTCAAACTTTTTCATGAACTTTTATGATAATGCGTTAGTTTTTTAGATAAGCGTTAACTTTCGCATTGAACTTGATAAACATTAGATTCCTAAAGAGATCTGGTTTTGTTCTGCTTCGTTTTGCACATAGAATATCGGTACCGGTACTGTATGAGCGCTCGATAGCTCCTGATGAAGCAGGTACAGAAAGTAATCCCTTGCAACGGCCGATAGAAACAGAAAGCGGTGAATATTCGTTTTCCAGAACTGTAGAGGTCGAGTTTTTATCAGTTTACTTTCGGGATCGTGGGGATTCGAGGGCTTCTCCAATGGAACATTTGGTTCGGTTAAATAAGCTTCGAACTCTTAGATAATTTTTCCAGGACCAACGGACCGAGAACGTGGCTCTTCCAGTACTGAGGAGTAAAGCAGCGACTGGCTGTTTCTTTTTTTACGTGTTTGCCCTTGAGCACGTCTCGGACCCTCAGATTCCACCGCTGGCGCTTTAACGACTTCATCATCGCTAGCAGTTTGACCGGTAGCAAAGTACTTACAATCACCTAAAAGTGCAAAGCTCAGAAGTCAGGATAATATATAAATTTTTAAACGTATACAAAATACTGATGAATAATGATACACCACTTACGATAGGGGCGATAGCGCGCTTCCAACTGGACTTTTATACGCCGACAACTTTCCCAGCTTTTTTGTTGCATAGTATGGAGATAAGGGGCCTTTTCAAACGCTTCCAACAACTTTTGAAGCATAAAGTTTTCCGGCAAAATTCTGTTTGTGTCGTGTTATTTCAATCTGACAATGCTTTTTTTCTTTCTTTCTTTTTTGTCACCGAAATACGCTCATCGTTTCGTCTGCTTCTCATTTCATGTCAAATGTGTCAGAGTTTCAGTTCTTTAAACCACCAGCATTTGTGTTTCTTTTGTGTGGCGTGGTCCGATTTCTGTTTCATGAAGGTGAGAGAAGTGTATTGTATGTATTGTATTTGTCTTGTACTAATTACGTGTGTTTTGCAGCTCGCTTATCTGAACTATTCGGTATTGTGTCTTGCTCTTTCCGCTGTATGATACGGTTCCATGGTCTAATAGCTTGCAAGTAATTTGCGTTTGTCCTTGCTTAGCAGGTATTACTATTGCTATTCTTGTTGTATATTGTGTTGCTTTTCTAATCCTATATCTGCCTCATTCAGGCACCATCGTTGTTTATCACATTCATACAGCCATCCTGACAACAAAATCTTTCTTCGCAATACAAGCAATTGAAATCTCACTACCAGTTAAGCACTAATTAAGCTCCCGAACATTAAGTATTGACTATTCCACCTAGTAGCGTTTTTGTTCGGTTGCCGAAAGAGGCATAGATTTCACTATTGTTTTTTTCCCGCCTTTGTCCACTTGGGCTGGGAAAAACATGTTTATTGCTTTGCCCTTACCCCTGCTGGTAGTGCCTCTGTCGGCGACGGAAAAAAACATTTTTGAGGCCAAAAAATCTTGCTTATCATGAACTAAAAATATTCCTGCTAACAAACTAGATTGATCATTTAAAAATTACTTCTAAGGGATAATCTTGAAAGAGTGTTCTATCGAACAGTCTAGAAATCCTGGCTGAAAAAAAATTCCTTCTGTAAGAAAAAAAATTCTAAAAAAAACATCGTAATGCCATAAGCCACGATGTTGCCGGACGCGGCGTTCGGATGTTTGTTGACTAGCATGCTAGTCAACAACCTCAAGTGGTAAAAATTTAAAAAAAAATTTACCAAATAACCTGTTCTTTTCTTACTAGGAATCTAAATTTTCATGACTTAGCGATGATTTCTCCCCACCCAACTACCCGTCCGCGCATGACACCCGTCGCCGTAAGAGCCCATGTCAAAAAGCTCCGAAAACGGCGGGTGTTCGGACACTTTTTGCGGGTACTGTATTAATTATCGGTATGTTATCAGTTTAATCCTCGAGCTGTTGGGTTGGTGCGGGTTGAACCGTTTCTAAAACCCGATCTTGGTATTATTGGGAAAACTCTATGTTTAAAAGTTTTAACAATTATAGGAATGATATTTCTTCCTAAGATCTATCTTGTTGAAGATGCATCATAAATTCTCTAACCCTCCCCCCGCACCTTTCCATTAACCACCGCTCGTGACGTTCTGTTCTCGAGACAGACTGAAGGAGGGGAAGTCCCGTTTCTATGGTAACCAAAAGTGTGCTTTATGCGGATTCGCTACCCCCTACCTAATTTTAACTATATAATTAATTATAATAAATTATAATAATGTAATTAAAAAACTATTTATTGCAAAATAGTTCTTGTTATAAATTATATAAAATGTATATTTATCATTATATATATTTCAACTTAAAAAACTGAATAATTTACTCTTACAATTTAAAAATGTCATAATGATTAAAATTATTTAATAAAAAGTGATTTAAATTACGTTAATATAAATTATTATAATTAATGATATAAATATAATTAACATAAAAATATTCTATTTAGAAGGGGAGGAGGGTAAGTGAATTTGCATAAAGCACACTTTTGGTTGCCATAGAAACCAGACTTCCCCTCCTTCAGTCTGTCTCGCGTAACCTGTAGAAAGAAAATTTGTAGCACTTCGTAAAAATTGTTGGCTATGCCTATCGGCAAAATGTCCCCACCCCCCGTAGTGATGTAAGGAGACAAGGTCGTTCATGTCTCGTTTCCATAGCAATTTTTACTGTCATCTTCCAGCATTTTACCATACCCAAATATTCGGCCAAAAACTAATGCGTAATTTGACTACTCGTTGATAGGGGGCATTTTTTTTAAAGGGGGTAGTCGGATTTTTTTTGGAAAATACTGTACATGGAAGAATCGAGAGCACACACTTCCGCACCAAGAGACAGTAGCAGAGACAAACAGTATCGTGACCGTCATGCTGTCTTCAATATATCTCCCGATGAGACAAACACAGCAAACGGCTGTCCAGCAGGATGTAAAATCCATCAACTCGATCACTACCAACGCTTCAAGGGCTTATCCCCCGAAAAACGAGCCCAACTCATCAAAGGAAAAAAACTTTGCTTTCGTTGTTTAAAGGGAGGCCATCGAAGTATCGAATGCGGCCAAGACAAGAACTGTCCGATTGAAGGCTGCAAGTACCGCCATCACGTCCTCCTCCATGGCGCCCCAGTCATGTGGCGAGCTAACCCAAGACAGCACCAAGAACGAAGCAGAGACAACTATACAATATCCCAGTTTTGTGGCTTCACCAACCCAATCGACGATTATACCTTCCTACCGATAGTTCCAATCACTGTACACGCCAACGGAAAGGAATTCAAGACCTATGGACTTCTCGACCGCGGTAGCAGAGTTACTCTTATTCGTGACGATGTCTCCACGTATCTGTCGCTAGAAGGGGAATGGAGCAGATCAAAATTTGGTACCTTCCACGCTCAAGACCCTCTCATCAGGACAAGAAAGGTGCAATTCACAATAACCCCATTGAATCGTTGCGAGGAATTCGACGTCGACGAAGCCTACTCGATCGACAAGCTCAACATTTGCAGACGTAGGATCCCCCCAACCACACTCACCAAATGGCCTCATCTTAGAGATATCAAGCTACAAGAAATCGACGGCGGCGAAGTCACCGTATTGATAGGAATGGAACTAACCGACGCCCACGACGTCGTTGAATCAAGAAGAGAACACCAATGGAAAAACGCACCCATGGCGCTCTCCACTCCCTTTGGTTGGTGTGTAGTAGGAAAATTGGACAAGACAAACCCTTCTAGACAACGCAATATTAGCAACGTCTTCACTCTCACTATTGAAGAAAACGAAGAGGCCGTTCAAGACTTTATCACCGGTGAGATGATAGGCACACACCCGAAAGTTAAAGCCCCAGTCCCACAAAACGACGTGATAGCACTCCAGAAAATTGAAATGTCAATAAGACACGATGGTGAGCGGTATGAGATCGGCCTGCCCTTCAAATCAGCAGAACCATACCTGCCCAACAATTACTCGGCAGCCTTCCGACGGCTCCGCTCACTCGAAGATAGATTCAGATCCGACCCCCGTTTCGCGCTTAAATACGCATCGAATATGGCAGAACGTCTCCTTAGGACATGCCAGGGAAATTTCAAGATCCGAGGCGGACGCCACTCCACCAGGAAAGTTCTTTTATCTTCCCCATCACGGTGTAGTAAACCCACAAAAGCCAGACAAGGTGAGGACAGTATTCGACGCATCAGCAAGATTTAAGGAGTTTTCCTTAACGACCGGCTACTTAAAGGGCCAGACCTGCTGACTAGCCTTGTCGGTCTACTGATGCGCTTCCGACGAGCTAAATTTCCAGTGACGGCAGATATTGAGAAAATGTTCCACCAAGTGAAGGTTTCTCCCGGTGACCGACCAGCCTTAAGATATCTGTGGAGAGAACCTGGATCGGTGGAACAGCCAAAGATTATAGAAATGCAAGTGCAGATATTTGGCGCCGTATCGTCACCTACCATCTGTTCATACGCACTACGGCGCACCGGAGCAGATAATGAAGAAGATTTCCCCGGTGTCACCAACAGGATCGTTAACCATTTCTACGTCGACAATTACATGGAGTCATTCGACGATCAAGCCGAAGCCATGTATGTCAGTAAGCAACTCAGAGAATGCCTCCTTCGTGGAGGGTTTAAACTCACCCAATGGGCCTCCGCCAACAAAAAGATTCTCTCTGCACTACCAGGCCCGCTGCTATCAAAACCTACTCTTAATTTGGACATTGACGACCTTCCGACAGAGAGAACGCTTGGTCTCACCTCGAACTGTCAAAGCGACGCATTCGAGCTCCAAGTGAAAGTTCCAACAATAGGAACAACTAAAAGAGACTTATTACGTTCAGCAGCCAGCGTTTTCGATCCGCTGGGCTTCCTAGCTCCGGTTATGTTTATATCAAAGCAGCTGCTACGAGAAGCCTGGGAAACATCAACAACATGGGACGAAACTCTGGATCGCAGCATCATAATCCGTTGGGAAGAATGGAATTTAGCACTTGAATCCCTGAGTCAAATCAACTTTCAACGCTGCTACAAGTCTACTAATGAAAAACCGACTGCCATCGAACTTCATGCGTTTTCCGACGCCTCGGAAAAGGGTTACGGAGCTGTGGTCTATATTAGGAGTCAATTTCAAAGTAGAATCGAGGTAGCTTTCGTCATTGCCAAGTCCAGGATCTCCCCCAAAAAACCAATTACCATCCCGCAGCTCGAGCTGAATGGCGGCCTTGTGGCATATCGATTGATTAACACCGTGAAGGCCGAGCTCGACGCTACGATCAACAATGTAACCATTTGGACCGACTCAACTACCGTCCTGAGATGGTTAACTTCAGAACACTGCCGCTACCACTCCTACGTCGCCAACAGAGTAGGAGAGATGTTAGAATCAAAAAACGCTAACGACTGGAGATATGTTCCTAGCAAAGAGAATCCCGCCGATGATTGCTGTAGGGGAGTTTCACCGAAACAAATGACGGAACAACACCGCTGGTTCCAGGGGCCGGACTTCCTGAAAAAACCAAAAGAAAACTGGCCCACATTCCCTATTGATCCCTACGTAGCCTCTGCAAACGAGGTGGATCCAGAAGTCAAGAAAGACGATAATGTTGACCCGCGAATCTGGGTCGGCCTGTCAGGGGAAGCCGAAACCAATCGATTCGAAACCCTAATGGAGAGAAGATCCTCAGTCGACTTAATCGTCCGAACCACCGCCTTTATTCAACGGCTCTTCAGCATGTTTCACCAAACCAGGCACGAAAAAACTAATAATCATCCTCGCTCCACTGAACTGCCTACACAGGAAATCTCAGCAGCAAAGCAATTCCTTGTTAAGCTATCTCAACAGGCTCACTTTTCCCAAGAAATCAATTGCATCATGGATGGGCGCCCCATTCCACCAGCCTCAAAACTCGCGCAGCTGTCGCCTTTCCTAGACCACGACGGAATTCTTCGTGTCGGCGGGCGAATACGAAGGGCAGAAGCCCCGTATTCAGTTAGACATCCGATCCTGCTCTATCCTAAACATAGGTTTACAACTCTTTTTATTCAAAAACTGCATAACGACTTGGCCCATGCGACAACGGAGTACATGTTGAGCAATTTACGCTCGACGTATTGGGTGCTCAAAGGTAGATCAACAATAAAATCCATCATCAGTCCCTGCCTACTCTGTCGCCGAAGAAACGCAAAACCTGCAGCCCCCTACATGGCCGCGTTACCTGCCTGTCGCCTCAAGGCCCACAATCCCGCATTTACACATACAGGAGTCGACATGTTCGGCCCCTTAATTGTAAAAATGCTTCGACGTCAACTTAAACGTTATGGCATCATATTTACGTGCATGACGACTCGCGCGGTTCATCTCGAAATGGTGGAGTCTATGGAGATGGACTCTTTCCTACGAGCCTACAGTCGATTCGTAGTTCACAAAGGCAAACCAACCCACTGTTACAGTAATAACGGGACGAATTTTACATCGGCTGCTAAAGAAATTAGTGAAGGAATAGCAAGTTGGAATAAGGCGGAATTCATCAATAAGGAGGCCACAAAGCAGACAACCTGGCATTTCAACCCCCCCCCCTTCTCCCCCCACTTCGGAGGCGCATTAGAGAGGCTCATCCGCTCGGCTAAAACTGCCCTTGTCGCCGTCTTGCACGGGCAAACAACCACAGACGAAGTATTGAGGACCGCACTCACTTTAGTCGAAGGCCTACTTAATAGCAGACCATTAACGCATGTTAGCGTTGACCCACACGATCCAGAGGCCCTGACGCCGTACCACTTGCTAATTGGAAGAGCCAATCCATACGTGCCACTGAACATGGTCGACGAGCGTGACGTAAACGTTCGTCAGCGCTACAGAGCGGCACTTGCCTTGGCCAAACAGTTTTGGCATCGCTGGCTACGGGAATATCTTCCGCGCCAGATCGAACGACGGATAGGCTGGAACACAGGCGAAACTTCAAGATCGGCGATATCGTCATTGTGGTTGACTCCAAATCAGCGGAAGGGCATTGGCCACTGGGAAAAATTACGCAAGTTTTTACAGGTACTGATGGCGTCGTGTGCTCGGCGATAGTGGCCACTCAACATGGAGAGTACCACAAGCCGGTCGTGAAACTATGTCTCCTGGAGGAAGAAGAAAAGCGGAATGTTTTCTCTTCAGAAAACAGGGTCGGCCGTGTTGAAGATGCATCATAAATTCTCTAACCCTCCCCCCGCACCTTTCCATTAACCACCGCTCTTTCGGGTAACAGATGGCGTAAGGAACGGCGACAGGTGATCAGTAGGACTAAAACGGGGGAAAAGAATTATCAAGCGGCAGTGACAAACCAAGGTCCCACGGAGAAAGACCAACTATTAATACGCGTCCTTTTCCAGCGATAATTTTTGTACCTATAGTCTCAGCAAAATAAATCTCGTCCGCTTAAACTACCCGAATCATCAGTATCAGTTCTGAACATATCTAATTATGCAAAAATATTGCTTAGGAAATTTTAATAGGGGAAAAAACCGCTTTGCAATTGTTCAGGTAGGTTGGTGCGGTTTATCGGGTCGAAGAACCCCCCCCCCTCCCCCTAATAATACGAAATATTCAATAATTGTTTGTGGGAGAACCATAAGACCAAAATTAATAAACTTTACAGAAATGGATAGCTCTTGATAAGGGCTATCCATTTCTATATAATTTATTCAAAAATACTCATATACAAAAAAGTATTAATGAAAATGAAAATTGTTAGTTTACGTCTATTGGACCTAGTATGTAACTAGAGCGCAAAAAGTACGAACAACTTGTTGTTAAAAATTTTTTTGTTTATGAAAACTATGTTAATGTCAGAAACGGATTTTTAATTTAGTCTATCTAGATGATATCGTTGTGGGAGGAATAATACAAAGCCATTATTGCACAAAACTGAAGGCATTGGATCTTTCAAGCATTGGAAAGGCAATGCTAAAAGCCATCCTATTATCTCCGCCGCTGGAAAAATCCCATTCCAAGGAGCTGGACTACCGGCAGCTGGGCCAAATGGTGAGGGGGGGGGGGTATCATTGCTCCTGCACCCGAGCCCCCTAACTAGATGAGCTAATGATAGTTGTTAGCAAGCCGGACGGCGACGTTCGCAATTCCATCGACACTACTAGTTTAAACAAGGCTTTTTTGCTATACTGCCTACTGTTGAACAAATATTTGCAAAAATTGGTAAAGCCAAGTTTTCGTGCAACCTGGATGCAGCGCAGGGTTTTTATCAGATTCCCTTATTGAAGAAATCTTCCTATTGTGCACCACTGCGACCCCTCCATCACGCTATTATTTACTGCGAATGCCCTTCGGCTTGAACTCTGCACTGGAAATCTACTTACGCACCATGTCGGAGCTATTTGGTAACATCACAGGTGTCATCGTATACTTTCATGACTTTTTAAACACAAAAGAATCGATGAAACAACTTCATTCCTGGACTTGTTCATGAAGTCCTTCTCCGAACTCCATTCCAATTTGTGCCAAGTCCTTCTCCGGCGTCGTCAGCACAACCTGAAGTTTCAGTTAAAGAAGTGGAAATTCTTCCTAGAAAAGGTAAGTTGGGTTTGACGAGTAATAGGTAATGAATGTAGTTCAAGTGGATCCGTAGAGCGTAGAAGCAATTGTCAATACGCCTGAGCCATCAGAAAGGCAACCTTAGTACGTACTGGAAATGGCCACCTACTTGCTAGTTTGATGCGTCCCCTACATGATTTGTTGAAGAAGTTGAGTCCTCTTCCTGGGTCTGGCAAGAACAACAGAGAGCGGCGTTGATCAAGCTAGAGGAAGCCATGTCATCCCTTCCGGCATTGCGGCGTTTCAGCTTAGACCACCCCTCGGTGTAATCGGTCGACGCCTCGCAAACGGAGCTTGAAGCAGTGTTGCAGCGAAATGACCTGCCCGTAGCGTAGTCATCGACGTTCCTCTCCCCAACCCAACAGTGGTATTGCCAATTGGAGAACGAGCTGCTTGCCATGCAGTTTGAACTCCTACGGTTTAAGCAGTACGTATTTGACTACCAAGTTACGGTGGAATCTGACCACAATCCGCTTGCCGATCTGTTGATCTCTTCGCATTGAGGGGATAAGTCTACAACTTCAAAACTTACTGTAGGCTTATTTATTAGACTAGGAGAGAAATCTTCATTGCGGATACGATTCCCTCAGCAGGGCTCACCTGCTTGTTTTGTCTATGATTACGCCATGGATGGTTGCAAGGACTAGTTCATTCTGTTTTGGACTGTCTGGACCATATTATTCCTCTCCAGCATACCTGGCCTCGTTATATTTTGGCCCCTGATTAGGATCCGGCGTTGAAATTAGTCTAGGTGCTGCTGCCTGATGGATTTGTCCGACAAAAAGGGTCATTGTTAGCTTTCTGTCCGGCCATACTGGAATATTCGCCATTCCATCATTGAAGTCGACAGCGTTTTCCTTTATGGAGAACGGCTCGTCCTTCCAGTTCGTTGATAAAACATGCTATGGATGGTATCTATTTTGGTCATTATGGTGAGGTGAAATGTATCAGAAGGGCCCAGTCGTCTGTCGTTATGGATAAATTAGAATCTATAGATACTCGACGTATCGTATCGATGCATTGGTGTATCGGTATCGGAGAAGGTTGGAATGATGCTTTCAGATAGACGCTTGATACAACAGCTGTTTATTTCAATGTAATGGCTTTGCGCTGAGGATTCTAAATTTTGTGTTGGAGTATCGCAGTGTAATTCAACCAAATACAAAATTTACTTTAACTACCTAAATGAGCAGTAAAATAAATATAACTTCACGTAGGAATCTTAATGTAACATATGCAGCTTCCACCATCTTCCCCCACCTTTGATTGTAGTAATCTGTCTGTCTCTGTCTGATGCCTGTTCAGTGTAGGTTAAACCGTCAGAGCGAGAGGACCATAAGAGGGTGCTGTGTTCACGTTGGCTTTCTTTCTAAGACTTTTTTCTCTCTTTCTTTTTGCTTTGTCAAATCCCGTGTACCTTGGGAACTTCATCGTGGACTTAAAAATACAACTAAAAAGGTAATTATTCGCCAACTTTGCTTTTATCGTTTCTATTGTTTATCTTATAAAATTAAAAACCGTAACCATTGGTGCCAAGAGTGATATTTAAGTCCATTGAACGACTTTTTCGTTGAAGTCGCTTTTAATTGTGTCCATGTCGGTGTTTTGTAATTCTGTGCCTTCGCAGCATAAGGGGACAAAGTCATTTTCTATGGGCCGCGGTATATCGTGGAAAACGATCGTGGAATGGCTAAGCCCCGCCCAAAAGGGGTGGAGCTTATTATCGTGGAATGGATTGATTTCCTCGGTATATCGTGGAAAGCGATCGTGTACCACTATACGTATACTATAGTGCTTGTATAATGTATATCTATACATTATTATACGTGCTCCTGTTCAGACTTATCGTACTTTAAACAGTGCTATATGGAACATTGTACGTATCATTATATGATAATTAATATATTTTAAATATGTGCATAATATATATTGTATATAGTTAATGGTATATACAAGACTATACATAGCACGGTATATAGTATTATATAGTACTTGTATATAGTGTCTATATAATATTAATTTACTAATGTTTATTCATTCACTGTAGTACTAAGCTATATAGTACTACTGTATAATACTACTGTATAGTGTCGCTATATAGCACTACAATATAGAACTACTAAATAGAACTGCTATATAGAACTGCTATATAGCATTACTATAGAGTGGTTCGAGGTTGCCATCTTGGACAGTTATTTCTCCCACTTTGGTGCAACCTCAAAAAAAAGCATTGGCAATTTTAGTGTTTTTGGTGGGAAACGATTGAAAGTGAACAATTTTTGTAATGGGTGTAGTTTTACAATGCCTGAACTTTCAAAATTTTCAAAAAATCTTGAACCGATAGCAAAGAATCGGTTGTTAGAGCTTTTGTCTTCGTTGAAAATTGATGATCCAAACTGGATTGACGAAACTCTTTGGAAAAAATATCGTAATGCCATTCCAATTGTTCCGGCAGTGACGTGGCCTAAGTTAATTGACTATTTTCAAAATGAAAAAAGTCGAAACACTGGAGAACCACTGCAGGTTCAAAAAGAAGTAATTGCTGCCATGGAGTAGAATCTGAATAACCAATGGTTTAGGGACTTCAGTGGGTTAGAGCTGACAAGCAACACAGTCGTGCTGAAAGCCAAGGTATATTCATCAAGCTTTTTCTTCGTGTTATGTGAATTACATTTTGTATTGTATTTATACATTGGTTACAGCATCACAGACATTAAGTACAACGTACTATCCTTGGGTAGCCTGTGCTAAGCCTGTGCACATCACTCGTATTAGCTTCTAAATAGTTTTGAATGACAAATGAATCAGAAAGATGATCATCTAGAAATAAAAGTATTACAAAGTTGTTACAAACTATCACTGTTGTGAATTATTACACATCACAAATGAATTACCTTCGATGACATCAGTCAAGTTAACTTCAGAGTTGCTACCATTAACTTCTACATTATTTTCTTGAATGTCATTGTCATCATTTATCATCAGTGAAGGAACCCAGTCAACATCTTCACAATCATCTACGGGTGAACCTAATATGCAAGTACAGCACTTTTTTAAATTGATTTTAGAAATATCATTGTTGCAATATTACCTGAGACAAAATGCTTAGAACAGACCAAATTTGTACGCGACAAATCTAGCTTGTTTAAAGGATTGATAACTTCAAGCCACTTTTTTCGTCGGTTTTGGGTTCGAATAGCCACAGCAGAATTCACTTTAGAGTGCACATTCACTTTGGGAATAGAAAAAAAACTTAAAACTGTATGATTCCCTTCTTTGCTAGAACAGTTTTCGACACAGCAATAACGCCTACCCATTTTTTTTAACAAAGAAGAGAATGAGAAATAATCTCTAAACTGACAGTTGGCTGGCACTATTTATCTAAAATTGCCAATGCTTTTTTGTTTGAGGTTGCACCAAAGTGGGAGAAATAACCATCCAAGATGGCAACCTCGAACCACTCTATATATATATTCCTTACAAATATATATACATATAAATAGTACATTTAAACTACTATATAGTATTACTACTTACATATGATATACATGTATGTATATAGTATTATAATAAATCGTGGGTTTGATGACAGATTTGCGTATCTCCAAAACAACGCAAAGGCTATACAGAATCACGGTCGTGGGATACACACCGAACGGTATTAGGACTAAGAGATTGTTTGATTAAAAATACAAATCAATCCCGAAGGTCTAACCACCGTGGGTGAACGCTCACTCGACGCTCACTTATCACCCACAGGCCCCTAAGGGAAAGTAAATTCTCGCACAAACTCAATTAAGGAATAGGTTAATTAACACGGTGTCACAATGCACATTCGCAGGTAACAAGATTTTCAAACACAAGACGAATGTCAAACGCGATCGTTACTTGTTCAGAAATTCCATCAACTAACTTCACTCCACTCTTCTTACCTCCTTTTATAGATATGGCTTCAGGCAATGCGGCCTGCCACTACGCAACGAACGGGTTACGTCCAAATTCGGATTGTTGTTCCCAACTTTGGTTGAGGCAGCGTTCCCGTCCTCCACCTCCATTTCTTTACACTCCCCTCTCGAATTACCTTCTGATGGTGATTCGAAACGCAATTTTCGTTGTGAACACGGACTATCGCTCAGTGTTTGACTCTCTGCAGGCAGGACGTCGTTCTCTAAGGAATAGAGGGACTGGATTGCACGGGTGGTTGAATTACCGGATGGAAGTCTAAGGTCCACCATACGAACTCGCTCGTCTCTGCCCACATGCAAATTCGTTACCAGGCCCACTTTCCACTTAAATCGGGACAGGAGGTCGTCCCGTATCATGACCATCTGACCAACTTGAATTGGTTGTGTAGACCCCGGTCGATCTCGGTGAGCGAAATTGCGCAGGTCCCGCTGATAGCAGTTAGTCCAACTCTTCCAAGCGCGATCAAACACTTGTTTCTGATGAGGCAAACGTTTTGATAACTTGCCCAGGTCTTCATTCCAATCAAAGTTGTTTAGGTCAACAGAAGAGGGAAATGCCACAGCTCGACGTCCGATGAGAAGATCACTAGGTGTCACGTAAAATGCGGAGTCATTCGGGGAATCCACGTCCCACGCCAGGGGTCTAGAGTTTATAACCGCTTGCATGGATTTTAAATGGGTAACCATTTCTTCGTAATTCAGACACTGAAAACCAAGACTCTTTTTTTACGTGTCCTTTATGCTTCGAACTAATCGTTCCCAGAAGCCGCCCCACCAGGGGGCAGCAGGGGGGATAAACTGCCACTTCATCCGTCACCCAGCAAGAAAGGAAGCTATTCGGGGGTTGTTCCAGAGGTCGTTTAACTGCCAAGCGGATTTAAGGAATGCGGATCCATGGTCTGACATCAAGGTTTGAACGTCTCGTTTTTCTGCAATTAGGCGCTCTAGGGCTAGCAGGAAGGTCTCAGGTGAGAGAGAACTGACTAGTTCGAGCTGGACAGCGCGGGTTACCGGACAAACGAACAGGCACACATACACTTTGCGAACCGATTTTTCTTTGTAAAGAGGTTTTACGTTCACAGGGCCCATGAAGTCCAAGACAGTGACTAGAAATGGAGTCATCTCCGTAATTCGCTCCAGCGGTAAACCACCCATCGGCTGCGAATATGGGCGACAATGAGCTCGTGTACATCTTCCGCAAATGCCGATCACCTTTTTTATCTGCTGCCGACCCTTTATAAGCCAGTATTTTTCTCTCATTTTGATTAATAACAAATTCACACTGGCGTGTAGACATTTAAGGTAGAGAATCCAAATCATTAGCTCAACGATTCGATCTGCCGGTACCTGTCCGGTGGTTGGTAGCAGGATTGGTGGGATCCGTTCTTCAAAAGCGAAAAGATCCGCCAGGCGACTGGTGACGCGTACCACAGCGTGTTTCTTATCAAACAAGGGTCTTAAAATGGCGATTGTGGAGGTCTTGCTAATCGTTCCTCCGTGTCGAAGAGCGTCGAACTCGTGGGGAAAAACCGCGCTTTGGATGAACGGATCCAAAATAGTTCTGCTTGATCTAATTCCTGTCCGGTTAAGCAAGTCACGGTAATTGAACGCCCTTTTCCGATTTTTATATCTTCAGTTGGACTGCCCGGTTCTTCGGCGATTGCTTTTGATTTCTTCCGATTTCAGAAAAATCTGAAAATCCAGCTGGTTATACGAAGCACTCTTTCAAAGGAGCTGTACTTGCTAAGGGGAAAGAGATCCTCGGGTGGGAAGTTGCTGATCGAGGGTAAAACAACTGTTCGTCGCTCCTCAGCTTCTAGGTATCTTCGGGTCTCGTTCGATTGTGTCGGCTGGAGGGGTTTCGGCCAGCTCCCCTCATGGCAGCGTAGCCAATACGGGCCGTCACACCACTCTGTGTGTTGCAGCAATTCTTCAGCAGAACATCCTCTTGAAGCAACATCTGCGGGATTTTCCTCTCCGGGGCAATGGCGCCATTGGTCGGGTTGGGAATATTTTCGGATTTCTTTGACTCGATTTTTCACGAACGGTTTCCATCGCTCCAGATTACTTTGAATCCAACCTAGAGCGATGGTAGAATCGCAGCAAAACCACGACACTATGAAGGGGCACTGGAGTGCTTGCAGTATGTAGTTGTCTAGACGGCTAGCGAGTTCCAGACGCGGTAAAGTTATTTTCTTTGTCGGAGCCACTCTTGTCTTACTCGTTACTAAGCAAGTGTGGTAGGATTTATCATTCTGACTGCAGAGGTACGTGACGGCTCCATACCCCTTCTTGGACGCGTCGCAAAAGATGTGTAGCTGGATCGGTTTCAAGGGTTTAATTTCGTGAAAATACCACCGCGGCACCTGCATTTGTGTTAAGAATGACAGCCCATTGATTAAGTTTGACCAAACTCGTTGAAGTTCAGCTGGAATGGGTGCGTCCCAGTGGATGCCACTCTCCCATAGTCTCTGTTCTGGAACCTCGTGAAGAAGGTTAGTGATTTTCTCAGGATTGAATGTCCAGCAATCCAGATCGGGCTTCCATATAACCCCAAGAACCTTTGAGTTCTCCTTATTTCCAAGAAGACGGGTTCCAGCCGGGACAGTCGCATCTATATCAGGCAGACCTAGGGCTACTCTCAGCTCTGGGGCATTTGTTACCCATTTGGTCAACCGCATGTGGGCACTGTTGAATTCTGCAACTGCCTGTTGGATGGTGGTGATGGCGTTTTCCACCGAGTCTGAACCTGCCAAAAGGTCGTCCATGTACAAATTGTTCTCGAGGTACCGAGCTAGTTGGGGATCGATAGTTTCTGAATTCCGCAGGTGCTTACGTATCACAATCCGTAACAGGTAAGGACTGGGTGATAGGCCGAAGGTGACTCGGTTCCATCTGTAGGTACACCATCGCTCGCTTTCTGCCAAATCTTCGAGCCAGAGGAACTTTAGAGCGTTTCTGTCTTCCGTGTGAACTTCCACCTGAAGAAAGGCCTTTTCTATATGTCTCCCACCCAAGCCAAGGGGTTCCAACGGAATCTCAGCAGAACCGCTAAAAGTTCTGGATTTAGGTTCTCGTCTGTTTCCAGGCAATCGTTTAACAAGAGACAACCTTCTCCACGAGCTGAGGCATCAAAAACGGGGCGATTTTTTGTGGATACCGCCTGTTGCCGGACGACGGGTCTATGGGGAAGGTAATACTCCAACTCTTGCACCGGATTAAGGGTTTTGGGATCGACTTTACTGATGAAACCTGATTGCAGGTATTGAAGAATTTGTTCGTGGTAGGATTGGAGAAGATTCGGGTCTTGGTGAAGACGTTTCAATAGCCGACGAAGCCTAGCGGCTGCTTGATAATAGTTCGATTTTAGCTGATCTCGTTTGTTCTGACGCCACGGCAGGGGGACGGAGTAGCGCCCTTCCATTCCTCTCATGACACGTTCTTCAAAATTGGCCAACGGGTTTGTTTCCATGACGCCTTGGTGTGGATCAGTTATTCCGAAGTGCTCCAAATCCCAAAAACGACGCAAGTCTTAATTATCCGCTTCGTCTTTTGAAAAATAGGCCCCCATCGCCACCATCAGGGAAATAACCGGAGTATTAGGCACCCCTGGTTCCTTTTCTCGCCCGAATATTAACCATCCGAGCTTGCTGGACACAGCTAGTAATCCGCTTTTGCAGGAAATGGTCTTGTAATTTACCACGGCTTGACAATAGTCTGCTCCTATCAAACGGTCGATGCCGGCCGGCTGGGGGTGAAGGGAACCGATCCTTTCGTCCGCAAGATGGTTGTTGACAATCTCAGAGACGGTAGATGCTCCTGGAGCGGGTAAGTCAGGACATACATCACGTGTGGTCAGGACGTTGAGTTCTATTTCCTCCCTCTTGCTGCGAGTTCCACTGACTCTCAATCGGAAACAACGAATCGCAGACGGTTTTGAGACGTTCCTTGATCCAAATCCACAGATGGGGACCGTCTCCGTACCCACCAGGTCGAGGCCTAATTCATTCACCTTTCAGTCACATATGATCTCTGGCTACCTTCATCAACAAGGCAGGTGGCTTTTGATGTTCCTAATGGTCCGTAAAGGAACACCGTCGCAGTCTTCAGACAAATTTCTACTTGCTGAGAAAGCGAGGTACATAGCTTGATCGTACTCGTGGATGGCTTGATTTTCTCTTCCTTATGGTCTTTTTCATGGTTTGGGTCCTCTTCTTTGGATCGACAAAGCGCTGTATGATGACGTCTTTGACATTTGCGACAGTTAGGGTTAGGATTTCGGCACTCTGCTGCTCTATGACCGCTTCTTAACCATGCAAAACATCGTTTCTCCCGTTTCACCGTTTCTAGTCTATTTTCGAGGGGCAAGACACATTTGAGGGGTGTGTGAGCCAAATGGCAGAACATGCATTCATTGCGACGGTCTTGCTTGCTACCGATTTTTGATACAGTGGTCAAGGCGGCAGCGGAAGGCGTAAATCTTACTTTGCGCAACTCACGCGGATACGAGGCACCTTCTTCAGCTCCCCATTTTCTTGAAAATAGTTCCAAATTTCTACCTCGGTGTTGACTGATCACCTCCTTCCGCAAGAAAGCCAACACGTCCTTGACGTCGGGCCTGGTCTCTTTGTCAGCTGTGGATCGGTACCAGGCGATGCGGATATCCCTAGGTAAACGATCCACAAGGAGTGACACGAATGGGAAGGCGTACCTGTCATAAGGGACCCCTAAGGTCTCTAGGCTTCTCACCCGTACTTCATTTTTCATTAGAAATTGTTTTAAAGCCGCGTGATTACCTGGAGGTACCGCGGCGAGGTTGTGAAGCTGGCGGAAATTTTCTTGAATAATAACGTCGGTCGACCCAAAATGCTTTTGTAGTAATTCGACAACGACCGCATAATTGTTGCTGGTCAATGGTAAACCTTCAATTACCGAGGAAGCTTCCCCTTTTTAGGCCTCTTTTAGTTTCACGAATTTCTCTTTTCGGCCACTTCAATGTTCCTCCCGAAAAAGAGGGTATTCGGGAGGCGGTCAGCTTGGCTACGACAGTGGACAAGGCTTGTTGAGTCGAGGTCTCCGCTGAGGGATTTGCTGGCAGCTGACGATTCGCTATGGTATTCTTCGTCGCTTGCGCTGATGCACGAGTTCTAATGTACTGACTTCTAAACTCTTCCATTGTGTTCACCCGTGCTTCTAAGTCATTTACTTCTGATTCTCTAATGACAGTTTCGTAAAGATTATAGAGCGTTTCCCATTTTGAAGAGAAATTTTCTAAGAGTCCGCTTAGTTCATTAGACTCAGGTTGCGCGAGTTGCACGCTGATAAGCTCCTTTGCTTCTCGAAACCGATTGCTATAAATTTCAATGAGGCGTAAATTTCGCTCCATTTAGATCAGCTGAACGCATGGGTCAAGGATAATTTCTCGGTTCGCCATAGGGAGTTGTAGGGAGTTGGGTGTCGGATTCAACGTTGTGAACAAGTCCTTCTGACCTTTTCGTCGATTTCTAAACGTTGTTGGACCTCAATGTCAACGTTGTGCGAAACGCTGATAATGTAACTGTCTTTCACTCGGCACGTTTAACGAGGTGCGTTTTCGTAGCCTTTTACATGAATGTTTTGCATAGAGCCCTTTGCTGGCGTCGCGCCTCTCTATGAACCGCATTTAATGATGTGTTTTCAAGGAGATTTCTTATGGCATCGCGCCTCTCTTGAACCGCAACAATGAAATGTTTTCAAGGAGATTTCTTATGGCATCGCGCCTCTCGCTTGAACCGCAAGAATGAAATGTTTTCATAAAGATACTTATGGCATCGTGCACTCTCTATGAGCCAAACCTTACAGAGTTATCTGTTCACCAAATAATATTCCGGTTCGACGGACCATATAATAAATCGTGGGTTTGATAGCAGATTTGCGTATCTCCAAAACAATGCAAAGGCTATACAGAATCACGGTCGTGGGATACACACCGAACGGTATTAGGACTAAGAGATTGTTTGATTAAAAATACAAATCAATCCCGAAGGTCTAACCACCGTGGGTGAACGCTCACTCGACGCTCACTTTCCACCCACGGGCCCCTAAGGGAAAGTAAATTCTCGCAAAAACTCAATTAAGGAATAGGTTAATTAACAGTGTCACAATGCACATTCGCAGATAACAAGATTTTCAAACACAAGACGAATGTCAAACGCGATCGTTACTTGTTCAGAAATTCCATCAACTAACTTCACTCCACTCTTCTTACCTCCTTTTATAGATAAGGCTTCAGGCAATGCGGCCTGCCGCTACGCAACGTACGGGTTGCGTCCAAATTCGGATTGTTGTTCCCAACGTTGGTTGAGGCAGCGTTCCCGTCCTCCACCTCCATTTCTTTACAAGAATCCATATATAGTAGTACTATATATAGTAGTACTTTCAATGGCCTGTTGAGTTTTTCTTTATGGCTGATCGGCATCGTTTAACAACTAATTTTTAACGAGGACTAACTTCTGCCGTCGAATTCCTTACATCACTGGCGGTCAACCAACGCGACGTGACGGATAAAATCGAGGATACTGCCAACATTTCGGGATTTGAGTTCCCGTTGAATTATATTGAAACTATGAAAGAGTTGAAATCCTAATATAATATTTTTTTATAAGACGCAGTACGTTTTCACCCTCGCCTGAAAGAGGCCACTGATTATGAAGTGTACACTTCAGTGAAGGAATGGCTGCGCCACTCAACCAACCGATACAAAGTAAGTGTATCCCCAATCCCTGCGCTAGTAGTGGGATATGATTAATCTGTCGACGTATCTTTTCTAACTAGGAAGAAAAGTGATCACGCTTGTCACCGTTGGATAATGAACTCTGTGGTGGTGGTTTACAGTCTTATTTTAAAGGAGCGCGTTCGATTTTCCGTTGCTGGACCGAATAAATTATAATAAATTTAAATATAACAAATAAATATTAAACTTTAAATTGTTTGTCTTTTGCAAAAAAAATACAACATTACTTTTCATTGCGTTTTCTTTTTTTTAATCAACTTAGGAAAAATATATTAATCAATTAATTTATATGCAGGTAAAACCAATCTGTACAAGAATGGTACAGTTCTGGCATCCCGGAGATATGTACAGGGCGGACAGATGGTACAAATCTGGCCTTTTAAATGGAAGGGGTTTAAGAACGAAAATGGATTGCCACGGGATACCCACGACCTCCAGATGGGCTCACCTATGAAGCACCATCAGCATAATTTGTGTTGAGTGGGCACTTGAAAATATTTAGTGAACTTGCCGATTACTACTACGAAAGCTATAAAAGATAATCTTAGAGACATTTCTGCATTCCAGATTCCAGTTCCACACCTGTGATTGATTCGGGATGATCTTGATTTGTTTTACTGTGTTTGAAAATGTGACGCCAGAGCTTATTTTAGTGATTTCAGGGTAGGTGGCGCTAGTGTCTCAGAATGAAAATTCCTCAGTTGGAGGGGGGGCAATTTTTACCCTACACACACGTCAGACAGTCCTGTCTCGCTCCCCTCTTTGAATTTGTTTTGTTTCTTAAATTCGCTCGTCTTGCTGAATCTATCTGATATCTCGAGTAGTGGACCGTATGACACGAGTAAATTTATTATCATCAATCTGGAATATGAAAGATGTTAATCAGGGATCAATTAGCAGGTTACAATGAATAATTACCTAGCAGAGCTAGCTTGGATGAGGAATAAAAGAATACGATACAAGTGGGCCAATTCACCACAGTAGGTGAACAACAGGCCAGTGGCAGGAAGCCTTAGTATAACAACTGAGTGAACAAATGATTAAAATACCATAGGCAAGGATAGTTTTTAGCACGTTTGTGACTAATACCTTGCTTAATGGCCCGTCTGCACAAGATCATTCAACTCTAGTCAAATCTCAGGCCTAGTCAACCTCTAGTCACGTCTTTTCCAAATTCTAGTCAGAGCTATGCCGAGAACGAAGTTATTTCATGTTAAAACCACTAGATACCGTTTTAAGGGGAAATACCTGTGTCAATAGGGCGGTCAGAATAGTAAAGAGACATAGGGAAAATCAGAAATGGGCACAGCAAACGACGTCTTTGAAAGAGGATGGGAGATCATGGGGATGGCTAAGCAGCACCCGCTGGTGGCGCCATTACAGAATAAAACTTAACAGAGCTAAATTGCATTCGCCTAACCACCATCTTCATCATCAATGGAGAAATCTAGCAAAAACAACTATGATTTACTCTTTGGAGCATATTTGAAAGCTTTCCTATGGTCTACAAACTGGAGGTCTACGAACTGTCAGGTGTTCTGAGTGCAAAACCGTGCAAAACCATGTGGTGAGCTCTGGTAAGAATAGCGAGTCAACCGGATCCAATTTTGGACAAGGGAAAACTGATGAGGGCTTAGCAATGTAATGTTATTGTAAAGGAGTACACAACGTTGTCATGTTGTCTCCAATACGGAAAGATTAATTTAATGCGGCGCTTTACTCACAATGTCCCGTATACTCGATAAGCGTAAAACAACACGTAAAATAAGAATGAAAGCCGTGTATTGTAATCCGCCTGGCAACGCTGCCGTAAAAGGATTGAACAACGTTCGTAAATTAAAGAAGACGGGTTCACGATAATTAAGGGTAACCAAATAAATAGTAATAACTTCAAGGCATAGACGTAATAAAATAAGAGTCAAATAGCTACTTAATGATTACTTAAGGGGTACTTATTCTGCAGCTTGCAAGAGATGCGGTAGCGGGCTCGGCGGAAGAGCGGTAGCGGCATTAATTAACACACGGAACAGGCAGAGCAAATCTGACTGACCTTTGGGAGTTTGCGGTCGCTTTTTATATGTTAGCCATTGTCCCTCGAGAGGCATACGGGACAATGTTAAGGTATAGGCGGGCAAAATCGGACGGTATCGGACGATCTTGGGCGTCGTGAAGAGGTATAGGCGGACAAATTCGGGTGGTATCGGGTGAATTTGGACGATTGTTAAAAATAGGCCGGGCAGTTTCGGGCCATTTCGGGCAATCCCAACAGACATAAATAAATCTATTTTTAGCGACGGCGGGCTTAGGCCGTTTTGGGCGACTTTTGACAAATCATAAATGTTTCTATTTATAGCGGGCATGCCGAGACTTGCTCTCACCGCTTGTAATATTTTCTAGAAAGTTTACTAACTAGGTCAACTAATAGTTGCATAAAGTAAAAGAGGGTTAAGGGAATAAAGTCTTAGTCTACTTAAGCGAAATAGGGTAAGAAGAGGCTTCGCAAGGCGTTTCGTTACATTATGACTGATCCGGACAGTCAGCGTCTCTAGTAGATGCCCCGATTTTAGTTTCAAAAATTAGCAGTTGAATCGTCAAAATCGGTCAAGTAGACGACAGTACGTAGACCTCCAGTTTATGGACCATGGCTTTCCCATCCAAATCTAAACAACAAAGCCAGATAGAATTGAATTTAAAATGGAATCAACTGAAATCAGGTAAATCTAATATCCAGAAAAATGTTGATTCTTTATTATTAATATAGAGATAAGTCATTGACACACGCTGGTAAACTAATACTTACTGTTCAAACCTCACAAATGAAAGTGTCAGTAGTGGAGATCAGGGCTGATTGGTACTTTTTTTAAATCGTTTTATCACGACTTTTAATAACGATTTCTTAAATATTTACGTTGTCAGCGATGCCAACTTTGTTGTCTATCTCCTGATTTTTTTAAATTGTATGTCTAAAATTGGTGGACAAAAATTATGGTGTGAACCTCCATTTTCGAAACACCCAAAAATAGTTGGGTTAGGTTAGGTTACGTTAGGTTAGGTTAAGTAGGTTAGGTTAATTAGGTAATGTTACAAAAGGCCTAAAATAGCGTGACATACTTTATGGTCAGCCCCCAACTTCATCCGAAGATGAATTAGATGGGAACGAGTGGTACGACAGTTTGTATTTGTCATACAATTCTTTTGGAGTTAATTTGAAAAACACACGCCCAAAGCCAAATGAAAATATTAAAGGGCAGTGTAAGAAATGCAAGAAATCTTTAAAAATAACACAGCCTCTAGTTTATGGCATATTTTACCGATAACTTATCGTTGTTCTCATGATTATTTAGAAACACAGGGAACTGCACACTGAGTACATCAGAGGAAAAGAACGAAAACGAAATCTAAAATCCTCAACTCCTGTCTCTTCCAAAAGGTAGCTAAGGTAGGTAGCTGGAAGACCGAAGAAAGAGAATAAGACAATCCAAGCTAAATTTTAAGTCTTTTAAAGAACCGTCAAGATTCTCAGCATTTTTCGAAAAAAAATTATATTGTCACACTGGGGTTGAGGTGTAACACGAGTGTATTAAAACATCCACACTTTAGGATGTCAAGTAAGCGAGAGCGATACAAGGGACACTACATCGCCTATTTATAGTAGGCGAGCAGCAAGGTTGAAGCATCGAGTGCTTTCGCCCTTGCTGTTTCTACGAATACTGAAGATAACCCTTATGACTTATTACTGAGCAAGGCTGGTTGTACGAGTACATCCGCCCTTGCTTGTTTCTACTAAAGAAGAAGATACACTTAACCATTTACTACAAAGCAAGGTCGAACGTTAACTGTTTAACTACCGAGTAATCGGTAGTTAAACAGTTAACTACAGTACAGATCACAATTCTCTCGTAGCAGCCTAGCAGACGAAATCTACCATCGATTGCTGCGTTGCCACGATGGCAACAAATGTCAAAAAAGATGAACAGCCCTTAGGGCTCGGCCCCGATCGGCCGAGATCGGGTAAACCGATCTGATCTACCCGAAAAATGACCTATCTGTTGAGATCGGTTCGGGTCTTCCAGAAGCAGATCGGTTCCGGTGCGGTTTTTCGGGTAATCGGGTAAGATCTGCCGCCATTTTGGAAAATGGCGGCTTAATAGAAATTACATCTGCCGCCATTTTCCAAAATGGCGGCTTAACAGATATCGGGTTAAATATCCAGGTAAACGTCCAGGTAAACGGGTAAAAACCGGTTACACCGGGTTTTTTAGAACCAAAATTGGGAAATTTTTCTTAGAACCGGGTCCAGAACCGGGTCCAGAACCGGTTTTAGGATCTGGGTCCTTTTTTTGTTAGGAACCGGTTTGGATCTGTTTACCCGCGGGTTAGACAATGGACGATCTGTGATCTGTCGGTTCCAAACCGAAAATCAAAGTTACCTACCCGATCGCCAAAAAAGCTACCCGATCGGCGCGGGGCCGAGCCCTAACAGCCCTGAGCCCTATCAGAGTTATAGAGGAGATGGTACGCTCACCCACTAGAATTTGGCCATAAGGCTTTGTCCGCACGTTTTGGGATATTTTTCAAGTTCTGATCACGTGACTTGGTGCTTCAAATATACCGTGCTGCCACCAACGAAGCGTCCTAGAACTAGCCATTTGGCCGTTGTATTTGGTTCCCTATCTTAGTACTGTTCCGGAAATGTCTCGTGCGAATACTTCAAAAGTGAAATTACACAAAAAATTTTATTGTTCTATTTCTGGTAATGTATACGAAGACGAAAATAGACAAGTTGGTCTATTTTCTGTATCAGAGAACAAGTTTTCCAGTTGTCCAATCAAGATTGTGTCATATCCATTTTGACGACTGCGACATGTTGGTCAGGAATTCCATCCAAATGTAAATGGAGATTCCTTATTTCTATACCAAATCATTTATTGGATAATATTCTTTACAACAGACTAGTAATTCAACTTACATAATAACTGTATGAATTTTGACGAACAGTGATAAAAATTCCAGCTGCCCCAGTCGGAGGTAGCCGGTGAAATAGGACCGGAACGAAAAAGGACTTGGGAAATAGGACTACTTTTTTCAAACCTTTAGGACAGTCCTATTTCTACTACGTTTTTAGTCCAGTCAACAAAAGTAGGGAAAAACTTACTCAAAAAAGAACTTGTTACACTTGAGTCTACATCGATGGCAGATACCACTGGTATATAGCATTACTTTATAAGAAAACAAATCATGAACATATCGTAACAATGTTGTTGTCTTTGTACCACAATAAGGCTTTGCTATAACATCGTTTCATAGATGCAGTAATAATTTGAAATTGATTTAAACCGTACTAAAAATCTAAAGGCTTCGAAAGACATTGACATTCAGCCATCATCAATCATTGGGAATAGTGAAAGTGATGAAGAACACCCCATCACAGTATGTGGAATGGAAAAACCTTTTCACCTGAAAAAAAACGTGACAAAGAATAGGCCTATCATAGACAATGCAAAACGTGGCATGCTAGAGTCAACAGTTAGAAAACAAACAAAAGAATGTGTTGAATAAGAGTGCTAATAAATTGCATAATACTGACATTGAAAAATCTTTATTTACAAGTTTTAATAATGACGTAGGCTGTTATCAATTATTGGACCAATAAACTAGTTTTGAATTGGAGAGTAATTGGCATTCTACTATCAAAAACTTATTTACAATTTACGGGAAAGAGTAATCATCAATACCTTTATTATGACGGGTAAAGCTGAATTGGAAGCTCAATCTGGAAGATCGCATTCCATAAAGTGTGAAGAGTCGCTACGATATATAATTCTGCAATATGTTCACATAAGATTTCATACGGAATCAAAATGCTTTCGTAATATTTACCTACTAGTCAAAGAAAGAAAACAGATTAAAACTAAAAAAAACTGTCAAGAACTTCTGTTCACGTAAAAAAATGTATTGTCAAAAGTAAGCATCAATACAAATATTTAAACAGAGGCGCGAAATTATTTTCTTATGTTGCTACAAACCACCACCAGGCGTCTCTACGGTATATTTGAAGCACTTGTGGACAAAGCCTTATGGCTAAATTCTAGTGGGTGAGCGTACCATCTCCTCTATAACTCTGGCCCTATAGACATACAGCACATTGTGTGTGATTATTCTGGTATTTTTATATTCTTGCCAACCTTCATCCTTGCTGGAAGATGGAAGTTATAAAGAAAAAAAAATTATTCACCTTGGAATCCGGCGTGCATAATTGCAATCGCCAATCGGATACGCTGCGGGGCGTCGCTTAATTGTAGCCCTTGTGATCAACACTAAAATTTTCTTGTTTAATAATTCAATTTTGTGAGACGACGCTGCGCTTGTCGACAAGCATTTCAACAGCCGGACCTGAAGAATTTTTTTTTTCCTACTGGAGGCATCTTGGTCGCCGGATGGATCTCTTTTTCCAGTTACTGTCTAAAAATCTATTCTTCCTTCTAGGCATACTGTAAAAATGAAATTTTCTCGAGGAAGAAGACGACGTCTGAGCTGCTGATCATCAACGTCCAATCGACTTTCGACTGTAATGAATGTTCCATTTAAAAGTTTTTGTTTTCGTTTTTTTAACAACCAAAAATTTCTCAACACCTTAAACGGGTTAATTAACGATCATCAGCTGGACGCTCCTAAAGAGGAGAAAAACACATTTTTGAATGTGGTGTTAGACAATTAAGCAAGCGACATGTGTGCTTACTCTTCCTCTATTTTCTTTATTGAATACCGTATAGTCATTACTTTAGTATTCGAAAATTAGTTCTCGAAAAAAATAAATCAAAAGTCGAAACAGACAACACAACGAGTAAAAACACACTAAATTTTTTCGACGACTAAAGAATCAAGAGTCGGTTGATTCTTTATTCTTATTCTAAATTTTGATTCAAACAATTTGATAAGACAGAATAGCCTACTGATTTTGATTATTAGTGTTAGTTAGGAGTCAATCCGTTCTAAAAGTCCGCAGTTTACCCGGTCCCATAATCTCGATCCGCGCTTTACACTGATCCGTCTGTTGTTAAAATTTCAAAAGAGTAAGATGGACAATTATCTGCAACTATTTGAAAGAAACAAATCTTCAACTAAGTTTAAAGAGGTATTTCATTTTCTTCACAGAATACTTTAAATCTTATTTAATTCTATTTTTGTAAAACTTGCTTCTGTTTTCCCCTAGGGTCTGATTCATGAAATTATTAAACTGTACACTGCAGGCAAGATAAGAATTGGGAGCGAAGTGGTTACTGCTGTCAACGAAATTGCACTAAGATTTGTTGACGAAATTCTGTGGCGTATCATAAACCAAGCTCATAATGAAGGAGTAAAAGATGCCAACTTAGACCACATTGAAAAAATAATACCTCAGCTTGTAAGGACATTTATACTAAGAATGTAGACCAATCATAAAAATAACAAAACAATCATTTTATTCCAGCTACTTGATTTTGCATAAAAAAATTGCTCAATATCCTAAAACTGAGCTTCACCTTCATCAAGGTTGTCATCCTCATCTAGGTAACCTTCGCCATTATCAAAATAATTACTGGCATAATCTGTCCCTTCATCCATTTCTTCATCTATTTCTTCCTCGATGTCATCTTCAACCTCAACTTTCTCATCATCACTTTTTTCTTTTTCATCTTCATCTTCCTTTCCATCTACAAAGCACAATAAATGAACAATGCAAATTCAAAATTTTTAAATAAAGGTTAGTCTCCAAACCACACATACCTTCACCTTCACTTTCAACAATTTCTTTCTTCTCCAGTTTGGCAAATATTTTATCAGGGTCTTCAATTTTTTTCTTTTTGCCACTTTTTACAGTTTTTAATTTTTCGATACCTAACTTTTTTGCAATAGATTTCTTCAGCTCAGTTGGCATTCGATTCCACAGAACAGGTAATTCCTTTTCATATGATGGGTTGTGGATTCTGCCAACAAGGATTAAATAATTAACCTCACCACCATTTCATATTTATACTACATGTTACTTGTCAGAGTACTGCTGAATTTCTTGGATTTCTATTGCTGTATTCAGGTGGAATGATGAGTTTCTCATTCTTGTGTTCAAGTCTTTTTGAGTTACAAGTATGTATTCATACTCAACATCTTTAATTAATGGAAGGGGCCTGTTTTCTGGGTCACAAACAGACAGTAGGTTATGCAAACATGGCAGTATCAGACAATTATAGCTTGAATATTGATTTTAATACAGTAGATTAATATTATTTAAAATATATATATATATAAAAGAAACTCATACCTAGAGTGGGGAAAAGTGGAGGGGGTTGGGTGACAGATACAGGAACGGCTTCGCCTCTGCCGAATCCCAGTTGTTCAATGTTAAAGGACACGTTTTGTCCCCGTCCTCTGCCTCTACCAGCCATGAATCTTACTTCTTTTTTGTTTGTTTATGTGTACAGATGGTATAAAATTATTTAACTTATAGTTGAATCAATCATTGAAAACACATTGTTTCATTTTCCAAACACAATCCTTGATTTGGTTTTAAACAGGAGTTACTTCTAAATCCTATACTGCAATCTGTGGTGTAAAACGCTCTTTGAAGCTTTGAACAATTTCCTACTCGCCGAAAACAACAGTCTGCACTCTGGAGTCTGCTGAGCTGAACCAAGGCCTACTTAATGCTTAAGGCCTGTAAACTCAAATACCTTCTCTGGCGGGTAGGCCGTAGGCGTTACCTAGCGGGCCAATCAGACAAAAAAACAAAGGTTAAAAGCTGCCATCTGGCGTTCGCAATTTTAATCTCGTTGAAAAACCTCTCCAAAATAATTTTAACACTTGTCGTAGTTGCATGAACACATAAATACCGATATAAAAGAAGGAAATCAGCTTTTAAAGGAAAAGTGTGCTAGTTTTACAGCAATATAACAATTGAGTTGTTAAACAGAAAAAACAAAAAAGTAGTGTGTTTCAAAAATACAAGTTTTATTATCATGCTAATGAAAAATTTTCTTCTTGTTGTAAAATTAATCATTTAGGAAAAAACTCTATAAAAGGACTGAAAATTTCACCTAGAAATAAAATTTAAAACTTTTACTTGCATAGTTAACAAGACACAAAACGGACTTGAACCTTCATCCTCATACCCACATATCTCTAGACAATGTTTGTCCTAACTACCATACCAACAACAATGAAGTTTGATTTGTAATGCTGTATTGTAATGCTGAGAATATTTACTAGGTCAACCGTAGCAGTCGCGAGCGCCAGATAGTGTCGTCGTAACCCTTGCATCGTGAATAAATACGCCAATTTTATTTTTTCAAACCAATGTATATCGGTCATCAGCAGTTAAAATGTAATTTTAGCTCGTAAAATCATGTCTTTAAATGTATAAAAAGTATTCAGAAAATTTTCTAGCATCCTACATTCCTACGCATGTAACTCCGATTAAATAAAAAATTTTGTTAAAAAAAAATTATGATATGCCGCAGACATAGAGTGGTAAGATATGAGAATACGGCTCACTTACCCTATATGGTTCAAGTCTTACGATAGGCTAGGCTTTCTTTCAAATACAGCAAGAAGTTAGTAAAAGAAACTATAATTGGTAATACAAAATTTTTCGCGTTGTTCCAAGTTTTGTTTTCCGGATTCCTTATGCAGTATACTTTTTTTTGCTTTTTAGCCAAACACAGCTCACACATACATATACGTAGACAGGCCGGTGCACGTTTGAAGGTGCACGTTTTCGGAGATAATGGTCTTCACATGAAGTAGCACGAAACGAGACAAAAAATTCAAAGTGTATTGTAAAAATAGTGCACCAAAAATAGATAGTCGAAATTATTTAAATAGACTTAAATTCGATTCTGCCAATTAGATATAGTTTCGAATTAGCTAGATAGTTTCATTTTAGGCAGCCTAGACTAATTGCTACTTAAAACCTTTAAAAAGAAATTGTATAGGCCTATGTCACTGTCTCAGATGGTGCATTTTGTTCCACAAAACTCACAAACAGCAGTCAACAAATGCAGTCACGTAAGGCGGCCAAAACTCGAAATGCCCCGAAATAATAACTGTGTGCTCATAGTTTTCCCTAAAATTATTTTACTATTGTTTTAATTTATTATTTGGTAGACACAGATGGTGATTTAATTTAATCTGGACGTTACCAGTGTATCTTACTATTTAACTTGAAATCAATCAGTGTTTTCATCTTCTGACTCTCTAAAGGGTTTCGACGGGTTTCGACCGATGAGCCACTCGGGCATTGTGATCCAATCCTCTTGATTGCTCGTTGAAACTTGAAATGGTGCTAGGCTGGCATATTTTTTTTTAGATAGCTTTAGGTTTTGTTGGTGGGGATGAAGCCAGAAATTTCAAAAGGGGTAACGGCTTTGCGACATGGATGGGGATGAGTGGTGTGAAAGAAGGGGCGGGTGACTAGAAAGTACAGCAAAGATGTTCATTGGAAAACAAAAAATCAGACGAGCTGGTTTTGTATACATTTGCAATTTGGAAAATCGAACGATAGAAGCAACACGAATTAGGTTGTACTCGGATGCACAGACACTATCGGTACGACTGAACGAGCGATACTGTTGTAGCAGGCTAGCAGCTCGTTTAAAGCTGTTATCCTTGGGATGCGTGGTAGTTAGATGTCCACAGCAGCAGCAGACCCGATATGTATTTTTCACATTGTTATGAATCGTCAAATAGTAGAACAAAAAGATCCATCCTTTTCTTACCTTTGTGTCCGTTCGAAACAATGAAGAAATACGTGGAAACTGAAAGATGCTGATAAGGCCGTTTACATTTGATATGTGATTAAATGTGGAAAACAGTAGGAAACAGTCGGCCGATAGCGATAGGTTAACGTAAAATGAACAGTTTCCCACTCGCATTGTATATTGGGAAAATAAGCAATTGACTTCTTGCTACCCAAGAAGGAAAGCCATTTATGTTTCATATTCATCGCCTTTTTGCAGAAACTAAACATTGAAAGGGATTATTTGGTTTAAAAAAACGTAAAAGCATTATGCCGACGTAATTGAAACAATTAGAAAGAGCGGGGGTGGGGGATAGATTAGTCGAAAACAATTACTTTACAGAAAAATTTTACAGATACTTCCGAATAAGAGAGTGTATCTAGGATTTGCAACTGCAGAAAATGCATGCATCTTTAAAACGCAAAGTCCACCAAATAAAATAAAATATACCCATGAAAATTTTCAAGAGCACTACACAATTCAATTTTTCTATTATTTACTCGCTGAAAACTTCCATCTTCCCCGTCTTCAAAAAGAAAACGACTTGTATCAAAAAAGGAAATAAAAAAGGCAGTGGCTCATCATTTCAAAGCATTTAAATTAAACCGAAAGATGACCTTCCGCTATCTCTGTGTCTGGAGGTTAGGGTACACCGGGCGCACAGGTGCAAATGAGGCATATCCAGCAATCCACAGGAGGGCGAGACCATAAGGGAATCACAAATAAAGAGGACCCGAAATTTTTCTTTTTTCTTCGCTATCGGGGCCTCCGTTTGAAAGAAAATTTCAGCTGAACAAAACGAGAAATTCAAAAAGTTGAAAAAGGCATACTTCATCGAAAAGAATGGGTAACTGGTGTGAATACATTTACACCTGTTTCGGTGAGGTAAAGGACTCTTTCCCCTCTTTGACTCCAATTTTTTTAAAGAGAAATGAAAAAATGAAAAGGACAGGGGGATCCATATGATGCCAACCACACTGCAAAGGTGACAATGACCCATTGATTTTTAATACAACTGAAACCAGATCAAAATTCTTTCTGGTGTCAAAACGACTATAGGTGCATTATTACCTACTTGTTAGATTCCTTAAAGGTTTTCAAGCTCGCCTCATTTTTCTTTTATCTTTGGCGCAAAGGAGTTCTTCGATGAAACGTGAAAACAGAAATGGTGCATTCAATCATGTATTTGCATTTCTATTTTCGTATTGTTACAAAAAGAAAGAAACGTTTAGATCTAATATTCAAAAATCCTTCCTTTTTGAAAAAAGGGGAAATTGAGCGCAATGAAAACGATTGAATAAAACGACTCAGCAGGACTTTTATTTTTTTATTTTTAATGCAGTAACTTTTACCATTAGTAAATTTCCTGCCTTCATTCGGTAGATAGTCTAGCTTCATATACCTGGGCGCAGCAGGTGTATAAAAATGTCTACGCATGCAAGGCAAGTTCTTTAGGACTCCATCTTTTATCCTTCACCTGAAATTGTCTTTGTCCTTTTATGTTCAACTTTTTATTTTCCTCCTTCCTTTTCTCCGCTGTTCGTACACGTATCGGCCCGCGTTAGTGAATCAGTTCAATAGTAGGCTAGGAACATCTGGCCAGTTCACCTCAGCTCGGTCTCAATGATTTATGCAGAGAGTGTCCGTGACCAGCTAGAGCCATTCAAAACGAAAGGCATAATTTGTTTCTATTATTTCCAGTAGAATGACAGTTGTTTCCAAGGATCAGTTTCCCCATCACCAAAATTTTGTGCAATTCAAGATGGTTTGCTCCATTTCCTTATTCTTTTCTGCGGTTGAAAAGAGAGGCACTCTACATACGATACGCCTATGTAAAAATTTTGCGCAGTCCTACTTTAATTTTGTTTGATCAACGCCATATTGTGAATCATTAATGTTTATAGCTTGGAGACCTTACGTCGCAAAACAGAAGGCTTCAAAGGAAAACAGTCAAAAGTATAAAACACCAAATTTTCAGAAAAACATTCTCCAAAAAACTAAAACCAATCCATTTTAGGAAGAAAATTGTCAACGTCGATTTGCTTCCAACCCCCCGTTTATATTTCTGAAAGTCCAGGAATTGTTTTCAATTTGGGGTATTTACCATAAGAGCCGTGTTAAATTCGGCTTCCAAATTGTTGCTGGTGCTCAGATATTTTGCCATTTAAAATTTTTTAAATATCATGCAAGTGCTAAAAAATAAATTTTTGCGTTCAAATGCTTAACAAAATTTTCTATTTGCTCGTAGATTTAAATTTGAAAATTAAAAAAGTGCTATTTTGTTCCGTTGAAATTTTTGATTGCATTTGAAAATCCGCTGCATTTATTATTTCGGTGAAGGGTTTCATGCAATTATTAACAAACGTATCCTGAATTTTAAAAAAGTAATTCAAATCTGAATTTTAAAAAACTAATTTAATTCTATTTAGGATTAGTTTGGGGTTAAACCCCTTTTTTCCGCAAAATGACTACTAGTTTATTAATGTCTCTTTTTAGCGGATAAAATAAGGAACTAATTTTTTGCCGTCAGATGGCGGTTGTGCAGCGGTCAATAAACAAAATAGGAGACACATTCACGGCCTTCAGTTTAATAGGGAGTTGTGACCAATATGGACGCTCTCAGTCTATAGTGTTATACGTCAGAAAGAAAGCTCAACAGTTTACATTGATATTTCGTCTGTGAAACATACACAAACCAACTGGAATAGCATTCTGCGTTAAACAGTTCTATGTTTACTTAGGCGATGGATTTTCAGTATATTGTGTAACATTCGAGGATTATTTGTGTTTCCAACGTGCATCCCTTATTCACAGTTCCTTTCTCGTCATCTCTCAATATTCAAACGAAAACCACTGCTTTCTCGGAGGAGGAGCATAAAACTAAAAGCCAAAAAATGGCCTTGTGGCCAAAAATTCGATTTGATTGTGGAGATTTTAGTGTTTGGTGTTTTATGTTATTGTGTCTTCCATTGTTTGCCACTCTCTCGTCTCAATCCAGTGCCTGCCCAGTCACTTGTTCATGCCTTGGCACCCTGGTTGACTGTAGCAAACAGGGGCTTACCCAAGTGCCTAAAGACTTACCTCTATGGACTGAAGTCTTGTAAGTGCAATTTAACTATCCCAGTTTATTAAAAAGCTAAGTCGCAGATGGACTAGTTTACGAAATAAGCTTTTACTTTGGCTCTCCGTGGGCCATCCAAGTACTGCTATGTGTGATAATCATTTGTTTTCTTTGTTAGGGAACTACAAGAAAACCTCATTAATACATTCAGCTCCTACCAGTTTAGTCACCTCAAGAATCTGCAACATTTGTGAGTATTCTACAACCATATAGACTTGTGACTGAAAAGCAAACAGTCACAATTTCAATTAGAATAATGATGTTTTTCATCCTGTGAATTCATAACATCTTAGTCAGTGAGGTTATTGCTAGAAGGGAACCGAGATATATCGAGGTTTCTGTGTATTCCGAAGCAGCATTCGTTACAGATGTCTCTGCTATAGATAGAAAATAGTAAGAAGGTGAATGTATTTTTTAATATTACCTTTGAAGCAAATGTAGAGAAAGAAAAAGCATAGCAAGAAAGTTTTGTGAGGGTTTAAAGGTGCTCCCCCGTGGTGTCCACGTCCAAGAGCCCGCACCTTTCGAGGGTTTTAAAGAAGAAGGGGAGTCTTTTTCGTGGTGGCCTCGTCTTTTTAGAGAACTTGGCGCTTTCTTAAGGTTTTTCTTTTCCCATCCTCCTCTTTGGAACGCTCATACGAAAGTACAAAAGAGAGCTTTTGGGGTTTTTTCCCCTCTCAAGAGGAAAGAAGTAGAATTGGGTTGAGCCCATCCTACCGCTATATATTGCTATAGACCTTTTAGATGTATAGTCCCTCAACATAAGGTGTCGGACGCTTATAAGTTTACCCCCTCCTCGTATTTCTCTCCCCTCCCCCCATGTCTAAAGTGATGGGTATACAGGCATTCCAACACCTTCCTCCTAGCCTGTCATACTCTTTTTCTCGGTTTCCCATTTTGGGAGGAAAATTCTGGTGGACGTGCAACGAAATGACTTTCAGTGGGAGGAATACGATTCCTTATGGAGGCCATAGAAAAATTCAGTTAGCCCTAGTTTCCTCTACGTGCTCAAAATTTGTCCCATTTGATTTTGACAAAAATATACACTCTTTTTAATTGATCACCAAATGTGCTGTATGAAAATATAAAAAAAGCAGATATTCTTTTTCCTACTTAAAGACTTGGCTGGTTTGCAGGATCCACTCAATAAAAAAAAAATCCTGGGTTTGACTAAAACAGACAGTCTACCGGTCGCAACGAAATCAGATTCCCGTTTCCGCTGTATCTACAGACAGAAGGAAATATCCCTAATTAACATCCTTCTTTCACGCTCAATGCAAAGAGCCCTCCGTCTTAATCCATCATGTCCGCTTCCCTGGCCCAAGACCTTAGTCGTAGATGACCGTATTTGGAAACGCTTTTTGTGCACATTTTGGTCAGGCATTTTGGCATTGCCATCTACCACATTCGTTTTATGATTTGTATTTTCCATCTTCCCTAGCCCGTGAGAGTGTGTTGTAAAAAAAAAATGGAAAAATAGCATTGTTTCGTTTCCCCTTCACCCCCCTCCCCACACCATTCTTGGAAAACGCTGAAAAGGTGTGTGTTTCGCTGTAGCTATTGAGTGATAGGCTGTATAGTGTTCAGCTACACTTCACAAAAGAAATCAAAAGAATAGAAGGCTTCGGTGCGCCCACTACGCCCAAGCTATATTCAGTACATATCTGACCCGTTTTTTTTCTTCTTTTTCCTTCTTTGTCAATTCGTGTGCTCAAAATGAAAGGTTTCTTTAGTCTACAGTATTCAATTTCAGAGTATGAAGAGAAGCACCTGTACGAAAGTCAAAGAACTGCTAACCAATTCAATCTAGTTAAATTATATTTTACGAAAGGTAGAAGTAATGTAGAATTGCTGCCGAAAGCAAAAGTGGCACACTCCAATTTACGTTTCTATCTCCTAGTTTATTGCATCCACATTTAAGTTAAACTTATGAACCTAGCAGAAAGTCTGGAGTTTTGAAGATCAACAGCAAATTGGTTCACCAGAAACTGATTAGGAACGCTTTGTTGTAGTTTTATGTGTAGGGAAATTCCAAATTGAGTGCATGTTTGGATACATAACTAATGGCATTGTCTATATATTTTTTTTCTTCGCTTCAATAGAGATCTCAGCAACAACAGAGTAAAATTCGTCGTACCCGGTTCCCTAGCAAACCTAATCCACTTAAATGAAGTGTAAGTACATATTATTAGACTCGCTAATAGTTCCGTCAGCTTAAGTTAATGGCATTAGTTTGGCACTTAGAATGGTGTTGCCTTGTTACCCGTTCGTTATAAATCCCATGTTGTCAAAACTCACGTTTATTTGAATGATTATCGATGGTCGTTTGGTATGAACATGTTAACATGACGTTTTTTTGCCAGTAATTCATCTAGAGATAATAGCCGTTTGCTTTTTATAATGTTATTTTTAAAAAAAAAACCTCTAACATTTCTTGTTTTATCTATTCTATTATTCCCTTTGTCCTGAAACTTTACAAACAACAGAAAATTGAACCATAACCAGATGGTGGAAATCCCTGATCTAGGACCGCTTGTCAATCTTTCGTCATTAAATCTGTAAGTTGTGTTCTACAATCATATCGTTCACACACGGTCTCCGAAGGAAACGGTCAATTAACTACTCATTTATGCATTTTAGGGCTCACAACGAAATCTTGTCAATGAACAGCACGTGGTTAGCGCAAACGAAATCTCTTAAGAACTTGGATCTCAGCCACAACAAGATCTCCGAGCTTCCTGCGGGAATATTCGCCAATGGTAGCCGCCTCCAAATCTTGTAAGTTCACTACGTTTGATTTCACTGCGTGTATTTGATCCACTCACCAATGCTGCTAGCTTTGTTTTGATGGATTGAGTAAATCGAGCCTGTTAAGACCGTTTCATATGATTCTAATGTTGTGTGGGCAATAGCCTTTCTGTAATTTGAGACACTGTTTTTCAAAAACGTTGACCACCCCGGTTATCGTGGGAGTGACAAATGGCAGCGAATTTATCCGTATTGCACAAACATTAAGGAACGCATATGAAAGCGGTATTTTTAATTCTAGGAAAGCGTGAAATGGATACAAGAACGAAACTGTACGACGTACTTTATTAGATTTTGTTTAAAAAATTTGCAAAAAAGTTTATAACTAGTTACCATGTCGGTGGGGCATTCAATCACTTTTGAGGGTTTTCCCTTTGTCTAGAAGGTCGAATTGAAGCGTTAATTATTTAACTTTGCACGGATCCTAACGTAGCTAAAGTTAAGTCAACAAAAAATCGGCCATGGGGACCAGAGAAACCGATCCTTCAACAGAAAGAGAAACAGATTTTGAAAAATTATGGGATTGCAACGAAACGTTATTTTCCCACGTTCCACAGTTTCATAGTTGGGGAATAGGTTACGATTAGGTATGAACTGAATTCAGTATGAAATTTTAACGATTCTTCGTTTTTTTTTACAGGAATTTGAGCAACAACAGACTGCAACACATGGATAAAGGTTGCTTTTACAACCTGACGGCGCTCGTCGATTTGAAATTAGGACGCAACAGGATCACATCTCTTCCTAAAGAACTGTTTAAAAGACTTTCGGCCCTTAAAGTTCTGTAAGTTTATCAAACAAGCTAATAACTTGACGTGGAAGTCAATAAAAGGAATGAAAACAGCCAATGAAAAGTCTGAATGAATCTAACCGCTCTCATTATTTGTGTCGTGACAGGGAACTGAATCGGAATCGTCTGACAAAGATAGAAGGATTGACATTCGATGGCCTCCTATCGTTAACCGCCCTTCGCCTTCGTCGAAATGAAATAAGCCAACTCTTTGACGGCGCGTTTTTTGGACTATCATCGATCCAACAATTGTAATTTTTCGTCATTTTTTGCAAAAGCGCAAATCTTTCCAGTGCTTAGATGAAAGACAACATTAATGAACAGTTGACTAATTATTTCTTTATTTCTAAGGCAACTTGACTTCAACAATATCACGACCGTCACCAAAGCTTGGTTGTACGGCTTGAACTCAATGCAGCAGCTGAGTTTGAGTAACAACCATATCTCAACTATTGACAAGGACGCATGGGAGTTTTGCCAACAAATGTGGGATCTGTAAGTTGCACAACCATTTTCACATCTTATTTTCTTTTAAGTATCCCCATGAAATTCGATCCTCATTTTAAGAATTTTTACACCCCCAAAAATGCCTATAAATTTCGTACAAATATTTCTGAAAGCAACCACGATGCGATAACCGTATCATTTGAATGTCAGGATAACAATTGATAATGTAGTAGTTAACACCACTGCGGTACTTCATTTAATTTTGGTGTCGGAAGTGCGGTTTATTTTGTAGAATTTGGATTATGCAGTAAAAATTTGTTAGATTGCTTTAATTAATAAATGGGGACGCCGATGAAGCATCAACTGTCCCGGGTCCAAATATTATGTGCTGGGTATGTCTTGATGGCCATACCCCACCCACTATCCCTTTAGGGGGATTTTGATGAGTGTACCATTATGGACCGGTAAGCACCCTTTTTGGACCGGGTGTAGAAGAGGCGCGCTATACATAGTGATTGCCGCTGAAAACTGCGATGATGTTTCACTGACGGAATTGATAGCATTTCAACATCAAAAGCAATAGATAGTCCCCTTAAATTTGTACCCAATCTTTTCTTTTCAGTGTGTTCTGTAAAGTTCATTTTCTGTTTTATAACTGTAAGTTTATATTTGAATTTTTTAGGGATTTGTCGCACAATGATCTGGTTTCAGTCGAGAAGTCTTCCCTAACCAAACTGTCAAAGCTGCGGCAACTGATCGTCGATCACAACAAAATCTCATATGTTGAGGAAGGAGCATTTGCTAATCTACCATCGCTGCAAATATTGTACGATAGTGTTTAATTCTTACCTTTATACTCTTGCAAAAATGGTTATCTTTCATTTTATGTTTGCAGAGAACTGAATTATAATGAAATTTCGTGGACCATCGAAGACACGAATGGGACGTTTACTGAGCTGAGCCAAGTAACTAAACTGGGTCTGGCTGCCAATCGCATTAAATCTGTGGCTCGCAAAGCTTTTACGGGAATGCAAGGACTAAAGATTCTTGATCTGCAAAACAACGCAATTGCCACCATTCAAGACGGTGCGTTCTCTGAGCTGTCAGCGCTTGAAGAATTGCGACTTAATAGCAGCAGCCTCCTATGCGATTGTCAACTGAAATGGCTCCCCCCTTGGCTAGATGCGAATGGCGCACTGGCTGCAACAGTAGATCTTAAGTGTGGACACCCTGAACCGTTGGTCGGTTCTGTCGTTCAAAATGTATCCATTAATAATTTTACGTGTGGTAAGTTAATGAGTTTTCCAGTTTTATTTAGTAACGTTTAGCTAATTGTCAGTTTTTTAAAAGATGATTTTCCCAAACCGTTCATCACCGAGGAACCCATGACCAAAGTTGCACTGAAAGAAGAAAATGTTACATTGACATGCAAGGCTGAATCTACATCGGCGGCTTCGCCTATGAATGCTATCTGGAAGAAAGATAATCTGGTTTTCAGAGGCAGTCAGGTGGTAACATTCGCTCGTTCACCGGACGGGCGCACCAATCTTATGACGTCGGAACTTCTACTTCAAAACATTACCGACGAAGACGCTGGGCGTTATCAATGCATTGTGTCAAACGATTTCGGATCGACCTACTCTTCCCGGGCTAAGATAACCGTTCATGGTAATTCACTGTGTTACATGTTATAAGACAGAATTCTGAAGTATCTTCTGTCATATTTCTAGTTTTTCCAACCTTTACAAAAACGCCGGTTGACATCCGAGTGAAAGCAGGGAATACTGCTCGGTTAGAATGCCATGCAGAGGGGTCTCCGCCACCTGAGATAGCTTGGAAAAAGGACGGCGGCGATGACTTTCCCGCTGCACGTGAGCGACGCATGCATGTCATGTCAAATGATGATGTGTTTTTCATCGTTAACGTCAAGGCAGCCGACATGGGTGTTTACTCTTGCACCGCTCAAAACGTGGCTGGTGTCATCGTGGCAAATGCGACGCTCACAGTTCTTGGTAAGTGTTGCCACCACCCATAATTTATGTAACGATTTGTTCTTAATATTTCTATTTTTCAATTACAGAAACCCCATCGTTTGTGAAACAAATGGAAGACAGAGAGATCGTATCTGGGGAAACTACAGTATTGGAATGTATGGCGGCAGGTTCTCCCAAACCTAGATTGAACTGGACTAAAGATGGTGGGCCATTAGTTGCTACTGAGAGGCATTTCTTCACAGCCGATAGCCAACTCTTGATAATCGTTCACACAAGAGCAAGCGATGCCGGTCGATATGAGTGCGAAATGTCGAACCCACTTGGGGTCGAAAGAGATTCTAGCATGTTGACGGTTATCCCAACGTTATTGGCGTCAGGAGAAAGAGAAGACGAATCGGCCACTATCGGAATCATAATTATTGCTGTTGTTTGCTGTGTCGTGGGCACATCGATCGTGTGGGTGATCATCATCCATCAGACGCGTAAGAGAGCGCAAATCAATGCCCTCTCCTCTCCGTCCTCTACATTACCAACCCAACCGCTCCATGCGACACCAAGTGTGCCTTTCCCCGGAGTAGAATTCATGGCTGCGGAGAGTGATGACCCGGATCTTAATATCGATATAGACAGTATTCCAACTGCTATATTATATCCACCTGATTTGGAAATCCTAGCATTTAAAGGAAATGTTGGATCCACTGGACAGCTTTACACTTATCTTGCCGATAACAATTCTGATTCGGAAAATTCGAGCGGCAAAGACAGCGGTAATGGCGATTCCGGCAGACGAAGCAACAGCAACGAGGATGTGACTGCGCTCAACGATAATGCCGTCAATCATAGTATGCGCAGTTTAAACACTGCCGTTACCGAGGCTTCCAGTAGCACGGTATCCTCCCGTTTGCCTTGCAGATCCAATCGTCCACGCCACAACTATTCGAACGCTAACTGTACACGAACACTCAGCACCTTTGTGCCTCAGCCAAGAGCAAACATCCACTTTACCGAGCCCGAGCATTCGAGCCGACCACCCCATGCACGAGGACGAATGTCACTTTATGAAGACCGATGTGCGCGGAATTCGCATAACTCGATGGGATCTCCGGTTGCCAATTACAGTCTGGCACGGCATGAAGTTTAAAATGTGTGTAATTAATATCTCCTGTAATCCAGATGTCAAACCCCCACCCCCCTCCAAATCTGTGAATAATTTGTGGCCTTGTTCATGTGGGCATTGGTGCATATTTAATGTTGTATGCAAAAATGTACCGATCAACCTAGTCGCGTTAAAACCTTCATCGTATAAGATTGTATAAAAACAACTTTTTGTGCTTCAAACAGTCCTGCAATGTAGCCTTAGAAAGTTATCGTTAAAAATTCTGCAGTATGTGTTGCTACTGTGGAAACTCATTGTTCATGAAATCGTGTTCGGAAAAGCTTTTAATTGCCCCGCCTTTTGAGTTGAATTCAACAGGCCGCTAAGTATATCGGAGGTGGCTCTATCTGAAATTTAACCATTGTATTTTATGTGATGAATCATGCTCGTACGTTGAATTTTGTGAATTACGTTGTCAATAAATTTGCCTTTAATGATCGAATAGACTTTATATCAGAGTTTCTAAGATAATTTTATAACGTCCCATTAGGTGCCTCGTCAGATTATTGCATATGAAACACAAGATTAATTATGGATGTATTTGTCCAACGTTGGTCTGCATCCTAACGACAAATGCAGCTATTATCACAAATGTTGTCGAGAAAAAAAACTAGATATCTAATACCGTTCGGGATAAGAATGCTGTCATTTAAGACGGCGTACGAGATGGTGAGCGTGACTGTGAACGAGACGATGGGCTAGAAGAACCAGATTCTCCTTTTGCAGCATGGCGACGCATACGCTCTCTAATTAAATAAAGAAACATTACGAATTTGGTATGAAACTGTTTTGTTTAACATTGTACGTACTTGCGACGTAGTCGAAGTGCCAATTCGCGCATTTCTTCTTCTCGATTCACCCTTTAATTTACATTAATTTTGTTAATGATTAGTTACAAAAGTCGTAAATGATATGATCTAACCTTTCTTGTTCAACTTTCTGCAGTTTTTCCTTTTCTGCACGTTTATCCGCCTTGTCTGCAACAATAATATGAACAAATGAAGTCACAGCAAGAATTTTATGATCGGCCAAAACAACGTACATTGTTTGTTGAGAGCTGCTTGCATCTTGCGCTTTAAGCGTTCTTGGGGCGTCAACGTATTCTGGCAAAGAAAAATAACCATAAATCTATGACAAACTTGAATCAAATAGTACAACATTAAAAAATATGACTACATAGTACCAACGGGCAAAATTTTCGTCTTACAGAACTAAATATATGCAATTGCCATGACAAACGACACACATACGGCACGAAAAACTGCCTAGCAAGTAGCAATAAAGTGTGACACTGCAAATATGAATATCTTACTGACTTTGGTTGCACCAGTGCTTGTACCACTAGAACCTGTCACGGTTGAAACAGAAGGTCTGCAAAAAAAAACTTTTGATAGAACAAATTCTCTTATGCGAACAGAATGGAAGAGATACTTAGGCGTTGAATACGAAGACGCTGAAATCTTGGATGACGGCGTCAACTCCGTATCCGAAAGGGACAAGTCAGAGTCGCTTTTCTGTCGCCCATAATAACGCCGAAATGGGGGGGCAGGAGGTGGATTAGGTATCTCGGGTGGACTAATTTGGCGTGTTTCTCGAGTCGGTAGTGCGGACGATAAAGATGGTTGGATGGGTGAAGTGGATCGGACTGAAGAAGGCGACGATGAGGATCGCGAAGATGATGACCTCGAGGAAGATGACGGTGATCTTCTACGACTGCGCTCTCTAAAAAAATTTATAATCATTAATGGTTTCGGCAAAATGGTTCGCCGTGATTTCGTAAAAAACGCCCATACCGTGAAAATGAGCGCTTTCTTTGGCGTCTGCTACTTCGCGGAGAATAAGAACGAGAGCGTGATCTTGAATGACGTGAACGGCGGCGAGACCTTGATCGCGAACGAGTGCGACGATGACGCGGTGAACGTGATCTTCGGTGAGAGCGAGATCCAGAGCGCTCGTTTTTGTAGCTATATTCACTTTTTTTCTCTTTTTTTGCTCTCGCACTGTGGGATACTGGAGATCTGGCGCGACGGCCTACCGATTTCGAGCGTGAACGTCGTCTTTCTTGTACTTTCGATTCTTCACGGCCACTACTTGTGGTGCGGCCACCTCTGTCTCGGGCCGAGGAAGCTGTGGGACCTAATGATCTTCTGCTACTTGATAAATCTTTATCACGAGTTTTGTTGGCAGACCGAGAATTGGTCGTTTTTCCTCCAGGATCTGAATCTTCGTCACCAAACGATGTGATGAATTTGATTCCGCCTTCGAATGGCGACGGCGACCGTGACTTTGACACCGATTTAGAGCGGCGAAACTGCCCGTCATAAGTTGGGCTTGCTCGAGTAGCGTAACTAAGGGTGCCAACAAATAAAACCATAAAGTATTTGCACTTCAAAATGCGAGAAGATAAACAGAATTATTGGAATTGAAAGATTGGTTCTATAGTGTTCACCTTGGTGGACTAAGACATCGATTCATTAGCAAAGCTTGCAGCTTTTGTTCTCTGAATGCCCGCCGCTCTTTCCTAGCTTTTCTTCCCTAGAATCCGAGTTAAAAATCAAGGGATTAAGATAACTTACGGCTAGGAATTACAATTAAGAAACTGCGCATTATTACGGAATACATAGCTCGCTCCTGTTCTTCCTCCTTGGCAATTCTTAACGATTCTTGTTCGTCCAAGTCACGAGTGAGTAGTGACATGAAGTCCTGTCGTCCTAGTCCATAATGAAGGGCACACTTATTGACTTCATGCATTTGCTCAGTGGTTAGTTTGTCCACGGCAATCGACAAATCTATGATGTGATCAACAGAAAAAAAACTCTTGTTTTTTGGATAAAAATTTTTTTTTCCTTTTTTTGCCTTACCTAAATCGACGTCACTGTCGGATTCATCTTCTTCAATTGCTTCCGGAGGAACCACAGGAATATTATGTGATGTTGATGCAGCAGCGGCCGATAACGATGGCGAAGAATCATCATAAACAAAACCTATTGCAGCTTTCTTTGGAGCTAGCATTTTTTTCTTTTCTTCTTCGCCTAATTTTTGAACTGGTCCAAATTGCTCTTCCAGCAATATTTGATGTAGAAACTTTTCCTCTGAAACTAGTTCATATAACACAAAAAGTGTTTACTAAAAAGAAAGCATAGAAAACAAAAGTAAGAATGCCTCGGGTGCCTGCTAAGATTTTTTACATATGCCCTGTCTAGGTCGATTGGTCAACACCCCATCGTTGCTATTTCGTACCAATTGGCAAGGCTAAAGGAGAAAAGGCTTAGTCAGAATCAGAGGAACCCTTGCATGCATTCGTCTCCAAGAAAGCGAGCTACGCGGTTTAAGTTCGGGCGGCCTTGTATTGTGAAAACGCCATCTGCCTCGTTAGTCAGAGAGAGCGAGATTTGATTCTCAAAGAAGGGACGGGACTAAGGGACACCAAAAACGTTTTCCAACGTACGCTTTACCGTTCAAAACTTTCTAAAGAGGATACCTATCTATATTTTCTGTCAATCTAAGTTCTGGAGGCATAGATGCATCATCTATTTTCCGGTAATGCAGTCAAATTGCAGAAGTGCTAAAAGTTACAATTGCTGGGAAAAAACCGAACAAGTTGTGTAAAAAGATCTAAAAATTTGAGTCTGTTTACCGATGTGCTTGATGAAACTTTGTTATTGTGCTACGACTACAATTATTGCTACTCGATGGAGATAAGAAAAGGTCATCATTTCAGGAGAACGGTAACTTATTGTGATGCTTTTCTCCTTTAAAAGAAAAAAAATTTTCAGCAATTTTTCTTTGTCTCTTCAGGGCAACCTGTTGTCAAACTTTATCTTGCTACTATTACTGCTTGCAATGAGTTTTGCTGAAGGAGCACCTCTTGCCAGTCACTACTACAAGGAATCGTATGCAGAAGATAGGACTTCCTACATCCATAGCTTTATGAGGAAGTTGCATAAACTATTTGCCCTAATACAGTTCACTTTACAAAACAATCTTGGCATGTCATGAATGATGAAAATAAATTATTGTTGTTTAAATAAAAAAGTGATCTAGCTCCTTACCACACAGAATAAGTTTTTCAAATGCTTACCTCCAATAAATTCATTTTGCACAAGAATTCGGTATCTCTCATAACTTGCTTGTCTTTCTTCCCACACTTCTTCACTGGGACCAAGATCTGTGTCACTGTCATCTCTTTTTGGGCGGCAAGGGATAAAATCCAGATGTGCTCTAACATCAAACCTGTCAATCAATATATCTGGTTGTCCTTGCCAAGGCATCCTATGAAAAGGTAAATGCAACAAAGAGTTACTTTACATAACTGAACAATTTGTGGTAAGGATATAATGATTTCACTGTCAAATCAAATTTAAGCTCTATTATGTTTACACACATGGTAGCAGGGCTGTCTGCGATAGCTGCAATGCTAGGGTCAACATGGATTTTCATGGGCCGGCCATGAACTTGGAGGAACTGAGCTGGATCTCCTTTCTGAAAATGTATTGATTGTCTATTATGATTCTTGAGCAGAGACCAGTTAAAAAAGAGTTTAATTTTAAGTTAACTAACAGTTTTTTCGTAATATTCTCGACGCCTTTCTGCCCTTCTTCGGTGATCTACCATCCTAGGAGCAAAAAATTTGAGTTCAAAATTAGAAAGTCAAGGATGTATGCCATTGCCATTTTCAAACATACATGGACTTTAAGAGACGCTCCTGCTTTCTCGCTTCGTGCCACATATTGATCTATGGTAATTGATCTTTCTTACTATTATTATCGACTTCCAAAAATATGTTTTATGGTATGCACATCAATGGAATAGAGTTTGTATATAATCTTTCCTCAGATCAACAACCGTCAAACCCCAGCAGACTAATCATTCGTAAAATTTTTCTCCAAGCAAATGAGCAAATACCAGATGCCACTGGCCACCGAGCGGATGTTGTAAGTACTATAACCCGCGGGTACCAAAAACCAAAAAAATAAAAACCTAAACCTAAAATCACATGCATGCAAAAACCTGGCCTTAAACTTCAAAAAAAATCTTAACTTTCCTTTCTACCGTGGAGACAGACCTACTTTCCAACAGACCGGTATTTTACATTAACAGCTGTGCGAAAAAAGAAAAGAGGAGCCACTCTCATATTCGAAAATGGATTTTAACTTTTTTGTTGTCTTGAGCAGAGAGTATTAGTGTATATTTCGACATCATTTTCTTTTGATATAAAACTTACAAGTTAACCGTACATCACGTAACTTTCACATTTCTCAACTGTACGGGAGAGAAAAGCTGCCGACTCCCACTTAGGTAATAAAAAAAATGATTCATTAATTTATGGAAACGAAAAATTTGTAAAAAAAAAAAACGTTTGCTTTTATCGTTCTGCGGCCATAGCATAATGCTGGCAAAAGAATTAAATAAACTCAAGCTGAGACAAATTGAATTTTTTTTTTCTTTATCTACTTTCATCTTTTATGTTTCTTTTATAGCTAGAAACGTATCACATGATACACCATGCTTGAATTGTTCATTTGTTTGTATGAATGAAACCAATTATAGCGGTCGGACGAAGGGCAAAATCATGTTAAATGCATTCACCACAGAACCGAGTTGTTGCGCAAGAGAAATCTATGTAAAAATCTTTGGAAATAAAACCTTCTAACTATTTTTTTTTGTTTGGTTTTGTTTTTGTTTTTTCTTGTCACGATTAACGAAATGCACAAGCATGTGAAAAGTCATTAATTCATAGGTTTGAGCAGCGCAAAACCATGCTGTTGACAGAATGTTTGGCAAAAAATCTAGCGAAACTTTTTTTTTACTTGATTACTAAATTACAATTCTAAGCTTCTTGCTTGATTGTCTCTCACAACAGGTCTTGTAAATTACTCATATCGACTTGGAATGCTGTAGGCTACTGCGTTAACGATCGCTGACTTGCGGTTGACAGATACTTTGAGATACGCCTAGCCGGTGAAAAGTGGTTAGGAAAGGAGAAACATTGTATTTTATATGCTGATGAGTCCATCCATCAATCTGAGTGAATGTAGTTTACAGCCAGAGGTTTAATGCCGAGGGATGGTAAATTTCTTTTTAATTTCATCAAATAACTTGTTATTCCCGAAACAAGCACACTATTTGTACCATAAACATAAATTGGCTTCTTCGTTACGTCACTGAAGAAAAGTTTTTTAGGGCAGGCAAAAGAGCTTAAAAATGACCAATCCAGCATCCAAGTCGGATCTATCGTAATGGTGTACCTTTCGAGCAAGAAAGTATTTCTTAACACCTTACTCTAAAAGGATGAGGATGAGACGTGGGTGTTTTTCCAGTGGTTTTAGGTCACTCGAATTTACACATTTAATCCATAAACTAAAAAAGAAGGATAGATAAGGCTCTTAGACAGCTGCTTTCCCAATTCGAATTTATGATGGGGAACAGCGAAGTCAGTCGAATAATTTTCGGGATTCAGGCAGAGTTACTTACAGGTCTTTCTCAACATCAAGAGCCATCTAGCGTCCACTTCAGGAACCATTATCATGCAACCATTGACAAAAACCGAACAAAATATATATACTGTCAGCTACCTGCGTTAGCAAGGTACCCGAAGGGCTATTTTCGGTTTTTTTGTAATCTTTATTTCTATCGGCTTTTAAATGCTAGAATTAGAGCTGTTGTGTTATTTGCTAAAAAAATAGCTAGAAAAATATTTTGTTAAAGAAATAGTTAGAAAAATAGTTGAAGTTGTTTGTAGTGTTTTTTTTGAAATATGGCATTTTTATTCGAATGCAGACGATAGAGTGTGAACCCATTTCTTTACAGCAAATGAAGGGACTAGCTAATGGCGCTAAGAAAAAAAACAATTACACTTAATCACTCTGTAGTGATCCTATACTATTCATCATTCCGAATTAAAATGGCTATTTGACTCTCTTTCAATAATACACCCCCTATCCTTCACGTGAAAACCTATTATTTTTTATTTTCGCTTTACTAAATCATCTAGTGGGGCAATCGTGAACTAAACCCAATCATCTAGTGGGGCAATCGTGAACTAAACCCATCCACACCAGAAAAAAAAACCATACCAGCAAAAAAAAAACGTGGTTAGAAACCCTTCGGGTAATTAAGATTGCTAAAAATAAGTCAAAAATATCTACTCTCAAGAACTTAGTCACAGAGATATCTTAGTTGAGACAGGTGCGTGAATTTCACGTCCAGTGGATGAAATGATTTTATTTCTTACGATGATGCGCTAACAGTGTGTTGGCTGCTAAGACTAAATCATCATTGTTGTGGCCAACAAATTTATTGGTGTCAAATTTTATGTTTGATTTATTTTTTAGCGTGTTTTTTTTTAAGGATTTCATATACAAAATCTTATTTACAATGTGCAGTGGTATTGTCGTAACGAAATACCACGCGTCGGCAATGTGAGCTTATTTTTACTAATTACGAGTAGTAATTTCTGGCCATATTAGAATGGTTTACGGAAACGAAAAAATTGTGAAGATGAACTTTTTAAAATGCAATCATTAATATCAATAAATAAGGCGGGATAAAAAGAAAGGCATGAAAACGAAACGAAGAAGAAAAAAAAATCTAAGTGTGACCTAGATGCCAGTTTACGGAAACAAAAAACCATAATTTGGAAGACACTGAACCATAACTATTACGGTGAATCTATCTGAAGTTGAGATACGCCAAGGCGCCCAAGTCCACTGTTTAATTCATTCTTCGCATTGTAACTTTCTTTCTCCGTCGTTGGTGTAATCCGGGGGACCCTTTCTCATGACAGCAGTGGAGTGGAAAAGATCGAACAGTGAAGAGAGAAGAAGCAAAGAAAAAAAAAACTTATGACTTATAGATGCACGACGGAGCAGCAGCAGCATACGAAACAAAAAAATAAGGAAAAAGTTTTCAAAGTTGGGTAGGTAGTTGGGTAGAAAATACTGGGTGACAGGGTCGAGCCTTTTTTTTTTCGTCAACGAAAATAAAATGCGAAGGGGGAAAAAAAGCAAGCTTAGGCCCTAATGACGTCGAGTTTCCTGATCTTCCATCCACCCCTTTCACTGTCTCTCTGCTCAGCGTCGTGCCTCCCTCGCTGGTTCAATCCGCTTCTCCCCCCTAGGGGCCGCTAGCCAGCCTACTTTTTTTCAAATTTAAACATACAAAATAAGAATCAATTGAAATAAAGTTTGAAAAACAAATTCGGCTAAGGATGATGTAAGAAGGGAGGGGTGGATAGGCCGGGGAAAAAAAGAGAGGAAGAGTCTATGTAGGATATGGGCTGGATTGGGGAAATGGCCGGCATAGATGCAGGCAACAGAAGAGCACGGCTGAGGGATTGAAGTCTATCGCCGGTGCTCGTCATTTGCATACCAGATGCAATTATCGACGCTCGGTCGCCCACTCCCCTTATTGCTTCTCCTTGCCGCCGATCTCACCCTTAGGACGCCTATGGGGTGGTGAGGACGCCATAGGCCTAAAACGGCAAGCTCTCCGCATATCCTAGATGAGAGGAGAACTGCGCGTGCAATATTTATTTGTAAATCCTTATCACCGTTTTTCCTCTTCCGACTAGTAGGCTTTTAACTGATGATTTCTCGCTGTCTCCCACTATTTTACTCTTTCTTTTTCTCTCGTTCTTTCGCCTTGTCCCATTAAAATCCCTCCCCCCTCCACTCTTCTTTGCTCTATATCGAGTGCGACCCTCTCGACGGTTCGACCATCCAAACGTGTCCAACGCGTTTCAAAAATTGATCGATGAATTTAATTGGAACCGGCATTTTTGAATTTTTCCTTTTTGAATGCTTTCAAAAAAAGCTGCTGCCTGACTGGCGTGCTGTAACACGGACCCCCTCTGGGGCTACAAGTTTTTTATTCCTTTCACTCCGTTTAAATCATATCACGTACTATGACGCGGCCAGACGGCCTGTAGTCGCGCAACACTAGCCTACATACTGAAATGTTATGGCTCCCAACTATTACTAGTATAGTCATTTTAGCTTTTGTACCTCAAACAATTAGTAATGAGAATTTTTATTAATGAACACTATTTCGACATACTTTTTACGTAAGTGTGTAAAAAAATTCAAAAATCGTACGTAGGGATCACATATAAATTATCAATTAAAAATTAGAAACTAAGAAATGGGGGTGTAATTTTAAATTTTTTTTTGTTTTTATTACATGTAATCAAACTGTATGTGTTAATAAACGTGTGTTTCTAATTTAAATGTTTTTTGTGTAGATTAACTATTTTTTTTTTAATTTTAAAGTTACTGAAATTGGTTTCCGCGTCGAAATTTTTTCGCCGTGTTTAACACGGCGCTTATGGCGCTACGCGTCTTGTTAAAATTGATGCTACATAAAAACTAAATAACCTAAAAATCCCCAAATAGTCTAGTTTTGTAGCCAATATAACCTAGTTTATTTTGTATTAATTATATCTTATGAATATAACACAGTAAAAAAGTTATAACCATTACAAAACAAACTCCCCTTTTTTAGGTTTTTCCAAATTCCGCAAAATTCAAGTTGCTTTTACAACACACCCGCTAGGGTGACATTTTCGGGGGGGGCGCTGCTACTTTTACTCGACTACAACTATACAATTGAAACCTATTGTTATTGTTATAAAAAAATTAAAAAAGTTGAAGTGTCGAAAAATAGGAACTAGGAGTAATCTTAAATTTAATAACACGGCCTGCATATACAGCGGGTGAACCCTAGCGGGTGTGTTGTAAAAGCAACTTGAATTTTGCGGAATTTGGAAAAACCTAAAAAAGGGGAGTTTGTTTTGTAATGGTTATAACTTTTTTACTATGTTATATTTATAAGATATAATTAATACAAAATAAACTAGGTTATATTGGCTACAAAACTAGACTATTTGGGGATTTTTAGGTTATTTAGTTTTTATGTAGCATCAATTTTAACAAGACGCGTAGCGCCATAAGCGCCGTGTTAAACACGGCGAAAAAATTTCGACGCGGAAACCAATTTCAGTAACTTAAAAATTAAAAAAAAATAGTAAATCTACACAAAAAACATTTAAATTAGAAACACACGTTTATTAACACATACAGTTTGATTACATGTAATAAAAACAAAAAAAAATTTAAAATTACACCCCCATTTCTTAGTTTCTAATTTTTAATTGATAATTTATATGTGATCCCTACGTACGATTTTTGAATTTTTTTACACACTTACGTAAAAAGTATGTCGAAATAGTGTTCATTAATAAAAATTCTCATTACTAATTGTTTGAGGTACACCCCCCTTTTTTGGCTAGAATGACTATACTATACGCTCGTTTTCAATCCTTCTACTAGGTTTACCGTTTCATACATGACGTGCGTGGGCCTATGGCTATGCTATTCATCCTTTTTATTATGTAAGGAGCCCCCATCCGTCCAAACGGCAGGATGGAAGTTTGAAATTAAAAACTCGAATTAAAAATTGAAAATAAAAAATGCTCCCCTCCTCTTCTTTAAACGTAGTCTGGTTGAAGACTGCATATTGTGTATTTGTATGGTCCGTTAGCCTAAACGAAATGGGACCCCACTCTCGTTATTTTTGCCAGCCGCCTCCAATTTTACGAATGGTTCTAATGGACGCCTTAATGATGACTCAGCCTGTGCAGGCAACGTGTGGAGAGGGGGGGGGCGATTCTTAACACAACCACACGTGCCGCATCACAGTGGATTGCAAGCCGATGACCTCGTATATAATTCAAACTTGATTGAGCGCCTTCTTCTTGTATGCCATTTTCCGTCAATCCTCAACCAATGTTTATAAGGTGATTATCATGCGCTATCCATTGAAGACACACAACTCTCACGCAATGTCGGCATTTTATGTAAGAAAAAACTATTTCAAAAGTACACGAAAACAAGAAACATGCCAGAGACAACACCGTCACGGCCAACCTATGTACGGTACCGTAGATATTGTTTATGACAAATGTTAGTGTTCCAAATATTGCTAAAATCAAAGAGGAATTTTTAAATCTTGCGCACTTTACTTTAAATCACCATAGGCGACATAGTTAAATTTTGTAGTGTGCCGTATAATACACTTCGTCTTGAAGTTGCCAACCGCCCTTGCTCTATAATCAGAAATCATAGCAAGTCATGCGAAGCCAATCGGATCAAAAAGTCCTATTGTAACCTCGGGAAAGCTATCAATCGTGGAAATCGAATCGAGTGCTGATGCAAGGTATACAGAAAGCAATAGGTGGTACGGATTGTGAACTTCACCATGGTATCCTAGCAAAAGTAAGTCAAGTACGAGTGTACGAACAAAATATGATACCGTACGTCATATTTGACTTGCAGACGACTGGAAGGCAACAAGAAAACCTACAAGGCTGACACTCTGCTTATGAAAATAATTTTGTCGAAAATTTAAGTTAAAAAAAGGGGCTAATGTTGCACAGGTGTGAGAACGCAATCAATTTGCTGACAAGCAATTTAAAACGAAATTTAAAAAAAACAAAAAAAAAACAAGTTGTTGTTGGTCGATGAGGCTTAGGGTGGGAGGGGAAGGTGGAAGAGATAAAATGTTTGTGTTTAATGACCGAACGGCCAGTGTGCATGCGAGTGGACCAGGAAAGTCCAACGAGGGTGGCAAACAAAGAGATAAAAGAAGAAAAGATACAGTTCCATTGGCCCGGCCTACCCATTTGCTATTGGTCGTTCAGCCTTATATTTTATTCGAGGGATGGCCAGCTGCAGGGCTGCCCTGTACAAGTGTACTGTACATATTGTATACATACTTTGTATATATAATATATGACGCTGTGCAAGCACAGTAGACTGACACAGGCGACTAGTTTATGCGCTGTCGGTCATCCTGCCATGTTGGATCGCCCAGTTGGGGTAGGCAGGAGGGGGCGGTATCTTTTCTTTTGTTACTCCCAAGCACCCGCCCAGACGGCAATCGTACACTTTTTTGTAACAACTTTTTTTTTGGCAGACAGAGACACACAGATACAATGGCTACTTTTTTTTTTCAAAGTTTAATGATGCTAAACACAATTCTCTAGTTGTTTCTAATCAATACCAAGTGGGTCTTTTTACCTGTGATTTCAGGTGCACACTTCTGCTAAATTATGCCAGATTTTACAATGACGAGGATTATAATGCCAAAGTTCTTTTAATAATCAGGTGCGCCCTCGCATTTGTCAGGCAAGCAGTGTATGCGTTGATAGATGTTACATTAGTCTGGCACAGGAAAGAACAAAATTTCAAAACTGTCAGAATAAATGGTTGTAAAATTCGGAGCTCGACAGCCGCAACAACAAACAACAAGAAAAAAGAAACCAAATGTTTCCATGAGAGGATAGCTCATTTTCACTAGGTTCGCTTAAAAGGTCTGCAAGAAGAGCTTGTTATTTATCGGCATGGATAAAAAAAAGGGAGGAGTTGGGTTGTAATTCAAACAACAACGACAACAAAATTTTGGTATGGAAAACAGCCCACGGAAAAGAGAGTGAAAAGAGGATGGAATAAGGAGATGTAAAATATTGGTCTGTATGTAGAAAGGGGGAAAAAAACACAGAAATAGATGCGTTAGTTTAAACACCCACAAAAATAAGTTTTTGCTGCAACTGAAAGAAGAGGAGCTGTCGGGAAAAGAAGCAGCAGGAATAGCAAAAAAGAGGATCTCAGCCACGCCTTGTTGAATTAACCAGGGCCCAACAAACATGTCGAGAAAGAAAACTTTATATTTACATTGCTCCGTCCCATCTTTTCATTTTTTTTTTTCTTTTTGTTTTGTTTATTTATTTACGTTCTTCGCTGTGTCCTGCTATAACGGAGATTGGGGTGGATACGGTGGCTAGCGAAAGACGTATTTTTTCTTCTTTTTCATTATTATTTTCACATAGTATCCATATATGTTGAAACAAACTATTTAATTCTGTTGATTCCTCTCGTTTTTTTTCGTGACATCCTCCCCTACACTCATCTTTCTTTCGATATGGTTACAATCTCTTGTTTTTTGAGCGTGCAGAGGACGTCGCGCTAGTGAGTATTGACTCTTCCTTTTGTACATTTACGACGAAGCTGAAATAAATCTAAACTATGTCTGTGCTGCGTTGGACTCTACTTTTATTTTGTTTTGTTTTTTTTCTTTTTGGTTTGTTTGTTTACTTCAAATAGCATAAAGATTGTTGCATCACTGAAACAAGCACAGCACTCCTACTTTCAAACAGTAGACTATTCTACTTTACCAACGTGCATTTGGAGCTAGCTAATCTTCTTACTTTTTTGATACCATCGCAACCCACCACAGATAAAAAATTTCAAATTGTTTTCTTTTTAAACCACAATAAAGAAATTTCAGAAAAAAAATAAATAGAAAAAAAATCTTGTCAAAAAATCTAAACAGACAAAGATGTTTCCCAGTCAACTGTCAATCGTATTTCATTGACTACGTCCATAAGATTGCTTTCTCGTTATACGAAGCGATACAAGCTGTTGACGTTAACACGATTGAGAAATGAAGAAAAACCCACATGATTGACAATAAACGGGAAGGGTTCTTTCAATCAGATCAACAGTCTTTACTGGTAGCCGAAAACACAAACCATAACAACTACAGTATATATTGCATTTTATGCAACCAATTGTAGTATCTGTAGTGTTAGAATTAAAAATAAAATATTCAAAGAATTTTTGAAAACAAAACTGACAAAACCGTGTACGCGGACGTGATCGATGCGTCATTATAATATCTGACAAAATTAGACAGGCTATTCTATACTCATATATGCGTGATGTGCTTTTGAATATTCACGTTTCTCAATTAGAAGGTTCTCTAATATTACGACAAGTATCCGTTTTACACCGAGAGGGACAATAAACACTACGCCCTTGAAACAAGAAGAAAATTTCGGTTGTGCTGAAAAGAAAAAAAATGTATATGGTAGCCTTTACGCAAACAACGCAGTAGTTCGCGATCGCAGAAGGGTTCCAACTTTCGCGTCAATTACTGATAATTAGCCCACACATTGACGTACAAATTCAGTTCACACCGTTTTGACGCATTGTATGTTGCTCATATTAGCAGCAAGAATAGGAAAACGTCATAACATCAGGAACAGGCAGGAAAAAAAATTAGGAGAGCTGGTAGAATTTAGATGACCAAAATTTCTAAAGAAAACATTCTTCAGTGGGAAACTAAATGTCATTGATTTACGAGGATAGCAATTGGCGATTGACGATGTGGCTGGCAGGGTTGAGATTAGAGCTTCGCTTTAAAAAAATGCAAATCTTTCTCGTCTTTCAGCATTATTTTTGGATATAGCTTTCGCCTTGGCCGTCAAATCGATCAGCAGCAAAAAGCTAAAAAATGGGAACAAAATAGACCAGAAAAATGAAAAGAAGACCCAACCAAGGGAGGTCTACCAATCATCGATCAATTCAACGTGTACACACACAAAGCCAGCAGCCTCCTTCATCACGGTCTGGCACGTACCGCTTGTGAAGTTCCTGACCTTTCCTTCCTGCATCTACAAAATTCAATGCCTCAGCGGACTGCCCTGAATGATTTATGATTCGGGTCATTACCTACGTTGTCGTTTACTTTCAATTTCCTTTCATTCACACCTCCGTTCGTATGTCGCACCTTGCAGAAAGCACCACGTAGCCGTCGTGACTTGTTACACTTTCATTGGCTATTCGTGATCGATGGGATGTGTACGTTTTTTTTTGTTTATGTGTGCCCTTTTTTTATTCAACTTTTATAGACCGTTGTTTGGCGATAATTCGCTTTGTTTGGCTATTTTATTGGTCTTTTACCATACAATTGAGAATCATCTTAAATGCTGGAAACCCTTTGCAATGGTCTTTCCGTTCCACTGATTCTGTACGCAAAATGTGACGTACGTGGTGTTTAAGTGTTAAGCGAACTTGGCGCACTGTTTAAATTCAGTTTTAATCACCGTGGTATAGTCTACCAGGGTTCGAGTTTGACGGTGGCGACCATGCGCAACGCACCACTGTATAACCCTATTGTACTGTAGTTCTGTTTGTATTGCTCGACAACCACAAAGTTTGGCTCAACTGTTTTGTCAGATGCCAAGAATGTCGAAATTCAAATCGATGTATTTTTTGTGCGTTCATCAGTGCCATCACGGACACGAAATGCCAACCACCACACTTATGAACCAAATGTGATTTCAAACTAATATTTTTTGATCACCGGTTACAGAAGTATCGGCATTGTAAGACACGATAAAAACTAGGATTATACTTTATACTGAAGACTGAACTTAAAAAGCGCAAGATCTATCTTGAAGTGAAGAAAACCTAACGGTATATATGATCGAGCATATATTGGGGTTTATTGAAATTAAAGTCTTAACGCGAAAAAAAAAATAGTCAAATCAAATAAATCAAGAAACAAAATTAAAAATATGAAAACAAAATTCATAAAAATTCCCGTTTTTATTTATTTTATTCATTTTTAGAATTTATTTTACATTTTTCTATTTACAGAATGCATTGACATAATATTTCTTCGTCAGTTATTTCATTTCGTAGAGCGCAGCCAGCATGGAGGGTAAATAAACTGGCGTGCTGTGGGACGGCGTCGTGCTGGCACCATTGTTTCGTTTCCGACGTGAAATGAAAAATGTCATGACCGGACAAAAGGGTTGAAAAAGACGGGGGTTGGACGCGTCTAAAAAAATTATAAAAGAGAAGGCCCGACGGGAGCAAAATAGAGGGTTAAAAAAATGAAAGAAAGAAAGAGAATTGTACAGGAGCAATGGAGCAGAGGGGGACCAATCTCGATGGGGCGAAGTTAACACGTAGACAAGACCCCGGCGGTAGCGTCTATTTTCCAATGGCTACCCGACAGACCAAATAGTCATTAAAATCATCATCCCTCCCCTAGTGTGCGATGTAGACTGTAGGCTATACGGAAAAGATAACCCTTGACGTGCTGCTAGAAAGCCATGTTATGTATTTGGCAGCAAGCATTGAATGGGACTCCCTCTGGCTCTATTGAATTTCGTATAAAATTCAAACAATCTCTTCTATTTTTTTCTATCGCTCATTGAGATTTTTTTCCCCCTTCTTTTTTTTTTTTTTTATTTTTTTAATCGAATGAGACTGCCCTCTAGCCTATACCCCTCTGATTGAATGGCTGGAACCATCGTTTCTTTTCAAACTTGAGAGGCTGCGTAATGTATATGTATATATCCTAGAGCTAGCTGTTTGTGAGGCGAAAATTAAAGAGCCAGCAGCGTTCAAACTACTGTAAAAAGCTATACACAGTTAGTAGAAAGCCTCTTCGAATATTTGATGATTTCGTTGCTATCCTGCCAGCCGAGAAATGAAAAAAGGAATACATTTAGCAAACAAAGATTTCGCAATGCTCACTCCATGAGACGAAATTGAAGAATAGGTGCTTTAGGACGAAGGAGATTAAAACTTAAGCGACAATATCTTCAAAACCACATCGAAATTTCCGTAAAATTCATCTTAATTCAGCGAGTCAAGCAACTGCGCATCCCCTAAAATAGTGTATGGTCATGAAATTGTAGCAACAGCTGGTTGCTCGAATCGACCAAGATCTAAAAATGAATGAATTTGAATCGAAATTCAAATGCGTATTCTAACGGTCGTAATGTACAAAAAAAAATCATGCATAATTCTTCAATGAGCTATTATGTAAGTTACAAAAGCGTGTATAGCTTTTGGTAGTTTCAATCCTTCTAACCCCATTTTCAGGCCTATGTAACACACTTGCATATCCCTCCTAGAGGTGGGTTACGGAGAGCACAAGAACGGGGTTGAACACCGGGAGAGTCGTGCGGCCCATTGTTCGCCAACGTCTGAATAGGCCGTTGAATTTAGGGAGAGGGTTGTGTCGTTTGCATGTGAGCCTAACATAAGATTGAAAGAGTTGACATAAAAAAAATTCGAATTTAAATAGGCCTAACGTTTCTTTTATCTTTCGAGACATGCATAAACATGGTACACACGGCACGAGATGGGGAGGATATAACCCCCTCTGAAAAAGGGAGGAAAAAAAAATCGAGAGGGTTACATCAGTTTTCGAAATCGAAACATCTGCAGTATTATCCAAATCAGTTTCAATGGCTTCAAATTTGCATTTGCAGGTGAAAACCTCGTCGGCAGCCGGTTTTGTGTCGCAGCTATCAAAGTAAAGCTGCATTTATGTACTATGGTACATCAGCCGCCTCCTGCCTCGTTATATCTTTCGATTTATTGTAGTGGCTACACGTGTTTTACGAAAACTGTGTCGGCTATACATAAATATAGGCCGTGTACACAATCCATGTAAAATTCGTCGTTTCTTTTTCTCTCGTTTTTTATAGCATGTTGATGCTTGCCAGCCGGCCGAGTAGTGAGTGTCACCGCTGTGCAGATAAGCAGGCTAAGTATGAGGCAGAATCACACACAAATAAACAATAAATAAAAAGTTTGGGCGTCTAGTAGATTTATTGAAACATTAAGAAGATTCGGTCGGCTGCATCGAGAGTAATTGAACGGTACTGGTTGTTGGCCGTGACCGAGTAACGCAACAAGAATCTACGTGAGAGGCGGACAAAATGTGCCTAACACACATTGCAATAACTGTAAAAGGGGACGGGTAAAGAGGACGCTGAACAGCTTTTACAAAAAAAAAAGAAATAATATTATATATTTTTTTTCTTCCTCATTTCATACTTTAGAAATGCACAGTGGTATGAAGCAGGGACGGGGCTTTTTTTTATTTCTGCTTGGTTGCCACATCGGCACATTGCATATTGGCTGGATGATTTTAATCATTTTTTTTTTTTGCTTCCCCATCTCCGTTTTTTTCCATTGCTCCAGTTTGGTTTCTTTCCGTTGAATCCCTTCTGTTGCTTATTAAATTCGACAAGGAAAAAAAAATCAAAAGAAAAATAGAAAAGAATGTTGCTGTGCGCACATGGATATATATATATCTATAAGTTATAAGTATGATATCCTGAATTGAACTGTCGAATGATTTCTTTCCTGAGTGAAGGAGGGTCGTCTCTTTTCATCATCTCCATCCGATTGCGATCTGCCAGTGCACAACTGCTTTTGACTGCATCACACGGCAGTTGTTTCAATAAGAAAGTGCCATGACGGAACACGTCACTTTGAAGACGGCAAAGGCAAAGATAAAAGCACTATACGGCCAGCGGATAAGAGAAAAAGAAAATTCAAATAGAGCGATGACGCCACCATCCAAATTGAACCAACCGTATCAAAGGCGTGCCCCCCCCCCCCCCCTAAAAAAAACTATAGGAAGGCGGGCGTTTTCTTTTTTTTTTTTTTTACATGTTCAACTTTTCTACGCGGAAATTGAGTGGGTGATGCGGATCATCTGATCGCGCTCCGATCTCCATGAGATCTGACTTACACGGACACGATTCTAAAATATTGACGCCACCTTTTCTAAAACACGATTTGCCTGTGCCGTTATGATTTCGTAACACACAAGCTACTTTTCTCTTCTCGTTTTGAAATGTCTTCTGCCAACGAGCAAAATGTGACACAAAATGGCTATAAAATAAACAACGTGTTCCTTTTTAAGTGTTTTGAGTTGTGATTATTGTTTTCTAAACAAATCTTACTTATTTTAAGGGTATCCCGTATCAAGAATTTCCCCGCACTCACGATTGTTGATATGGTTTTATTCGTGTATCAATACGTCAGTCAACAGAAATAATGAATGCGGATTTTTTTTGCCCTTTCAATTGCTTATAAATAGATCCGACATCGTGTCGTATCACCTACCACATCGGATAGCTTTGTCCCACTAGTAGAAAAAGGACTGCCAAATTTTAACAAGCCTCGCTAGATGCGTACAGTACAAATAAATAGGACATGTTGGGAGATGCTGGTGTGCTAACAAAAGCGGAGGAAGAAGGGTGTCTCGTTCTGTCACAAGATCAAAACAAGTAATAGAAATAAACAAAAAAACGACGCCGTGTTATGTCATACAGCCGCCACGAAGAGGGAGATGATGACAAGAAAGAAATACTAACGTGCACTACGTGTATGTACAAGCAAAGTGTACACAAATGAGATTTGAAGATAAATATTGCACATGCACACCAAAAGGAAAGCTGAAGAACCTTTTTTTTATTTCTCTTCTGTCTTTAAACCATTTTGACAACTTGAAAGCAGTTGACAAGATGGTATACACTACAAACGATGTAGCGATAACACTAGTGGCTCTTGTTTCAACACTAACAAGGATGCCTTTGCGCGCCGCTACGCACTTCCGGCACCTCCATTGTGTATGGACATCCCATCTTTTATGGTTGCGTGTATTTCGTCAATCAGCCAATTCAAAACTCCCACCGCCCCATTTTGTGTGCGGCAAGGCAGCTCATTACACTTATTAGTTTCGATGCAATCAAAGAATAGCGTCGAGGACTATACGTTTATAGCGTACTCCAAATCAAAGCTGACCCTGAACATATCTTGACAACATTTGTCAACATCTAAATGTGGCACCCGCATCATAGACTTCTGTTTTTTAGTGGCTTTACTGAAATGTGCACCTTTGATTCATTTTTCCAACTTTGTTTGAGGACAAGAAACGAATAAAAAAAAAGCAAAGGAAATGTAAAACATTTGAAGCCATTCGTTCCCTTTAGATAGAAATGGAACGGCACCAGTGTACAAATCACTGTAGAATCTACTTGACATGTCAAGTCGAAAAAAATCCAAAATCAAACAAAAGCCCAAAAAGGGAAATGGGACGCTAATAAGAGATCGAGCTTTTTCTCGTAAAATAAAACAGCGTGATTTCGTGTTGTTTATTAATTAGAAACGATGGTCGTTGCATACTGGAGATGTGTGCTCCAACAGTAATGAAGACATAATATACCACATTAAAATATTATTTTTGGCTTATAATTTTGTAAACCATGAAGTTTATAATTTTGCTTGAACTTTCTCAAGTTCGCCAACAGATTATTTTTTTTTATTGTTTTGTTTACGTCTGGTAATCGATTAGCCTTCTGCCATAGTCTTGCTAGGGAAAATTCCAAAGTAAATTAGACCACAATGATAAATACCAAAATACAATAAATAAGAGCAAAAAAGTCACTTTTCGTATTCAAACTTGAATTACGCGCTTGGTTGGACAATTTGTCTGAACATTGTCTCGAACATAGACGCTAGAGTAACTACACAGTTCTTTAGTTGTTGCTCAGTTAAGTTCACGTGCATCTCGATTTGTTTTCTCTTCTGTTTCTGGGCTTCTTACAATCCCGCCCGTTTAGCGATGATACTTTTGCTAAGCGACACTTGAACGCTTGAGATCAGCCCATCTGCGGAGGTTGGCTATATAGTGCGTGCGCTACAGTTCTAGAGGGTATATCAAAATACATATATCTTGACAGCATATTCGACGTCACGTAGAGCTACAACAATCCGGTTTCGAATTGTTCTTTTCGCTAGGACAACTAGCGCATACCGACTGGTAGCTTGTAATCACTCGATTAAATACACACACAAAAAAAGAGAATGTCGTATGACAACACGCACCAACGTAGCCGCACATGACTGGCACTCACCGAGCAACGATGTCGAAGGAATAGCGCGTGGCGTTAGATTCCCATCATCCTTACGTTAAAGAAACAACAGCAATACTAGCCTTCGTGTGAATAGCTGTGAGTTAAAGGCATATGTTAGTCGGACGGAAAATAAAGAATCGTATTTAACCCTTGTTATACATATGTTATTTAATAAAATTTCACTACGTTAGATTAAATGCTTTTTCGAACGTGACCTCTATACGTTTTTCATTTGCGGCATGTGTGTAATATGCAGCGTTATATAGGCAGAGCGCAATATCACTCGACAAAGTATTGAGCCAAAGACTGAGGCGACTATTGAAAACCCGCGAGAGCGTGAAAAAGTGTTGAATTTTTGAAATTCAGCCACTGATGCTCGTCGCCACTTGAGCTATTTAGTGATACAAAGGAAATTGAGATTAAGGCCATCCCTATTGTACTAGACGGCCGTGAAGTTCCAATCTGTTTTGTGATTTTCTTTTTTACAAGATACTTAAAAGTTTTAGTGGTTGGAAGAACGTCAGAAAAATAGAATCGGACAATGGAACTTGCCGCTTTTCACCATCGCTGTACAAAAGATTCAGTTCATACAGACAGTTCATCAACTCCACTTGGCATCACTTAAACATAGGCCTAGTGATACTACATGATATGCAGCAGTATAATGCGCTGTGCTTGGACGTGTCATATCCACTATAAGTCGTAAGGGTATTATATACAAGAGATAGCCATAACGGATGAAAAGGGAGGATGAAGAAGAAAGAAGAAAAAAAGAAAAATTAGGCAGTTCCGGGGTCCATTTGGAACACGTGTGAATGTCAAGAGGTTGGTAACACGCTGCGATTCTTTATCCTTCCAACACATATAGACATATGCATCACACAGAGGATGAAGAGCATACAGACGAGTTCATCAATGGCCGTTTTGATTCGGGTCGAATTACCCATCAGGGTAGTCGTCTATTAAGTAGCCCTATACAGATCGGCCTCGCAATCTTTTGTTCCCACCCATCAGCAAAGTACCCTCAGCCGAATCATTTTTCTTTTCCTTTTTTTTTTCTGTTCAAATGATGATGATGATGCGTCTTCTTTATTTTTTTTCCCCATCCTACTCTTGAGTTTCCATTTGTGGAAAAGCTGCCAACAGACTAGGAGAATTAACACTCGGCGCTCTATTCATCGTTTCTATTCATTACTTCCTGTCCATTCTTGGCGCTGTTCAGTCCTTTTTCGCGTCATTAACGGGCTCACAACAACTTCCCTGGCGTTTCCGTAATACGTTGTGATTAATACCGGCACCGCTGTGAAGAGATCCTTGAATTACACGAGACCTAATTTTCATTTATTTTGTCGACATCTGCGTGAAGACGTCGTCAACGGAACACTGTTGAATGAATACAACCAAACGTTTTGTTTTGTTTTTTTCATCGCAATTAGTTCGAACTTGTTTCGATGATAAAAAACCGAGGCAAAAACTCGTTCAGTCAACACTGTAGATTTTTTTATTAATATATTTTCATTTTAAAAAACGGTGTTTCATCGCATCAGACTGAGGCCATTTTTATATGTCAATTTCAATTATAGATGATCGTTTCCGCTTTTGGCGGTCGTGGGTAGATTTCCTCTGCGTCTATACGTTGTATAGGGTGCCGTTAATTCAACTATACAGACAGCACAAAAACGAACAGAAGGATGAGAGGGTGAGAGACAGACAAGGGGAGGCCAACATTCTCCCACAGTATTTTTTTTTCTTTTTTTTTTTTTTTTTCGTGCTTACCTTTTCTTCTTCGATCAACCTGGGTCTATACACCAAAACAGCAGCATAGACATAGGCTTGTGTAACCCTCTCTTTTTCATGATGACGAAACACATCGCACACAAAGATGCTCCCCTCATTCTTTTTTTTTCCTATTATTTATTATTATTTTTTTCTTTTCCTCTTCTTCTTTCATAGTATGCCTAGTGAGGCAGTATATAGTAGACGGCTAGGCATAGGGATCTTCTACCGGTCTTGTATATTTAGTCAACGGTAAGGACAGGGGGGAAGATTTTTGTTAAAAAGGGTTACATGCATATGGGGGACCTTCTAGTGTTCTCATACATTTTTTTTTCTTCTTCTTCCTTCGATAATACACACAGAGAAAGGGGGAAAAAATTCTCCCCTCTCGTTTTTTTTAAACATTTTGAAGCGTTTTGATTTCATCAAAAAATACAACCAGCAGCATCAAACAGCGGCAGAGGGTTCGAGTTTCATTAAACAAGATCCATTATCATGCAAACAATTTTTTTCTTTATTTTTTTTTTTACTTTCCTTTTTTTAGATTTTATATAGCTATGTGTAAATAGAAATTGCTCGATCTATCATACATCCATGCAGGATGCAATAGAGAGAAAAAGAGGTAGACATGAGAATGAAGGCCAGGGAGAGGCGTATGCAATCGGTGGTTGGGCTGTGCCCGTCAAGGCATTAAACCCATTCCTGTACATTCAACTCTCCTCCCTTTTCCTTCCTACATTCGCTATACCCCCTTCCCCCCTGCCCCCCGTAAAAATGCAAGTAACATTTAGAGTTATGCATCTAAACCAACGGTGAGAAGACTCGTACAGGCAACGTTTGCCTAGTATACAATGAGCGTCGACCACCTTGTGGGGAGGCGTTTGTGTGATGGCGTTTGTCGAGCTCCGGTCGTACATCAAAAGGGTTGTAGACTCTGATGAAGAGAGGAAGCCTTGACGATGCGTCCTGACGACTCGGCAGTGAGTCTAATGAGTGAGCGCCAGCCGCATCATTTTCAAGCGACTTGGCTGTTTCTGCTCGTGTCTCGCGCTGTGTTCCGTGTTCTTGTGCGCTTGTATCACGTCGCTGGCCTTTGCTCGTCGTCACGTTCTCGATAGTCTGCTAGTCTGCCATGCGCACTAAAGTGTCTTCTCCGCCAAACCTGGTGCGCTCTTAAGTGAAAACCTCGTATTTGGGCCAATCGACATCCGCAATCACCGATTGGGCTATTTCCGTCATTCCAATGGTAAGACAATTGTCTCATTTGCCTTTTTAAATTGAAAGGTTCATTGTCTCTATTTATTCGTAATTTTTTTCGTTGTTACACGTGAGATTTTGATGTGTCGCTTAGCGATTTTGCTCGTTTTCGTGTTAGTCCACATTTGTTTTCTGTCTCGTGACAAACGTCATTAAAATGCAAAGGCAAATATGCACTCTTGTCCAACGAGCAGAACTTAATTAGGTTGGCTCGTCGACACATGTTTAACGTCAATCGACACTTGTATTTATTAATTGCACGTGCGTTACTGATCCACAGGTTGTGGTGTTGCCCGCTTTTTTTCCCGATGCTATACAGGTGTACATAATGAAATGATGTGTTGCGTAATATAAATGAGGTCGAGGGATTTTGCGCTGCCATAAATGCAATAAACCAGCATATTTTTGGGGTAAAAAAAAAATAATCTTAGCATGGGGTAGGTAACAGAAGGTTACGGCGTTCGAATAATTTATCGACCAATGCAACATATGAATTGTGAGTGCGCTATACTTGTTATACGTGTACTACATGTGTTTAACAAGACATAACGAAATGGATGGAATAAAATGAATTTTGGGGTCAATCCCGCCCGATTTTTTCCTTGTCCCTGCGTGTGATCGTGTGTGTGGGGGAGGGGGGAGGCGTTGCAAGTTGCGCCATACTGGCTCTGTCTAAGAAAAATCTATTGGGGGAAAAATATTGCATGAAAAAGCGCATGCGTGCACGACTCAGATAGTGTCCACTTGTGCCCCGACCATTTCTCTTTTTTTTTTTTCTTTTTTTTTTAATGAAACGTAGTTAACTTAAGACATAAAGAAGTGGCATGACATTATTGACAGCATCCGCTAATTTTCCTCCCTTTTTTGCATTCTTATATTTAATTAGAGAGTTTTTCTTTCGCAAAATATTCTCTTTATAGTGTAAACTGGTGTTGGAGTCAAATTCTGACATGGCCTCTGAAAAACTCAAAAATAGGCCACACGGAGTGTGTGTGGGTCTTTTGGCCGGCTGAATTATTGATCGCCATATCCTTGACGCCCACAGCGTTTCTTTTTCTTTCGTTTCCCGGTTAACCAATTCCACACTCACACTCAAAACTTATACCGTTCCATGCTGGTAGACAAAACAAAAAATTACTTATAAGAAAAAAAAATATATATGCTATGAAAACAGTACGCAAGCCATTTGATGTTTCAGTTTTTTTTAACCAGGAGGGATATTGAAAGGCCAGTGTAGGTAATAGTCGTCTTTATAAAATGGTGCCACACCGAACTGAAGTTTATTAGTAGTACTTCTTTTCAAAGTAATCAACGGTGGCGTCTTCATGTTTAAATGAATGCTAACAAATCAACGACTGCACACCAAAGCTATTCACCAAATTGTGTCGATGAAATGCGAGATTTTTGAATACTCATTCAAAAGAACTGAACTAAAAAAGCATGGGGGACCAGTGCAATCAAAAGGTTTGGCGCGCCCCTTATTAAGTACTGCTCTCGAATACGCGTCCGTCCTTGTTAACATAAAAAACTCACACAGCAAAACGCTGATAAATGAGGGGAAATAGTTGGAGGGCGTGCGGCCGTTAGTCATTATTTGTACGCTAAAATTGCTAGTCCATCGCGGCGGCGTATAATTCACGGAACTTCAGTTGGATGCGCGGCTTTTGCGGATTGCCCCGCCGCAACATCCGCCAACAGACTGACGCGGATTAGTTTGTAACATTGCGTGTCGCCGCATTCAGCTGTTGAGAGTGAAAAAGCATTGTATGCCACTATTTTGTGTTGATGTACGATTTTCGAAATGAAGACAATATATAATACGGCCCCGGTTAAGTAGAAAGAGATGGTCCATCGAGAGCGGATGTCAAGTTGGGTTGGGCCGGCCGTTGTCAAGAAGACCACAACTAGCAAAACAACTGTGCTGAAGCGCTGTTTTTTTTTCTTCAAGACTCGTGCTATTGAGTAGATGTAACCACTGAATAGGATTACATTAATGACATGTATACAAAGACGAACGAGTTTCAAATTGCTCTATTTTCTTTGCGTCGACAAAAGACGCAAACGTCTGGTCTGTGTAAGAAGAGGATGTGTATAATCATGGCCAATTAGGCAGATCTGGCGGGATCGAATCGTCGGCACGACCTATAACCGCCAAAGTATTCACCCGCGTTGCCGTGCTGCACATACAACGATAACAACCAATCGAAGAATAACACGGGACCACGCTCGAATCTGTTGGTTATACTACGAAAGCCAATTTTCCCTCTGCGTTGCCGTGGTAACGCGATGAATAAATTCGTTGAAGGAAACAATCACAAAAACCTTAGAGCCCTACACCGCAGCGATTCATTTTTTTTTTCTCCCATTGAACTTTGATAAAGACCTTTCCGATTGGTTCGTCTGTCACATGTATCTCTCCATAATGATGACAAACAGCAATGCTATTTCGATGTGGCTTTTTGGAGATTCAAGGTTGAAAAGAAACTTTGCGTCTGACGAGCTGACTCTGACGAGATGCTTCATCCAATCGTTTTAATATAGACCTAACTATGCACGAAGAAATGAGGATAAATTTGCGTCTCATTATTTATGTTCGACCGCCATTCTTTGGTAGGTTTTCTCACCAATTTGTATTGGAGAAGCGCATCAATAACTTCATCGACTGTATACTGATTGTACTTTTCCGATGTGTTTTTTTTTTATTTCCCTTTCGTTTCATATATTTGTTTAGTTGGGGGGTTGGGTTTCTTTTTTTTCTTCCTTGCTCTTCTCTGCTGAAAAGAAGATTATGTCGTCGCGGAGGCAGAAGCGAATCGGATCATGTCAGTGACAGTTGCGTTGCCTTCTTTTTTTTCGTCTAGTTTGTTTCCTTTTTTTTTTTTAATATTTCATACGCGCTGAAAACTCTGCGCAAAAATGATCGGACGTGCTTTTGCATTTTGTGTGCATCTCTCACTATCACTAGCCAGTCTCTTCCCCGCCATTTTTTTCAGCCCTTCTCCCCCCTCTATTTTTGAATCTAATATTTGAACTTTTTTTTTTGTCATAATGCGACGCAAGCCCCGAGATATTATGCCACTAGGATGATGCACTTTTGTATTGCTCCACTTCCGCAACAACAACAACAACAACAACCAGCAGAACAACCTTAAACTCAATTTTTTCCTTCTCCATATTGCCGTATACACTTTTTTATTACTCAGTCGAAGCACATGTATAGATATAATAGAAATCTATAATATCTTTTACGTATTCTCTGCGCCTTAAAAGTGCTCGCGAGCAAGGGGAGTGTTTAATCAAAGCGAATTTGAAGAAAATCTAAATTTATATATTTTCTTTTCTTATCAAATCAAATAGAGATGAAACCCAAGGGGAAAAAGGAAAAGAAAAACGAAAATAAAAGAAAAAGGAGAAGCAAATCCAGCTGAAGCTATTGGGCCGTACGCGTATTCGTTGGGGACGAGAATCCATATAGAGTAGGCTATAGGAAAGTAGAAAAGTATAAGGTGGATATATAGACGGAAGAGGCTGTATCCACGGCAACGCAATCGGGCCGAGTAAAAGAAAATTTTTAAAAGGAACGGCATAGACGGAACCAATATGTCAGAGGAGGGGCTGCCAAATGTGTTTGGGGTGGATGAAATGGATGGGATGCAAAGTTCGGGTGGGAGGAGGAAAAAAAGGGTGTGCGGGGGTGAGGAGATTTTTTTTTTTTTGTTCTCTCCCATCGTGTATGGCGTCCACATATAGGCTATAGTCAAAGCGGGGGAGGAAGCGGCCGTGCACGCTGCACCAATGGCCGGTCGGATATGTAAAAATAAGGGGGGAAAAAAAAGAAGTCTTTTTCTGAAAGACTTATAGCCATTGCCGAACAGAAGAGAAATAGTTCCATGACTTCCCATCCTCGTCACCTCCTATCCTTTCAACCCTCTCTCATATAAAAAGCTTTAAATGATCCCTCCTCCCGCTCTGCTATCCCTCTGTCCGTCCATTGCTCTTAAAGTCGTCGTGAAAGTTAATAGACATTAATCAATCGATGAAAGTGAAAAATGGACAAGGTGGGAGCAAAAAAAATTTTTTTTTATTGTAGCTTAATTGTAAATTAATGACTAGACAAGAGCGCCTGACCAAAACAAACCATGAAAAATGAGCAACCGCTGGTATTTCGTATGAATATTTTACTTCTTGCATAACCTCGTGCAAGTTTACTCTTATATAACGGGGCTGGAGGCGTGGGAATATAGCGTTCTGTTATTATAACGCCTAACTTTGCTTCAATAATGTATTTGCAGTTTTCTACACCGCTCTTTGCTATAAAGTTATTGCTTTTTACCACCAGTGTTGCCGAAACGTGTCCTTCTTCAATTAAACGGATGCAAACATAAATCTACATTTTAAAAAAAATGGCAATTGAGATATCACTGCGAAATTGTAGCGTTTGCTGCATTTATTATTTTTATTAATCATGTCATTAAATTGCCCATTTTACGATTCCTACATTATAAGAAGCTTCTCCCCAGCCGAGCCTATTATCATAGCAGCAATCCCAAAGTTGGCATTTGTAACGCGTCTGAGCATCATGTTAAAGGCCCGCTTATTGGCAAAAGCCCTTGAAAAACATTCACGCACTACAAAATACGTATCTCTTTTTTTTTTTCTCTCTCTTTCTTAACGCGCTTTATATCAAATTTTGATGTTGAGCATAAGGTATTGTGCAGGGGGGGAAAGCCGCGACGGCAAAGCGCGGCGCAAGGAGATCGGAGAGACGCGCAACGATGCCGACTACGACCAAAGGGATTTAGACGAGGTGATGACGCGTAGAATAAAGTCGGCGAAGAGAAAGTGTGCGACTCCAGGGTTCGTAGGTTGGCGCGTGGAATGGCTGCTAAAGAGTATAGAGAAGGAAACAGGCGGGGTCCCCCGACTGGCCGCGATCATCGTCTACATGGAGACGGTGAGCTGCCATAAAGAAATGCAGATACAGTTGGCTTTGTCAACTTTGCTACCTACGAGAACATTATTGATGCAGTCAACAGCAGCTTATATCCGCATCAGCTATAAAAGCGAACGCTAATTGGATTTCTATGTATACCTGAGCATATTTTTTTTTTCCTTCCTCTTCTTCCTTCCGGTCTTGGTATAAATATATATATTTTTTTCACCTTCTCAAAGCAATCGCGTGTGTCAAGAAGATGAGATAAAGAGGAAGACAAGCTAAAACTGAGACCTAGAAACACCATTATACGGTGTCAGGTTTCATCAGTTGATTTCCAATCGCTTATGACACGCTTATCCTTTTTTTTTTAGTGCGGAAAGATGCCGACAGTTGCCAATCAGTGCTTCATCGCACTCTTTCTCTCAACATCGTACCTACCTATATACGCCCACTGCCTTCTTCGAATTAGTCCTGCTTCCTGTTAGCGCGAACGCTTGCTGAATATCGGCTTTTTCCTGGACAAAGGAAACGTTAGGAAACCTCTGCATTCGTTTTATTGGCTTTTCCCATTTTCACATTTTTTTCACTTTCCTAAATGAGAAACGTGCGTCGAAAATTCAATGGTCACTCGCCATCATCCTTATTTACTGCCGTTCTTGTGCTGCGCCGCAGCCGACCTTTATAGAGTCACGCCGAACCGTTGGCAGTTCCCAACATATTTTAAAGCATTAAAAAAGACCAGAATCGATCGGTTGCTGCTGGCGTGGACGAGGCAGTCGAAGCACACCCGCACATTAAAATAAAGAAAAAAGGGGGGGGGGAATAAAAAAAAAAGAAAGAAAAAGATGTAGCCTTATGTTGTATTAAAAGCACGAAGAAGCACAGAGTCGGGACACCCTTTAGCCTCCCGTTTTTTTTTTCTCTTTTTATTCTTGGAAGAAAAAATAATAATAATAAAAAAAAAAAAGGGCGAAGGGTAAGGGAAAAAAAGGAGCACATAAAGAAAAGGCGAATTCAGTCTTTTAAAGCCATGCAACGATTGAACAGGCACGTCCACTCTTTATGCGCGCTCGGCTTTGGCTCTATATTTATATACTCACTCCTCTTCCTGCAGATTTAAAACGAGCTCAATCTCATTCTATGTCGTACATAAAGTAAAGGGGAAAAGAATAAGACGCGGTCCACAGGATCTGGATTTCTCTGTTGAAAAGGATAGTGCGGGAAAGAAAAAATGTGGGGTTTATATGTCTTGCGGTACGCGCTTAACGGTCGTGCTACATGCGTTTATGCCAAATAGAACATCGACGGGTGTGAGTTATGATTAACGAATAGAAGGGCAGACGACATTCTTGGACAGTATTTTTTTGTTAATGGCAATTTTGGCGAAAATTGTTTTTAAAGTAGGTCTTCGAAAGAAAAAGATTGCAACATTTTTCGTAAATAAATAACAAATGAAATGGGCTTTGTTGAATTTATTGCGATTGAATGTTGTATTGCTCGTTGGGCGTTAAAAATGATGGATCCGTTTTTGTTTTTCTAGCAGAAAGCGGTGATTTTCTCGTGTCATTTAACAGTTGAGTGATACACTTGGCCATTGTGCCCTCTTTTCGGGCCTCGCTCTCGCTCCGATTCCCTGGTCTTTTACAGCAGCGCTCTTCAGCTCCCTTCTGCAGACGATGGCTGGCAAAAAGCTTCTTTCTCTTCCTGTCTACCCTGTTGGGGCCCTTCAATCTAATGTCTAGTGCTGTGCACTACGAGAGTAAAAAAGATAGCAAAAAAAGAACGAAAAAAAACTCAAGACGCTATATGCTATATGTCAAGTACACTTGGACCAAAACCTCCCACTACTTTCTACTTGTACATTCTCGCGTTTCACGATTTTTCTCCGAAAGCGGACATTTGCGACTTGTTTGTTTCATCACTATCCATCTTTATTTATCCGCCCCCATTTTCTTATTACGTGACGTGTTCTATTCCGGCGTGTTATACAGCTAACGAATAGATATCGAATCCTAATTCTTGTCTATTTCTTTTCCGACACTGAACACTGGCGCGAAGTATAACACGAATTTTAGCGTCCGCCGGAATAGATCCTCAGTCTTATACAATGTCCTGGTTTTTAATGGTTACGGAAATATGACGAGCCGAGTGTCGTATAAAGGGCGCGAGATACTCGTTATGTTCTGCGTTCAGTTTTCTGGTCCGTTTTCTAAGATGGTGTTGTAATCGATTTTCTTTCGATTAGGCCATTCACCACCAATGCTGTAAGAAAAGCCTCAGAAAAAAAGAGAGAGAGAGTACGTATTATGATAACAATAATCCCAAAGGATTTCCAAGTGTTTCATTCATTCACAAAAAGTTGTCGGCGAGACAAAGTGCCATCCTACGCCGATCATTACGAGTGTAGGTAAAAACTTTGCCATCGCGCTAATGCTGTCTGCCTATGTTCATGGGTGTAGTGTATGTCACAATATATACAACGTACATCGATACATTCAGCTTTGAATGAATATTGAACGATGTTTTCTTTTGTTTTGGTTTGTTTTTGCTATGCTATTCTTTCTTGGCCATCGTCGACTCTAGCAGGCACCTCCATATTATTCACGGCTGTCAAACAGGAAAAAAAAACACATTTCAAAATGGCCGACTGCGTCGATAGATGACGGTTAGCTAGATGGATAGATATACATGACTGCGCTATATAATATAAAGAACAGTATGTTCCAGCTGTATAGGCCTCAGCGCTAGCAAGAAAGATATAAGAAAAGAAGGAGGACGGCTCTCGAAAGGGGAAATCGAGGCAGGTTAAAGGACCGCGGCCATTTTTAAAAGGAGGCAAAGAAGGGAGACGAGGGCGTGGTATACGTGTGTTAAGGGAGAGGGCCAGCCGACCGTTGTCCGGCCTATAAAATCGGTGTGGGTGGGCACCAGGCCAAAAAAAGAGTGCGTCTATATGCATATAAATGAGAGCCCGGCTCTATAGACCCCTTCGTCTGGCGTTTTTCCCTACCGATCAATATTTGGAATTGAACAGTTCTTCTCTATGTTTGCTGGCCATGCACTCTTGTGTCTACACTATGTGTGTTAGGCCTGCGCTCTTAAAAGTTCTAGAAAATAAAAAAAAAAAAAATAAAGAAATGAAAAAAAGGGTGGGGGAGACTAAGTCGGTCGAGTGAAAGGGGGCGGAGTTTTCTTTTGGCCTGTGACTCAAAAGTTGTCATGAACATCCGATCGTCGGCGTCAGGGCAGCGATCCGTCGCAAAGTCCAACCAACAACAAAAAAAAAAGCAATAAAAGCACAAGTTCTCCATTTCGAACGGAATGCAATGATCACTTGTTCAGCCATTCTAGCGTATATACGCGTACTATATACAAAATAATAAAGGGTCGGGTAGAACGTGAGTTATCCGATTAGAATTAAAGGCATCGCGATTAAATAGTTCCCATCCGTGAGTTCAATATTTAGGCAACGAGTCCAATACCCAAATTCCCATTTTATTTTGAATTTCCCGCTATCCCCTAAGAACGAAAGGTGATACACGCCATGAAGGATGCGTTGGTCAATGACGCATATCGCAAAATGTTAACTACATACTGACGACTACCTACAAGCCGTTGAATCAGCGTTAGTTATGCGTTCTACGCCGCTCAGCGCGCGTTGTATACCGATGGCTTCGCAAGAAAAGCTGATCGGCTAAAATGTAAAGATAATAAATTCATCAATGACGATGTGAAAAGACTTACTTTATACACCGTCGGTTTGCTAGCAGCATAGACGATCAAGGGTAAATAAAACGTGAATTTAAAATTGACAGCAACGGTGAAAACATGCACAGTCACTATTTGATACCAGCACACTGAATAGAAAGAATTTGGCATCGACTGTATTTTAGGCCTACACGATCGCCAAACCAACAGCATAGGTCGTCATAGACTGGATGACTCTCTTCCCACACTATATAATTTTTCTATTCTCTCTGAAATGAAAAGGGTAGGAAAATTGGCAGTGGGTAGGTTACTCAAAACATTATTTTTTTTTCCAAGTCCAGTTTAGATCGAAGTTTTTTTTTTTAACTGGGAAAATGAAAATCTATAGAGTAGAAATATAGAGGAGTGCAAACACAGACGCATCTGCTTCTGAACCGGTGAATCTACGAAAGGGATACGTCCCCCCCCCATCCCCTACCCTTTTTTATAAATAAAAAAAAGAGAGCACACATATAAAATTTGAACCCTTTGAATTATTTTTTTTTGTCTATATGCCCTGTCCTGCCCTGTTTGTTTTTTTTTTATGTGTATACATAGATAAAGTTCCCATTGATTTTTTTTTGTGCCCCAATGCTGAGGTTTGATGGTCCCAATCATCAATAGGACGAACCCCCTCTATTCTTAGAAAATTCACAGAGAAGTGAAGTTCGTGGGGTTCCAGCTGGTTGACAATCGGCCCAATGATAAAAAGCAACGTCATTCTTCTGAGGCAGTTCAATAGGTCGACTATACGCCGTGCGCTGTTTCCTGTGCAGGCCTACACGATTTCTACAAACAAACGCTTTGATTTGTTAGTTTAACCTGTTAGCAACCAAATTTAGGAAATTTCAAACTTTCTCCTCCATAATCATTTTTTTTTTCGTTAGTCTCTTGTCATTTTTATGCGTTTCATATTGTATAAGGGTTTTCTTAGCATTTTTTAAAAAACAATAAAAAGAAGAAATGATTGGCAAAGTTCTCTAGGTTCGTGTGAACTCGAGCCCGTTATTACATTATGGCGATGTATAAATAGTTATAAAATATGTGACCTCATATGATATACACACTGGCCTCCAAAGGGGGGGGAAAGAAAAATGTGGTGTATATTATAGCAAGGGTTCAGGCTGACTGAGCAACTTGGAAAGGCCAGTCTATGTGCACATTCATGGCGGAAAAGGGTGTAAAAAAAACGGAAAAGTCGTACATCATTCAACGGCATTCAAGTGGGGATAGAAGTTGATGGTTGACTGTGGACCCCCCACAATGTCATGAAATGAAACGAGTATTCGGTCACCCCAACTTCATACACACAAAGGCGGGCGACAAAAAAAAAGGACGAAAATAAATAAAATAACAAACTATACAAAAAAGAAACAGCAAAAAAAAGGAGAGATAAGGAAATAGTCTTTGCTCTTCATCCCCTCTATCGTCGTTCCCTCCGTCATCCTCTTTACATCTATTCAAAATGATTGCCCGATCTCAAATTTTAAACTGAACTATTTTTTTTTTTGGATTTAAACAAAAAATGTTCATCTTGAAGTAGTGATCATGAGATAAACGATATTGCACGCAAGGAGCTGTTGGTGAAGCTCATGGCCACAAACAACCGGGATTTCGAGGTATGCGTCATAATAGGCCTAATGAGGACGACGGACGAAAATGGCCATGATGTACTTGTGTAATGGGTGTCGCACGAGAGATTGGAGTTGAGTGACTCTTTGCCCAGCCCCAAAGCGTAACTTCTTATAACGTGTCGTCATTCAAGTGGCTATTATTTACAAGAGAAAAGAGAGGCAGAGTATGCACTTACACATGCACACAGCAAAAAGAAACTTGAAAGAAAGTAAGAGTTTGAAATAGAAAAAGTGAATTTAGACAGGAAAAAAAGGATGGAGGTGCTATTGAAAAGACTGGCCCTCAAAGAACCACGAAGGCCTCGTAAATTATACGCACGATCCTTATAAAAAATGGATGCTCACGAATACAGAGGCAGCAATGGCCGAATAAGGATCGTTTTGTTCCAGGAACGCGGTAGAGAGCGCGGAAGACAATTAAGACCACATCCAACGACATGGCAATGATCCCTCCTCTTCAGCGGAACGCCGCAATTATACAATAAAAAGGGAGGGAAGGAAGGTGTTAAAGAAAATACGCAGGTTGCGCTAATGAAAATGCCAGCAACCCCCTTTCTAATACCTGGATCAAAGTGTATGTCTAATCGCTTTGCTTCTAGTTTTTTTTTTGCTAATTCGATTTTCGAATTGTGTTTGGAAATGGATCGCATTGCCGTTTCGTTGTAATGGCAACGCAAATGCACGCAATAACAAAACGAGTGCAGCTATAATTCAACAGTGATTGTAGAAATGTATAACCAAAGCTCTACTCAGGTTCATAAACATTGTGCACGCAATTATGTAGTCTACTGGTACGTCGTTTTTGAAAGCAAATACTGACGTGTCTCGTCAAGGTTACCATCTCGTAAATATCGGGGATATGCAAAAAAGTAGGATGAGAAAGGCCTGTTACATCTAGTGTACTATTTTTTTAAATATATTGTCTGAGAGAAGATTGTATTTGGGCAGGTGGATGTTGGTGAGTTTTCAATCACGGGTTCCCCCTCTTTCTTTTTTCCCATCGAAGCTCAGCCCATACCATGGGCGTCTTGTTCACCACCTATATCAGAGAAAAAAATTCGATTTTGACCGAGCGAGTATTGGAATCGATGTGGAGGACTTTCTTCTTCACTTTTACTGCAAAGGGATTGCCGATTTCAATTTCTCGAGCGATTGAATTTGCCTCTATTCACAGGCGAGCACGAGATTATAGGCGAATTTTTGAATATCATGGCAGAGGCCGTCCTATACCCCGTCGACGTACGTACAATCGATGAAACCCACTCGGCAGTGCACACAACTCACCTCTGCCAATCCTTTCTCATCAGCCCCCCCGCTGTATGTGTGCTACACATGCAATCATAGCCACGCGCATATAGGCCCGATAACTGAAATTGTAACAAAAATGGATTGCTTCACTTCACATCATTTTCGTTCAAACCTAGGGGCGTGAGAAAATGAAAAGATCACCCCCTTGTCCGTGTTTTGCCAACTTCCAATTCAAATTTCAATTTGGTTTTCAAGTAAATAAAATTTGATTTTTTGTTTTGTCGTCGGATGGCAAAAGCGCTGATCGGTGTGGTGTGCCCCAAAAGGTATACGTCCGACAGAGTCATCTAGCGGTAATTTACCTTACCGAAATCCCGCTTTGCATTTAATGTCCCGTTAGCACAAGAGACCCAGAAAACGGACAGAAATTTAAAAAGCGGACAAAAATAGTTTCAGAATAGACTTTCCTTACTGACGAGCAGATTAATCAAAGCGTCACAAGTTTGAAGTGCGTACCGCAATGCCATCGCAATAGCAGCTTTCGTGATCATTAGACGGCTTCTACCTGGTTGCCGCTGACATTTTTTCAGCCGCCAAAGAATGTTGTAGGCATATAGCATATACATATATACACAGCATATAAACATATTCGGAGGCACGGCTGACGGATGGAATAACAGGGGGCCTAGTGATGCCCTTAGATTGTACAAGTTTCGAGTTGACGTTGAGCGAAAGGTAGAAGAGAGCGAAGCCCAAACGAAGCGAGGGGCTGAAACTTAACGGCGAACTGCTGCAACATGCTGAGCCTGCTGCGTTGAAATTAAATACGGGGAATTTGATTGAAATCCCAGCTCAAAGAAGAGGGGGCAAGAGGGGAAAAGCTGCTGCCGAAACCAAGCATCCGGTCCACGTTCTCTTCCATCTGTTTCGATTTCAAGTTGCACGCGGCCTACGCGTCCAACAATCCCATAGAAGCGAAGCATTTATACACGCGGCCCAAAAGAAAACTATTGATTTCTCTCATTATAGACCTAGTCTACGCTGTAGAACACAATTTACGGTGTAAACATTGGATAATCCATCCGCATTCACGAACAACTTCAACGGTTGTCCGTTTAATCAAGTAATAATGAACTAACAAAGGAATTTGTCAATCTGTGAACTGTTTAACAACGAGCCGCAACATTTCATTGTTTGAACAAACCTCTATTGAAATATCTGAGCTACATCACGTTCAATAATCGGACATTATTAAATTTTAGATATTGCATTGGCAAATGTTTCAATCAAATCAAAATGCGTTTAAATTTGATGCGTTTTTAATGCCATATATGGTTCTTTCGAGTAGTCATTTACAGTAACGATTGTAGATGATCTCGTTTATCAAAATACGATGCTATTATGCCTAGTCTGCGTGATTTTCTAATGATACCTACCCTATACACACCACTTCCTGGATAAAACTTTTGTTTCGTACTTTTTCCTTGCTCACGTAGGTGTTTTTTAAAACAATTGATTTGATGTAGCCTACTGCTATGTAGTAATCTGCAACAAGTAGGCTATGTTTAGCTTAAAAGTTAGGATTCAATCACTCATTGTATTTTGGTTCTAATTGAAACTTGGTTCATAATCGGTTCATTGACAACTGTTAACTGTTGTATGCAGCCCATATACCAGCCATTTGATGAAGATTGTCAACCACTTTAATAGGCTGTCCCTGTTACGTTATACCTCCTTATGTTACTGCCAGTCGGAATTACTGACAGTTAAGCAAGAAACCAGCAATCTTTTGATCTTTTTTGCACATTGCATAATTTTTTTTTTTTTTTTGCTTTTTGGAAGCCGAAAAGCGGGGCTATCCACTTTTAAAAGAATAAAGCCAATTACTATTGTGAAAAGTACCTTGAGTTTAAATAACAAACAGCCAGTTTGAAATTTAAAAAGTTTGAATAATAAACGGCCTGTAGACCTATATAATAACTCTCATAAGATTCTGCTTCTGTTACGCAGAGTTGGACACGTAATCTACGTATATATAACTCAGCCTAGGGGAGGAAAAAAAACGAAAAATAAAAAATAAGCGACCCTTCCGCGAGAGTATTCGATTCGGAAGGCTAACAACTCATTAAATGAAGTGCTCTGTATAACCCTCGTCCATCAGACGCGCCCGCTTTTCACCACTTCTGATATATGCCCTACATCTAGTCCTCCACTGCCGGATGAGTATATATACAGTCAATAACTGTGAAAACATTCTCCAGGGCATTTCTTTCGTCTTGCAAAATGAAATACTTTTTTTTTTAAACAAACATAGGTGTATAGCCGTAACTCTTTAAGGACAAAAAAAAAGGGGAGGATGGAAGTAACCTAGAAATAGGTTGCAAAATATACTTCTATACAGCCCTACCTGACACATCACATGCGCCTATATGTGCCATGCGTGTCTACATGTCAGCGGACATTGAATTGGAGACCTTTTACCAATTCAATAGCAACATGTCAAGCCGTCTTTGTGTCTATAAAGGAACAAAAAGAAAAACAGCAGCTAATTATATCTCCTGTAGGAGGCATTCGCTTTCTTTCCTCGCTAACTGTGTAATTCAATCCGTTAGTTGAGTCACGCTGCAATAGGTTAGCTAGTTTCATTTCTCCCTTTTTTTTCTTTTTTTCTTTTTTTTTTCTCTCATTAAATCAATCAAGTCATTCTTTGTGTTGTTTTATATTTCTTCGTTATTTTTTGTGTGTGTGTGTGTGTGTTTTGTTTTGTTGTTTGAATACGGAGGGGAGGTTCTGCCGAGTAATTCGATCACCTCCAAGTTGATTCGATTAGATTTTACATGCAAACGGATTCTCCCAGCGAAAATTCTCTTTAAACAAATATAGTCAACAGCAAAGTCAGTTGCGAAAAAAAAAAATTATGAATGCTGGCGAAAAAATATATGGTGAGGGGACTACTACTAATTTGAAAATTCATTTGGGGCGGAAATATATTTTTTTAAATCAAAACTTTTATTCAACGCGCTTTGATTAAGTAGCTTATAGATGAAAGTATTTCATTTAATTATTTTTCGCATTGAAGGCGCAACACAAATATAAATGCCCATTCTTTAATTAGATGTTCATTGAGTTACGCAAACGGGCGGCTGATTACATCACCTACAAAGTTCGTGTCGGAGACGCCCACCATCGCGTCAGAGCTGCATTAGTGGAAATGTTTGGCTTTTCTCGTTGACCGCTTCAAGTGTATATATACAGTATCTTCTTTTCAAAATGAACGCCTCTTTTTCCCATTGTAAATAGCGGACTTTGTAGAAAACTTGCGCTGGCTGTGATTGCGCTTTAATTTTCGTGCAGAAGTGTGTTTCATTGTATTTGGCGAGGGCGCCGGGGCGCGTGAGCTGATGCTGAAGTTGCACATATATAAAAAATTTAACGAAATTTAAAGAAAAAAAATAAAATAAAAAATAAAATAAAAGAGGAGGGAGGAAAATTCGTATAGTGGGTAGTCGGTTGACCATCGTATTGATCTTTTGAAAAGTCTGCGTTCAAGTTCTTTTGTTTCTCTCTCTCTCTTTCTCCTCCATCCGGATTTTCTCTATACATCACCATGTCTCTTTTTTTTGGCACTGCCGGCTCGCATCTCAGCCTCACGCCCCAGTCAATTTGGCTATTTCTTTATACTGCTATTCGGCATTAAATCGCGTAGTACAGAGGGCACAACATTTTTCTTTTTTAAAGATAGAAAGCGAAAGGCAGAGAGTTGGAAAGGGGCGGAGTGAAAAAGAAGAAGGATCGAGAGAAAACTGTATTAAATAAAAAAAATGTAAAAAAAAAAAGAAAGAGGTGGACGTATAGCCTTCACGCTATTGATTTTCAGCGTCTCCTGGCGACCATCGCCCAACCAGAGCAGCAGGCTCGGGAGTACCGAAAAAAAAAAAGAAAAAAAAAACTACTCTCGTCTTCTCTTCTTTTATTCGTCTTCCATCCCTCTTTTTTTTTGTGTATACCCCTCCCCGCCTTCCTCCCTCCCGTTTTACTTCCTTCCATCGTGCTCGTGTGTGTTGTTCAATTCCCTCCTTCTCTCCTCTCCGCTTCTTTTCCCCTAATTCTTTTCTCCTTTTTATATATTCCTTCATCCTCTTCTTTTTCGTGTTTTATTTTTATTTTTTTTTTTCGTTTAAAAGGAGAGCGAGAGAGAGAGAGGGAATCGAGGAGGTGGACAATTTGCGTGAGGCCTCTCTTTTTTCTTTCTCTCCCTCTTTCTCTCCCGCAGCATATAGCAGTCTGTGCATGGCGTATATAGCACCACTATGCTGGTTCCGCGTTTCTCCTCTCTACCAGTCCACCCAATATCTAACATCCTCCCGCCGAACTTGTATTGTCTCCATCGACTCGAAGCAGCGAGACACACTCCTCCTCCTCCCCGTGTCCATCGCACAAACTACTCTTCTTTTCCTTTTTTTACATATATCCCTTCCATCCTTTTTTCCGTCCTCACCCTTTTTTTTCTCGTTTGCATATAGTTGCATCAGGACCCCTCACTATCCTTCTCTTCCCTTCTTTTTTTTCCCTCTCTCTCGCTCTCCAGACGAACTCCCGACGCCGACGCCATTGCAGCCTCTCCAAATCCAATAACAATCCTTTTTTCTTCTTTTTTTTTCTTTCCTGAGCCTCTCTAGCAGCGTCCTCCTATTTTATTTTTTTTGCTTTTGCATCATTCCAACAACTTTGAAATGCCCAATCGGGGATCTCTTTTCCTATATCCTGCCCCCTTCCCATCGCTTCTTCTTATATAGTCAGGGGCTATCGTATTTATCGTTAATACAACGTGCATCAAGTTTTGGAAAAATAAATAGGAAAAGAATCAAATTCTATATATGAATATTACATGTATATCTGTCGTCCACTTCTTGTTCGCTCGAGTTCGTGCTTCGAGTCTGATTGATGTAGTGGGCATGTTTGATGGTCGCCGTATATAGTAGTATGTATAGAGAGGGTGAAAAAAAAAAGAAGGGTATATGCAGCTGCTGAGTGGCTCTCTGATACCCCGACTCGATTACGAAGCTTTGATGATTTCGGACTTTAGGCGCCTCATGCAAAAAAGGTCTTGCACTCTTTCGGTGATCAATAAGAACGTGTCAACGACCAACACCATTTTGGAACCCTATACATCATCATTTTGTCACCTCATCACAAATTTCCCATCAGGAAAACCAAAAAAAAAAAAAAAGAAAAATTTGACTTTATTTGCGTATACTTTTTGAATGGCTAATGCCTCTTGCCGTTTCGTCGTTTCTTTTCGTTAATTGTGGCGCTTTATACCGAAACGCAATTTAAGCAGCAAAGCGTCACGCCGTTAGCTACAATAAATTAGTAAATTGTTATTAGCTGTTGTTTTATGAGAACAAAGTGGTTAAGCTTTCAGAACATAACACAAAATGTTGAGCAATTCATTATTTGTACATCTTTATTTTAAATTCTGAAAACTGCTGGGTTTTTTTAATGCTGGAAAATGAAATGTTAAAGATGCTGGAACCCTCGTCATGCACGACGTCCGTTCCATATTTGATAGAACAAGCACATCCATTTTTTAAAGGATTTCAAAAAAAAGAAATGTTTACTATAACAATACTTTTCTTTACTCTCTTTCTACAGGGATTTGCACACAAGGATAGGCCTTCGAACTTCGCAGACGAGTCGGCCATGTTGAAAACCGTTCAACCCAGCCTCTCTCCCCCCCAACCAACACAAAAAAAACACAACATACACACACATATGAAAAAGAAAGAAACGGACGGGCTGCACGCGATTGGTCAAGGCACCACGACCGGGGAAACGAATTCAATTGGTCGACTCCGACATCCTCTTCCTCCCGTTTCCTCCTCTCACACTGCGGTGGCCTGAGCGGAGGAGGTTGAGGGTGGGGTAGGGAGAAGGCCATCGAAAAAGAAGAGGAAAAGAGAAAAAAAAAAAGATGGGATCGAAGCCCACTAGGGAAATAGAAAAGAGGAAAAAGAAGGAGGAGAAGAAAAAAAAAGAACGGGGGGTGGTGATGGTGGTTCCCGACGATAAGAACCAAACTCACGTATAGCCAGCCAGCAGCCACCAGCAGCAGCTCTCAGACTCTGAGCCTTTTGCTGTGTTTATTTAAAGCATTTAAAAGGAAAGGGGGGGGGGGGTGGAGGGTGATCCTTTGCTGTCAGGCGGTGTCCAACGATAAATACTGCATGTATAAGAATAAGTTTAAATGTTATGCTCTTTATTTGGAATATAATACTTTGTTGGTTTGGAGTTCTTTTTTTATAAATCACGTTCTGTATTCCGTCGAACGAATTACGAATGCACGCAGAGCCGACAACAAAAGAAAGTAAATTTGAATAAACACAATCGTTGAGCGTTATTGCACAACATATAAGTAAATTAGGTGGGATTACACCGACTTTTGCTTGTATATACAGTACATATACTTCAAAACATTCAAAAATCTGGTTCAGTCGAAAAGGAAAAGTTTATAGACACATATTCACTATATATTTCTGTCTTCTCTAATAATTAGTTAAGATTACTATTTATTAGTTAGGAAAGTAAAATACACATAGGGCCAGTTTTCCCGGGAAAACTTCAACCATATAAAGTGCCTTCGAAGTTCAATCAAATCAAATGTACCAGCGATAGGCTATAAAGGAAAAAAAAATGAGAAAATACGCAGAGATAGTTCAAAAGGTTTAATAGTGGACGTCGAAGATGCGTATAGGACAAGAGGTGGTAACGCACCACTGGATTGGATTTTAATATCTTTCGCGAAGGTATGGTCTATATATATATATACGGGCTTCGAATTCCTTCTAGAGATACCCACAGTATTGGATAGTCAGCGGCGCTCATATGCAAAGCATACACACATTCACAGGCACGATGCCTTCGATGAGATTGTGGCCGAAGCGGGAAAATCGAAGAAGGGTGAAAAGAAAAAGAAAAACCCTTTTGATGTGAAACATCGTGCGGTTTATTCGTCGGCCTTGTCGGCAAAAGCCAAGGGTCTGACAGAGTATGAAAAACAAGAAGAAAAAAGAAAAGTCGACGCAATCAATAGTCCGATCCTAGGCCAAAATTATTGACCGGATATGCCAACTGTTTGTGTTTCTTTCTACATAGATAGAATTTACATGGCGCCTTTTTAAACCATTCATTTCCATCGTGCGGTCATGCCAAGTTCAAATTCGGTGGAATTTCGCATTCATTGTGTCTCTTTGGGTCTATGTAAGAATTGAATTCTGAGAAAAATGATGAAAAGATTAGGCTACATTACTTAGCTGGATACACGCAAGTTTTGTCTCTCACTACTTAACGCGTGGCATTATAAAAATGAAACACAAAATGCCAGATGTACAGCAGTAACGGACATTTTAAAATTTAGTAATCTGCATATTAGTCTAGACTTATGCGGAATGATGATTGAATGGCTAAGCGTTCGATTCCGTCTGCCCGCTCTCTACAAAAACCATGTTTTACTTGCTAAATAATTACCTCACGCTATAGGCCTAATAGTTGATAGTCATTCTCATTATTGAGGGGTAGCTATAACAGACTGTTGCCGTATATATTTATTAGGTCTCCCGAGAACTGGCCACTGATTCAGATTTTTCAATCGGTCAGAGATTACAATAAAACATAAAACAGAAAATGAGATCGGATTGTAAATCAAAAAAGCACAATTTATAAGCGAATTTCGAATTCGACGCAAAATGCCGTTTCAAGAATTTATATTAGAACAAACTGTGGAACAGGTTCTTTTGGGTCTCATTAATACGAACTGCTTGTTTGCTGTTCTATACAGACAAGGCGCAGAGCTGGCCTACACCTTAATTTCAAAAACAATTTCACCTACTTTTCGCAGATATTCATCCCGAAAGTCACGTATAGCTACTTGTTTACGCCATCAGATAACTGTGATAAGATTCAAAAAATACAAGAAACTCGCCTGCTGGAAAAAAAAAAGGATTTTATGTTTACAATCTGTATAAGCGGTAAAACAAAACGCTGGTAAACATATATGGTTAATCTATATCAACTTTGCTAAACAGACATTTCTTTTTAGAATTGTTTGAACGGTATGAGATAATATCAAATTGATTATAGAGCAACTCCATCGTCAATTTAAAGACGTCGAGAATTTTAAATCTGAATAAAATCTAATTCTAACCTCTTTGGCCCAGGCTAACAACAACAAAATAATTTTTTCGAGCATTTCGATCAAATTTATTTACTCATCGTCCATTTCAAATCTCAAGCAAAAAAAATTTGATTTGTCTTATAACGAAATTTGGCATCCTCTACACTCTTAGACGCGAGTGTTGTCCATTTTCAGCAAACACTTTCATCTTTAAACAATTATACGGAAATGCCACTCACACTGCCATGTTACAATAACGAACACATCGGGGATCAGGTAGCCTACTTGTAAAATGGGGCTTTTCGTATATACAACCATGTACTGCATATCTTTGCGACTTGTCTTTACAAATGACAATTTGATTTAGTAATAGTAGGCTATTCCAAAAATACAGCACTGCGTTGCACTGTGTATCGTGTTTAAAATGAAGGTTTAGACCCGACATTGTTCATATAAGTAGACTAATTAGCTCACGTTGATGCATATGTAGTCTAACCGCGTTCGTATAGCTTAAAAATTAGAAATTAAACTAAAATAAAAATTCAAATTGCATTTTTCCCAAAATTGTACTCTTTCAATTGGTCTTTTCGGCGTTTCGATTTTGGAAAGACATTGTTTATGTAGACCATTTTATTTTTACCCGAATAATGAACAACAAGGATAACCTTGTTGTTAACTAGAGATGGGATTTAATTGTCTGCTGCCTATCATATCGAGTCTCAATTGCCGGATAAAATGTTTAACAAATTTTTGTCTGTGTATTGGTGTGTGTTTGTGTGTTTTGTGTCGTATCTTATGGGGTTTTAGTCAGCCCGATTTAGAAGCATTCTTGTTTTGTTTTTTTCTGGTATGATGACGAGACCTCCGACAGCGAATTGCATGCTACACTTCACAGCCTTTCTCTGCGGAGCGATGGAGCGCATACTGCTCATTAGCTCGCTTGACTCTCTTTCTCTCACCCACTCCTTCAGTGATTGCTGCAAGCGTTTGTGTCTCACTGTGGCTGTAAAAGAATGCCCATCAAAAACGCACCAGTAAAAAAAAAAAAAAAAAAGAAAGAAACCGACCTCCTTTGAATACGAGGCTATACAGGCAACTTGTTCACCTTGAAAAGCTTGTAACATATTAATGGAGGTCGCAGTCAACAGGGACTTTCTGTCGGCTTCAGCTTATTTCTTTGGCAAAGCAGCTGCATTAAAGAAGAAAAAAAATATAGCTAAACGGGAACAAACTCATTAATTAGAGTATCGTTTTTTTTTGTTTAATATAATGACGCACTTTGCCGTCCAAAGAGAAGGTTGTGTACCGTCTAATGGAAGGACTCGCGTGTGTGTCGATGGTAAAACGCGAATTTGTCTACTTAACACAATGTCCAGCACGTCTAATATTTTTGTTTTGCTTTGCGATGCGTTATAGAGCTTACGTATAATTAATAAAGGATGGCGTGGGCATTTCTAAAGACTGCGAACTTTCAAATTAGTTCTTCATTTACTTGGCGACGTAGTATATATACTTAACAATTTGGAACGCCAACTTGTTTCTCCTTCTTGTTATGGAAGAAATTGCCCTTCGATCAAATTTAATCAGCGGCCGAGGATGAGCTCGCATTTCTGTCGATCGTCGACAGTAGGCTAGTATAACCTCAGCCGATTTCAGTAACTAATTTCAGAGCGAAGAAATAAAAATTCGTGGCTGTTTCTGTGCTGTGCGTTACCCCCCACAATACTACGGATTAAAATTTGGATTGGGAAATATTATAAGAACGAGGCAAACTTCGTACGAGACCACTAGATTGATCCAGATTATAGGAAACGAGAGTAGGCTACAACGAACTGTTCCTTGCGTATACAATCTTACCATTTTACAAGAGACAAAATACAGAGAGCCTAACGCTTATATAGATATACGGGAAGGAGGGCTATCACGTTCTTGTTTTGGCTTACATTCAAACAGAAACGTAACATGGGAGAACTTTCTGTTTGGCATTTTTGTATCTTTAATGAATGACCTCTGCGGATACGAGCTTCAACCCCTGATGGATTTTAAATATGAATCGACAGCGCTGCAGCCTTAGATGCAAAGCGACAAGCATCAGCCCTCATCCAGTGAGGCACCACACACACACAAAAAGAATGATAGATAAACATATTTTTGAGAAGGGGCAAAAAAAACAAAAAAAAAACAAAACAAACAAAATCAGCGGCAGCAAATGGCGGGTTTGAAAATGAAAGAAAATCGTGGCTATCAATACGGGAAAAGCTGATGGCATCACATGATTTAGGGAAGCATCCCCCTTCTGCGTTCTTGTTTGAGGCTCGTTCAGATTTGTTGCACAAGAATAAGCGCCACATATAAAATATATCTACGCCGTGAATTTATATGAAAATAATGTAGCCTGTGACAAAACGTAGTCGCGGTCACGGCGACACGAACATCGGAGCCATTTAATCGTTGTCGTTGGCATCATCGTCGCGGTCGAAATCTGAATATATGTAGCCTATGTATACGTACATACACATATAACATAAAATAACCGGTGGTACGGCCTCATTGATCGAAGCTATTGTCGAAGGGCGACCGCCAAAACATTTGCATAGTGCGCTGCTGGTGTACCCTCCCACAACAGACAACAATCGCAGTTTGAACACAACTCGTCATAAATATCAGCGGCTGACGACGAGAGAGACGCATCCGATGCGCGTTTCACTCTTTTTTTTTTTTTCTTTCCTCCACTTTGTTTATTTTGTATTCATTTTTTTTTGGTTTCTGTTTGACGGTAAAAGGCCCTACGTTTGGCCATATAAAAATAAATATAGCGACAGTATATACTAGTATTGGCGTTGTCCAATTTGCATAATGCCGTAAGGACTCAGAAGAGTGGAAAGAGGATGGGTTAGAGGCAAAAGAATGAAAGGATGGGGAGTTGGGGTGGGAGGGTGGAGGATACAAAGAACGACGAACGGGTCACCGTTGTAGAAAGATATGTAAAGAATATATTGCAGACCAAGCACGGCCTGCTGTCGAGGGAAAACCGAATCGATCCTGTGAAAAAGGTTCTGCCTATATATTTTGTATGTAATCCAATGGAAAAAGAGAAAAGGAGGAAAAAGAAAAATAAATAAAAAAAAAAAAGAAATGAAAAAAAGGAGGAGGGTTCAGCACAGAGGGAATAGAAGGACAAGGCGCAGGACAGTTTGGACCAATCGCCGCCAACCAACGCCGACGTCAACGGCGCACCCCTTCATCCTCGTCCCCCCCTTTTACTACACATTTAAAGGGAGTCAGGTCAAAATGTGTACGAGATATGTAAAAGAAAAACTTACTGTACGCAGTTACATAATATGTAGGATAGAATCTGTATATTATCGTGATAACAAAACATGATAACAGAAATGTGCGATCGCATATGCATATTTTTGTCAGTAACAACTTCAACGGAGTGAAAAAGGTTCTTCCGTGCTGCACGGAACTTATCAAAAATTATATCGTTGTAGATTGGAATATTCCGGCTGTTGTTTGCACTCGAAATAAGCAAGACACCAAAGCTTGTTTAGTGTTTCGGGATAAGGCGAAATAGCCTAGTGCTATCAAATTAATAAGTTCCTTAATGACGAGTGCAGTACATGATGTGTTTGATGACGACCGTTACGGCAGAAAAAGGAGCACGTTTTGAGTGTAAGATAATAACGATCGGATCTATAGGGCAAAACAGTTCTTCAATAACTGTTTTGCGAAACATCCATGGTCACAAATCGCTTTTCGATTCACGACACTATTTAAAATTGTAGGTACTATACAACTCCTTGCAAGCACGTGACACGTCAAATAAAAATATCAGCAAGTAACAGCAACTCATTCCTGGGACAACAACGACGAGACCCCCCCTCGATGACTGATTTATGATGCTCACGTTAACGTGCACCGTTCAACACCTAATTCATTTGTTATCAGTGATCCTGTTTTTGGAGTGCCTCGCGACTTGTTAAATGACTCATTTGTTAAACATTAAAACGTCACAGACGAATAGAAAAATAAAATCACTTTTTTGAACACGTGCTTAATAACAATTCATCTTCAATTTATGATGCTGATGTTTTTTTATTATTCGAATTGGATAAGCAGTCGGTAGTGGTTTATTGATACCCACCTTATTTTTCCTTAAGTTGGAAACATGATAATATTTACCAGCATTTAACTGTGTTTTCTTTAATGTTTTCTTATTTAAAAAGTTTTTTAATTAAATTTAGATGTCTGAGATTGTTGAACCAAGTCATATGGCTCTTATGATACGATGTCAATCGTAGGCCGTGATTGCCCACTTCCACGTGCTGCACATTTTCTTTTTAGTGAGTTAAGTCACTTAAACTTTTTGATTGACTCGAATAGAAAACGTATTTGATGACCAATCCTTTATTAATACGAAACGTGCGTGAAAAAAAATTTGAATTTGAATAGTCTGTGTGTAGTTCATAAGAAATTAATACTGTATACAAAAATTTGAAATGCGTTTTGTTCAGGTTTTTTTCGTTTTTATTCCCACACACAAACAAATAAAGAATGAAGCACATATCTTTTGTATAGCGGCATTTTTATCTAACTGTTGCTTGAAAGTATGTCAATTACGGTGATTTCTTCTGCATTTGTGTTCTGTTGTTGTAACTAATTCAGATGAGGTACAGTCGATTGGAGTGCAGAGCATAATGGCTGGAAAATGAGAAAGAAGAATCGAGAGGTCTCCAGTGGGACGAAGAAAATATAAACCCAATAGAGATATGGGTTAATCAATCGTAATATAGTACAAAACGCCGAGAAAAAAATTAAATCAAGAAAAAATGAAAGAGATTGAATAATGATTCCAATGACTGGTGTACCGCTCAACAGCGACGACACGGACTCGCACAATAATGAAATTTGTTTTGTTTTTTTACTTTTTTTTTATAGATTTTGTTTTGTTTTGTGAGGGATTTGAATATATATATATATATATATATGCGGGATGTTCCAATTGACGGAAACAAATGTAATACACTGTTGCCTTTTCCGGCAGAGACAATAGGGAAATAAACAAGTAGTGGCGATTAAATAGTTGGTGACAAATGAAAAAGAAAGGAAAGAAAAAAACACAACGAGCATAATAACAAAAAAAAAAGATTGATCTAACAGAGTTCGCAAATAGAAGCGAGTCATCGTTAGATATCCAGGAACATGATGTGGAACTAGATGCAATATACTATCTGATCCGAGAAAAAAAAAGACATACTTCAATCATCCTCTACCGTGGCCCACCCACTCAAATGTATGCACATGATCACGCATAATGCACGCTCGACAAACGCATACGTTAAACCATGTGAAACGCAAAAAACCGCGTGAATAGACGAGAGTAGAAAAAAAAACAAAACAAAATACCACAACTTTCGAACAAACAAATGTACACCCGCATTTAGAAAAAAAAATTAATCCATCTAGTGAATAATTAGGCCGAACATTGGTGAAATAGAATAGGCCCAAATCAGTTTTGTTCTGCACTCTCTCTTTGCGAGAAGAATTAAATCTATTGTTTTCGGGTGGCGAGGGGGACACATTTGCGGATGAATGTATCTATGCGGTGGGGCCAGAAAGAAATTGGTATAGAGGTGACACAGGACACGAGAGGAACCGAATACATAACTTTGAGAGGAAAACACACTGGCTTTGGTATCGAGACATTGTTCATCATGGTCAAAAATGTTTCACGGGTGAAAAGGGCACATACACTTTTTAAGACGATGCTTTTGATAAACAAACACAAGGGTTTCGGAACAAACGGCTAAACCACGCGCTTTTATCCTTTTATTATAGGACACACACAATAAAAAAAAAACCTAATCAAGAAAAGAGGGGAAGTATATCTGTGTTGCGCAAAAACTGTACAGGAACTCGCCCATTTTGTTTATTGATCTCTCGGAACATAACACAGAGAAAAAGAGAGAGAAAAAATATATATGTATACGGTAGCGGCGACATTGCACCGAAACGATGGTGTGCCTGATTTTCAAGTCTTTTTTGGATTATTCCTATACTTTCGACGTAATCGGGAAATCGACATTGTTACGCCGCGCCTTGCTCTGTGGCGAAGAAAGGGAGAAGAACAATAATGACACACACGCACGCACAAAGAAAAACAAGACTTGAACGTGAAAGAAAAACCCTGCTTGGAAAGAAAAACAAGACACACGCACATACAAAAAAAAAAGCGGATGTCAATTCCCTATCGATTACGTGAGACTCTCTAGTAGAATATAATTTTTTTTTTTTTTTTTTTTTTTAGATTTCTATTTTGAACTTTCAGCGCGTTTCTCCATCGCGGTCGATGATGGCCAGCAACAACAACGATTACATTTCCCCTTCTTATTAAAGCATTCGACCAAATTAGGAGTGAACAAAAAAGGAAGTAAACGAGACGTCACTTCATCACTCAATTAAGGACTATATATAAATACATGCCAAGTTTATGTATAAAGGAGAGTCATGGGAACAGGGCAGCGGTTACTGGGTAGGTGATTGGTGCATAACTTGTTCGGCCATCCAAAGAAAAATGATAGGGAAAAAAATAATGATAATTTGAAAACAAATAAATAAATTTAAAAAAAAAAATGTAGGAGGGGAGGGAACCCATTGCTTCCCAATGAAAAATCGACAAACTAACTTGTATAAAACTAAGATTCTGCTTTCTGGCTTGTTTGAAATATAAAGGTAGCATAGGTAAACTGAAACTAAGACTGTAATTGACATAAATTTTCTGAAAATAACCTGTGAGAGGATCACGGGGTTTCTCTTTGTGGGTTCTGTCTCCTAATATTAATGAATAGCAACATGACACCGCTCGTTATTCGTGAAGACATTTCGGGGGGGGGGGGGGGCGGGCTCGCCAAAAAGGACACAAAGAAAAAACAAAACTAACAAAAGAAAAAGAAACTAAACATGAAATTCGAGCACGCAAAAGTAGGACGCGCGAGAGCACATCGTTGGGATTCAATCCGTAATTCAGGTGATTGGTAGGTGGTCGGAAAGAAGATAACAACAGACAAGAGGACGACGGGCATTTAAAAAAAAAAAGGAACAACCAGACATCAATGGCAAAAAATGACATTCGGGCCAAATACAAAACATCGGCTATCATAATATATATTGCAGGATTAACACATCAAAATACTGGGGTAAGATCAAATGGGAACGTTTTTCCTCTGCACCCTGTTCGCAAACGATCCTGTCCCGCTTCTTCTTCATTATTTTTTTTCAATTCTTTTTGGCCGCCCGTTGATAGTTCTGCTCGTTGTGGCTTCAATGCGGACGAGGGGTGAGAGAGAGAGAGCAAGAGATTGTGGAACGAGGAGGGAAAGGATGGGGGAACCTGGCGCTGGCCGATGTAAAAAAACGCTGATTCCGTTCATTAAACATGTGCGCCTCACTCCGGCCAGACAAATCCAGAGGAACATTTTTGTATATCATCATTTTTCTTTTAATCGACTGAGTAAGAATTCTAGCGTTTGTTCTTCCTCGTGAATACGTTGCTTTTCGAATCATACTCGTCTCCGTTGTTCATATGCATTCCATTGACTTGTATATCACTTCGGGATTCATTCGGCTCACATCGTCTCCTTGGAGGCCGAATTGCTCGAATCGATGTCGTCCATATCGTCCTCCGAGTCTTCCCCGCCCGAGATCATCGACATGCTGCTGTTGGTCGCGTTGTTGTTGGGCATGAGCAAGTTCACCTGGCCGACGAGGCTTCCGTTGGCGGCCGCGGCAGCAGCGGCCGCCGCCGCGTTCAATCGGGCGGCTTTCTTCTGCTGCTGGACGACGCACTTCCTCATGTGCTTCTCGAGCGTCGAAGGCACCGAGAAGGGCATCTCGCAGAAGCGACACCGGTAGACGTCCTTGCCCAGGCGGCCGTGCGTTTTCATGTGGCGCGTCAACTTGGAACTCTGAGCGCAAGCGTAGCTGCACAACTCGCATTTGTAGGGTTTCTCGCCCGTGTGCGAACGCCTGTGCACCGTCAGGTTGGAGCAATTCTTGAAGACTTTGCCGCAGTATTCGCAAGTGTCGTTGCGGCGGCTTTCTTTCTTCATCGATGACGACAGCAGACCGCCGCCGCCGCCACCTACCGTGCTGCCGCCCGATGGGGAATGCAGCGATGGCTGCGAGCCACCGTGACCCGGTTGGAGCGGTCCACCGGAAAGGGATGATACGCCCGATTTATGGCCTGGTCCCGATCCACCGAGATTCAAAGGACCCAAGTTCATGCCGAAGTTGAGGCTCTTGAAAGGATTGTTATCGCCGGCAGAACCGACGCCACCCAATTTGGCCGTACGAGCCAGCAGATCGCGGTCCATGGCGCCCATGGGTCCGGTAAATCCAGGGGGGAAGAAATCACGACCGGGAAGTCCAGGCAATCCAGGCAACCAAAGGCCTGCGGCGAAAAGGGATTCTCGTGCGTCGCGTTCACCTCCCCGCTGGTGTTGATTCTCTCCGTCGAGTTTCATGCGTTTCGAACCCGGTGCGGACGAGAGCACTGGCGAATCTAAGGCGCGCAAAAGACCCGGAGCCAAATCCAGGGAGGAACCGTTGGCCGGAAGCATCAGGCTCTTGCGGTCGTCGCGAAAGCGCAGCATTTTCTCAACGAATCCGTTTTGTTCGTTGGCTGATTTGCTGCCGTCCACCATGAGCCCGCCGTTCTTGGCCAGCGATTCTTTGTAAGCCTGCACGGCTTCGTGATGCAAATGACTGAAGCCCAGGCTGTCCATCAGCTCCTCCACAACGGAATTGGGGTTGTGATGATGGTGGTGTAAATTGCGCAAGTTCTGCAGGGCGTGCAGGGGATGCGGATGTTGCTGAATGGGACTCGGCTTGTCGCTAGGAACGCTCGGAGCAGGTGTAGGTGGTGCGGAGCTGGATTTGATGGTCAGATCTTCTGGGCAATCATCATCGTCTTTTCTATGGCGCTGGCCGGTAGAGCGGTCACCGCCCTGTCCGTCCGTATCCTCGATATCTTCGTTGTCGCTGTCATCAATCAGCTCATCGTCTTCATCGTCGTCATCGTCACCTGCATCGCGATCGTCTCCCATCGAATCGGCATCCGAATCGTCTTCGTCTTCCTCCTCGGCCGCCGATCCGTATTGGTCGCGGCGCGATGTGGAGTCGGGCGTCAACGCCGCGCTGGATCGTCCGCGCTGGATGCGTCGATGCGTCCGGATGTGTCGCCGCAATTCGATGGTTGTGGCGCAGCGGAAGTCGCACGTGGAGCACTTCATCGTCGCTGGCTGTTGATGCTCGCGCGTTATCGGACTCGAAGCTCTCTGCACGTCTCCGCTGGATTTCGGGCTGGATGTCGAGAACGATTCCTCCGCTGTTGCTTCGCCTGCGCCGGAGGCAGCCATCGGCAACGTGGATTGAGTCGAGGCCGAATTGTCGTTCGACTTGGACTTGGATTCGACGGGCGAGGTAAGTGGACTGGCTTCCGTCAGCTTGGCTGAGCTGGGCGATGGAGAGCGGGACCTAGAAGACGGCCCGTTGGGCTTGGGGCTTTCGGTTCCATTTCCGGCCAGCTGTCGCAGCCGCTGCGAATAAAAATCGGCCGAATCTTTGGCTGCTGCTGCTGCGCTAGACGGAATGCTTTGAGCCACTGCCGAAGAAGCGGAGGTGGGCGTGCTGGTTGGAGGTGTTGACGGAGTCACGGCGGGAGGAGTTGGGCGCTCCCCAACGAAGGATTCCTGGATCGGCGGTGGGAATGAGATTCCGGACGAGCCGAGCGCCGACAGTCCGTGAAGCCCGGCGCGAAAATGTTCGGGAATCAAATTCTCTGAACTGGCGTTGGAAGCGGATGCGACGGCCGCGCTTCCGCCTCCACCGCGCAGGAGTAGATCGTGACTAGATGGTCGCGGAGGATAGCCGGACGACTGGGCATTGAGAGACGCGCCGAATGAGTGTCTCTCACCCAGCGGCAGTCGTAGTAATCCGAACGGCATGTGAGGATCTAGTCCGGTCGACAGTTGATGCGAATGCTGGCCGAGGCCGGAGAGCAACATGGGGAATGAAACGGGCGATGGCAAATGGGCGGACATGTTGACGGCTGTAGATCCGCCATTTCCGCTGCCGCTGCCGCCACCGCCGGTCCGTGCGGAATGGCTACTAGTGCCACCGCTGCTGTTGGACGACGTGGGCGGCATACGCGGATGAGGTAAAGGGAAGGACAGATGTTGCATCGATGATGACGACATTGATGATGCGGCCAAGGAAGCCACAGAGTGCGGAGTAGAATTAGTTAATCGATGTCCGGATCCCGATGACGATTCAATCGATCGTTGGTGATTGGCCAAGGCGGCGGCCAGAGGGGCGAACGATGCCGGATTGATGCCGTGCAGATGGTGGGCTGAATGGGCCTGCTGATGTGGATGCTGTTGTTGCTGCTGCTGTTGTTGTTGTTGTTGTTGCAGTTGCTGGTGATGGAGGGCTGAAGCGGCTGCGTGAGGCGACAACGGTGTCGGGCATTTCTTGTGGTTGGAAACGGGCGAGTATCCTGTAGCTCCAGATCGTTCAGGCCAGTCGCCGCAGCCATCCGGCACGTAGATCCGGACACCGTGGTCGTTTTGAACGTGTTGCAACAGAATCCACGCACTGCGGAAACGTCGCTGGCAAGTAGAGCACACATAAGATGCCGGTTCTGTACACATAAAATAAAGCAAAAGATAAAAATTAGATTTTGTCCTTCAGTCAAAAAAAAAAATTAAAGACCATCCAATTAATTTCATTTTTAAATCCCATTGCATCAGCTGGGGGAAATATTAGCTGTGAAAAAGCCACAGTTTACGCTTTATTATGTCGAATCCATGTTGGGAGAAAGAACAAAATTAATGAGGGGGTGTTGAGGGAATACGCGCCCGGAATATGGAAAACAAAATACGCGTATGCTATAACGTTGTTTTTGTGTGCGTAATATAACTTCGATTCTTCACTTTCAACATATACGGCAGGATAGGGTTCAATATCCCAACTGCATATGTTCTTTTTCCCTTTTCATTCCTACTTTGTTTTGCATTTATAGGAAAGAGTATCTGGTTTACTCTGCATTTCCCTCTCTCTCTCTCTTTTTTTCTGGTCTTTTATACATTATATCCGTTATGTGTGTAGAACTGACGTAAACACGAGTTTTTTGTGTCCCCCTTCCCCACCTTCACCCTCTCCCAAAACATCATTTTGTATATACAGAAAGAAGCAGATGCAACCGGAATAAAAAACAAAAATGAAAAAAAGCAAAGAAGGGAGGCAAAAAAAAAAAAAACGCTCAGTCCATCCGTCAACCGCGACCCTATTCCAATACCGCACCGGGTGGGAGAAAAGAGAGGAATTAGGACGATATGCGTACAAGAACACATCAAAAACACGTGTGGAAAGGGGTGAGAGATGGACAACAACAACAACTTGAATACGCATGTACACACGCACAAAAAAAAAAAAATGAAGAGAAGGAAACCGTGCGATATTACAAGCGGTACATGGAGGAAAAAGAAGGGCAGAGGGGGTTAACGGGACTTCAAAAAGTTGCCCAGCTGAAAAGAAGAAAAAAAGAAATGAGGGGGGGGACTGTATAGCTGGAAATGTGCAGCCTGCGCAAGCAGGAGCCTACACCACACGTTGCGGCGGATGAATAACCGCTATAGATAATAAAGGTTCGAATGTACAAAAAACAAAAAAAAAATTGAAAAGAGAGGACAAGAGGCAGGAAAGGAAAGAAAAATCCTTGCCTGTTTATGCGGTTCAAAACGAACTTATACGCTACAAATTTGGTGCATGTGTGTAACGGTGGGTGTAAGACATCGCCACCGATAGCAGCTGTGACATCATCAACACACCCTCAAAAAGAAAAAAAAAGGGAAAAACAACATTGAGCCTGAAAATGGGGCTAAAAACCTCTATGGCCAGTTATGACACGGTCAAATATTATTTAGATTTTTCTCGTGCTAAAGAAAATTCAAAAGATATTTGACGGTTCGTGGGGCATTATCCAAGACCGAGCCTATTGTTTTGTTTAATCGCTTCGTAAAAAAAAATGAAAAGAAACAACCATCAAACAGGGTATTTACACGAATAGCTTCTTCTTCTTTTACAAGTTCCAAACTTTCATCTATCGCTTGTTCCTCTCGTTCACCACACATATTCACATCACGATACTGATTATCTCGGCATGTCGTGGTCGTTGGTTCTCTTTCTTCTTCTCCTTTTTTTTTTTGAATATCTTCTTTCGAAAACGAGTGTGAAGCATTCGTTTACCTCGCAGTTCATGTTTCTCATACGATTCCCTTTTATATTTATTTATTGTTTCTTTTTTAAACGTTGATGATCAACAAAAATCTAAAACCGAAAAAAAGCCTTTAAAGAAGAAGACCTCACGATTCCTGTCAATCCACTATGTCGCTTTCTCTCTCTCTTTTTTTTCTAACAAAAAAAATTCTTTCTCGTGTCCGTATGAAGATGTATTCAATCGTCGTCGATGGAGAGATAAGAAAAAGAGCCGTGATGGACGGCTAGCATGTCTGCTGGCTAGTTATCTATAACCAAACACACGGCGATTGTTTTGTTGCTGTTGTTTTTTCCCATCGAGCGCCTCTTCTTTTTTTCCCCTTCATCAGATAGATGCAGCTGAAAATATATCAGAGTCAGCCGATGAATCATTCGGCCGAAGGTCTAGCGGAGAGCTCACTCAGCGTGCAATCATTAGCATATGTATGCATAAGCCAATGGATAATAAAAACAACAGCTCCCGTCTCATTATCTCTGTCGCTTCACGACTTCATCTCTGATTGTGTTCACGTCCTGCTGGGCTCCGGCACTACGCACACGAGGGCACTGCAGCCGCACATAGACACGCATTGTAAAAAGAAACAAAAACAACCAACTTTGCATTCGCTACTACACACATTGTGTATACCACAAGTACCTAATTAGCCTCTCGTTTTATTGTTCCTTTTTTTTCTTCTTTCTATATTTCAATTGCTCAACTCCGTGCGTCCTCCGACGCCGTTTTTCGATAATAGATGCGTAATGGAAGCGGAAGAGGGTTGAGTTTATATCGGGGCCACAAATGCACCATTTGCGTGATGATATTGCACGAAAAGAAATTAACGCCGAATGTCTTACTTTTCAGCCGGCTGTCATGATCGTCGTTGCAATCGACCAAAGGGTTCGAATTATATAGTCATGCAGCCGTCAGTGAGTAAGCAATCGACTGAAGGGGGAACGCGGAGATGGTGGAAGGTGGACTGTTACGCCAGGTCATGCTTCCACGTCCATCAAGTGATTGATGACACACACTGATCGACAACTAAGAAAACTGTCTATTATTACAATAGCATCGACATCAACTACACTCCGCTATACCTCGATCCCCAAACTTTGGCTGCGATAATTAATTTTTGAGTTTTCTTCTTTAAGACTATACTGCTGGTAGAAATTAATTTTTTTTTTACCCCTTGACATCTGATGGCCACGATAACTCCTCTTCACTCATCTTTTTTTTCCAAATTTAAACTACGAAAAACAGAAAAAGGGAGGATTGTACAGCCGAAAAGAAGCAACTTGCAACCATCCGTTTAAAAACAAATGACGGATCCTGACGCATAACTCGACAAGTCACTGGAACTAGCAACTACTCGGCAACATTACACACACAACCAAATCCTTAGCAGTGTCCCTTTAAAAAAAAGGTTTGTTTGTGAACAAAAAAAAAATCATAAAAACAAAAGAGGCCGCAGGTATTTGAAAAGAAGAAGAAAGGGAAAGAGGGTGCTGCATCTGCATGAAACCCTCAGCAAAAAAAAAAGAAGATGGAGGATGCCACGCTTTTGTGACACAACGGAATTCTCGCTGACCAATTCATTCTATTTTCGAGTGTCTTTTGCATTGGTTGCCTCTCTTCCGCGTGTTCATTCTCCTTGTCCCCAGCGGTCATCAATCAACGTTCCAGTTTGTTTGAGCCCCCGTATTCCAAGTTTAGATCTGATATCGAAGTGCCCGAATCCCGACGAGATGACGTCGCGGACGGACGTGGCCAGCACGACGTACACCGAACGCTCCGTCCGCCTATACTTGGCCATCGGGGATAAGAAAAATCCGGTGATTTGGCTGGTTTCGCAATGACAGACGAATCTCTTGATAAGACGACACCAACAATGGCACACGTAACCAGTTAGCGCGCAATCACGATCACGAAGAGTAAAACTCTATCAGCATTGCAGCGATCAACCAATACGGAAAATATTATTTTGAAAAATGTTTAGTCCTTTAAAAACAGTTTTTGATAGAAATTCGAGTTTTGTTTGTTTTCCACCTTCCCGTGAATCGGTGAGAAACCGCTGGCAAGCAAACCCGGTGTGCTTCTTGTATGATTGCCAGTGAAGTGTTGTCACGCTTGTGTTAGACTATCGGACTCCAAGAGACTAAGAGAGCATCCCTCTTAAAAAAAAAGAGGTTTTGGTGACAGCTGGCTCGGCTTTTTGATTTTTTTTTCTGTGTTAAGCGCAAAAGAAACGAGGCCGAAGCAATAGCTGGGCGGTATTGCTTTTGTTAGTGGACCTGTCCTATGTATAATATACATACGGCGGCGGCGTACATCTATTTATTCTCGTCCTCATTTTTGCCTATTTCTTCTCTCTTCTTTTTCAATCAACCATCCGTTTTACGAGTTTGGCCATTGCCGCCGACGCCCACTGCCTCCGACGCAACCCGCCGAACTTGGCCACCGCTTCCACTTTAATATCGTGGTGTAACCTAGCCAAAGTATGCAAAGTGCGTGGCGGCAGCCAGCACTTGTCACCCTCCTCCATAGTTGTTGGGACATTTTCTCAGCTTCTTAAAAGCGACCTCTTCTTCATCTCCTCTTATATATTGAACAAGCCCCTAACCCCCCTCCACCCAGACATGTCCCCATCTCTCTTTCTCACTTTACGTTTATCGCCAAACACATACGCCGGGCTAGATGTCCTTTTTGTGCTGGTGCGGCAAAGGAAAATGGAGACCATGCAACCTCACAAACATATCAGGCTGATAATGACGACAAAGCAATCGGCGATTTTAGCAGGATAAGACGTAGGATCAGAGCGTAACATCACGTAACAACGCAATACCACAAGAATACTGTATGAGTTACGCGATGTTGAAGAAGGGTAGAAATAAAAGCACGTCGATAAAACAAAGAGGAAGATTCCCTGTGCTGTTAAGGTTGCGCGTCAAAGTGTTGGCCCTTGTAGGGCAGCTCGGACTGGGCGGCGTCGGCGGTTTCTTTTACGAACAAGAAGAAAAGATCGAGGTTTGTAAGAAGAGTGCGTGCAATGGCGTGTTCATAGCCGATGGATGCGCGCGCCAGACATCGGCAAAAAGAAAGTCAAGTGCGACCCGCCTGGAACAGCCACACATAAAAAAAAGGGGGCTTTGTGGTGGTTGGCAGTACAAGTATAATGGATGGTCAAGGCTGGCCAAGAATGTTGCGATCGTGATCTATGAACCGACAAACAGAAACGGATAAGGGAAAGAGGAGTTTGAAAAAAAAAACGATGTGGTGGACGAATTGGTCGGCATTATCACCATCTCAAAAAGTGGGTGCCATATTGGAAAAAAGGGAAATGTTTAACACAGCGAGACAGGAGCCCATTCGTATTTTGTGTAGGCCAAGACAAAAACCAACTCTTCAAGTCAGCGATGAAGCTCGTCAACGCCATGTACATCTTATAGTATGTCTTAGCGATTGATCCTCCCTTTTTCCTCACCAGTACAAAAGAGAAAGGGAAGAAAATAAATTGAAAATATAAAATAACAAAATAATTGAAAAAAAAAAGATGCGTAGCGCGCTGTTAAGGAGAATATTTTTTTTGTTCACACGCCCAGATCCCAATCATGGGCATTGCGTGAGGACCACCTCCCTTTTCTTCCCTTTCAATTTTTTTTTATTCTCCTGTCTTTCTTTTTCAATCTCAAACCGGTTATAATTTTCATAAATATTACGTTATTTTTTGCTTTTCTCGCCTTTGCGTCGGATACAAATCATAATGCCGCGAAAGGTATAACACACATTCAGCGCACACGAGCAAATAAAAAATAACGCCAACTACGTATCATTTGCAAGAGGTATAACGTCAACTTGAAAGACGGACTCAAGCAGTGCCAAAAAAGATGACGGGCCGCCGAACGTCGAGCCGCTTTTATTTATTTTTAACGTCAGTCCGAGTCCGCCAAACGGACGACAGAATCAAGAGAAGGGGAAAAAAATAAATAAATGAAACGCATAAGAGAGATGAGGGCGAGATGGCCGATTCGATGCACATGCCAAGCTAGTACACTATACACTTTCAGCGCTGTTGAACGTAGAAAAAAAGAAACCATTGAAATGTGGCTCGGCGTCGGCGATTCATACCGACCTCCTAACTCTTGTCGTTCTTTTTCACCTAACCGCTTTCATAGACATAACTCTGTCAGTGCCGTTTGAGTCAACTGCAGGTTGTACGGTCTTGACATTTTGGAAGAAAAAAAATGAAAGGCAATCGCGCCGTCAAAAGATCAACAGCGGGGACCTATGAACTATAAGCTAATGAACGTCTTTTCGGACCAGTTAAACGTTACCTGTTAAGTCCCTAAGTCCTCCGATACAAGAAACGCAAATGAATTCAAAAGAGAAAGATTTTAAAAAAGGAGAGATGAAGATAAAAAAAAGGAACGGATAAAAAACAACAAAACATAAACTTAGAGAACCATACTCTTCATCTTCCACTATTTCCCAGCTGCTCAATCAAAGTCGACGATGACATTCTTTTCATCTTCCCCCTTTTCTTATTTTTGCCTTGAATTTATTTCATCCGCCTTCTTATTTCCTTTATCCCAATTCCTGTTTGCTTTTTGTTAGTTAATTTTATTCTCGGTCTTTTTTTTTTTAGGGCCTGAAAAGATCCAATGGCAAAAAAAAAAAAAATTGTAAATGACGGTTATCGTTTGTCTGGTCTCTTTTTAAAGGTGGTTGGTGAATCCCTTTCTCATTGCCCCACAACGATGACGTTTTTGGCCGTTACCCTCCGTTTCAATTCGTAAGAAAATATTCAGTCATTATGTGTCAGTCTTTTCAATGACGAAAAAAGCCAAAACAATGGTCACAGTGGCTATTGAAATTCAAAAAAAAAATAACATACACACCTACACAAGCGTCGTGTTTAGGTGGAAGAAGCAGCGAAGGGAAAAAAAAAGTTAAATTGGAAAACAATGGGCTGGATGGGTTCGGACAAAATGAAGTCGACTCTGAATTGACTGTTCCATTTAGCGTGGTAGCATAATAATCAGCCGGTTACGGCTGAGGGGACTTTGTCCGCGCAAACATAATCAACGTCAAACAACAAAAAAAAGAGGATAGGACTCTGCTTCGTCATTTGCCATGTCTACAAGAAATCCTCTTCGTGAAACGTAAATCCACCACAACCGAAATAAAAAAATGAAAAAAAATAGCCAAACAGCTGATTATTACTTCTGAAAAGGTTGTACTTTGCTTTTGCTGTCGACCCGTTGGTTTTTTGTTTAGTTTTTTTTTCTTTTCCCTACCTCATTCCGTTTCGTCAGGTAAATCGTGATTTTGATTGCGATCAATCTTCCGTCACTTTCCCTATGCGCCCCAATGGCAGGCTATAATTTTTTTTTTCTCCTCTCTTTTTTGTTGTTGTTGTTGAAGCCTTCGACATTTTGTCTGGCCGTGCACCGAACGAAAAAAATTAGGGATCCTGGATGGCGCCGTCCGGGAATGAAGAATGGAGTAATAAAGAATCGATAAAGAAAGAAGGGGGATTAGGACGACCGACACGACGCTCATTAGTGGGGCTGATCATCACAATTCCTCCGAGAGAGAGAGACGAGTCGGCAAGGGAAAGAAAAAAAAAAGGGATACCGGATTGCAAGAGTTGGGAAACAGGTCAACGGCAAATTCGATTTGCTTCTGGCCCTCTGCGACAGAGACGGACGATTAGAATGGGTCCACGATCGAGCTAATTGGTATCGGACATTGGCTTCGCGCCTCCTCTAGCCTAGTCTTCTCTTACAGGCCCCCTTGCAAATGTATCGGAAGGGGGGCCAAACGAGTCAGCGATGTGGCCTTAATGCGTCCATAATAAGAACAGATAGAACGTCAAACGATCATCATCAACGACGTGCTTGTCCTTGGTCCACTCGTCTTTTGGGAGTTTGTCGATTCCACGTCGACGTTCCATCTTATATACCACATCTCGTGCAGCGATTCCGGATCTCGATCATGATCGGTTGCAATCGTAACAACTAAGACGTCTTGCTTTGGAAATGAGACGGGAAAAGGAAAGTGGCGCCCACCTACGCAGCTATACACCGTTTCCTTTTATTCTTTTTACTTTTTTTTTTTGCTGTCAGTTTATCTTCTGTTTGGACTCTTGCTGCTGTCTCTTACGGGGTGTGTTGACGAGATTCGATGCTTCACATTGAACCGTCTCATTGCCAAGAAACAAAAGGGGAATGTCACTGAAAACAAAACGAGAAAGATAAGCAGCAGCAGCCAAAATTCTCGAGACAAATCCCCTCTCCTCACAAAAACAATGACAGAATAAAAAGAGGTCGGCAAAATACACGTTAGCTGTGGCCGAATGAAAAGCACAGAGTTTTGGATGCAGTATTGCCATGTATCCCAGTAGTCGAGCCGATAGGGGAGGGGGAAAAAAACGGAACAGCCCGTGTCAGACGTGACTTCTTTTTTTGCTGTTTTAAATATAGAATACATATCGTGTATACTATACATGCATTATGGCTTTTCCCTGTGTGTCTGGCTCTCTTTTTGTGGGTCCACGCAGTGATGGCGACCTCCCACGATGACGAGTTTTTTTGCCTCACCGACCGACTTTTCTTTGTTGTTTTTTTCCCCCTATGTTCTTATCGAATGTTAACGTCTGCCTCAGTTCCCTTGTTCTTCACGATTGTCGCTCGAGTAGTTTCTTATTTTTCTTTTTTTGGTGTTCATCCGCATGTGCGGGAGTATATGTTAGCGTCCGGGCGGATGGTCGGTAGGTAGCCAAGAGGAGCCTGGGAGGTGGAAGTGCATAAATGCATGGAAAGTGTAGGCGCGGTTTCCATCCGTCTCTCTCTCTTTTCTTGTTCGTTATTTTTTCCCCCCTCTTTTTTTTTTGTCTAATTTGGCACCAAAGTGAAACATTTCGTGGCCTTAATTTCTTGTTACAGACGGCGGCCGTGGTGGCGGTGTGGACGACCCTGATGATGACGAGGGCGGACCACCAAAATGGCTGGGCGAGGTAACGGGGAGCACATATAAGAAAAGGCCACCAAAAGGTACGAAGAAAGAAACTGAGAATGGGACAGAGAGAGAGAGAGATAGAGATACCGATTCAATATGTCATTCTGCAGTAAGCTTGCTATAAGGTAGGCGCTAAGGTGACCTCCTCATAACCCCCCTCGCCATGCTACATGTGCAACGGTAGTAGCAGGTGGTCCTCGACGCCCGCTGCCTCCACCACAGTCCTCTCACCGTGCAAGACGATATTTTTTTTTTTTCACATTCTTCCCTTTTTTTTATGGTGATTATGATTTCTTTCTCTTTCTTCTATGCGTCCACAACGCCCATATCCCAATGACGTTGGCTCACACGGCGAGAATGACTCACTCTTCTTCTTTGTCTAGCTGCCAGTCCATTTAACAAATCTAGCCTGTCCTATAGGTTCTCAAGGCATATCGGAGAGGCATAGTATAAAGTAGAGTGTTGACGGTGGGGTTCGCGCCAAGTCATTTTTAATTACGATACAAATTTTTTTTCAGCATCAGATGGGAATAACGTCAAGAGCCTAACGGAGAGAGCCGGTTTGTGGGGAAGGATGCGAATATGCTATTCCTACGGATGGGTCTCGTAATAGAATCGCTGCACTTTATCAAGTCGAAAGCTGGCCGATGAAGAAAGCAACACAGTACGGGGTTATGAGCGAGCGTGGCAGGGAGTCAAAAGTGAAAAAGAAAAATGTCTTTTCCTCTCTTTCTGTGTAGACATCGTGAACGATTTCAAATGGCATTCCTCTATCCTCGACATCTTCCCTTTTTATTGATTTTTTGTTTCCCCTCTTCGTTATTTCTCCCGAGTTCTTTTGTTATTTTTCTTTGTCGCGTGTCTTGTCCCCCTTGTTCACGTTGATGCCGAAGCCGATCACTGGTTGTCATTGGTGGGAAGGGGGGACAGACCACCTCTGAATGACTTGCCCGATTCGGCGACGTGATACGACGGGGGTGGCGGATGCAAACGGACCGAGGCTGAGAACGGACCAACCGCAAAGTGAATGTGCACGACAGCCGTGATGGCGCAACCGCTTCGTTTCACAAGACGATGACATCAACGACTATAACGACGATGGCCAACGAAAAAAAAAATGACGACCACAACAGGAAGAATTACACTCAAAGAGAACAACACGACATGACTATAAAAAAAAGCAAAAGCAAAAGCAAAACAAGAAAGCTATCAGTTTGTAGAAAGAGAGGCCGGGCACGCGCTGGACGAGGCAAAGAGGTATGGCTTTATTTTATTTTTTTATTTGTTTATTTGTGATGCATCTAAAGAATGTGTGTGTGCCTTTGTACGCGTGTGTGTGTGCGTGTGTATTGTTTTCTTTTTTTTTTTTTGCTTAAAGAAAAAGGGCGTACAGACATCGCCGTTACCGATAACTTTGACGGCGCATACAGCGTAACCATCAAACCACGAAAATGAATTTTGGGAGGATGGGACGAGTGGGGTGGTGGTTCGCAAGAAAGACTTGCCCAGCAAAAGTGACCCAAACGACCTCAAACTGGGAATAGATTCTTGTTTTTTTGCTCTTTCTCTCTTTTATTTTTACGATCATTTTCCATTCGGTAAATAGACGCAACGTGGTGTGCGAGCGGTGCAATACTAACGTTCCGTTGCGCGTGTAAACGAGTACGGCCGCACGCGAAAGGGAGGTGAGATGAATTGAAATGTGGAACGAATGGCCTTTCACGCGGGGCGTTGCTAAATGCTAAGAAACGCGTGCTCCTTTTTTTTTGCTCTCTCTGTTCACCATTTGCTTTTTTGCTCTCCTCCTTCTACTTCGTTATTCGCTTTTTTCTTTTCATTATCCAACTTTGTGTCTTGGAGTTTTCTTCTTCTTCGCTTAAACTCATCGCGCCTGACTTGTGTCTAGCCGAAAATTTGGTTCCTTTTAGAACAACTTTTTAGACCGGAAAAAAAAATCTGCAACTCAAACTTGGGCTGGGCGTGTAGAACAACATTTGCATGGTGGTGGGTAGCTGCATCAATCGATACCTATTAGCAAACCCTTCGCCAATAAATAGCAGCTAAATTTTTTGGAATTTTTTGTTTTTCAAATCGATTGACGGGTTCCGTTACTGATCAGCTGTCAACGCAAAAAGTCCAATTGAACTGTGGCTGAGATAAAGGAGAAGAAAAGATAAAAAAAACGAGGCTCCCGCATAGTCAACAACGGTTGAGGCCAGCGGACGGAGCATGACAACCATCACCAAGCAAATCGCAAAAGTATGGTGCTGGTGGAGAGGAAACTGACCTGTTTGTCGGCCACGTAAAAATAAATAAACGATAATAATAATAAAAAAGAGGTGAACAAAAAAAAAACTGGAAAACAGATAAAATCGAAAAACTTTTCCAGGATGTGAAAATAACAGCGAAAAAATAGCAGGAGTTGATGTAATACTTTGAACATCGAGTGCGCTGCAAGCGTTAAAAAATGTCACGAATTTGTAATTCCCGTGAATGTGTTTTTTTTTTCCTTCCCTCTCTTTATCGAAGCAATTCCGCCGCCCTTCTATCTCTAGTAAGAAAAAAATTTGTATGTTGTGCACATAATGTATAAGCACAGACTACGAAGAAAATTGTCCGGCCAGTCAGGAAAAACAAGACGACGTTCCGCTTTGCCGGACGCGGAAAACGAGAGGCTACAAAAGTAGGACGTCGTTGCATCTCAAGTCCTGAAAACGATTTAGACAAAGAGCCATAAAGATATCTAATCCGGATCATTGTTCTATGACCCGTTTGTCGAACTTGCCATTCGCCCGCAATTTCAGGCTTTAGAATCGATTAGTTTAAAAGAATAACATTCCATTCTTGTGGCTTAAACAGACCTTCAAAATTGATTAAAAGGTTAAACAAAAAATGGTATAGTACGATAGAAAAATGTGTTTGAAATCAAGGAAAAGAAGATGTCAACCGCGGCACTCGTAAAATAGACAAAAGAATAGATTTCTTGATTATCCTTGAGTACTTTTTTTTTCACGTCATATTGGGGCGGTAATTGTTCGCAGCCGAATTCAATGCCATCTTTTGTTTGCTTATTTATAATTTTATTTTCCCCCTTGTCTTGTTTTGTTTCTCATTTTTCGCCATCTTTTTTTCGGGTACGGAAAGCTTAAGTGAATGGTTTGGGTTTGTTTAAAAAAAAGAATAGATTCTATTAGCCCTCCATCGGACTACCTGCATTTCTCCATGGCCTTTTAAAAACACTTTTTTCTTTTGGAAAAATTGCGGGTTCAAGTTGCAGAGAAGTGAAAAATATTGAAGGAGACGGTAAAGAAAAGATAAGGCGAAGAAATGAAGAAAGGATTGATTAGAAAGAAGAGGGGAATCTGTCACTTCGATCCGCTTGGCAGACCATCATTGACACGAAACGCTAGACAATCAAGAACGAAGGCAAAAACATCAGCCTAGTTCAGAACTCTTTGGGTTTGTTTATAATTTTAAGTAATTTATTTTTTGGAGTTTACGCTGAATCGTTTTTCGTATTGAGCGCATATTTCTGTGTGTCTGATGACGTCGGTTTAGACAGGTGCCGTTAGCAAGTTGTTTCTTTCTAACGTGCCGAATTTTGATTTATCAAAGAATGATGACCTTTTGTAACATTTCGTTACAGGCAATTATTCAAGAATATATAAGACAGTGAAGTTGATTAGAAGGAAAAAATAAAATCGAAACAAGAAGGGAAATATACGACGCGTGAAGCAGCTTTAAGTATCACCCAACTCATAAAGTGCCTTATCCTGCGATTAGAATAAGTTCGGTTCATCAAACCATCGAGGATTCGGTTCTACTCAAAATATTTCAAACTCTTCGTGTTCCCCTCGTTTTAACCTGGTTTTCCTTCGTTTCAAGTTTTTTTTTTTAGCTGTTTATCCTAGCTTTCTTTTGTTTTTTTTTCATGAAAATACTTTAAAAAACCCGAAAAATGAAGAAAAACCGAAAAGAAAAAAGAAAAATACATTGTTGGTAAGTAAATTTGTGTGCGGAACGGACGGACAGACCACCGTTGAGCGGCGCGCTCAGCGGGGTGGTGGTCGGCGTTGTTTCTTCATCTTATCTTTTCATTCGTTATTTTTATGATGATTCGTCAAGCGAATCGGACCCATAGTCCGGCATTTCCCGGATACGCTGCATTTCGAATTCGTGCGGACTGACATGCCAATGTCCGTCTTTCTTTCTTTTTTTTTCCTGATGCGAGCGGTAGATTGAAAACGAGTTGGCCAAGTTTCGACGGCTTGCTTTCCCAGGCGTAAACCCAGCTTCATTTCTTATCGGCTATTTGAATCCAATTTCCCCACTTTTTTTTCTTAGGCTGTTGATTCCTTCGCGTTTGATTTGTTTAAATTTAATGTTCCATCGAATTCCTTTTGAGAAGCCTTTCCCTCGGTCAAGTTTTAATGCGACGTTCGAAGGGGAGATGCGAACAATTTGGAACCAATTGAAATCGATGGAGAATAAGATGGATGGATTCTTCTTACCGGAGTTGACCGTGTTGGATCCGGCATCAGCGGTTGCTGGGCCTTTATGGGCTCCGGTGCGATCGTCAACCTCTTCAGCCTTGACAGAACAACATGGGTCGCTCTGTCCAGCACCAGCTTCGGTTGGCACGTCCTCGGCTGCCAGTGTCGATGAGACGGTTGCTGTCAAACGGCGACTGTTGATCGGTGCCGAGATGCTAGGCCTCCTCAAGCAAACGGATCCCGTGGCGGCGGATGCGGTGTTCCCGCTGCTCCCGCCGCCGTCGATTTGAAGCGAAAGGTCGTCGCCGTCGGGTCCGCCGCCGCCGCGGCCGGAACGGGCGCACATCACACGGTAGTTTTCTTTGTTGCAAGAGAGGACCTTGTGTTGGATGAAGCGGACGATCTCTCCCAGCGGGAACTCTTTCCTGCAGACGCCGCACGTCAGCGAATCGGGAGCCATTTCTTCCGGCTCTGCTCGACGTGACAGGAACAACAACACGATAACAATAACAGAAAAAAAAAGAAAAAAAAATGAGGAAGACTGAAAACGACCCCAAAAAAAAATCAAAGGGGAAAAAAAGGGGAAAAAAGTGCAAAACAAGAAAACAATGTGGCATCAACCGACCATAGCGACACCCTGAACGTTATAGAAAAAAAGACCCAAACGAAATCTACGCTCTATGCGCGCTCACTCTTGATTCCATTGGACTTTTTTTTTCAAAGCTTGCAGTTAAGACGAAAGAAAACAAAAAAAAGAGGGCCATTTTGATTATTTTTGTTTGTTCCATCGATAGCAGGGAGATGTTTTAATGCTGGGTGGGTCTTCACTTTTTGTTGTGCTTTAGTCGCCTAGTCTTTTATCTTTTATCGTGGCTTGTTGTGTTTTTTGTGGGCGCATTTTTATGTGTTTAGTTTTACCGAACGTTTCTTTGATTAAAGTTAGAAGAACAGTTTGAAGAACAACAATGCCACGGAGAACAAAATTACTGCTGATTGGAAAGTTGTTTGGTGTGGCTCTCGAATACCTTTGCCTGACGTCTAGATATGGCCATCGTTCTCTTAAAAATTTAGATTTTTGTTTTTTATATTCAATTTCAAGAGGTTCATGTCCGCTGGTGGCTTGGCGTGCAATTCACACAAAACGTCGAAACAAACAACTGGCAGAATTAAATCAAAGCAGAAGCGGGGGGGGGGGGGAGAGTGAGAGAAAAAACGGAATGGAAATGCCATTATTTTAAGGCAAGAGGACGAAGAGGGCTTCACTTGAGATGGATTCGTTAAGGAGGGCGTGTTTTCCCCATCTCGTCCTAAGTTTCCCCCTGCTCGAGTCCACCTTAAACGTCCGCACTTATCAACCTCTTTGAGAAAAAACGAGCGAGTGAGAGACCTTGTTACACAATACGGCGGAACTTGTAACCCCGAGAAAAGAGGGTAAAACTAAACAAAAAATACACACGGAAAAAAAAAAATGCTGGAAATCTCCAATTTCATCGGCTAGAGGCTTTCAGCCGAGGTTAGTGTGGAATTCTATTTGGCGTCTTACGGAAAAAGTGCCGTCATGTTTTTGGAAATGGGGGGAAAAGTTAAAAAAAAAAAGGGGGGAACTCAAAAAATGAAGTGTCGTGCCAAACTTCGGGATACGAACGGTAAGGAAAAACGATGATGCAAGACATCCGATTGCCTTTTGCACCCCCTTCACCTCTTGTTTCTCTCCCCCCGCATGAGAACGAAGTTTTTTAAAAAAATGCAAGAATGAGAAGATGGAAGGGCAGGGAGGCGGCGGGAGGGGGGAGACGAATTGGCTAAGAGAGCGCCTTCCTTGTGACACGACCGAGAAATGGGGGTTATGGAACGTTCCCAACAGTATCTGGTTGCCGAAACAAACAGGATGTTCCGCCAAGTTCATCGGTAACACACCGCACAACATAACAGCAAGAAAATGAGAGAGAGACCCAGTGCTGAGAGCGAACAACAAGAGGACGAAGGAACGAGAGAGTCCTAAAAAGAGAGCAAAACAAGCACGTAAAGGGTGGAGCGGCGTGCCCGGTTCCGTCACATAGAGGAATGCGTTACACGCCCGGACGGACGGGAGAAAAAAAAATCAGAGTGAAGGAGGGGGGGGGGGGGGGGACAACAACAACGACACGTACTTACACACATACAGTACATACAAGAGAAGAGGAAAAAAGCCGGGGTTTTTTTAATATTCATTAAAAAAAAAAAAAAAGAAAAGTGGAAAGGAAGTCGTCGTCGCCGTCGAGAGACCAGAAGCCCGGAATAAATAAATCTATTCCAACCATTTTCTTTTTTAACTTGTCTCTTTAGCTTCTTCTTCCGGCTCGCTGTCTATATATCTGCCCTTCGTATACTCTGCTTAGTAAGTTTTGAGCTATTTGGAACTCAATGGATTCCGCTATTGCTTCTTAGTGACCTTTTCTTTTTTTCTCACGATTTATTTGAGGGCCTGTCTGCGTGTGTTTTTTTAGGTTAGAGTGCATTCAGCGTGAAACCAAGTCACCAACATCCGAGTGGTGCGAGCGGACGCCGCAGCATCCTTCGTCCTATTTACTCCGGATATTCGCGGTTTTCTTTTTTTTTGTTGCCCCCTTCGATTCTCATCTCTTGCGCTTGTTTTCTTCTCGTGACTGGTGATCTTGGAACGGGGTAGCATAATAATCTATACACTTCCTGTGGCTGACTGTTTTAGGGTTTGTATTCTCGGTATACTTCTTTTTGGGTTTTGTTTGATTTTTCCTTGCGCGCTCTTAGCTTTTTTTGGCCGTCGCGAGAGATCCGTATCAATAGTGACCAAAAAAAAAAAGAGCCTCGACCGCAAGCCAAGATTAAAAACGGGTAGACGCAGAAAGCGAAACAATGGTGTGCGCCACCCACGGTCTTCCCCTTAACCAATGGTCTATACCAAGTCAGTTTCAACCAGTACCGACCTGATTTCATCCGCTGATATTCTTTGTCTTGGCCTGTTTATTTGTTTTTTAACGCTATATTCTTGTGTTCATTTTCATCATCGCATTTTATTTTGTTTATTTTTAAATTTCTTCCTTTTTATTTTTTTCCTCGTTTCATTTCCCTTGCCGTAATCAAAACAAAAATAAGAGGCGAAATGACGTTATAGAATTGACAGCGTGACGGATGGCCCCAGTTGGCCGTGCGCGGTGTCGCACCATAAGCTGCACGTCCGGTTAAAGGTCTGACCACGTCCATCACTCTGCTAGTTATAAATAAGCGAACGCGCGCACGCTCAGTTCTATAGCCCACGCTCCTTCACACACTCTCCCTTTCCCACACAGACATACAGACACACACACACACACACTGAGACAAGCACGCTACGACGCTTCCATAGGTTTCCGAAGCACTTGTTATTATTTGACACACTCGTGGACTCGACTACTAATCGGCCTGCCGGATGCACGACATGTGTTGACAGTTGGGCCACCTTACTACCCTCTGCCCGGCTGCGAATACGTAAGCCGTGTCCGGTTGGGGCTCTCGCAAAACATCCTTTTTTCTTTCCCCTCCAGAAAGTCGTTGCAAGATATCAATAAAATAAAAATGGAAATGAGAAATCTTATTGAAAAGTGAAGAAGGAGGTCGAAAAACGTAATGAAACGTCAACTTATTATAGCCGAGTTGCTGTTTTTAAGAGCCATAAAATAGTGTGTAGCGATACATGTTGTGACAACTGCTGCTGGTCGTGACACTTGCAAAGTTATTTGTCTTCGCCCTTTGGTGACCAATTAAGAAGGCAAGATGATGCTGACCTACTTGCAAAAGTTGCTTACGCTCTTCGCAAAGTGGGTGTGTGAATATGAACCGCAAACATAACCTGAAATGGCGTCTGAGCAAGATGAGTACCAGTCACTCCTTTCGACGCTTAAACGCTATTTTTAAGTATCAATAACAGGCACCGTTTCGAGGTTCTACTTCACGTCTCCCTTCATTGTCCATTGCTCGGTATCTTTATTTTTTAAAATTCGAAATATAATTGAAAGGCTACGTCAGTGACCATCGTTTAGTTTGAAAATCATAGACTTTCGTCTTTTTCTTTATTAAGGTTTGTTTTTTCAAAAGCTTTTGAAACGAGAAAAAAGAAAGGCACGATGTCCGCCTCTTGTCTCGATACCGCACGAAACGACGGACATGACTCGGCAATCTGAAAAGGGTCCAGTTACTGATCGACACCGTTGTTGTAGCGACTACACCTGAAGGGCAACACCAGTCGGGGATTTGAACTGATTTTTGTTTGATTTTGGGGAACGTTATTCGGGTGTAATGTAATGAAGCGAGACGTTGACGAAAGTGCAATTAGTCAAAATAAGCCACTGTGTTTTGCGCCGGTGTACATCTGGACGATGAAACACAACTTCGCGCTCAGCCTTGTTTATTGCTATTTAACGGTGAGAATGCTATTGTTGGAACCAAGTCAACACCAACAGGGATAGAGGACCAAAAAAAAAAAAACAGTACGCTCAATGAAAAACAAAAGAGACGCTGAAAATGAAGGAGCAAAGTTGTTCAATGTGTAAGGGCCCAGGTTGTTTAATCTTTCCGTTACCGGATATGAAAGTTGGGCACTCGTTAATGGGTGGTAGTTCAAACGAAAATGGATGATTTTTTTCTCCCTCTTTTCAATTCCTTTTTTGTTTTTCTAACGCTTTATCATGGATGACGTAAAAGGGCAGCCAGGTGATGCGCTTCGGCGTCATCATCTATCAACTAAACGACTGGCACTGACCGCTACATAAAAAATGAAATCTCTACCGCCGTGAAACGTTTTACCTGTTGCCCCACACTAATTTGACTATATAGCTGCGATTCCCTTCCTCTTCCCGACAAAGTAACATCGACAAAAAAAATTAATTCACTTTTAAGATAGTGAAAATGAAGTAACACAAAAAAGAAGAAGAACAAATGGAAATTTGGGAAAAGAAAAATTATGATAAAGCTTTGAACTAACGACATTACTAGTTCAAAAGTTGATAGGTAAAATTGGTTAGATTAAGAGGAAAAAGGGGGGAAAAAAGAAAATTTTAAGATGAAACGTTTGTAGCCTTTTTTTTCTTTCTAGCTGACCTGAATCTCACGTTGGCGACCCTCAGTGAATTTCGTTTTAATGAACGCATTCTTTTTTTGTTGTTGTTGTGTTTATTCATTTTTTTTCGTGCCTTTCTTTTTGTTCCCCTCTTCTTCATACTCTCTCTCTTTATTTTTTTGCTATAGTCACACACGGATTTCGGTTAGATCGGCGTTCCAGCGATGAGAAAACAACGGGGTAACAAAAGAGACCACAAAAAGGCGAGGGGGAGGAGGGCGGAGAGCAGAGAGACTTTTGGAGTAAAGGGAATAAAAAATGCTGCACGACCTCTTCTGCCTACACCGGTTGACCTCCACCTCCTCCACAATTGCATGAAAGCCACCTCTGAGATCAGAAACAATCTCTCATTCACGCGCCCGTCCATTGAAACGTCACGCTGACCTCTCGTCACTGACCTCGCAGCTCTCTCTCTATCCACCTCTTCCCCTTCTCCATGTCTTATTCTGTTTTTAGCATCCCGCTTCGAAAGCCATTTCCTTTCATAAATCCCGAACAACAACAAAAAACTGAACAACATTTAAAAAAAGAAGAGGAAGGCGGGAGGGCAAAGGCGAGATATGCCGTCCAGTTTGGTTGGAATGGGGCGGCGTGAATCATTTGGGAAAGTATAACCTGGCCGCGGGGGCCTCCCCTCAACAACACGGGCCAAGCTTATGTAGTCAGGCCAGAAGACGAGTGTGAATGAAAAACAACGGCGACGACGCCGTGACCTCTACGATCCCCCATTTTTTTTTTATTATTATTATTGCTATTCTTCTTTTTTTTTTTCGTTCCTGTTTTCCATTTTAATACTTGTCTTGCTTTAGCATCTATTCTTCTTTGGCAACAATGAGAAAAGAAACACGTCTGGACAGTGAGCGCACGCACGCATTAAAGTCGTGCCTGTCCCATCGGGCCTTCATGCGCCGGTCAAAGATCGAACGACGCCTATTGCTTGTCGACCAACTGGAACTCGATATCCGGTCGCCCAGGTAACGAGATGACCCTTAAGACACGGAGCAACACTTACGCCCTCACGACGCCATTGAGTGTGTGGGCGTCTTGTGGTATCGTGCGCTCTGCACATTCGACCTCCGTTCTTTTCTCTTTATTTCTATTTTTCGTGATTGTCTGTGTGTCGAGGAATAAACTCTGACTTTTTAAAAATTAGGTGTACTTCTTTTTCCCAGCTTTTACTCGGCACGCTTCGTATCGCGTTGAGTTCGTTCGACGGGCGTCACATGGAAAAAGGAATAAATAAATAAATCATGTGAATGTTACGGTGAAAATCAGCCTTCATTAATCTTGCGTACTTGTCCACCTGGAATCGTACAGTGTTTCGTTTCGGGGGCGCGCACCGCGGCGGGCGTCACACGCACCACACGGACAAACGGACAAAGAGATACGCAAGTAAAGTGAATAAAAAAAACTAAAATAATATGCGATGAAAAAGAGTGAAGGCAAAAAAAAAAGAAAGAAAGAGTTTCCATTTACATTGATTAAGAATCGCTGCTGTAATCGACGGCGGCGCGCCCTACGTGTTCCAGTGTTTCGTGGGCGGAGAGAGAGAGAGAGGCTACTTGATTCTGACCACTCGCCAGCTGTGGCAAGACATCGAATCAATACATGTCGCCTTTTTTAAAAAATTGTTTTTTTTTTTACTTTCTCACATTTGCCCGATTCGATCAATCGACTAGAAAATTTCAATAACAAATGCGTGCGCGGAGGACGTCGTAGAAAGAGAGAAAATTTACATTTCTGATGAAGCGAGAGCCAGCAGCGGGATCGGCATTGACCGTGAGCAGACGAAGAAGACTTCAGCCGGCGGAGATTTCTATCGAACGAAATCGTTATGATGCCCAACACAATCGGGTCTGTTATCATTCTATTTTTTTCCTTTCTTTCCTCCCCCCCGTTCTTTTTTCCAAGTTTTCTCTTTCTCTATGCAAATATTCCTCTTTGTTGGGATGGAGAAACAAGAAAGAATAGAGAAAAAATGTTGGTGGGCGAGATGAGGGGGAAAAAGAAAGAAAAAATGTGTAGATATATTATATATGTATATATATAAACATGGTGACCCGAACGTATTGGGTGGTCCGCGATACTCATCACGTGATGTGTTCGAATAAAGAAAAAGAGCCCTCCCTTCTTCTTCTTTTTTCTTTTCTTTTTGGTTGGGTACCAAGTTGGTTTCGACCCGCAATTCCATAGAAAAAATACATATACGGCCACTTGAGCTAGAACACACATTGACGTTAATTCTTGCTCGTCGCGGACCATTCGAATTTCAACCAAATAGGAAAAAAGAAAGGCATCATAATTCAGTAGTAATCGTTGTCGTTGTGTGTAGTGTTTCCCAAGTTTCTCTTATGTGAGAGAGAGAGAGAGAGAGAGGCCGAAAGAGAGAGAAGACGTTGGTTATTATATTATTATTGTTGTTGTTGTTGTTGTGTGTGTCGAGCAAAACGATGGGACCGTTTGGAAAGTGTCCAGGACGACCACCAGAGGGGTCGGTTGTTAATGGTCGGAAATGTCGACCTCGTAAGTTCATGAGAATGACCCGCTCCAACACTATAAACTGCTAGCTGCTAGTCAATTGCACACGGGAACCAACGAGCAGCGTCAGGGCTCGTAAGCAGCGTCGGAAACAATAAAGTAAAGAAGAAGAAAGAAAGAAAAAAGAAGAAGAAAATGACGACGGAATAACTCTTTCGACGAAGACGAAACGATGTTGTGAATATAACGAAGAGAGCGTGCTCTCTGCCAAAAGGTCAGCCGAAGAAGGCGAGCGGATGACCCTTTCCATAACCTCTGCCGTGCTCTTTCCTTTTTTTTAATTCCTGCTTCTTCTATTCCTTCCATTTTGGGTTTTTTTGGTTAAAACCCCCGGCTAGAGAAAAATCCGGCGTGAGATGATGTGAAACGGTGTGATTTGTTTCACGGCAAACCCATTTCGCATTTGAGAAGCTAGAGGTTCAAAATTCGCAGCTGACCTGTCTTCAACTCAACGTTTCTAATCGTTTAGAGGACCTCTTTAATTTTTTTTTAGATTCTTGGATTACCTTTAAACACGGACCGGAGCATACAGTCTATGCTGTCAAGAGCTCTTATCACCACCTTGATTTTCTGTTTTTATTTATTTATTTATTTATTTGCGGAGGAGTTGATTTGATTTTTTGTGGCTGGTGCACGTGTTTTCGTTATTTGCAAGCGAAAAGAAGAAAACGAATAAAAGAAATGGGTTTGACAGTGTTAAAAAAACTGAGAGCAAGAAAAAGGAGGAAATAAAACGGCAATGAACCCTGACAAAAGGGTCAGTTCCGGTGCCCGGCACATCGATTTCCGTTCTATAGACAACGCCAACATGGAATGAATCAGATGCGGGACAAGCAGTTGGGGGATTCATTATTTTTTTTTTTTGGTGCGGGTACGCTAAACGACAGGGCCCAACACCATATTTGAATGTTTTAGACGCGATGAAAAAAATAATAATAATAACACAACAAAATGGTTGATATAAAAGAGAATAGGACAAGAGAGTATATAGAAAAAGAAGGAGGGGTAGACAGAAAATAACAAAAGGGGCTAAACACCTGCGCCACCGGTGGTTATTTATTAGCCCTGATGTTTTTACCACCGCGAGGCGTTACTAGAGGTGAATACCCATCGGCTAATTTTTTTTTTGTTAAGGTAAAAAACATAATCATTGACTGTATGCAACACACTTTGTCATATGGGCAAACCGGGCAATGAAAAAGGAAAAAATGTGGAATAAAGTAATCGATAAGATAATAGCCAAAGAGCTGGCTGATCCAATAGGAATAAAGACACGACAAAGTAAGGACGGCCCATCTGTTTTGCTGACAAACAAGTCCGTTTCTTTGTGTACATAGTGAGCTTGCGTGAGTAAAAACAAGACCCAGAGACGGTCACGGCTCGGCCACTCCTGATACAAGAAATCCGTTTTCAAAGACGGGTACAACCGCAATTGCACATGCGAAAGAAAAGCGAATAAATGACGTCACATGCTTGTCTCAACATCGACACTTTCAAACGAAACTGATGACCGGCGGAACTTGGATTAATAAAAAGCAAAAAAAAAAAAAATTATCTTTCGGCACAAACTAATGTGATTGATGAATCTGCTCTGTCACTTTTGCCCTTGGAGGAAAAACAATTGAAATGCGGAGGAGTCTACAATAGATGAGTCTTTGAGTTCTGTTCTTTCTTACCATGTTTGTTTCCCATCCAACAAAAGGGCCGACTTCTTGATCCGTTGAATTCACACATCCGCCCTCTCCTCGCGGATCGTGCAATTTTCAAAATCCAAAACCCCGACCGACAAAACGCGCTTACAAGACGTATGACGTCACAAGCAAAAGGAAGATTGAGGTGAACTTGATGAAGGAAAAGGAAGACGTTGGGAATAAAAACTGACAAGGTTGGAATGGACACCTATCACACTGGCATGCCAATGTATGGCTTTTAGCGAGCTGGCTCCATTTGGGGCAGCCCATCAGTTGATGGTAAACTCGAGTTTAAGAATGTCTCTGGCAATAAGTGCTGCAACAAACGATGAAAAAACTATATTACCCAGCCGTGTTGGCATTCGATTTTTCTTTTGATACTTTGTTTTAAAAAGTAAACGATTAATCCCCGAACTCACACGAAGGGATGAATAAATACATAGATTTTTCAGCGGGGGGAAAAATAAATAAATAAAAGAAACGAATGGGAAATTATGATGAGTATTTCCCAGGAACTCTAAAAACGGACAAATCTTTTCGTCTCATTGACGTAAATCAAAGCCAAGCGGTTGTTCGCTTTTACAATAGGGTAAAGAGCTCAGAATCAGTCAATACTAAAATAAGCCGACAATGCCAGATACTATTATGCGGTCATCTTCTTATCATCCGAGTCTTATCGTGGGTAACATCAGCGGTCAAAACGTTCCTCCACTTCTTCGGCTCCCCCCCCCTTCTCCCCGACAGCCTTTTTTGGTGGCTGACCAATGTGACCATTCTCTCTTTTGTCGCCCTTTTTGCTTTTTAATGTCTTTCTTTCACTTATTTTTTTTTCTCATTCTATAATCGCCGTCACTGGCTCACCGAGCCTTGAACTCTCTCACGCTCTCCCTGACTCGCCAGTCCAAGACTCTTTCCCCCAAAAGCGCCATCATCTTTTTCCTTTATTTTTTTTTTTCTAGATCCCTGACGTGGCGGCGAAACCGAATAAACTGACTCCGACTGCGGAAGAATGTTGTATTATCCGTTGCATGCTGCGTTTTGAATGAATGAAAAGGAATCATCCGATTTCGGGGAGGAGAAATAAGCAAGAGAGAGAGAGAAAAAAAAAAGAGGGGCGAATTTTTGAACGTCTCATGGACCCAACGCGCGAGCCCGTTATTGATGGATGACGAGCGAGTCGCCCGGCTGCCCAAGGGTCACTCATGAAGGTCTTCGCTCTTCAATTGTGAACGCCCCAACAACAACATACATACGTACACAACGAATGAAAATAAAAAACGATGTAGAATAAATCGAAAAGGTAGGCAAGAGAGGGGAAGAATGAAAAGTGAAAACGGACTTCGGTAAACAACCATTCTTTCAGTATCCAACTAGTACGTTTCCCTTGCAAAGTACTACATGGCTATGACTGCTATTTTTTTTCTTCCCCCTCCCAAATAAATATGCATTTCGATACACGAACAGAGAGATTCATTGTCGTAGTGTTTGTTGCCTTCCGTACTAGCGAGTTAAGATAGCGAAGGGGGGAAACACATACAAAAAAAAAAAAAACAAAGATTGTTTTTCACTAGCGCTGCGGAAAAAAAGGCTTTGCTGGGGACGTTGCTTTGGTCTGCTGTCCTCCCCCACCATCTCTTCGTTTCTTCTTTTTCATTGTAAAAAGGAAAAAAAAAACGGGCTGAGTTGGTGCGAGTGTTATTCACCAAGTTGACCGCCCGCTCGACCAGGAGGAACCTTGTTGTTTTGACCGAAAATAGCAGTAGAGACGCGCACGACAGGACACGGCCATCCTTGTCATCTGTCTCCAACTCCCCCCTTCTTTTCTTTTTTGTTAATTCTTTTCTTTTGCGTTATTCTTTCCAGAAATAAAACAAACAAAACGCCAGAAAATCCAAGCAAGATTGGCAATGGATCAACTCGACCGTTCTTGATTAGACGTAACTAACAAAATAAAACAAAAAAAAAAGAGGATTTCTTCTTTCTAATTTCCAAAAAATGTCTTTACAACTGTTTTCTTCGACGTGTTCACAAGGTCGCTAAAATCAAGAGAGTCCGAAAAAGAGACGTGGGATGGTGAAAACGGACGTCACCTACGCCAGCGACGCCGTTTTTTTTTTAACTTCCTTTAATTATTGCACCATTCTCTATTACCCAATTTTTGTGTGTGTAGTTTTTTGTTGTTCAGTCCGTCGGAATTTATCAAGATCCTTCCTCGGTCTTATTTTCATTTTTCGTCTTGGCTTTTTGGGTGGAAGAAAGTAAAGAGCGAGGGTGGAGTTAGGTTGGAGACATTTAAATTTAGATAACAGAAAGAGAAAAAAAAAAGACAAGGGACGAAGATGGAAAGAGGGGTGGTAGACCACAACGAAACAAACGTAAAAGTGACAAAATAAAAGAGAATAAAAAAATTGTAGTATATACTTGTAAAAATCGGGAAAAAGAACGTAGAGAAGGAAGGACGTGAGAAAGAAAAACGTGTAAAGCAAAAGTAAACTTCAATACGGACACGGTGATTAAATTTCCGATTTCTGAGCTATATTTGCTCCGAAAGTGGACGTCTCTAATTACTCTTTAACTTTTAAACCAGTTTAACCAGCCATATCCCCGTCCGTTTCATAAATAAATAAAAAAATGGCAAATCAGCGGTCAGTGGCCGGCTACATTCGCGTGAACGATAACGAGATGCACTAGCGCATGCGTCGGGGTTCCTGTCCATCCGGCGCTGACCATTCGCCGGACGATTGGTCCTAACACTTCCCTATTCGGACAAGCGGCATAAAAAAAAGGGAAGGGAAAACTCGTTGTAGTAGACATGGTTAGCGACTCTTTGGTCGGGCCATGGCATCGGGAAAAAGAATCGAGTGGTAGACAAGACATGCGCTTTACGAACGAAATGATTTTTTCCACGGAAGGCGCGCGCAGCCTATAAGGCCTATTGCACTTCTTTTTGCGCCATTAAAGAGACGGAATCGTAGCACGCAAAGATGAAAAATAAAATTCCAAAAAAACTGGAATCGCAACAGCTTATTAAGACGGTCAACTATAGGAGAAAGAGAGAAAAGAAATAATAGCAATAAAATTGGCCGATTGGGCTTACCTTGAGCGATTCGCATGGCGGGCATCTTAATCCTCATGGCGGATGATTTGAAACAATCAACAATCCGATTAACAAAAAAAAAAAAAGAAAAAAAAAAGAGGGGAGGCCAAGTGATTGCGTCGAAACGATTCGGGCTTCAATTGGCTTTTGGTGATCCAAACAAATGACTGAAGTGACGACCGGCTCAGGATCGGAGATATGTGCTGGGAAGAAACTCAAACAATGGTTCCAAAAGATGAACGGAAATAAAACTGGCCGACACTGTTCAACGCAAACACAACGACATGATCACTGCTGATTTTTCTTCGTTTTCTTCTTCTTCTTTTTTTTTAAGTGTCTCTTTCTCGTCGCTTCGTGTGACGATCAAAATCAAGAGCGACGCCGATGAACGACCGCACTCTGCGTGATTGTTTCCTTTCCTCACTCGTATTGGCTCGTGACAGGTTACGGTCAATCAGCACTTGTGGCCAGTTTTAGTTAGGAAACGGCTGACTTCCGAAACGGATGAGAACAACATTGAAACTTAAAAAAGAAAACAGCACCGGTCCTTGCGCTCTCTTGTCTCACAAAAAAAAACACGAAAAAAATTCTTCCATCGACATCAATAGTCAATGAGACATGAGTTATTACTGTTGTGTCTCTTCAAAAGATTTCTGTTGAACGGTGTTTGTCCGTTTCACCGTGTTCAATCAACGTGTGGTGTGACGTGTTGGGATGTGTCTGTCCGCAAGGAGCGAAAAAGAGCGACTTGCGCTCCGGACGGTGACCGACACTCGACTGAAGATACCCAGAGAGGGAGCCCGTACCGTACACACTCACACACACACACCGCACCGCCCCACCAGTACCACACACACAGACCACTAGAAGCGCACGGTGTGTATGAAGACTGCGAGTGAGTGAGCCCTTGTATGTGGATACCAACTCTTGTGGCCACTCGGCGCTACTATACAACAAACGTGAACGGGCCGACGTGCTAGAAAAAGAAAAAAAGAAACGGGGGAGAACGAGAGACACGACCCGACTCGACCAAGTCCAGCCCTACGACTGTTTTGTTTTTTCTTTTTTTTTTCTTCTTTTCCTCCTCCCTCTTCCCTCTCTTTTCGCCTCTTCGTTCCTATATTTTCTCCCTCCCTTTTTGCCGTCCTCCCAAAAGGAGGAGGAAAAAAAATGTATCGTGTGTGAGTGTGTACTGCGTATAGACGGTTCCAGCTGCGTCCACTGATGCGTCGTGGACGAAAACGAAGGGAAACACAGTTGGGAGGAGGTGGTATTGAGGGGGGGACGGTGGGTTGTTGATAGTGACGGGATACACCAATCTGAACGCAGCTTTTTTTTTTATTTTTTTTTATTTGGGTTGTCCTCCCACCTCCCACAAATTCAACTTGAATCTCGACGACATTTTTTAATTCTTCTTGTTGTATATATTTTTTTCTGTATTTTTCTATTTGCTTTTTTTGTTGTTGTTTCGCGGGAATCGATCGCGGTACCGACATCCCTGCTTGTTTTCTTCTTCTTCTTCTTTTTTTTATCGGACTTGTTCGGTTATATAGAAATTGACTATTGGGTTCCGGCGCCCACTAGACACGACGGACAAGACGTGACGATCAGTGGCGGACTTAAAGGAAAGAAAGTGGAAAATCGACTAGCTGCTGATTGAATGAGCCTCTTGATAACGAGGAGAAAAGCGGCGTCTCTATGTGGAACTATTTATTTCAAAAATCATATCGCTAAATAATACAAGGGAAATGGTTTTCGTTTCATGCAATTTTCGCGTTTCAATCAAATCTTATGCATTTCAACGGCGCATTGGATATATAGCTAGAGTATTCAAACTGAAATGGGACACGTGCATCGTAAATCGAACACGAGCTCAACGCAATGGGTAGACCTTGAAACAACGTTAATTTTCGCCTTACCTTTGAACAATTAAAAAAATCTTCCTCGTGCCTAAAGAACGAGTTTGTACAAATAAGCGATTCCCTCACCCTTTATTACGCACCCTTGTCACTGTCCATGGCCACGTGTCGGCGGGCATCATGTAGACAAAAGACAATTTTCCATTGTTTTCGTCGTGTCCACTTCTAGTTTTTCCGCGCTTTCCCTTCCTTCTATTCGTCTCAAACTCGTGCGAAGCTCCCTGTTTCTTACGTGTCCTATTCAATTAGAAATGATTGCTTTTTAGTCCATTCCATCGATTAAACGCGATTACGGTCATTAAACGCACACGGCTTCGGTGTTTGCCTCGAAAACTTAAATCGCGCAAAAAAAAGCGAAGAAACAAAAGCCGCAATTTTCATCGTCATGAATATAAAGAAGAAAATAATGTATTCGTACGCTATACGCGTTATTAACAAATAACGTATCTTTCGCGAGACGACAGTGCGCAACAATTAAATCGGGGATTTTGTCAGCAGCTTACTCTTTTCATTGATTGTCAAGCATGACTTGTTGACGCACTGGAATATATTAAGGACTTGTGTGATTCAACATAATAATTACGTAATTTCATTTGTATTTTTTTTTGCAACGTCTAAGTTGTGTCAAGGTAGTTGGGTCACCTTAAAAAACGGAGGGAAACTGGTGTAAAGTGTCTGTCAACGGCGATGGATTTAATGCTGTTGCAGCTCCATGCTGGACGTCTGCGCGCGGGATTGGAAGGTCAACAAACATCGTGACTGGGCACGTCTTTATGACCAAAGCATGTAGCGCCTTTTTGGCTACGTCTGAATCATTTCCGTTTCCCTGAAACCAGACTGGGACAACATGACAATAAATGTAGAAAATGTGCACATCTTTTTCTTTCATCTATTCTTTCCACTCTGATTTCGTGAAATAATTTTCAGAGATAGTCCCGTAAAAAAAAAAGGTCCGATATGGATTTCCCTGTTCGTCATCAAAAGAGCTTGGATATAGCACGAGTGCAATCACATTTTCAATTTTTCGTTTAAAAAATCAAGTGATGAGTGGCTCGTTCTTTGGCTTAGTCGGAATGGTGATGCTAGAGCAAGGGTTCTTTCTAATTGGATCGGTAAACCCCACTTCATATGAACGCCCCAAAAAAGGACAGCAACGAAGAAAACCCGAATTCAACCTACACCTACTATAGATTAAACAACAAAAAATGGGTAGTTATCGAAAACAATCGACTTTGATGTAGAAAATCAAACGTCGTCGCCAGTTGGGCCGACAGGCAGCCAGATTCCAATTAATGGCTCACCACACAGAAAAGCAATCAATGGGATCGACTATTTATGCTGATTGGGTGTTCAACATGGGCCATTTTCACAGCCGAAAAATCCAACATAATCACTCAGTTAACTACCTTTGCGAGCTGTTCTAGTCGAGCTTTTTTGGGCTTCGTCGACCGATCATCTACCTACCAAATCGCCAATGTTTACAAGCCCCCCTTTTTTTAATGAGCTAAATTCCGTTGAAAACGAATTTTCATTTGATTTTTTTTTTTTTTTTTGTATTTTTCTCTTTCTCTGTCTGGTTGGTGCGCGTATTTCACATTCGAAAATCGCACACGCATTTGCAAAACGTATAGCAAATGTATATTCACAACACATGCATGCTTTGTTGTTAGTTGCCAACTTGCCATCTTCAATGGTTGCCAATTTCACCTACCACTACACTTACATGCATCATAAGGAAATCGGTCTATGGCTACGTTTGTTTCTTTTTTTAAGGGATCCCTTGGTTACCATTAATAACGTCGAAACGTTTGACGTTGACGCTGCCGAAAAATAAAATCAAAACGACAAATCAGATTGATTTGTCCATCCGCATCTTGTATTATAAATTCCTTTCAGTTTGAACATGTATATAGCGCAGCTTTAATGCTTTTAGTGTACTTTTTTTTGTGCATACTTTCTTTTGAAAACTATTCAATGTGTTTTTTTTTCTTTTTTCTTTTTTTGTTCATTATTGTGGTTATTTTCTTTTTCTTTTTATGGTCGTTTCGCAAGTTGTGGGATGGTATCAGTGCTGTTGTAAATGCGATGAACGATAATCATATTTTTTCTATACGTTTTCTGCCAGCTGTGTGGTAGTCAAGATCCTAAATCGCATTGTCCGACACCTTCGTTACACGCAGAATGAATATTGCCCGGTGATGGTCTGGAGTGATTGACGAGACATGAACTCTTGTACGAGGAAAAAAAAAATCTACCTATTCTATACTATATACCAGGCTTTGCGTCATCGACGAAGAATTGCTGCCTATACAAAGTGGGGTCAACCAACAGGAGGGAGGAAGGCATCAGCTGGTTTTTATAGAATGGTGCAGATAACAGCGTTCCAAACAGATTTTATTTTTTATGCCATTGCCTTTCTTTTATCATTTTTTTTTTACTGTTTTTGCTTTCTATACACGGGCATTTGTCAACGATAAAAATAATAATACTTCTTTTTCAACAAGCAAATCAAAGCCACATTATTTAATCGAGATGATCTATGCCTAATGTCTTTCATCGAATCAATGTCGAATCTATAGTTTGTTCTTGGCAAAACATGTGAACGTAACAATATATGGAATATATACAAAATTTCTAACGTTTGTTTCCCGGATGTCGTCTACATATTTTTAGGTCTCCTTCACACAACAAAAAAACATCTAGCGTGAAAAGAAGAGACGAACACTTTAGGTAAGAGCTGGAAGTTGGTAGACGGCATCATAGAGAACTGTGAGATTTTTTTCGCAAGTTCCCTTCAAAAGAACAAGAAGACTTTCTTCCCTTTTCCGGCTGAGAGAGAGAGAGAGAGAGAGAGAGAGAGAGACAGAAAGAGGCAGAGAGAGTGTACATGGGAGGAAGAATACTATATTTATAAAAAAAAAATTAGGAGAGAAAAAAAAAACGAGAAAAAAAGAAGCCCGCCACTGGATATCTTACGTGAAAGATTGGTCCAACCGTAACTGACAGACCCCTCTTTTCCGTGTGTGCATGTGTGTATGTATGTATATGGGGACGTATAAAGGCCAAGGGAGAGACCGTTGGAATGGTATGAAAGATAACACCGCCACCTTTTTTTTTTCCTTTCCTTTTCTTGAGCTGCTTCCTCATACTTTTTCCAAGCTTCTTACAAGTTGGGTGTAGTTTTTTAAATATATATATACGTAACGCATGGATATATTATTATAAGGAATTTGTCGGATTCTAGTTTTTATAAAAAAACGGGGGAAAAAAACTAAGAAAGAGAGAGAGAGAGAGAACATGAGGAATTCAATTTCAAAAGTCCACGTGTTGACCGTTGAGTTCGCTTTTACACTAAAAAGGCCAAACCTCCCTGAGCATTTAAACTGAAATCATCAGACGTCGACGAACATAGCGGAAATATCCGCTCACCATTCCTCTTATTATTTTTTTTATTTTTATATTTTGTTCTGAAATGTTTTTATACGGGCAAACATCAGATCCTTATGGGAGTGATGGACGCCCATGTCTGTATTTGTTAGGTTTTTGTTTCATTTGAATACGGGCTGTGCACGAGCAAATTTGAATATATCGCCTTCCCTCCTGCGAACCACGAATTCAAGCACTTATAAAAGTGTGTCCGAGTCGCTCGAGTGGAACAACAACAAAAAGATAGAGCCGTTCCTCCCGTTAGCTAGGAAATGGGAGGAGTGGAATACTTAGAGATATACTTTTTATTTTAATTTTTTTTTTTTGTCTATCGGAAAAAATCTTTTTTGTCGTGTTTCGGTTAGCGTTTAAAGCTGTCGACGACAAAAAATCATAAAAGATTAGGATAACTAACTGCTTGTATATAAGGTGTTGTCCCACAATATGTGCTGGTGGTTGGCTGTTGGGGCGTCAGCAGTGTCGTGGCCGTCAATCTCTTCACCGTTGCCAATCTTTTTCGGCTTGTGCTGGAAGAAAAAGGTGAAGACTATGTGAAACCGCCCATCCGTTTGTTTCCTCCAATTTCGAAAGACGTTCGATGGAGAGTCTCCGCAACACTAGAGGAAGAACAATACGAAAGACTCGACCTGTCTCTACGTGTTTGTTTCTGTTGGTATATTTGTAACTCTTGTGCTGTACGTACGTGCGTGCCAGTATGCACGTCTCGTTTTTCGTTCACGTCCCTTTGCCAGTTCTTTTGTTTCTCCTCTTTCTTTGAAATGAAAACAACAAAACAAAAACAAAAAAAAGCATAAAAAAGCGAAACGAAGAAGGGGGAAATAACAAACAGAAAACCAAATAAGACACACATGTGCATATAGAGGCGAAAACAAAAGGATGACACGCGTCACAGGGCAGCCATGCATGAAGAATCGGCCAAACAATATACTTTTTTCGCTAGTGGTGAACATTTTTGGGGTCGTATGGTATTTGCTTGTTGGATTGTCGTTCAGTTTTTTCTTTCTTTTCCCTGAAGTCCAATAAGCGAAAGAGAACACACGCAACGCCGCATCGATGGGTTGGGTCCATCCCGGCGAATTCGGCAGTCCCTACCCGTTCCTGGGCGCTAAACTGGGGACCCGCCCAGGATCTTCGGAAGGGCGTACCGTTATAATCGTAGAAGTTGTGTTTTTTGTTTTGTTTTTTTTAACCCAAAATACAAGATGGTTCGTTACATCTCGCAGTATAGTTCATCCGGTTTCGTTATTCACGGGGTTCTCATCCAATCGTGACTCGGCATGTATCTTTTTCTTCATTTTTTTGTTTTAGTTTTTTCTGTGCAGTTCTTTTTTAGCTTCCCTTTTTTTGAATTATTATTTTTTTTTGTGAACACTTATCACGTATCCTGTCGTTTCGCATTTAGCCATTGCACTCTTTTAGAGAGTTGAAAAAGATCAATAACATTGGGATATCCTCACGACGATAACTGTTTAAATTAGGAAACCAGAGTGACCGTCTTTGAGTTTTGAAATCCCTCTTGGTCATCGGCGAGTGACCGAAGGTTCGAAACCGAACGTGATGGCTCGCAGGAAGTGAAGGCGGCTCGCCGACATTATTGAAATTGTTGAAAAGCCTCGAATCCGATGACGAACACGCGTACGGAAACAAATCAAAAGCCGATTCATTGATCGAGAAATGCTACAATCCCTTTATTAGAAGGCCATTCACATAACGAAAAATGCCTCTTTAGTCTTTACCGGGTCGGCTAGCAACCAGTGTTTCTTTTTCATCCGAATTACTGGAAGACGCAGCTGGTGGAAGCGGACAAGGGATGGCAAGATGCATGAATGAATTCGACCTCTGACTTTGCCCTCCTCTAAAAATTCCTCTGAAGGGAAGAAAAGCAAGTGGGGGGGGGGATCTAGTAAAAAAAAAAATTGAAGAAGACGTCGAAGGAATAAACAATGTTCCACGCAAGACGTCAACTTCCCAATCTCTCTCTCCTTCGCCCATGTATTTTTCATTCTTGTTCGGGTCTCGTGATCAGCTACGCAGAGTCCGCGAGATGTCTTTCGTCGTGAACGGCCGGGCTAATACCAGATGGGACACCATTCTGGAACCATTATGCTTGCATGTCTATCCAGTATCCCACGTACTATATCTTTCGTACCTCTATTTTACCGGTCTTTCCCCTCCATCATTCTCCCTCATTACTTCCACTTTTAGCTTGGCTACCAGTCCCGTTCCCCCCCCCTCCCCCCATTTATGAGCGAGAGCCGTACTACTGTACATGGGTCGGTAACTTTAAGGACTTCAGGGGTAAGCAGAAATTCACAAGTAAGGTTAAAGACTATTGCACTGGTGTGAAAACAGAAGGAAAGAATTTTTTTTTTTTAATTTGCATGCACGGCAAAACAACGTCACAGTTACCGTTTTGTTAAGTGTTGGCAAAAATACATGGTTGTCGGAACGTGATCAGAGAGCTAAATAGCCGGGTTGCAAAACTAAAGACAACGTAAAGAATGAATGAGGAATTCAAAAGACCCCCAGTAGTTGTAACGAGGGAAAAAACAAAATCTGAACCGTGAGGAGAAGACAACCGGTGGAAAAAAAAAAAACGAAACGACATCCGGCCGCTTGGCCGCCACCTTTCACCCCTCGTCCCCCACTCTAAAATAAAGAAGAAGGATCAAGACAGGAGAATGAACGAGAGGGTCCTTCGTCATGATAAAAAAAAATCGCTTCCCATGAAAGTTGTTCTCAACATTGTTTCTTTGCGTTCGTCCCAGTTGCCAAACGATCTCTTCTTCTTCTTTCTTTTATAGCCTGCAGGTTTTGGTGTACTAAAAAAGAAAAACGTGTGGTACATAGTAGCTGCTGGAATCTAACGCAGGTGCCAACTTGTGTGGCTCTGCCACCTTAGATGATTACCGTCATCGACATCGTCGTTGTACGAGGTGTTTGGCAGAGATCGTGCGTCTTTTCTTAATTCACTAGTGCGTAGCAATAATGCAAAAGGGGTTTGGGAGAAAATAATATCTACCTTTCCTGCCCCTCTTGGCACGTCCGTTGCGCTCGCAGTTTTGTGCTAATATTTCTGAAAATAATTTTTTTTGTTCTTTTTTTTTTAAGGCAAGGTAACAAGCTTGCCCGTCCTATTACGACCATCTTAAGAAGTTGGCTAGCTCCAATCAACCGGAAAACACAGGTTAAAACGATTACGAGCCGGGGTGCGCATTAACGCTCTTTTCGTTCTCTCCCAGCGCTTTCTCGAAAAACGTTTGTAGGTGGCCAATTTTTGAAATCAAATGGGGTTGGAGGGCGCTCCTGGTTTTGGTACTTGTGCCTCTTTTTGGTCTCTCTCATGGCTTTTCTTCGGGGGGCTTTTTGAAGGGGCCATCTTGGGGTCATCCCAAAATCGGAACGGAAGACAAGAAAAAAGAATAGAATATAAGAAAGAAAAAGAAATGAACCATCACCGCGCCCTAATCCTGCTGGATAGTGATTCTCTTTTTTTTTCCTTGAATCTTATTGTGAGAATAGGGCCTCTTCTGGTATGGTGCAGCACGTAGGTGAGGTCAGCCCCGTCAGGCCGTCATTAGATGTTTTTCACCCATCCATTGTATAGTTCTTTTTTTCTTTCCTTTTTCTTTCCTTTACATGATTGTTTGGAGTCATTTGGAGCCATCGGATGGAAGATGCGCTCACGACTCATGTGTGTTACAATGTTTTAATGACTGACCCTCGGTACCACCTCTTACACGCACCTTATGTCCGCCTGAGAATGTACACATGCCAACGAAAGAAAAAACAAAATTTTAGAAAAAAAAATCAAGGGAAAGGCTATTAGCGATTAAGGAAAATTTAATAAAATCAGAAATATGTGAATAAAGAACGACCGCATCTTTAGTCCATGTTTGAAGCGATCGTCAGCCCTGCGGTCATCTCACTGTTAATCACCTCATCAGTGACCATGGGAATTAAGAAAGCGAACAAATTACAACACATTTAAAAAGAAAAAAAAAATAATACGTTATGACCGTTACGTAAAGAAGAAACAGATACGCGGGGTAGTTGGATGGAAACCGTGGCTTCACCCGGTCGATGAGATGTTGCATCGTTTTATACACCCTTGAGAAGATTCAGAGTTGATGCGATAAGAAAGGCAGATGGTCCCAAATAGGTAAGCAAAAAAACAGAGAACGATATAATAGCTTAGGAAACGTGGAGCTGGCGAATGGGGCGTTCCATGTTTTCCTACAAAGGTCAGTACGGAGGGGGTCACTGTTCTCCATAGGTGGGATGGACAGAACCCCCTCTCGACGCGCCAGGATAACATGACGGATGACTTTGTATCTCTCTCTCTCTCTTGTCCGATGAATTTCTCTTCCCCCCCTGCTCTTGGTTGAGAAGAGGGGGGCGAGATTCGGGACCTTGGTTACGTCAAGGCAAAGAGCCAAGGAGGAACACATAAAGGTACACGATGCTATAGAATCAGTAAACACATACTGTATTAGAAAAAAAAAGGAAAAAATACCGTGGATAACTGATAGCATTCCTTGCACAGCGTATTCCCATAGTTGTTTTTGTTTGAATTTTTGCCGCCTGACAAGGATTCAGTCACATGCAGGACAATCGGTTCCAAACAGACGTCATAGTTCATTGAAATTTCTTGTCAATTTTTTTCCATTTTTTTTTCTCTCTTCAATTCTTCCCGATGCTTTCGTCGTTCCATTGAGATGTTCACACGCATCTAGCAATAAGGCCCATCGTCGTCAACAAATCCCTCTTGATTCCAACGTATGCCATTTGACTATGAGCCTTCTTCATGTCTATACACAGTCGAACTATATCTGGATGTCGGCATTGATGTGTTATGGCCGTCTCGTGATCGCCATCCAGTGTTCGGAAAACAGCCCATGGTGATATAACATGTTTATATTTCCCAGGTTGGCGAATAATCAATTTCTTGTTTTTGAACCACCAATAAAAACGATCGGCTAAAATAACAGGCAAATGTTTAACTTTGTCGGTCTTTAGTCACGAAATCAATTGTTTTTTGTGTGTGTCTATGTGCTTTTATTACGAAAAGAGCTATTTGATAATAAAAGCGTGGTGTGCTGGAAATCGTGAATCGAGTAACTCCCCGCCTATTGGCTCTCCATGTTTTTTTATAGAGGCGGATATTTCACGAGGCAATTCATTAGGGCTCTATGCCCCGTACCGATGGCTCGTTAAAATCAGAAGGGAAGCGTTAAGTGGTGTGCCAAAGCTTGCCGGTTCGATTCTCGTATGACCGGTGTGAATTTTTTTTTTGTTTTGTTTTCGATCGACCCATCTTTAATATCGAAGCCAAGGCAATCGGCGATGGCAGAAAACAATATGATTGTCTGCACGGACTTTTATGTTCGTGATTCAAACATGAGTAGGGCTCCAACGACTGGTCACGATGAAGCGTATAGAACATTAGGTTTCACAACGCACGGGATTAGCCTTTCAACCAGACGTCTAATGTGTGTTATACGTCTATAGATCTCAACATGGTTTTTACAACGCCAAAAAGTATAGAGGGAAGAACGGTATAGTCTTGATGCAGCGGAAACCAGACGTTCGAAATCACGGTAGATTTAGATCGACGCAAATGTATGGCGTTGCGTTCTCACTGTTGTGTCGCTCTTTGATTGTTTCTGCTTTCGCAGGAAACAAAACAGAAGAAACGCTAACCTAAAGATGACCCCATGGCCAGAAAACTCACGACCATCTGGCTCCGTGAAAACAATGTAACCCACGATGACAGAGGTAGGCAGAGAGAGAATCCATCGAACGAGTCAAAATGTTGGTGCACACAGTCAGGCATTATAGTGCGGACGAGGTGAGCCGTTTTCTCGCGAGGTTGATAAGCCATGCAAAGTGTGAGATTCTCTCACGAGCCGATTCACAGAATGTGACCCTCAGGTAGTAATCCACTGTCTAGTGTATCCATATTTTTGTTGTTATGATGGAAAAAAAAAAAAGGGCATCGGGCGGGAAAAAAGGCCGGGGGAACGCAGGGGGCTTCGGTGCTCATTAAAGTTCGGCGGGAGATTCAAAAGGTCACTTGTTGTGTATAGATGACTCTCCCAGCCGCTTGCGTCTCTGTCTTTCTCGAGTGTTTAGTGACCTCTTCAACCTCTTTTCTCTCTTTTTCTCTCTCTTTTTGCCTGAGCGTTTCCGAAAACGGAACGTGCGTCCTTGTCTATACGGATGTGTGTGGAGAGTATACAGATTTTAGTCGAGTGTGTGTGTGTGTGTGTGTGTGTATACAATCGTAGCCGAGAAAACGACCGAAAACCGGCGATTATGTCTCTCATCTGTTCTGAAAAGTGGAGACCGCGAGCGACTTTAATGGAAGACCCTCCCAGTGTATACCGCGTTGACCTCTTGAGAACGAGCCACAGGTCGCGCTGGTTTGATTGTCTTTTCAGCCCATTCATGTCCTTTCTCTCTCTCTCACTTCTGAGAATGTGAGAGTACATCAAAGAATGGGCCAAGGGACTCGAACAGCAAAATAAAAATAAGCAACTGGGAAAGATATGGGGAGAGAGAGAGAGAGAGCTGACCCCTCTCACCGTCATTGAATGGAAAGACGTGAACTCTTCTGCTGGCTGAGCTGGCGGCTATTCCTGTGTATCTTTCACGGCTACTCCTTGATTTCGTGACCACTAAACGCTGCGAGGTAATCACCAACGGCGCCCCCAATGTTCTCTCTTTTTGTAGTTGTTGTTTCGAGGCTACGACTCACGAGGCTCAGGCCACCTTAGGCGAAGTCGTGGAAACCAAGAAAGAAATAAGGGCCCACAAACTTCCCATCGTTACTCGTCACCCGTCACCTGTAGCTTGTCGACTCATTTTCATTCACGACTCGGTCATCATTTCCCTTCGCTACCCTCTCTCTGTTTCTCTCTCTATTTCTCCATCTCTCTCTCTCGTCTTCCCATTCATTACTATAAATAGTAGGAGTCTCATTTTCTATCCTCCCACCGCTTCCACGGCGGGTTTTCTGTTATACTCTCTCGACTTTTGCCTCGTCGTCGTGTAGTCTCGTTCCCAAGCCTAGTTCACTATTATAACAATGCAAACAAGCCATTCTTGCCCATCTCTATTATGCATCTTGTTTGGTTAATGAGCAGAAGCAAAAACGGAAACCATTCGAAGAGATTTAGACTAGCCAAGATGACAATGGGAAATCTCTTTCGTCTTCTTCTCATTTTTTTTTTTTTTTTGGCTTTTCCCGCGCTCTATGATGTTGTCCAGGTGATGCCGAATGAGTAGGAGAAAAATAAGAAAACACGCCGAGATGCTTATACTTTATCAACGGAGGGCTTTTTTTTTTCTTTTTTCAAAGTACCGCGCACAGCAGCCTCTCATTAAATCGTGAATTATAAGTTAGGGTCCTTGTTTTTCTAGGTTGATATTGCCCATTAAAAGAAGCCAGCGTGTAATTGACTTTTGTCGACTTTCTCTCTAAATTCGCTATGGCCCAATTTGGCTTTTTTTGCAGCCTTATGATGGAAACACGCTCGCATGTAACGAGGACTCTTAAAATGAAATATAAAAAGACTAAAAACAAAAATATTCTTTTTCCATCGCCAATCGGACGTTTAACACTCGCATCCGGGTCAGCAATAATATGATTTAAAAATAACTATTTCAAATCGACTGACAATATAAACGCAAAAAAAGAATTGCATTCGAGGTCAGTCATTAGTTTCTTACAGAAAAAAAAAACAAAAAAAAAACAATGATTGATCGGTTTCGACGAGAACTAATTGGAGAACAACGTATCGGATAAGAGGAATGCATATTTCTACTGGCCAACGACGATACAAGGAGTATAAAACAGGGAAGGAGAGGAGCGATAGTTTGCCGTATATGCCCCATACGCACCGTGAAGTAGAGATGTACCGGCAGATACAGCGGGGGTTGTCTCTTGCCCATATTTCCCGCTGATCACGGGCCATATAGTCTATAACAAAAGCGAAAAGAGGTTGGCCCTGGCCGTTTGCCGTGAATCGTCAATCATTTATGAAATGATTGCCTCTTTTTCCCGAACAGCGTTATGATAGAATACGCGTATGAGAAAAGAACACCGCACTGCTATCACAGCCGACTCGCCTCTCCCATCTCTGTTTCTCTTTCTTCCTTCATCTTGTAATCTCTCTCGTCCCTTTATTTCTGGGTTTTCTGGTATTTAAATAAAGCCACGATTGGCCGGCCGAAGATTTCGATCTTTCTCTCTGTGTTTCATTCTTTCCTATTCTTTTTTTTTTTTTTTTTGTCTTCTGTAATTACAGAGGATACGGTCGAAGAGGATAGAAAAGAAAAAGAGAAAGGGGAGGCCAACATCAGCGGAAAGGGTATATTGTATTCCGTATAGAAGATGGCAATGCGTGCATAATTATAGATCAGGAATAGTTTCATGACGTTGTTTTACAAAGTTTTTCCCGAAGAAAGAGAAGAGAAAAAAAAACAAAACAACAACAACTCAGTAACAAGGACTTGTCTGCTGTTAAAACGTGCGGGTGATATTTCAAAATGCTTCGTCTAACTCTGAATGACCGCTACGTTAAAAATGGAAGAACCTTGTTATTAATCTGACCATTGTTTCATTGTTAACCATGCATTTCTATCACATGTCAGATTCCATAAACAAGAATCTACTTTTATGTGACGTACTTGTCTCTGCTGGGGAAATGAACCTCCCACTCCCAGCTGACGGATTGTCTGGTGATTGTTTGTTCCTCTTTTTGGTGTGACGCTCCTTCACTGTTGGTCAGATAAAATTTAGCTAATCATCACCTTTGTAAAACATACCAAATACTTTGTCTTTGTGTTGGTTCCGTGGGACTATCTATTCATCTGTTTACTACGGAGGATAGTCAAGGGAACTTGTCATTACTTATCAGAGTCAGCATCAAAACATTGAATAAGGATCATTCATTCCTCGTACATGTAATGCTAATTGTCAAGTAGGAATGGCGATATTCGAGTAACCGAAACACTTAAGATGGTTCGGATAGGCAAAGAAAGAATAGCACATATGCTTTTTTAAAAACTATCGTGCTAGCGATAGTTTGGGAGTATCCAACCGAAAGGAACGGTCTGTCACGGCTATCTGCTCATCGAACACACCTTTCGGACAATAACAACTTAAGAAAGAAATAAAGGGAAAAAAAAAGAAATCCGTAACAGCGTATAGTACATAATAACGGATTTCTTTGTGCCAGCCCCGCTTTTGGAGCGCCCTCAAACGTCGGATCGCATTACCTGCCGATGATAACGACACGCCGATTTGTGTAGGTCACAGTCTCAGGCACTGGCGAGGAGATGATCCATCACTGTCGGCTCGTTAAAGAGCGAGCGCGGATCTTTGGAACATTAGCACGATGATGTCACCTGTTGTTGCGATGTGGGCGCCGTGCAGTATCTACCCAGTCATTCCAACTGGCTACAACAATTCCCATCAAGCAGTAATGTTAGATGCCATCACCTCCTTCAGTTCTTCACCTTCGTTGCATTCTTTTCTCGTAGGCTACTACAAGAAGCCACGATTATATTTTCTTGATTTTCTCCTCGCTTTTATCTTCTTGGATGTGAGTACAATTATCGAATGACCAATAACAACTCCTCCCAAACGCGTTATTCGGTTTCACCACCTTTGGAAAGCCCTGGCCATGTTCAGTCACGCTTAAAACTCCCGTTTTCTTTTCTTTAATCATTAACCGATAGCTTTCGAAAATCTGCTCACTTTACTGTTAGAAAAACATGAAAACGTTGTGCAAACATTCACCAAATTGTTCAGATCTGTGGAAAACATGGACAAATGAATCCTAGGTAGTGGAGAGATCGCTATGAAATATTTTGAGGCTATTGGAAAACTATTTCCTTATCTGGTTCTTCGCCTACGAATGTAATTTTCAAACTTCCCGGCATATCTGTGGTATCGCTGATATTAGGGACGTCCTCCAATTGTTTTGTTTTTTCCATTAATTTTTTTTTTTATTCGATTCCCCCATTTTTCATAGGAAGAGAAATAAAAACTCTGACAGATGTATGAACAACACCCATGTTGTACGCCCCTGACTGGGCTCTTCTGCCGCAATCTTGACCTTAATTGATACCTGAACGGCTGAGCCCGCCAGTTAACAGCGTGGCACAATGCGAGAAAAAAAAATATCTTTCGTTTCCTTCCACAAAATTTCAGAGTCCGTTATATTTGTATTTTTCTAAATGATGCTGCTGGTCGTCCTTCAGTAGATTAGAAAACTCGTAACTAACCGAAACGATGGCTATTTTCTTTTCCCTCCCTATCCTTTTTTTTCTATCTATCTAACGTATAAATATATTTTATTTATTAAAAATGGGCAGTGAGAGGCGAGGAACAGACGGCGTATTCAGACTGGAGCCTATAATGCCTTTTCCATTCGAGTATTGGAATCCTCAACGTCAACATTGTATACAACGTGCAAGTATATATACAATGTAGGCAACAATACGCTACGTGTTACACAGGCTGAATACATATATGTATGTATTACGACGAGTGTCTAAAAGTATAAGAAAGAGAAGGCACACGGGGGACCCTTGGCCTCGCCATCGCGAGGGGGGCCCTGCCGACAATGTAGGAATGTCTTGACCCAAGAATTTCAACCACACGCCTTTTATTCTTCTGCGCAGACACACACAAAAAAAAGGTTCCTCCAACTTTGACCTCTTGGCTTTTTCTTATTCGATTCTTCTCGTAGATCAGGTGCCTACCTCCACCTCTTCCAGCAATTTCTTCCAGTCTTTACTTGGATATATCCTCCTACTACACTCCATACCCACCCAGGCCTATCGACATCATTCCTCTACCGTCACAGGTGGTGAATGGGGATTTCTCCATCCGCACCGTGTACGCGTTCCACCGTGTTCCAACCGCAGCCCCATCATCCAAGAGCATTTGGAGTGCAGCTTCAGTACACTGTAGTATATCTATGGGCCAGTGGGATAGAGAATCACTGCGCCCGTGTGTGTGTATATGCCACGTCCAAATAGCCGAGATACTTTACCGGCGATAAGGGGCCGAGCATTCCTGGCATCATTGCTCACCAGGTTCCACATACAAGAACATGTGAAATCGGAAGGGAGAAAAAAAAAAAAAAAAGAAAGAATGAAATATTCATAAACCAGTTTTTCTTTTTCCCTCTTTTTTTTCTGTCTCGTCCACCGTCACATCCCTCAACTTGGTCCGATACACATCCGATGCCTCGTGTGGATCCTGCTGCGCTTTTCTTATGCAAGACCACCAATGGTTCATTCTAGGGCTGGACAAGGATCTTTACTGTTGCTTCTCTCGCCAGTTCCATGCCCACTTCTTATACATGACTGATTCCCCTCCCCCCTAAATGTATTATTTGGTTTTTCCGCAATAACAGTTTAGATTTAAATAGTTGACATCGCTCTGCCAGAATTAATGATACGCGCCAGATTAGATCGAATGGAATAACAACAACAAACTGAAGTAGGAAAGGAAAAGAACATTGCGTATATGTACTGCGTGATTAAGAGTACGAAAATACTGGTTGCTCGCACTGTCACCAACAAAAGCCGAGATCAAACAGGGAATCCCTACGCGGCACAAAGACTCGGATAAATGAAAGCACGGCCGTGTAATCAAAGAAGTTTTCTCATTAAAATCCTTGTTTTTTAGGGTCGCAATGACAGCCGTTCGTCTCCTCTCATTGCTCTCATTTTTCTTTTCTTTTTTTTTGGCCCTCTTTTATTGACACCGCCGACTTGGAGGTGAGTGCCCATGGAAACTAAACGAAAAGACAAGAGCGGCCCCACGCCTTATACTGCCGCTAGTACTGACAGTTCGATAATGATGGCGTAGTCAAAACGGAGAGCCTAAAAAGTCTTTGCTCTGTTCTTGTGTAGCCGACATCGTCGTTCTCGCTAGCTGTCAAAACAAATGAAAAAAAAAAGAAAACCTTGCTTCAGAACCGTCAGTGCGCCTTTTCTTTTCGCCCTGTCCTCCTGTTTTTCGGCCGATGTTTGTGATGTTATAATTAGCGATCGCGTTTCACTGCCGTGTTCATCAGCTTCAACCGTACCGTGCTTAACCCCTCCCACCTCCCCGCCTTTTATGATCGCTGATTTTCACCGTAGACCTACTGTTTTTACGCGTAAGATCTATTCACCCTTTTGCAAGCTGCCATCAGAGCCTGCTGATTAGAGTCACAATTAGCAGCCGCCTTCATCTCACACTCTCGAAAGTACTAATTCAAATGACAGCTGAATCTAGAGCAATACTACTCTAGACGGAGGTACTATAGCTTTGAACACGTCAAATTTGTCCGGCTGTCAGATCGAAGATTGTACTATATACTTTATATTCGGCTATCAGACATTCTTTTCACCTTGATAATTCCAAACGTGGCTTGGATTTCTAACAGTGACAGTCAGATACTGAGGGTATACAAGTTCCAGAAAACGATTATTCGATTTGATGATTGCAAACGGTGTCATCGCTCGTGAAGCCAAATAGGGAAGAAGGAACGAGAATAGCTGAGGACGTGACTTCCCACAACTTTTGCCACCACCAACGCGCTTCTTAAAAAAAGGGGGGAATCAAAGTCTGACGGATAGCGAAGGGGGGAAATGCGGAGGAAATGCAGCATAAAAAAGCGCTGTCCGAAATCGAGTACAACATTCTCTGGACAATATCGCAATAAGCAAACGCGCATATAATGTGGGTACGTATAAATGTACCGATGGATGTTTGACATTCCTTCAGATGGAGATGCCATGAAGATCTCTAGCTGTTTGAAATGGCTCGGCATATTGACCATTTGCGGTCGTCGTCATCGTGATTTCGAGGTGTGTGGCACGTCTGCGAAGGACGGGAAAGTAGTGGCAGTGGATGGGTAAGGGCCTTTTTTTTCTATGTGTCAACCGAGTGGGCATGTCGCAGTAGGATTAAATATAGATTTGTCATCCAAATAAGTCGCGCGGACTAGCCCTTAGCTGCCCACCTTCTCCAAGGTGGCAGCATCGACATTCCTGTGGTTGTTGCGCGCGGCGGGGTCTTCTCTCTTTTTTTTTTTTTTTTTTTGAAAAATATTTTTATTATTATTTCTTTTTCCCTCCCGTGTGATCGTCTCTCAAATCTCTTCTAGTTTTTTCTTTAAGTGGCGGAGACATTCTGTATCGTTAGACACAGCTCCAAAACCTCCCACTTTCTATATCGTCCCTGTGTTTCTCTTGCCTTTCTGCCAACCACCTCCCTCCTCATCGCTGTTCTCTCTCTTCCGCACACACACACACACACACGTTGGTCTTGGGATATCGTGACACGAATCTCCGCCAAAGTGGAGAGAAAAGAGGGCCTTTTTTTTTTATTTAATGTTCTCTTTCCTCTCCGCCATCCCAAGAAGCTCACGTTGCCGGTTCAGAGAGCGCCATCGTTCTGGGCCACCGAGTTTCACCTTCCTCCTTTCAACCTTTTATTTTTCTCTTTTCAAACTGGATATTTCGTGTGGTACAGTGTACCAGACCATCGCCCACTTCTCTCGCGTGATGTGCGGCCCGTTTCAAACAATAGAGCACCTTTCCGTTCCTCCCGCTGCACGAAACAAAAGATCCACAAACGACCGAAACGACGTCGCTTGGCCTTTTTCCCCACTTACGAATAACCGAAGTAAATGTGAAAAGAAAAAAAATTATAATAATAATGCAGACTTATAATAAAGTAAAAGATCGAAAGAAAGAAGAAGAAGAAGAAGAAAGCAGAGTGTGTAAATGTATTTATTAATTTTTTCTTTCTTCTAGAAAATCTGTCCCGCCCCGGAAAGGGTTGGGTGTCAACCATCTTCTTTCCATTCATAGTCTTACATCACTTTTTTTTCGGATTAAGAATTGTAAAAAAAACGGAAAGAAGGAAGGTCAACAACTCTGTTTTTGCTTATACAGTCAAAGAGTCTGTGTGCTAATACAAGCCAAAAATGTTGTTTGAAAAGAAAAGAAAATCCTGTTTAAAAAAATAAAAATGTGTCCACATGTATGTGTCCACATGAACAGATGACATGACAACAATCAGTACTCTCCGCGTACACGAAAAAGCGGCTGTATCGCTTAATAGTAAGAGTCGAAGAAATGCGAGCCAGAACTCATATATCGATATAGAAAAAGAGTAAAAAGACGAACCGGGGGATAGATGCCACTTGGCATGTCTCGTGTATTGTGTAGTACACTGAGGAAACTGCATTGCATGACGGAACACATTCGCTGTCGACATTCGTAAAAAAAAAAAGAAAACAATCTTTTGGACGAGGCGTGTGTGCAACGTGGCATAGAGAGGAGAATAATGGGCCAAGACTTTGAAAAAAAAAAGTACGCAGAAAGTGGTGGACACCGTGAAGAGGACGTGGACTATTACGGTGGCCCACCTCTTCGTATATTCAACTTGTAAAAAGGATCATTAAAAATAATAAATAAATATATGGAAGGGCGCGTTTCAACTAGGAAATAAAAGCCTCTCTTTCTGGCTCAGGCGGAAGACGTACCCCATTTGTATGGAAGAGAAAGAATGGACACTTGCAATGGAGAAGGCGTGTGCCGCAGCACTTTGTCAATCCGGTACAACCACACCTGTTACACAAGTTACACCTTTTCTCTTTCAACCACCTCTTTTCATAAGTTCTACCTCATCTCCCCGTCAAGGGAAGGGTAAAAAAACAACAACCATCACATGTACAGTACGTCTTCAGTTGACGGAATCTTTCGTTTTCCTGCAGAACAACCTCCCCGTGACTTCCTTATTCTTTGACGTCCCTCTTCTATATTTCTTTTTGTTGTGTTTTGTTTCCCTAATGCACAACCCAATGTTGCCATTATGTTGTAAACGACGTCAAGCGTAACAGTGAAATGACGCAAATGGCGATCTGAAAAAAACTGAAGGGTGTCAATGCATCGTCTTCCTGTCAAAAATCGTTCACTTCAACGAGCGTCGCCGCTAACGATTACCGGTAACGAAAGCTCTCTTTCATAATGCGACTTTTCTTCTCCCATCCAAACGACCGAATCGGCTCCAAACGATTGTTCTAATTTACTAAACAAAACAAAAATACTGTACTTTTACTTGTACCGTTTAGACTTTCATTGTGTTTTATTGACAGGTAGAAGAGTCAATATTTTGATACTGACGATCTATTAAATTAGTTGTTGATTCGACATCAACGGTTCGAAAGACTAGCTGTCGATTAAACGAAGCCGAACGAATCAATGGTGACGTGTTGGATCAAGTCGAGCTTAATAGTCAACACTTGCGCAAATCACAATCGTTAATTGTAGGAAAGAAAGAAAAATACAGCAAGACCGAAAGAAAGCAAGATCGCGACCCCACAACTGCTAGTCATTGAAGTCCGCCAATCTATTGAAAAAGGGGCATCGCCTTGCTAAGAAGAAGAGGCAACTGGATTTATTTGAAATGTTTCAATAGATTGCAATCGGCTATTTCGGCGTTCACTTTCCCGAAAGGATTTTTAATTGCGTGAAGCATGATACACGACTTTTCTTTTTCTGGCGGGAAGAGTTAAAAATCAAACAGCTGAAGGTAGTAAATATATTTCAATTGCTCATTTATGTGTAGTACGCGTTTATCACGGTCAAACGGATACAAATATTCGAAAGACCTACTAAATGAAGCAACACGAACTGAACATCATCTTTGGAAGAAAGAAAGCTGAAAAAAAATGTATAATAATAATAAATAAAAATGAATGAAAGCCCCTCGAAAACTGATGGATGACCTCCAGCAGGCCGACGTGTGCGCTATATAATTCCAGCATCGCGCGCCGGACGTGCACGGATGTCATTGCACTTTCCTTTGGCTCTCCCTTACGGCGTTAGACTTATAGACATGTTTGTTCTTTTATTCCAACCCCGAAACATCCTCTCGCCTTTTGCCTTCGTTCCAGGTGTGAGCGAGGTGATCAATAATTCGAGAAATGAGGGACAGGCCGGGAAAAAGGGGGAAGTGAGTAAGGAGGTGGAAGAGGAAAATAAAAAAGGGTTACCAGTTATGCTGGTGCACGTTTTCCAGCACAAACACGACGAGGCCTTGCTGCGTACGTTGTCTTGTTTTTTTTTTTCTCCGTCCAAATAACATGGACGCATATACACACACACACAAGGCACTCTTCAAGAAAAGAAAAAAAACAAATGAGAGAAGGGTAAGAAAAATTGTTTTCAAAATATGTTTATACAATATATACATGAGAGCACATTGAATGGCACTGAAATTGAGAACAGGAAGGGAAGTTCATCTTGCTGAGGTGCGTAAACCCGAATATCAACGGTATCAGTCTGTTGGAAGAACACGACCCTCTTACAGCCGCACGACTTCCGTTTACACACCTTTTTACATCTACTAACGAAGGAAAGCGAATGTTGATTTAGTAGGGGGGCAAGAGTGGAGGGGGCTGGCAATGAGTGCGATGCCTGTTGGAGTAGGTGTTAAACTATTATTTTCTATTCTTATCGTAGGGAAAATTAGTCGAATAAAAATACAACGAAATGCGGCTAATTTAAAACCTGTAGTGCCACCTCCGTGCAAATATTAAAAATAAAATTAATTCTTTTGTTGGAATAAAAAATATGCTAAGCAAAACCGGGTTATGAATTTTGGCAAAGGATATATATGAGCGCGCATTCACCGTGATTTTATTCTGTCGTGTTAACCTCATGTCGTAAACTGTCAAAACGAATCTAAAAATAAATTGCCGCTTTGTTGTTGGACTTGCTACGCACTAAAGAGACTACTATAGTCCAAATGAAAATAACGTGGGAAAACACAAATGCTGATGATAGAGTGGACTCTGCCTGCTGGACGATGTTGAGCTGTAAAAGAAAAAAAGGAAAGAAAATTGAAAATGCCGCCACGCACACATATATACACAAACTACATATACAATTACACACACGTAAAGCATAGCATAGCATAGCAGAGGAAAAAAACATGAAAATTGGAAAAAGAGAAAAGAAAAAAATGAAATGAGGAGACGAGATAAACTTTAGTGACCGCAACCAGTGGCCATCTGGTCCGCTTCGCTTAATGGTCCTCTTCCCTTAAGGTGATCTCTTGACCCTTCTATGGAACACAATGTCATAAGCGCAGTTTCTTTTTTCTTTTCTTTTCTTTTTTTGTTTTTACTTTAATTTCCCGTATCTACACGAAGAGAAATATGGAGAATGTTCCATACAGAAACGGCCGCAGGTCCGGGATGCCCAGGACACCATGACCGCTATGAAAAAGAAAGACGCCGTAATGAACGTGAGCGTGTCCTCCCTTTCTCTGTCTGGCCACCCTTTTTCTATTTCTTTTTTTTCTCCGAAAGAGAAGCGGACGAGTCGAACGAAAGGCTTCGCTTGTCGTGACACATTCGCCACGGTCACTTCATGCTTTTTTTGTTGTGTGTATGTGCTGTGCAAGCTGGAATATAAGCGGTCGTGTCTATTTTCTTTTCTTGTTTCGGTGTAGCACGGAATGACCAATGGTCGCATATAACCACTAATGACTTAGTAGGTCCACACCATAGGCGAAGAGGGAGTCGAGTTCAAGGTTCTCATTTTCCGAAAAACCCACAAACAATCTCGAGACTCGACAGAGTCATGAAGAGAAAACGTGCATAACCCACGCATAGCGAGCGATTCTCTCTCGCTGGCAGTCTGGCTTACACACACAAAAAAAAACGATGCTGGTGGTCAACGGTTTTTTTTTTTGTTGGTTAGAGCTCTTCTTTTTTCTTGCCTCTTGGCTTCACTTGCCTATATCTCTTGACTCGCTTGTTTCCACGTAAACACAAAGATTGGTTCATTATCATATTAACTTATAATGATGCATTGTTGCGCTGTTGTTGTTGTTTTCTCTCTCATTCCCGCTCTCTCGGTTCTTGATATAGAAACCAAGGCAAAAGCGGTACCGGTGCGTCTATTCTATTTTCCATTCTTTTTTTCTTTTTTTTTTTTTTTTTTGTTTTTGTAGTGCGTAAAATCTGTGTGCGTTATACTTTTTTCCCACCTTCACAATAGCTGGAAGAAGTCGAGTGGCCACATAGGATGTAAAATGCATCGTGATCTGCTGGAGCTGGCTTGTGTTGTTTCGGCTGGCGGATGAGACACGGCAAACTGAGTACTGGACAGCCATCAAACAGCCACCCACGTCGGCTGGAACATTACGCCATCTTAAGATATTTATGATCTTGTTACTGACGCGGAGCCCGGCTTATTATACGATGCGCGTGTACAACCCCTTTCTGGCCGTGAGGCTGCATCACTCATTCGTTTCCCTTCTATATACTATATCCCATTTTTACATTACTTTTCTTATTCCCACATTCTCTTTTTCCTTCTTCTTTTTTTTTATTTTATTTTTTTTTTCTCTTTCTCGATTGCTTATCTGTGGAGGCTATTTGTTATATCAAGTCGCTGGACGACGTGGCTCCCACTCTCGATGACTGCAAGAGGAATTCGAACGTTTCGTCAACGGCGCTGCTGGCGCTCTGGCACGCGGGGAAACCGAAAATGTCTCTAATAAACCATAAAACATCAGCGAGGCGTCATGCTTCAGTATTTATCGCCTTCCACAAGCAGAAAGATTGACCGAAGCGGAGACCCTTTTTTTTTGCCATAGCAAATGAAGATGGCTGTGGTTATATATTCCTATCTTAATTATTCGATTGAACGCACCGTTTCTTTTACAACCAAAAAGAAAAAGGAGTGAAAAAAAAATGAACATTATATATATACGAACAAAAAAAAAAGAGTTTTATTTCAAAGTTGAGAAAATTTTAATTTAATGGGAATTCAGAAATAGTCGTATAATATAAGCAGCCCTATCCAATTAGATACGAGCAGAAGTTTGTTGAGGTGAGACTTGACGGCCTGAGAATGAACTCCGTTTTCGGAGGTGCATTTATTCATTGTTTTCCCCATAGTGTTGGATGTTTTCAGATTAATTAACGCGGCGGGGACAAACGGCTTCTTGTTACTGATTGAGTATGCGAATTATCCGTGACCGTCAATCTGTCTAATATTAAAAAATAAACATAATCCGGTTCAGTTTGCATCTACGATGATTTAGCCACCTAGAAAACCGCAAGTTGCTATATATTCAAACAAAATAGGGACGAAGAACAAACGAAAAAGAAGACTTTGCCATCCCGCTATATCTTATCGAAAATCTGTCATCGTCAAAGCGAAAATAATAAAAAAATATTTGGCAACGAGCTGAAAGCCAATAACACAGTGAGTCAACTCCAGGGTCAATATGGCCTTTTTTTTAAACGTGATGCCGTTGGTTTTTGGATACGTTTCATCCATTGACGTGCCATAGACACCAGACAGCAGTTCAAAAATCCCTTCATCCTCATCTTTTGAGTTGTATACACGTTCCACTCAGGCGATTTTCTATCATTCGGCATTCTGAATGCTGCACGGTAGTTTCAATAGATTTCTGCTTCGGTAGCAAATACCGGTCCCTCACAGAAAAAAATAAAATAAAATAAAATAAAAATAGAAAATAAAAATAAAAATAAAAATTATCTGCCCCACCCCAACTATAGAACCTGAACCAAGCCTTGTGTTATATACGTCTTTTCAAGCGCCCCAGGATTTCGTACTTCAGAGATGGTCACTGTGAACCACTAGGAAGGTAAAAAGCGACACGAACGGTTGGCTCCTGATATCAATTGAATAGAATTTCTTTTTTTTTTTTTTTTTTACCCACCGTTTTTCACAAATCCCCTTGTCCCTTCCTTGTCGATGCGCCAATGTTTGAAAAGACTATCTAAGTAGTCGATGTTTTGAACCCCCCTGTTTAGCGTTGAATTTCATGGTCGGTCGCACGAAGAGAAACTCTTCGTAGCAGCTCTTGTCTACGCTCTTTCTTCTCTATGTACAGAAACAAGTATGTACGGTGATTCTAAGCGATATCATCCAAAAAATGATGCTCGTTTGCCCGCAGGACGCCGTCGTTTGACCACAGCAAAATATAGAGCCATTTCTCAATAGGACGAATTAAACACGCAACATGAAAAAGGATTCTCTTCTATATATTATCGGCTGTTAGAATCGACAAAAAACGCGATCGTAAATAAATAATCAGAACCGATTGATGTAAATCTATTTATCTTCCGCTGTTTCGCATGCCGATTCTTTAACTGTTTCATCGTTTCTCATTGCTCTTGAAGCGCATTTCCACGGCTTTTTTTTTTTTGCTATCTGAAATTCGCCGATGATTTATCCGCTTTCGATTATACGAGAGCAACGGCGATAGAACAATGAAACCTGGAAATAAATCCAATATCTATATGATGGGGGGCTGAGAAGAGAGACAAAGAAGGGAAAAAAAAAAGTCAGAAGAAAAGCTACTATACCACTAATCTCCTGTGACCGCCAGCCCCAACACACGGACGACTGCTGTGTTATTGCCATTTTCGGAGAAAAAAGACGAACGCCGACGTAGAGAAGAAGAAGAAAAAAAAAAACGATGTGTCCTAATGGTTGCGGTTGATTTCTTATCAGTTAACTTGAAATTTACCGACCCCCGGTACCCTGTAAATCAGAGATAACCAATCGCAGCGGACATCAAAACTTTGCAGCGGTTTTGCTGGCAATGCGGTGAGCAACCGACTCAAACCCGCGCTATCGTCGGAAAATATCGGCACTGTCATAAACACGCGTGACGAAAAGGGGAGAAAAAAAAAATATAGGAACTGAATAGAGAAAAAAAAACGAAAGAAAGACGCGCAAAATCGTTTCTTTAATTGTATAAACCAGCGCTTAATCGTTGGCGTTTTTTTTTACTAGTCTGTTTAAAATCTGGTTGTCGTTTCAGTGAAGGACAGAGAAGAAAAAGGAAGGACGAATGGAGAAACAATATATCGATTTAAAAATGAAATAGCTTACCACCATTTACCATTAAAAAAAAAATCTTGACAAACAAGGGAAGAAAAATGAAAAAGAAAAATAATAATAATGCGAAGGCTGCAAGCGTGTAATGTGATGTTCGCCATTTCAATTGGCTTTGTCAAAATTGAAAAAAAAAAGATGTGTCAGCTGCTCGGGTTTGGATCTTCACCCTCCCACATACCACTCGAATTGTTCGATAATGATGCCGCTCCCGCGAAAGACCTGCTATATCGTGCCCGGGAATAGTAACTATGCAAATTAAATGTCTCTCCCCTCTCTCTTTCTCTCTCTCTCTCTCTCTATCTTTATCGTTTTCTTCCTTGCTTTTGCTTATAGTTCGTCTAGGCGCGGCTGTTCAACTTGGTAATCATGGCAATGTTACAGCGAGACTTTATAGATTGTTAGCTAGAAAGACACCAAGGAAACAAACTCAACCAGTAGCAATCACTACGTGCCAGTCAATACAGTACATGTCTATGCGACATAAAAAAAAAACACAAAATATTATAGAAAAAAGAAGTTTGGTTTGGACTTGTCATAGTAATCAAGTGACATTTCCGCTAACTTGCAACCGCGGTCGGTCGTCGCGCCCGGCCGCACTTCTGTTGCTCTAGATGTGTGGTTGTATTTTTTAACTCAGATAAAAATAGTCAAGACAAACTGAAAAAGAAAAAAGCAAAACATCTTATCAGGGTGGACCCACTTGGTCAAGATGTCAACACTGACATATTTAGCATGATTATCGCATTGGTCGTTTTCTACCGCCAACCACCAACCGGCATTTGTAGGTTTCCTTTCAGTTAAATTTCAAAATCTGAGACACACAACTCGTTCCACTTCCTGCCTACGTAAAAACGAGAAATGTAATAGCGATGTCATTTATACAAGTCTGTTTTTTTTAACAAGTTTTGTTTCGCACAGCTTTCACGGCCCTCTTAAGTTGATGACTGTTTGTAACACGACACTTTGCGTCTTCTTTGATTCTGTTAACGTCAACTATTTCGATAACTTTGGACATTCTGCCATATGGGCTTGTGAAATAATCACGAGTTGCGTAACTTTTGACCCAATTGATGAATGTTAAACGTACGTTGGGTCTACGACTCGACCTAGCAGCTGTTGGACACATGTGTCTTCCCTTTCTTTCACCCCTCAACTCCCCGCCTGGTCCTCCGGTCAGAGAGGAGAAGAAAAGAATAAAAAAATAGGCTACCCATTAGATCATTCGGGTTTACCCAATCTGGGGATATTTCTATCAATGTGGACGGGGAATAAGGGCATAGTTTTTAGCAAAAACGGATTGTTCATTCGTCCACACCATTGCGTTCACCTCATGCTCATACCTCTTCATAATAATATCATCTTACTGGTTAGCATCATGACCGCACACCGCTACTTCTGACAGCATTTTTTTAAAGGTTTGTTTGAATATCCTAGCTGGAAATCAGGAGTGGCAAGCTGGTGGATCCAGAGATTGGGGGAACGTCGATGAACTCGTTTGTCGTTTGATCCCAACTTCAATTGTTTAAAGGAAAAAAACCAGTCTTCAACTAGTAGGCTTATGTGTGACACGAGAGTTTGTCTCTTTATAGACGAGAACAGAAAGGGAAAAAAAGGCCAGGCTGGCGTCTCCAATCAGCGATAGTGGAATCTAAAGAGCTTCATTACCCCCACAGCGAGTAATTGAAGCAGCTCGTGAGCAAAAAGAGAGGCAACTACCGAAACATCAAGAAAAAGAATCCCGTTTGGCCTTCCAAGCGTCGCGTATTTATTACAGTACAAGTATTAGAGATTTCGCTTTGCTCTCTCGGTGTCCTCTACTACATTAGTCACATCGCCACCGCAATTCCGTAAGGCACCGAATGCAATCCAGTATCCCCCCCCCCCCCTTTATTTTTTTTTTCTTTTTATTTCTGGTCCCCACTACCCCATCGAAAAAGGAGGAGGGTCGAAGAGGCAGTAGGTGGCTGTGGAATAAACAGTCCAACAAACAGTTGTACTTACATATGTACATACATACTGCATACATTTAATACATGCCTAATACGTCTATATGGAGAGGAATAGTGCACATAACATATCCCCATTTGCTATGAGAGACCAGAGAGATACAACTGCTATATCTAGGGCCTCTCGAACAATGGAAGGCTATATGGCGGAACTGTTAGATATTGGGGGATAACGCCCCAGATATTCTTTTCCGCGTGTGGATCTACAAAAAAAAAAAAAAAGAGAAAAGATATAAACACAAGAGGAGAGAAGAAGAAAAAAAAAAAACTTCCGGACGGCATCCATCGCGGCCAATAAGCGGACCAATGAAGAATGAGTTACGAGCCAACATATCTCCCTTCTCCACTTTCCTTTTTTTGTGTGTGTGTGTGTGTCATTGCTCTGTGTGTCCACCCCGCTATTGCCTTATCTATATTTATATATTAGAGATATAAAAATACACAGAGTTATATATACCTACATGCATTTTTGTGTATATGTATGTACAGTTGCCAAAATGGATCTTTTTCCTGCATCTCGGTTAATACGAATGCGCGTATCAAACAAAAGTCGTTCGTCACGGAAAAGAGAAACAACGTAGGAAAATGTACCGGAATTATGTTGGACGCTGTACAATTAGTTGATGGGCTTATTCATCCAACTGGTTCGTGAAATAAAAAAATGGAAGTCAGATCGAATCTATTTATTGATTTCCTTTTTTTTTTCATCGATAGGAAAACTCGTGCGAAATCTGAAGGTGTGAAGGAGTAAACCATTAGCACGTCAACCTTTTTCCCAACTGAATTGACAAAAGCGAATAAGAAACTTGACGTCATCACCATCGGGTTCGCTTATGCTTTTACGACTTTGGGGGGGGGGGGGAGTTGACATAAGAATTGATTCAGGATACAAACTGGACTAGGCCATCAGCACTGTAGGCTTACTCGGCTGGTTATTGCCCTCTAATAATTCCCACCCTACATGCCATGTTGTTGGTATTTTTTTATATATATATTTTTACTCCTCTATTTTTTTTTCTTTTGGACTTGTCGGTGGTGTTGGCGGCGTGGAGATCCTCATTTCATGTCCCCTAGGCCCCATCGTTGGCCCCCTCTGCGACCTCTCGTTTCCCTCATCTTCTCATTTTTTGTGTGTATATGCGTTGCCCCCTACTTTTTTTTTTTGCCCGTCTGTGTATGCATGGCCGTCCATAACTCCATATCTCATATAACTATATATACAGTAATATGGAACTAGAAAAAAAAAACGACAGACAGTCAGAGAGGGGGGGACGGGGGGTGCTGTCACGAGATTTGCTTCTTTCATCGCAACAATTGGACACGCCGCGTTACTGAATGTCCTTTTGCCTCTCCGCTCGCTCCAGAAAAGTTGGACGACGACGCCATCGGACCTCATCCATCATTGGGTTACTGTAAACGCTTACCAGCCGATTGCTCTCTCTCTCTCTCTCTCTCGTTTTTTTCCCTCTTATTCTCGCTCTTTCTCTCACAGATATAGCCTCTATTTATATAGATGATCATTCTCGTCCCTCCCATCGTCAGCAATTTCGTCTTCTTAGATTTCTTCTCTCTTCTTGATTTTAAGGGTTGTCCAACGTCAAAAAATGACATTTCAACTTTGTTTCTTAACCGATGGGGTATAGGCGCATTTGAGCCGCCACCCAAATTCTTCACTTTACAACAACAGACACAGGAAAATATAAATAAAAAACATCAAGACTAAAATAGGAAAAAGAAAAAGGTGGACGAAAGAGAAGAATTAATTGAATTTCGGTTCTTCCTTGTTATTTTCTATTTGTCTTTTTTCTCCAATGTTCCCTCCATTGTACGAACCTGCCTGCTGGATAGGGCGGATTGCCACGAACGTGATATTGTACACACAAAAAAAAAGGAGAACTGATATCAATCAGGTAGCCCTAAAGCTCGGAGAAAAAAAGGACATCCGTGACGTGGAACGCGATTCCGCAATAGGAGGACTCTCTGCTCGTCAATAAACGCCAGAATCGCCATCTTATTGGATATGGAAGGCGACCACAAGACTCAACCCCCTTAAACCAAAAAAAAAAAAATAGTCAATAAAAGAGAGGGCAACCACATAACCTAACAAGGAAACAAACAAAAAAATAAATAATAAGAAATCAAACCGAAAAATCAGAACGCAGTATACACCAGATCCAGTGGTATGTGTACCACCGTATCTTGTCCCCCCCCAGGAACGAAACTCACTTTCCATATTGTCACAAAAACGATGACAAGAAGATATATAAACGCTACGTACCGGTCGTATAGACGTTGTTGTTTTTTTTATTCCTATACACTTCCAACGGACGCGTGTACGGTATATATATGTCGATGGGTATCGCATATATCCCGCTGTGGCGAAATAATGCTGACCTCTCGGTATTGAACTGATCGGCGCTTGCCACGTCCCTCAACTTTGGGTGGACTGCACGTGTCTACATAAACGTTGTTGTATTTTATTTTTTTTTTGTTCCCATTGCTCGCCCTCGTTCCATGCCCAAAACAACAGCGAAGGGACACCGTGAACTGTTTAGATGTATGCCCTTATGTTTTGGAGCCTTCGAAGAAACCATCTATTCAAATTTGGATGAATCAGTCAATGGGATAGACGCGCAAGTTCTGGCATCAAGTGGATTCCTCACCGCACCGTAACAAGTCGAAATAAAAACAATATGGGTGAAGAAGAGGGGGGGGGGGGAGGAGGAGGGCGGAATCGAAAATAAGATTCGAGACGATGGAAAAAAAAAAGACGTTAGTACCTGGCATCTGATGAATTGTGACTTTCCGAGAAATAACTGATGACGTATCGATCATTTGAAACGACAACGTAAAATCAACAAGGTCGACATTTTTTTGTTGTTTCTCTTTGGTACTTTGGTAAACGACGAAAAGTCACGGAAAAACAAAAATGGGGAGAGAACAGGAAAAACAAAATGAACGCACAGAAAATGAAGGGCGACGACAAAGAAAATAGAAGATCGACAAATTGCTTGTCTTTGCTACCGGTCGAAATGTGTGAATATTAATTTTTTAACACAGCTAACAGCTTGTAGAAGATTGTTGAACGACCATACCTATAAACTATACAACAGTCGGTTGTGTTCTAACGTTGAAATAACTATGCTAATAGATTCCCGCGGCTGCATTCCTCCGCGGATAATCAAGGCAGCTGGACCAACATTTCTAGGTATTCTTCGTATGGGTTAACAGTCAAATTAAACATTTCGGAAAGATGGAAAACGGTCGAAACGATGCATTTTGCGTCCATCATTTCACTGCTATTGAAAGTTCTGCTATCCCGGAGAACACCATACGATGCAACAGCAATAGACAGCGGACATCTTCATATGCGTTTCTTTTATTTCTGTTTTCAATTCTTATGTGATGGCCTGCGTTTCTCAGAACCCCCCCCACAAAAATGCGAAGGTTTGTAGTTTTCTTCTCTTGTTTGGAAAGAAGAATTCGAGAGAATGGAAAATAAATAAATAAAGAGAATAACAATGGGAGAACGGAGATGGCATCCATCAAGTTGGGCCCTCATTTGCATCGAATCCATTTCACTCTTCGATAGTCGTTTTAATAATCAAGAGACTATAGTCACATTTAAACGATGTATACAGCAAGAAGCCGATTGTTTTGAGGGAGAAAAAAAAACTAAAATATTTATTCATCTGGACAAGAGGAAAGAGGAGAAGAATATGTGGGAAAAAGAATGAAAACTCACGCCGATGACCCTGTGATGCGCTCAATAAAACGCGCAATATAGTCAAACAAATCGAATCGTGCCGAATTTTTTTACTGCCGTCCTTCGGTCGATTTCCGAGTGGCACTGATTCGAAAAGAAAATGCGGAAAAATGGATAGGCACTGGATGTTAAAAAAAAAAAAATGAAAGATAGAGAACCAAAAACGAAAGAAAATCTCGCATATGGTTGTGGTCGATATGATTGATTGTTCTTTTTCCAGCTCATCTTTAATGGATATTTGCTGGGCGCACCGGGCCAATGTCAAAACATGGAGGTAAGAAGGGGGAAAAAAAATGCCACGCAAAAGAGCATGGGAGAATCGAAAAGAATAAACCGGTCACCCTATTCGTCAACGGCAAAAGTCATGAGGCCAAAAAGTAACATTATTTCCGATCCGAATTGCTTTTTAACGTGAATATTTGACGAGGCAAAAGAAGCAACGATTCAATCTACCTTCGACAGAGAACCCTATAGCCATGACTCTCACGCTCTCTCGCTATAAAATGTAAAGATTATTCACAAAGAAATAAAAGAAGCGGCTACCTTGGCCTATAGCGAAACGACCACAGCTCATCACGTCGCTCTAGAAACGCGGTCATGGATATCCATCATCCGGCGAAACTATTTTTTATTTTTATTTTTTTTTGCTGTTCTTTTATATAGTCGTGGTCGGTGAGACTTATCGTCATCCGGCCGCCGGATCAAAGTAGGTTAACGTGCGCACCTTTACAATCATTAAATAGTCCGCAGTGGAAGAGAAGAGGCAGAGTCTCGTCTGTTCGTGCATTTTTTGTTTTTTTGCTTCCCATCGTCGGGACATTTTTCGAGTCAGGTCATTGCGGTTTTTCGCCAATGGATTTTTTTTCAGTGTGAGGTTTTTTTTTGCGTTCCAGCGGCACAGGTAAAAGTATAGAGAAGACCAAGAGACTCCGGTTGGAACGTTACTCGCCATCTCGAAACAATTCGGGCCGTGTGAAAGGGCTTTCCTTAAATTTTTATGATTGTTTACCTCGTTTTTTGTTTTGTGCTTCGCAACCTTTTCAACTTTTAGTTTTGATTTTTTTTTCACAGCTCGCTGTTAAAAACAGAATGAAGAAAAGGGCGTGCGAGCGTTCTCAGCAGGGCGCTATAAACGCAAAAGTTCATCGAATCGCAATTCCAGTTCGGTGTTTTTATTTTTACCTACGCTCCAGAGCTCCTTTCAGGTTTAACCTTTCTGATATACCGTCCATATCTATTGAAAAAAAATATATATATATACGTATGACGTGTTTAAAAAAATGAAGGGAAAATTCACTATTGATGTATACAATGGTAGAAAAATTCCGTTTTGAACAAAATTTCATCAAGTTATGCAATAGAAAAAAAAACGCTGCGAGGGCGGAAGAACTGAAAGGAGCCAAGTAGACACGACTTGGGCGTGGAGGAATTAATGAACTCGGATGGCTAAAGGAATCCGACTAAAGAAAACGAGATTGAAGAGCAGACGGCTTATAACGTGGCTTATGTATACTACATAACTCGCATCACAAGCCTTAAAAAAAGTTGAGATTGACCGGAGGCCGGCTATAGCAAAGTCTCTCTCCCTCAAACAAATCTATTAACGTGTATGCTTTTTCATTTTGTTAAAGTTTACTTTCAATCTTTTTACTCCCTTCCTCAATTTTTGTGTTTCCCCCTTCGAAAAAGAGGGAGAAAAAAAAATGAAATTCTTTTGTAACATTCACTTTCGAAATAGCCGCTTCAGGGGTCAACACAAAGTGAACTAGTCAGTTGACGAACAAAAAGGCCGTGCCGACGTTATGACGAACGTTAATCGGTAATTGAGTTTCTTTTTTCTTTGTTATACAAACTCGCCTTTGATAATGTGTTTTAAAAAAAAGAGCTCGTCTTTATTTTGCCGTTACCATTTTTTTTTTTCAAAACCATCGTCTACTTCAGGTGTGTTCCAGTCATGAAGACCTCCCCCGTCAGCAAATGATGCTCCATGTTCCATGAGCTGAGAGAAAAGAGGAAAGAGGAAGAGAGGCCACCATAGCGGCTGTTGCAGCAGAGCTCCACTTATCTCAACATTATATGTTTTTCCTCTCTCTTTATACATATATAATTGCACGACCAACAGACAGAAAATTAAGTAGAGGGCAACTGGGGCACAGCAGTTCCTCAACTCGGAGTTCTCCTTTCCCATCTATGGGGGTCGCCCGCTGTAAAAACTGCGCACAAAAACTGGACACAGCAACACGTATATATAAAATAAGGGTGAGGATTCATACAGGGGGGAGGGCAATAGGTAGAATGATAACAAACAAAAATAGGAACGACATAACGAAGAAAATGAGAAGACCACTGCCGACTGCCATATAAATGTGACCCGTCATACGGACAGTGTCGTGGCTGAATTCATAGCGGTGGCAAAGACAAGCCGAAAAGTCAAAAGAGTCCATTCAGATTATGTACGCACCTTTGAGTGCTTTAAAAAAAAAGCTGGTGTTGCTGAGTATAGAGCTACCGCATTGTGCAGCCCTCATTCGAGTATAGTATCTCGCATACAAACACCCATATAGCCATTAAAAAGCAGAGTACCGTTGTTTAGCGGCACTCTGCAGCTGTGCCGTATTGCCTGCTGGAATATGTCAACCAAGAGTGTGGTCATCGTACGGTACATGGGCGCAAGTGCGTGCAATAAAACCACCACAATCAACAATGCAAACACAATTATTTATTTATTTATTTTTTAAGACACAGATGTAGTTGGGAGGCCGGCCGTTAAGATGATAGAAATATTAATAATTATAGTACATCAGTCAAATTGAAATAAGATGTAACGCATCAATATTTGACTCATTCTTTGAATGATGGTAAATACAAAAGACGTTGTCGTTAAACCTTTCACCTTTCACGTACTGTTGCAAAAAATTGACATCCGATTCAGGCCAAAGGAACGTTAGCTTATACTAGTTATTGTGACTAGGATTTTCATCCCCGGAGTTTCCTGAATAACGATATTTCCTTTTTTTCTTTTTTTTCTTTCCATTTTGTCCATCGTGTTCTTGTTGTGCCCGTTCCTATAAGGCTCTCTTTTAGTCTTTTTCCGATCATGTATGTTTTTTTTTGTTGTTGTCGTTCCTCTCTCTTTTTTTTTTTCGTCCTTCTTCCCGCAAACAATAGACGAAGGATCCCTCGATATTTTTTTTCCCTCCTCTTCTCGTTTTTTTTTGTGTGTGTTGGCCGTATGAATATTGCCTCGCATTTCGCCTCTATGGGAGACTAGCTTGGTTACTAGTGCTGTGTGTGTGTGACCCTTGTGTCAGTGGGGACCAGCGATGAGTGATGACCGCGTATGATGCATTCTTCCGTAACCCCCCCAAAGAGAGAGAAAAAAGCAGCAAGAGAGCCAGGACGGGGTTCGACTCGACCAACACATGGATACGTTATATAGATCTACCCATTTTCTGTTGCTCGACCTCCGCAGAGAGAGGCCATCGAATGCTTTGCAAAAAAAAAACTGGAATGGTTTAGCGTTATATCGGGGATGCTCTCCATCCGTCTTCACCCTATGATCCGTAATAACAAATCCCTAGCTATAGGTTCAGTCAGGCATCGCTATATTATCTGTTCGACTCTAGCGATTCACCTGGACAATTCAACGGTTACGTAGGTTATGCAATTGCTAAAAGCTTTAGCAAACGGGTCTTTTTCGTAGTCTCTTTTTCTATTTTAGTACTATTTTTTTGGGGGCTCCTTTTATTGCTTCATGCAATGAGAGAAAAAGAATGAGGGAGGCATGTAACATGGGCCAAAGAAGGGGCGGATGGAACTTAGACTACATCTACGCCAGTCTAGATGGAGAGAATATAAAAAAAATAAATAATAATACAAGAGGGTCCAAGGAGAGGATTATAGGGCCCTTCCGGAGACAGTTGGCTACTGGACAGACTAGCGTAATGGATTGGGATATTATTTATATATACGTAAATGTATAACATCTATATATGTGTGTGTGTTTTTGCTTTTTCCGGGTCCCTATTTTTTTTTTCTTGGAGGGGTCCACTCTTCGTGTTATGCTGCTGAATATAAGAAAAAATGGCAGAACGGGTGGGGGGGGGAATAGGAGCGCCGAGTCCACAAAGCGGAGGGATTGAGGGCCGGGACATCGGCCAAAAAAGACAACAAAAAATGAAAAGACGGATGGTATGGAAATGAACGGTTCTCTTAAGAAGCTGGATATATAATAGTGACTATACGGACAGGGCTACTTCTATCGCAGTCGTAAATGAATATATACTAAGCCTAAATAATTATAGGCAGAGGCTATTCGCTCGCGCAGCCGTTGACGCGTGTTCCTCACCAAATGCCGTGTCACAAAATTCTGAAAACACAAGGCAAAAACATAACGGCACATAATATGTGTAGCCCCAATAAACTAATACGAACAAATTAATTTCCAGCCCGTTGATGTTGATGGTAATATAAGCCACGAGTATGTAAAATCTAATTAGAAATGATGTCAAATGCTGATGACGCTATTCTTCAATACGCTTCTTTCGAAACGGACGAAAGGAACGGAGAAAAAAAGGATAAAAAGCAAAAAACAAAAGATAAAAAAGTATAAAATGTGCATTGGCTGGCGCATAATAATGGCGTTTCTCTTCCGGAAACAAAAACAAAAGTTGAAAAAAATTCTTCAATTGAAATGCAGTCACGGAGCCACCCGCACCGAAAATGGAGAGAAAAAAAAAAGGAAACACGACAGAGCTGAGTTGATCGATCTCTACACTCGGGGTGGTGTCGATGGCTTCGATATCGACAGCTATACACGACCATCCGGGCCATTTTTTTGTTGTTTTGTTTTCAATTCTACCGTTGTAGGCATTTGTTTGAGGCGATTAGTCTTGCAAGACTGACTATATATATACCATTGTAGCAAAAAATCTATGACGATGATGATAAGCCGTCCGGTGTAAATAAAAAATAAAACCTCCGGCTCGATCGCAGATTAGAAATTATTTGGAATTGTTTTTCCTTCAAGTAATTTTTGACAGATAAACCAAAATCAGAGGAATGGAGATTTGTTTCTTTTTTTGTCTTTTGGTCCTCTACCCCTCCCGCCGCCCCGTCTTCGTAACCGGTGTCTAGAACGAGGGTTTCAAATTTCACGGCTTTTGTTTTTCTTTTTTTTTTCTCTCTCTCTTTTTTTCTTGTATTTTTGTGCGGTTAAAGTCCTCAGGATGGTCTCCCTCTCTTTTTTTTGGAGAGTTAGACCGAGGGAGTTGAAGGCGGATAAGACAGAAGGCTGACAAGTGGATGACCATCTTCTCAGCGGGAGGCCGACCACAATTCCCTCCCCCATTCTCTTCTATCCTCGAAGTTTTATTTTTTTTTTTCTATAGTTCACGTTCGCTGGCGTCACCAGAAGAGGCCCCCAGCACCGGCGCCCAAAATATACCAAACCTTGTTCCATCAGCTTCTTTTTTTTTTTGAAGAGCCAAAAGAACTCAAAATCCGTTTAAAAAAAAAAAGAGGCGGATGACCTCCACTTTACGTCTTTTAATGGATTCCTGTTGAAATAATAAAATGAAAGAAAAAAAAAAGAAGAAGAAGAAGAAATTGTCATAATAAAATGCAAGGAGTCAGCAAAGATATATAATGGCTGATTTGGACGCAGTCGACGCTGGCGAAACCGCTCCCCTCGACCGTGAATTCAAAACTATCGGCATTTCAATGGTATATACAAGCAAACGACCAACAAGGACAATGACGTCACAGTGTCTTCTTCTTCTTTCAATTTTTTGTTACTCAATTAAGAGAATTTAAAACGATTCTTCCATGGCCTTTGTTGTCGACGATACGGGCCGAGGGACGCTTTTTTAATTCGAAACGTTCTCTTCATTTTGATTATTTTTTTTTTGCCTATTGTTTATCTCCTACATAATGCAACGAAAGCTTGAGAACAGACTAGCCGTCATCTCTCACGTCCGATAGAGTGACAAAATAGATATACAAATTTCAAAAGGGCCAGACGTCCAAAAGAAAAAAAATGCAATTTAAATAAAACAAAATCGTCCAGACGAACGATCAGGCTCCCAAGTCCCAAATGGATTCAAAGAGTGAAGAGATGATTTAGAAATGAAAACGAGAGTGGAATATAATGTCGAGTAAGAACTAGCATTTTTTTTTTTTTTTTGCTATTAAAAGAGCGGACAACAAAACAAACCGGTCGATGGGAACGGCGAACAGGACCGTGTCCCTCGGCCTCAATAGAATGCAAAAAAAAAAGGAAAAAGAGGCGGCTGGAAGAAGTTTCAGTTTTTGGGTGGATGATGATGAGGGGACGCTTTATAATATCGAGAAAAAAAAAGGGGGGCTATTTTCATTGGGTTTCGTTACGTATATTTGGTTTGGCCTATACCCTTTCGATTTACTTCCCAAGGAGGAAAAAAAAAATACGTTGGATATTACCCTTTTGATATAAAGGCTATAATAAAGGCTCGATGTAGACCTACTTGCACATTCAGCCCCGCCATTCATACAATTGAGATTGAATGCACACGTTACGGGAAAAATCGGACGGCTGGATAACAATAATGAACACAACAGCGCACACACTTTCTCAATGAATTCTTCTTATTTCAACCCTTCTTTTTTTTAAACTTTTTTTTTTATTCACTAGCCTCATGTTTTATTGAAACTTTTCAAAAACGAAAAGTAAAAAAAAAAAAAATCCCACAAGAAAATAAGGAAAAAAGAAAACAAAAGAGGAGTGATAAAAAAAAATTCACCAGTTGAACATGGAAACGATTATGGCGTATGTCGTTACTTGTGTATACACAAAAGGGGGGGGGGAGAGAGGGTTTGGGAAATCGGGGTGCACGAAAAAAATAAACGTAAAGGGCGTCCGACATGACGTCGGACAGTAGATAGAAAGCAAATTGAGACAAACCCACGACCGACCCTGACATTTGTAGGTGGGACATTGTCCGGCGTATAACAGACAATAAAAAATGACCGAACTTACGACGACAGCTTTGTGTTAAGGGGGTGGAGCCTTTTCCCTTTTACTTTTTTTTTCTTTCCCTTCTATTCCTTGAATTGCAGTTCTTTATGTACCGCGGCCAATCGGTCTTGACTCCCCCGCAACGTCTCACCTCCGTTTCCGATTTGCAATGATCAATGTCAAGCTGACATGGGGGTGTGGTGTGTGTTTGACATTGTTACGGTCAGTTAAGTTTTTTTTCACATAGAGTTTTTATACAATTGCTCTTTTGTATAATATTTATTTTTTTAGAGTCTAATAAATGGCAAGAACGGACGGCTGAGAAAGGGGGAGGATGGCCAACAATGGAAGACAAATGACTGGAACCATCGGTAGGAATAGAAAGTATTCAAATGGCCGTCAAGGGGCGATTTCGCATGCTGGACGTCCAGCAACTGTCACATTTTTTCAAAGGCTTTTATTAGACGTGTTATCTCTCAATTAGTAGCTGTTTAGCAATTTGTCAGTCTGTTGGTTTATAGCGCCAAATAGCCAACATTTCAAACTGGGACGAAGGGCCGAGATGAAAACAGCGGCCAGGAGCCCCGTCCAATTAGGCATCACGTGTGTTATAGTCGAGCGAATAAATCAATTAACAAAATAATGACTTCCCAACCGTTCGAGCGGGCAACTTATCGGACCAAGATTTTTTTTAAAAAAAGAAATTGAGCAAAAACCCAGAAAAATGTATTTTTTCCAACTCTACTAGCCGAAAAGTCATCGCATTTCTTGTGCGTCTCCTACCCATTTGGTGGTCGTAAATTGTCACTGTGGGTTCTCCCCCTTTAGACGGTCCTCGTTCGTCCTACTCGTCTTTGCACACAACCCAACTGCCGGCCGTCTGTTCCGTTCTTGTAATGAGCTTCCGTAAATCACGATCTCCAAGTCGCCAACATCCGCGTTTTTTTTATTTGTTTCCTCCCTATTTTGCTTTGCCACGTAACACCGTTAGTACTACCCTTAATAAGATAGCTCTACATTTTTATTCGATTTAAATACTAAGGTTTTTGGCGCCTTTCTATTGGAGCAGTTTTGGCCACTTCCGGCGTTTTTTAACTATCCCTACGTAACACCCGTGTAGAAAAAAAAAAATAATCTCTAACACAATCGTAGGCGTAGAATTGAAAAAAAAAATGGCCGCTTAAGAAGCTGGTGAAGAAAATAAAAGGAAGGCGGAATGTATAAAGAGAAAGCTGAAGAAAGGGCAAATGCCGTTATCGAGATGACCACCTCCGTGATGGGGGATTTCTCTATCAGTCGCAATAAAACTGCGATCTCAACCTGAAATATCGAAAGATAATCTCAAATCCCCCGGTCCCATTGAAAAGGGCCGTCTTTTGGCGGGGCGTGTTGTGTATATACGTTTTATATTGTTGATTGCATGACGCAACACACTTTCAAATAATAGTTTTGAAAAATATGAAAGAAAGGAAAAAAAAAAGTGAAAGATAAGAAGAAGAAAGGAATGAATGAAGTTTGAAAAAAAAAGAGAGGAATAAGAATAGAGGATCTGTTGAAGGAAAAAAGTAGGGCTACGTGAGACCAGGTGGACGATGGATTTTTGAAAATGCCGGTATAATCCGATCCTTTCTCCTTTTTCGATGATCGAAAAAAAAATGAGGGGGGTGAAAAAAATTTGAAAAAAAAAAAAAACCTGTGAGAGTAAAACTTGTGTGACGCAACAAGAAAATGTCGGAATAACATCCAGTGTAGAAGGGGGTTGTCTGAAAGAATTCTTCGCCTGTCAGAATGCAACGTACAAAAAAAAAATACCGGGGTGGAGTCCTCGGGACCCCCGGTTCTCTCCTTTCCCCCCTTCACGAAAACATAACAAAAAAATAAGGAGAGTCCCCCTTATGGTCATCTTCAATTCAGAGGCTCATGTCGGCACAATAGCAGAATAGACCTACCTTGTCACACGCACATTGCACCAAAAGTTCTGTAAACTCTTTTGGTTTTTATATACGCCGATCAAGGGAACTTTTTTGAACAAAAACGGATCTGCAACCCCTTTTCTTCTTTATTATTATGATTTTTTTTTTCCTTCTTTTATTCTTTACCCTTCACGTTTTTTTTTTGTGATTCAGTATACACATATAACTCCCCTTCCGCGGATTCCGAAATAGCACGGTAGTGAAGATATATAATATCTCTTATGTTTAAAAAAAAAATTTGTAAGTAAAAAAAAAAAGGCCTGGGAAACAGTCCCGCGTATTCACTGGGTAGAAGGGATAAAAGGAGGGAAAAAAAAGAGTTTCTATTGTCCATCACCTTTCGAAAAAAAAAATTGATTTTTTTTTTTTTACCAACGCAAAGAGTTGCGTCAAAATTCCCCTCCTATTTGATCGGAGAACTCGACACAGCCGACCCTGCAACCCCACACCGATAATAGCACTTTTTTTTTTCTTTTATAAAATAGATGGGAGGGATTGAAAAGAAGAAAAAAAAGGGATCAAGATCTGATGGGTTTAGAAAATAAATTTTTTTTTCTCGCTATCCATCTCTCCCTGACTGACGGACGTCTCTGAAAACTCTTCGGTGGTCACACACACACACACACACAAAGCCGCATTAAATGGACGATCTGTTCTTCCAATACGCTGTATACATCCAGCCTTTTCCCTTTGTATCTAAAGACTATTTTTTTTTTTACTTCATTATCCCTTTTTTTGTTAAGTATACACACAAGAGCCGAATATTTTTTTTTGGAAGGGTATATCTAGCAGGAAAAAACAGTAAAGGTAATAGAGGCCAGAGAGGGGGTGACTTTTTTTTTTTGAATATAAAGATACTGTGTGTGTGACCGAATGCAAGAACGAGTTCCGATACACATACACATTTCAATGAAAAAAAGGAAGAGAGAAAAAAAAAATGGATTTCTTTTCAAAAACAAATGTTCAAAGTTCTTTTCAATCAGGACGAGGGATAAAAAGGTTCTCTTATAATTTCCCTTTTTTTGTGTGGAGACGTGGAGAAACTACACCGACGTCCTATTTTTTTTTTTTTTCAATTAAAAAGCAGTTGGTGTATAACTTTACGTTACATATCTAAACTGCCAGTGCCCCGTTTGAATACAAGGTCCCAATTTTTAGGTAAGGGTCCACACTTTTTTTTTTTCATTTCCTCTCAAGCATTATAAGGATTTTACCATATACGGTAAGTTAACGTAAGTTATTCAACAACGACCAATGACCAGGATCTTGTCCAAAAACAGACATCGAACACAAATCCAAAAATCGCGTGGTCATTTCTAGTCTTTCATTTTATTATTTTTCTTGTGGATTAGTCCTCCGCCCAGCATTTCTCCCCTCGCTGTTCAACAAGATTGCCCTTCTATAACGTTTCAATCTCCTCGAGTTTTTCGAGTGTCAAGATCCGCTTGGGAAAAATTAAAAATAAAAAGACTTGGGCGATGGCGACGTTTGCTCGGACGCTTTTGTAAGTGAACGGGAGTTGAACAGCGCACGAACTGGGCGTAAAGCAAGGGACTCGGAAGACGTCGAATAAAGAAGGCGGACAAAATAGATGTATGGGGCTGCCGAGAGTCCACGTGTGCGCCAAAGAAACGAACGGCATCAGTCGACATGGACTTCGAACATGACTTGACACAGCGTTCCATCCTCTTTGACTTTCGTTCTCAGTTCGAACGGGCATACGCGAGAGCGCACGCGGTCAGCTCTATATCTATTTCAGAAGCTCTTCTTCCTTTTTTGTCCCGGTTTTCTCTATTCGGCCCGTTTGCCCCTTATATTCTCCCTCTCATTTCAACACCCCCGCGTATTTACAGAAATAGAATAAATACGGACGTGGATGTAGAACGGGAAAAATAAAAGAGGACGCGGCCAAACAGCCGGACTCTTTCTACTAGGATAATGTTTATTCCCAATTTTATATTATACTATTTGATGGACTGTGGCCATTATTTTTTTTTTAAATAAATATTGATAGATCTACAGTATTATCAATTAATGAACAGAGTCTCGTTTGAAAAAGGGTGTTTCACTGCGCATCCGTTGATTCAAGTGAAACGAATCACATTAAGTCATTTCTTGGACTGATGAACTAGATATCGAGAAGTGTAGACTACATGAATTTGCTTCAAAATAGAAAATGTAGGCTATTCGTATTAGTAGTAAACAACGCGAGTTAAGCTACAAACTAGTTTATTTGTTCTGACCCGGCAAACGAGACTTTCACGCTATAAAATCTCGCTGATAGGACGAACGTTTGGCCATGTATAAAAGACCTTGTACCTTTCAAAGGCGTGAAGCCATCGAAAGAACCTAACAAGTTCACACGGCGCCTACGCCGATGCCAGATGGGACATCATTATACTATACATACCGAAAAATGTATAGTCTACGTTTGTAACTTTGGTAGCATTCGTCAAAGTATGGAAGCGTATATAAGGAGTTTGTCGACTTTGTTCCTTTTGACGATGGCTAAAGGGGACGCTGCATAGCCTAAAAATTGTGTATAATGTAATTAGATTGAATATAACGGCGCGCTGTGTGAGCTTTGTAACGGTTACCGAGCTACCAGCTGTACCGGCTTGTTATAGCTCATTAAATCAAAAAGACCGGATGATTCAATGACATGACGTCATTCAATTAAAATAAGTATATAGGCCCATTTTCCACAGCCAGATCTGAGGAAGTTTGTTTGCTTTTTTCGTGATGAAATACCAACAACTTAAATGCAAAGAGTTCAAAAAAAAAAAAGACAATCGTTTCGGAGACGGAGGAGCTAGTAGAGACAATGTGTAAAGGGGACGAAGATTGGGGATTGAAACGAAGGGGAAGCGGATGAGCAAAGCTGTTGGTATATCGTGATTTTTGTGTGTGTCTTCCTCTCGTTCCCTACTTTTTTTTTTCTTCTTCTTCTTCCTCCCGGAGGACGAAGCAGGATGAAGAAGAGGATGTTGAGAAAAAAAAAAAAAAAAGAAAGAAAAAGACTGGTCTGAAGCCAAAGTGGGGGCCGTGGCAGACGGGAGAGAGAGAGGGGCCGAGAGATATAGGCGTTGGGCTTTGCCACCGGAAATGCTTCCCACGTGCTGCATAATGACCCTTTGACATGGAGCCCAAGCGAAGCGTCCTCGACGGGCGTCGACAGCGTCTCGTCCCGTGCTGCTACAGCCATCTATTTTTTTTTTCTTTCTTTTCTCCTCCCGTCTTCTTCTTCTTTTTTTTTTGGACTCCCAACTTCTACGTGACGTTGTCGTAACAAACCTCTCCCCCACTTTCCGTTTTTTTTCTCTTTCTCTCACTCTCTCCTTCTATCTCTATTTTTTGTTGTTGTATGTATGATGTATGTATATACATATATATATGTAAGTTCTGTGTTGTTTGTTTCGGCCTCCCTCACTCGCTCGCAAATAGATTATTATATCTCGTTCCATCCCTTTCCGGTCGTCCATCTCTCTCTCTCTCTTCCATCCTTATCACGGAATGGTTATTCTCATTGACCCGCAGGTTGAGAAATGTTTTTTTCCCTATATATACATTTGTTTTTGGTTATTATTATATTTTTTTTTTGGCGGTTTGGCGTTATAGGTGCTGGCACCTCGCGGACCCGTATCTCTCGTGTATACGTAATGTTGACTGCTCTTTGTATTTAGATTATTATTTTTTTTTTCATCTAGAGACAAGCGACCGTCAAATAAAAGCACGTCTACTAAATGATGGACTTCCTTCCTCAATTTGAAGCGCGTCGCGCGGCCATTACGGATCTGCCACAGACAACAAAACGAAATCAAGTTGGCTTTTGATGGAACGAAGCGTGCGCAGTTGCACGCAGCCGAACCTCACACAGACGAAAAAAATTTATATATTTATTCACGAGTATCAGTCTGATTTACTTACTCGTTTCTCTCCCTCCTTTTTTTTACGTATTTCTCCCAAAAAAAGACACGGGGGGAAGTATAAGAGCAAGCAGACATTCGGGCGGTGTAACGCAATGCATCGTTTAGTTGGTTCCAAACGGCCCTTCTTTTTTTTTTTTTTTTCCAAAAAACATTCCTTTTTAACTGAGCGTCCGCGTGACAATTTCTTATGTCGTCCAACCCTCCTCGTGGAGGATAACTGAAAAACACACAAGGTTTTGCTGGTGCTTTGCTCTTCATCCCCTCCGCCCCCTCTCTCGTCTTTTCTCGTGTGTCTCTTTCATGTTCCAGTGACTTCTACTTCTTTTTTTTTTTTTTAATTTCTCCGTCAGTGCGCGCAAAGGGACTGAGGGAGTCAATTTTTGTGGACATCTGTGGTGAACCAAAATAAAACAGCGGCCGAAAAACGAAAATGGGGAGAAAAAAAAAGAACAACATAAGGGACATGACTGTGTATGTGAGAGAGTCTTTTTAAGGCTGCGCGGGAGTCTTGCGGAAAAAAACATTCCTTCTTGGGGAGGTACGTGAAGGCATGGTGGGGGTCAGGAACTAAGAAAAAAAAAAAAGAAAGAGAATGAAGAACTGCTGGCGTATGACCGCGACCGCCAACAACCATCACGAAGCCAAGAACCAACCAACCAAACTAAACTATACCCCTTTCTTTTTTAAGGGGGTTGGCCTCGGAGTACCATATTTTTTAGTTATAGTGCAAGTATATATATACTGTTATATTTATACGTTAGAGTCAAGACGTAATTCTCTTCGTACGCCTATGTTCCCCCCCTCTTCAGCTTTCGCAGGCTCGTCGCCGGCCACAGGATCTTGCAACCTCCGACGCCCAAGTTAATTATAACTTGACGTCAGGACAGTCGAATGACTTTCTTTTTTTTTTTTCCTTTTAAATTTGGAATTTTTGGAGAGCGTCTCAGACTCTGGGAGGACTGAGGACATTTTGTGCCGTATATTTCGCAATAAAAAAAAATCCTGGAATTGTGTGTGGTGAGAAGCGTTTTTTTTCCCCTGATCTTTGGGTGAAACCTCCAATAAATTTCACATTCCATACGGTGACTTGTATACGATTCCGGAACATATATTCATATAAATTTTTTTTTCTTCGTGATAATGATGACCGATTCCAGGTAGATTGGCCCTCCTCAAGTTCACCGAATGGCGTGAGATTGAACATCAGCAACGCGATCACAGCGGGAGCTTTCGCACCACATCTCTATCAAACATCCGGAAGAAACCGATAGAAGATAGTTCCCCCTTTTTTTTCTTTTCTTTTTTTTTTTTTTACTTGTTTTATTTTATTTTGTTGGATAATCATTTTCCTTACGAAGCGAAAGTTTACACAGTCAAGCCTAAAAGGTACGTATACCCTGCAATAAGAAAGGCCATTAAAAGTAGCGGGCTGTTTGTACAAGACGAGATACAAGTGACTTTGATCAGCATTAAAGGACCTCAGAGCCTTGAGGGTAAAACGTGAGAGAGAACAGTTCGTTTATTTTGAAACAGTTACTATCAAAACAATGCGTCGTGTTTTCTGTGCACAGTTTTCTCAGAGAAAAAGGGAGAAAACAAAAAAAGGCGCAAATGATCGTCGTTTAAACATCAAGCAATTATTAAATAGTTTGGTAATTTTTCTTTATGCGTGTTCCTTCAAATAGACGAAATAAAATGACAAACGTTCGGCTGGACTAAGCGTCGTCGTTTATCGTTGAGAGACACACACACACAAAAAAAAGCAACAGATTAGGACATAAACCGTGTGAAAAACTTTTAGCAGGAACTCGCCCACCCCCCTCTGTCGTCCGCTAACTCGCCGTTTACGGCGTTACGTGTACCGCCAAAAATACTTATATATACCCACTACTTGGCTATATTACCGCGAATCTGTGTTCTCAATGAAGAATGGTATAGGGGAGGGGAGAAAACGACCTCATTTGTTAAATGGAGAGATGGGTCCGGTGCGTATATTTCAATGTGCGTCCGTGTTTTTCTCGAAATGTATATCGCAACTAAACGGCTAAAGAGCCGTGGCTAAAGCCAGCAAAATAAAAAAAAGGGGGGAGGGCTGGTCAAAGAATTTTATTCCCCCTCTCTTTTTTCAATTTTTAGTAGCAGTTGCTACGTCGTGGTGTGTATCGCTCTAGATGGACAATATATAAACAAAACAAAAAAAGATTTCAAAAATACGCGATTTGTGCCATGGGAACCAAATAGAGCGCAACACGGAAATAAAAGCACCTTGGAGTGCACCGCTGTGCTTGTGTGTTTATGCATCGACATTTATCTTGTAAATATATATACGTGCGCTTGTTCATCTCTTTCCGAAGTTTCAATGGCAAACACTGTCGGCTGACGTTTCGTTTCGTAATAATAACAAAAGAGAAAGAGAAATCTATTCTTTTCTTATCGCATGTCCGAGGATTCTATAATATTTATAGTTTATGCATTCGCTATTGGAATATAAAAAGGGGGCCGGTCGCTTTTTTTGTGACGTGTTTTGGAAGCTAGAAAAGAGGAAGCCTTCGTTTTGGTCAAGCCGAAACAACTCTTTTGTATTTTAGACTTGGATTCTGATTTATTCCGCTTGAAATTTTTTCTTATTTACGTCCGAATATGTTCCAAAACAGAAGAAGGCAGGCCGATATATATGGAGAAACTATACTGAAGAAAAGGGATCTGATCAGAGAAGGGTCACCAAAGCGAGTGCTCATTGCTTTGAAGGTGTTCCATGCACACTGTCCAACGTGACATTACTTCCAGGCAGGCGCACAAAGAAGTCATTTGTCCCACCCTATTTTTCGTCGTGCCCTTTTTTTTTCTTTAACGACGTTTTGCCGAAGAAAAAAAAAATATAATATATAGCAGTAGGGGTACACAAGTAACACGCACCGCTACACACGCACAATCGATGAATCAAAGACATTCGTTTTGATTTGGTTATAGTCGGACTGCGCGTGTTCCATGCTGCAGCACGTTGCGGAAAGAAAAACGGAGGAAGAAGAAGAAAGCAAGAAAGAAGAATGAAGAAGGTTTGGGTCAAAACTCTGTTGAAGGAAAACAGCAGCACACGATCCATTGCTGTTTATGTGTCAGATGGACAGTGTTAAAAAGAAATCAAGAAAGCATCAGGTGACCCTTTTTTTTTCTCACTCTTGTTGAGCGACAGAGAGCAACGCCTACTGCCTTATGTACCAGTGTAACCGTTAAAAAATATGGAAGTGACCGAATTTTTCGAAACAAGCGAGAGGGGCTTTCCGGTCAAATGTCATGAACGATTTATGAATCAAAATTGACAAGCCCCCTGTTGACCAGACCGGAATGCGAAGGGCCCCAAAAGGCAATGAAAAATAAAAATTCAAAAAAAAAAAAAAGAGGCTTTCACTAACAAAAAGTCGAAACATTTTCGAAAGTGAATACAATATGTTTTTAGCGTTATGATCGGCTATGTTCCAAAACCCCCTCGACCAAAGTCCACCGTTAGGACCTGGGAAGATCCCGATGAAGAATGGCCCCGGCCCGCCCTACACCGGTTCTCCGTTCACACAGGTCACGCAATTGTGAGAACCCCGCCTTCTTCTTTTTTTTTATATTTTCTTTGGCTCACACATGGTCACTTTTGGCCCGTTTTACATTATGAAAAAAGCTTTCCAAAGAAAAGAGAGGGGGGATCGATTGTTATAAGAAATATCAAAAATGAAGTGAATATGAAATTGAAAATATTTTTATAGCAACGCCGAAAATAAGGGATACCTATACAAAAACGATACACGACAATCTATATAGATGACTCTTGCCAGTCGGTGAATTCCCCCCCAGCTTCGTCGACCCCATCGTCAGCCTCTTCCCTTTTTTTTTTCCATACGAATTTTAACTGTGGGAGAGGCGGGGTCGTTTCGGTCAAAACTCCGGGTCCGAAAAACCCCTCAAAAAAGATGAACAAGAGAACTGAGAAAATGCGCATAACGCATGGATATGTATCCATGTTTGCATCTATATATATATATATTCTATATATGTGTGGTGGATAGTAGTAGAAGTAGTAGTAGGCAGGAATTTTTTTGATATATATGTGAGCTATGAGGGGAGAGAAATATGTTTCCCTTAGCAAGAAACGCGAGAAGTACCTATGCACGTATATGCGCACACATTGGACATCGAAATGTTGGAGAAACATCCACCAGCTGCCTCTCTCTTGCTACGTCTCTTTTCTCTCCCCTCCACGTCGTCTCTGACCTTAATGACCCGCCTATTTTTTAGGGACTTACCATATAGAGACTAACGTAAAAGAGAGGGGAGCAAAAAGAAAAAAAGATTTTCTTTTTTTTTTTTTTCTCTGCGCAATTCCAAGAGAGAAAAAAGCATCCTCGTCGATGACAAACTTCCTCCTGTTCCAGCACCGGTTGGATGGTCATTCAAAGCTGAGCTCTTCTGGCGCGGACGGAGGACGGACACACACGTCCCTTGCTGTATTCTCATAACGCCTTGATACTTGATAAATGGAGGTCACAAAAAAGAAAGGGAGAGAGGCGGCAACTGAAGAATGAAGTAGCCGTCAGTAGCCGTCCACCCCTATCAGCTAGATGACGGAGAAGAAGAAGAAAAAAAAGTAAACAGCAAAAGAAGGAAATCAGATGCCGCCCTGGCTAACTGCTGAGAAAACAACGCGTTCCCAAATTGCGTCAAATAACCGTCCAGTTGTTAGAACATGATCAATGCATCTCACGTCAACACGCAGCTGGACATTTAGAGGGAACATAAAAATTTATTTTTATAAATAAAAAACAACGTTTAAAGAATATAAAAGCTTAGCGTTTTGTATACGTAATCGTGTCGGGAAATCTTGCAATTGAATTCTAAGTACGGACAAATCTTGGGAGGGGAGGTAAAAAAAAAAAGCCAAAAAGAAATTAGAAAGGGTCAATGTTGATGAAAAAAAAATACGGTAGACAGTCAAAGAGGATTGGATGTGCTGGAATGATGGAGGGGAGCAGTACATCGCCAGTGTGTTGAATGATATCCAGCAAACGGAGTCACTCTGACCAAAGGCCAATAGCCAGCTGCTGGCTGCCGGTATTGCACAGCCGCAACTTACAGTTAGAAAAGAGAGAGAGAGATGAAAACGAAAGCTCCTCAGTTATCTGCTTGTAAAGAGAAAATGACAAAAAAAAACCAAAAGGAAAAAAAAATATGTAAAGGCTCCGGTATTGGTTAGAGTTCTCCCTTCTTTTTTTTTCAATTCCATCAACGATAAATACGACATTTGGTGGCTCCTCTTCAGATTACCGAGCCTTGTTCTTCTTCTCCATCGAGTGAAAAGAGAACACCAAACGATGGCTCTTCTTCTCCTCTCATTTTTTTCAGTTATCTTTTCCTGTCCTACGTAAGACTTTTTAAAAAATGTACAAGAAATGCAGGAGAAAAAGAAATCAAATAGAAAAAAAAAATGGAGAATGTTTGAATCAATTCAACCAATCAATCACAATATGGTCCTTAACTACGTGGCTTTGCCAACACTATGACTTGACATAGCCGATGGACTTCCTTACGTCGTTTTACAACGATTGCGTTTAAAAACATCTTTTTTCTTCGTTTTACTTTCTCGTTCCCCCCTTTTCTTAAAAAGACATTTTATTTTATGATGAACTACTGGGGGACTTTGAAAGATATAGCCGTATACTGGCGGCGTGTCTACTCACCAAGCTAATAATAATAAGCACCCGAATATGGGGCAGACAACAGCAATAAGTGCCCTCCAAATCCAGGGGTCTAACCGAGAGAGAGAGAGCTTTAGTAATGAGAAAAAGGCAAAGAGCCGTGCTGGAATATGTGTGTGTGTGTGTTTCGAGTACATGTTACAACACTGTATCGAGCAGCCAAGTTGACCGTTAAATGTGACAGCCGCAATAAGCTTATTAGCATCGGCTCGCTTTGAGATTCTCGTGTCTGCTCTTCGAGTTGCGACCCTCAGTTATTAGTTATTATTACAGCCTCCTTTTGGTAAAGTGCCCAATCTTCGACATCATTGCGCTACTTGCCATAGAATATGACCGCCTCCAACGCAAGCTGAACTTGTTGTGTACAAACCGCATCCGATCTAATGGAGGAGACAGTATATATAGAACCGCAATGCAACTAGAGCCAAATTTCAATCCAATGGGATCAGGCAGCCAATCTAGACGGTCAACTTGGTTACGTAATTACTCACTGGCAATGAAAATGGCTCTGCATCTTAAAGGCTAACAGAGCGCTGCGTTGGATTGTGGCTTGCCTCCCAATCAACACCCGTGGTGTGCTGCAAGCAAAAGGACATAAAATGCAAAGCTGCTGTATCCGTTCGTATTATTGCCCTGGCGTATGTAAGCAACAATGCCATCGACTGATTGCCGCAGTCCGCTTTACTGGCCCTTCGCCGTCGCTAATCCCGCACATATTTGACGTAACACAACCCCCTCGTCGACTGACTACCGATCCGAGGATGACAGTAGACGGAAGTAGCGGATTATATTTATTCTCCATCTTTTCTTTGATATTCTTAGTATTTTTTTTTGTCCTTTCCTTCGTCTCACACTCATTTATTTTTGGAGGGAAAAAGTAAGTACTAATACGTGCCAGCACTTTACAATAAAGCTGTTTTTCTTTTTATCTAACCTTTTTTTTTTCTTGTTTATCTCTTTCTCTTTGTTTCTCCTCAACCAGTTTTACGAGTTTGTTTTTATTTTTTATCCCTATCTCTACATCAGATTTATCCTAATAGCTCGTACGCACTTCCTTTCATTAATAAAGACCCACCCCCTTTCCAAAAAAAAAAAAATAATAATAACGGAAAGCCAACTAACCAAAATTAGACTCGAAGACGAAATGCATTACGCAATTATAAAGCAACGATAAGATAATGAACCGATCTTCGTTCGGGACTTTGTTGATAAATTAAGACCAGAACGGAGCCTGGACACTCATGCATCGGGAAGTCACGGACATGCAAGTTGATGCTATAATATCTGTTGATGACGAACATATGAAGTGTACGTCTGTTACGAGCATTAAACACGAACCGAGAGTGCCGTCCAGGTAAAGGGCGAATATAGCTATAGCTATTATGCCGCACACGAGGGGGAGGACGAAGACTGTGGAGGAAGGGAAAAGAAAAGAGAGCTAGGTCTGCCTAGTTGTTGTACGGAATACAACAGGCAACAACTGCATGTTCGCCTATGAAGCGGGGAAGGGAAGTTAGCGTTTGACATAATGATCGGGTTGTTACGCTATAATTGCACAATCCTGCCGGCAGTATATTTTGCTACGGTCGAGATTGAAACATGCCAAGGAGTAAGACACCACCGTCTATTGTTTGGCCTATTACACGATCTTATATCTTTTTAGCATGCAGATAACTACGGTGGCTACCCCATGCAATCAAGTGCTCTTCCTTTTCAAACGATGCGACTACTAAAAAACAAACAAAAACAAAAGAAAGCTGGAAATGATTTGAATAAGAACAATTTTCATAACAAATCCAGTGTTGCATTATCTTTGTCTTTCTACTTTTGTTTTAAACACATTGTATACGTTTCTTTCAGAATGCAGAATCTATGGGGTCGGGATTCCAATAGATATGCGGATGATGTATTCATCGGTTAATAGCTGACGAGCGTGTAAGATGTTAAACGTAGGATTTCGTAGATCTCGCAAAACGTCATTGTTGAATTATTTGCTAAGTTATCGATTTTGTTGGCGGTTGGAGGCGAGGTAAACAAATTAAAACAGGGGGAAAAATGAAAAAGGACAAAAACGAGTACGACGAAAACACCGTGTGTGATCTATCATTGCATCATTTAAACAGAAATGCACCTATTTTAAGACCCTAAAAACCTTGGCAGCCTGGTTATAATTGTCAAAAGAATTCTTGCAGCTTTCGTCTAGTTGAATTCCAAATTTCTTTTTACCTTGTACATTTTTTTTTCATTGTTCTTTCTTATAACTCGCAATACACTATTACACAGATGTAATAGAAACATCAGAACTGGAGACCAGTGCGTCAAAACAATTGTTCCCTTGGCACCCACAATCCATCAAGGATGCGGCACACCGCCAAGATTCAACCCCTCCGCCAAGCCTTACGAATCTATCATTGAACAATTCAAAAGTGAATGGATGAAACCGTGAAAAAGAGGTGGCAGTCGGGAAAGGGAAAAAAAAACAGATGCCTGGTGAAACAACCATCAGTGGCGATTTCGTTTGCGGACAGGACTGTAATAATCAAATAGAATTCGTCAGGGGGAAAGAAAAAGGAAGGAAATAGAAATATAACGTATGTACGTACCGAAAAGGCAAAGAACATGTTCAATTGAATTTGGCCAGAGCGGAATATAAAATGCGAACAGGACAGAATCATCATCGAGGCTGAACGGGTACAGCACCACAGAGAGGGGGAAATCAGATCTGGGGGGTACAGCTCAATAATGTACGGCTGAGGGTTGCCATTTTACATGAGAATAAAAAAAAAGTATGAGGGACAGAACTAAAAAAAAAAATATATATGAAATAAAATAAGAGAAAACTCTCCATCACGTGCATATAGCGAGTCCATACGTGAAATCCATCTCTATTCTATTCGACACGTTTCGTCCGCAGAACGGCGCTCCCTCCGGAGAATATTGAAGAGAACAGAAGGGGAATTTAATAATTCTCTTCTCAGTTTCCCTGTCCTGCTGAGACCCTTCTTTCGTCATTTTCTATTCTAGCCCTTCACATAGATCTCCTCCCGCCTCCTGCTCCCCTCAAAACGGAAAAATAAAAATTCGTTGGTCTCCGAGTCCATCAAGAGCTACGGTATAATGTATACGAATGCGTCTATTGGCATCCAATGGTGAATGCGTGATATCCACCGCAGCACACGATGGGTGCAAGGGTAAGTAAATCCTAAAAGAAATAGCCTAGATCATGCATTCTTAAAGCATCGACCGATAACATCATTCGAACGGAGAAAAAGCTTACGAGGTCGATCGGTTGACATCCAGTTGATATTTTTTTCAGGCCGTACTACACGCAATTTTGTAGTCATTTTAAGTTTACCTATCATACCTGTCGTGTAATCACGGCCATTCGGCATCTTTGGCGTTAGCCTTTCAGCAAATCGACGCACTAATAATAGTACAGTTTGTACATGTACGTAAAAGACCCATTTTCAATGCGCGACAATTAGCGGTGATTGTATCGGCTAAACAGTATGAATCGAAGGTATGCTCTGTGTTCACATTAATAGTCAGGTTTACGAGTCGTGCTGCACCAACAGGAACGTAGGATGTGATGGTTCTTGGAAAATCAATTACAAAAGTATCCTCAACTATTTCCGTAGGGAGATCAAGATCACAATACCCTTTTTCTTGAAATAGTAATAATAGTAAAACTTGACAAAAAAGGAAAAAATTATATATATATAAATAAATAAGATAAAAAGCTTGTCCAGTAGATTCGAAGTTATGAATTTTTCATGGCGATATACAGTAAATTTCTCTTGGGAATGATTTATTTCAATATTCATAACGGGTTGCGAATGGGGAGTTTTGCCTGTCTTATTGAGTTACCGGTATTGTAATGCGGTCAATAGAAATGAACAATATAGTGTTTTAAGAAATAAAAAAAAATGACCAACATTAACTAGTTGTATAAAATGAGTTTTCTGTATAAAATTTGTGTTTGCTGATTAAGTGTGTATTTTTTCGAAATTTGCATGAAACATTTTCGATCTCTATACCTTGATTTTTATAGTATTAGGCTTAGGCTATTTAAATAGAACACGGTTTACCTGTCCATCATTCCGTACAGCACGTAGAGTTAAGATGAGTAGAAGTAGAAGTTTACTTAATTTATAATTTAAACAAAAATTTTTTCATTAAATTTCATGTAATATGTAGGTAAACCTGTTCACAATCAGATTAAATATTTACGGTAAACATGTATCAATTTTTTAGCATAAAACGCCATCTGTCGATTAACAGTTTGACTAAGGTGGAAACTCTCAATGCCAAAAATACTTTGTTGTCTGCTTTTTCAAGAAGACAGATATTGCAACTCACGTGGAGAAATACTAAGTTCAAAATATGGAATCCATTGGTAAAACAGTTATTTGTAATCGTGTATTTTATTTTATAATTTTTAATAGAATATTTTCGATAGATTGCGACGACCTTCTAGATTCCGGCGAAGAATATGATGACCTAGAAAGCGGACAAGAAGCAAGCGCGTCAGACGATGGTGATTCTTATACACAAGAAAACAATTCTGATTCTGAGTCCAATGAAAAAGAAGCGGCTACGTCTCAAGATGGAAAAAATGTTGTATATGGAAATTTTGGTTGGGCTGATGCCATGTCTAAAGTGCTTAAGTCTTCCAAGCCCAAAACAAAAAAGTCTGTCATTCTATCGAAAGCCAAAAAAGACGCAGACATAATGAAGATCATCTCAGCTCAACAAGAAAAGAGTTTATCGTTTGAAGTCGAAGAGGCAAAAAACGAAAATGTTACAAAAAATGAGGATCCTGATGTTGTGAGGCGAAATGCTCACTTAGAAAAAATGCTGAGAAGGCAAAGACGGAAAGAATGGGATCTTGTTGGAAGAGTTATGCCATCTATCACTGAGGACCGAGAAAGAGAAAGAATTTTATCAAAAATAGCAACCAGGTAAGACATTAGTTCAGGTGGAAATCTAACTCTGTTTATAGTGTCTTTACAGGTATTGTTTACAGTAACATGTGGTAACTAAAATGTTTGCTTCCACTAGGGGTGTTGTACAGTTATTCAATTCTGTCAAAATTCAGCAGAAAACAATCCAAGACAAATTAAGGGAAGCTGGGCCGTTAGAACGTAAACGCGAAAAAGCATTGAAATCTCTAAACAAAGAAGATTTTTACGATCTTTTAAAAGGCGGAAAGCGTGTCAAAGCAGGGGTAATAAACATTTCAGATTTTTTATCAATAGAATACATCCTTGACATTCAACTTTAGGTAAAAACGGAACGTCCTACCAATGTAAAGCAGGAAGAGGCAACATGGAGTGTTCTGCGTGACGACTTCATGCCAGAAGTGTCCATGCGGGATTGGGATAAACAAGAGAGCAGCGATTCGGAAGATGTATAAACGCATTTTTGAGGCATACATACACATTTTGACCGACTCATAATTGTCAAAAATATCCCTTTTCCATGGAATCAATTTGGGGGAGACAATGAATGATCAATGGTTATGCACCTCCCACGACATCCGACAAGGATTACATAACATACCGAATCTTCTGATTTAAGTTTCTGTTTTAAGGCCACCGCAGACTATTAGGTCCCTCTTAACTGGTCAATTAATATGCGTTATTCGTAATACTAATATGAAATATCTCCATATCCATGTTCTTACTAATACTGCGATGTACCTGTGATTATCAAAGCAGCGTTCTATTTTCGGATTTGGAATTTGGAAGAATATTTTTTAGTATATTAAACACAACACATTTCAACAGTTATACAATAGTTTGAACAAACATTCATAGCCGTAAATAGCCAAGTCGAAGTTACTGACCAATTATAAGAACACGATAGCAAAAGGTAATAGTTAAAATAGATTTTGTTAAAAATCGGCGACTGCCTATCATCTTCAGTTCACTACTTCGTGGTCGTCTTCAAACGTAGCAGTATCATCGTTTCCAATCCTAAAGATGATTTCAGAAGGTTTATTCTGAGATGGATTGTTGCTAATGGCAGGTACGCTTTGACTCCTAGCAAATGAGCCATCCCGATTAACGTTTCCCGACGAGGCTGGTATCTCTGGTTCCCTTTCTATGCGCACGGTTACAACCGGGCTAGAGGAAACCGACGATTCACAGGTATCTTGAGGACGCAAACTAATTGGGCACAGGGACTGATCTAATGCCAGTGAGCTGTACGTCGGAGGAGCGTAGCTGATTTCTTGACCAAAAAGGGCATCATAAGGGGGCGGGGGAACGTCTGGTCGCAGAGGTCTTGGTTTACCTAAAACGTGATTACGATGCTGGTCTAACGCGACAGTTGTCTCCGGATGATGTGTACACATTTCGTGACGATGATGCAGAGACCACATCATCATCAACCTTGGATCCGATGCACAGGAAATGCTTGAATCAAAAGATGCTTGACTTCTACTTCTCCTATTTGTTGATCTCCGCTTAAGCAGCTTACAACAGGTTCCCCAGCAGCAGTACGTGATAACTAAGCAGAGCAGAAGCAGCATAACGGTTAAAGCCATCAATCCTTGGGACGTCTGCGATGGGTTAATTTCACCTGCAACATAGACGATGATTGTTTTTAATGCAACCTCCACATCAAATCAAAACAGAATATTTGTAGCAATTATTAAGCACGGCTATCAAAGGACGCATTGCAGGTGACATTGCGTTATTTTATTTCGACACTCCGCTTGTCAAAGTCTCACGGGCATCGCTATGGTACTAGTACAATATTAAATGTTTTACCTGGCCAGAAGCGGAAATGTAGTTTTTCACGAGGACTGCAACCGTTTTTGAATCGACTAGTACAGTTGCTACCGATCGTCGAATTTATGGCAATAAGAACTCCGTAATCCATCGACATGGAATCACCCATGGCCAGTATGTTTACAGCTTCGGATTCGTCTTCCATGACAAATGAATAATGATGTTTATCTTTAACAGGTTTTTTAACCACTACTCGAGCTGATTTTGCTATCCCTTTCTTGGGAAATGTTCAGGTTGTTTAGAATATTCACTTCGACGCTTCTGCTCAGAATGAGTCCCTACTCACCGAGTTCTGTCCACAACAACGTTCCTTTTCACATTGAGACGGGTTCCATATAAACATTGGGTCAGATCCCCTTTCTAGGCTGTAGGCCATATTTAACCTTGTCGGTAACAAGGTCATGCTGGGCTACCGTAGTACAACGATAAACATCTTATCGTTTTATTGCCGAACGGATTAGGCAGACCTTGAGGACTTGAAGAACTTAAGTTTTATAGTTGAAGAAGCACTTAGTATAGACGTACGGATACTTTACCTGCAGTTGGCTAAGCCCTTTAAATAACCCTAAGACAATTGTTTATAGGAATCATCGTTTGTTTGAAAACAGCAATAGGTTCAAACGCTTCTTAATATAAAAAACGAAGAATTCCCTCGGTTGCGTTTCAACGACGTTCAGTCGATCAACAAAAGAGGAACGGAAACACGGAGAGGTTTGGTGAAATTCCTCCCCTCTCTTTCTCTTGAAGAAAGAGAAACAAAATCTTATTTCCCTTGCGATTGTTTATGTTATGCCATCGCTTCCGCTACAAATTTACCGTATCTAAGACATATAACCTGCACCCTCGGAAAAAAGAAGCAATTGAAATAGGATCTACTCGGGGTATTGATTTTTCTTGCACTTATTCTTTACTGACGTCTTCATTACTTTTTCCCACATTTGTTGCCAATTGTGTAAAGGATCATTGATCCAAGAAGTTCTTTCGCTTTCAGGAAAATTTCTTAAATCGTCGGGCGTTGTTCTCGAGTGTAAAGAATATTGCCTACGGTAATGCGTTTCTCAATCCTATTTGATGGACAACACGTCTTGCATTCCAATGTTTGTTTCCTGGAAGGAGGCAACTTTGCAAGAAACGACCGTAAGGCCGAAGTGAATCCTTTTGAAGCGCCCTCTTTGCTGCCTTGGTAATAGTGGCCGAAAGCATTCGCAGATACGAAACTGAAGAACCAGAATCAGAAAAAGATCTTATTTTGATGACTGATACGGATCTTCAAACCCTAGAAAACCAGAATTCTAACAAGAATTCATAATTTTTCAAGTATAAGAAATGGGCAATTTTGAAGCATTACGGCAAACATCGTTCACAGCACCATCCCGAGTTAGCGGCGCATAAATACGATTCACATGCTACTTGAATGTCACGCAAAAATTCACAAACCGCAACAACATCAAGTCCGCCAATTACGCTACCATTTGATTTTTAAAAAGTTTACAATCGTTGGCTCGCTTCGTCAATGTGCACCTCTGAATCCATTTATGGCAACCTCAAGACTTGGGCGAATCAACATCAGCTCCTGAAATAACGAATGGCTGATTCTGAAATGCAAAGCGTCCATATGCGTCAACCGCGTAGCGAAATGCTGATGAAAATTCAGGATCTAGCCTATTCCAGGCTGTAGAAGCTTCGAGCGTCATTAAAAAAAAAAAAAAAAACTAGAAGACAGTTAGAATATTGTTCGGCGACGTCGCGACGAGCCGACGACTTGCGGTAGAACTGACAATGTCAGAATATTAGATGGTAACACCAACTATGCCGAAGAGTATAATTTGTTGTGACCCGAATCAAAATCACAACCAGTTGACAAAAAAATAAGTTCTTTTCGTAAAAGGCAGCGATATTCGTCCATCGCCTTGACCGCTCGACCGGGAGCAACAGGAATTTCCCTGCCAAAGCCTCATGAGTTCCAAGAGCGGAATTGACCGACCATAATTCCCGAACACGTGTAACGTGCCTTTGGCCAACGCTATATCGAAGCCAATCAGGCAACTGTCGAGACTTTCCTCCTTCTCGGTCAACCACGACGTCGCTACCACAGTGTCTGGTAGCAATAAGAGGTAACGTCGACATAGGCAGTTTTAGCTGGCTTGGAATACCGACACCGGGGAGCCGGAAAGCTGGTTATAATAACATCACCTTACGCCCATAACGCGCACACCTATTGCCCATAAACGAAGTGGTTCGTTGTCGCGAATAGTGGACTTAACACTTTTTTCTGTTTCAATTGTCTTCCGGAAGTCGTAGGCGGTCGTAGGTAATACGCATATGTTGGGATCTTAGTTTGCACTTATATTCGTTAAAAGCGCTTGCCGATATCGAAACTCTTGAATGTTGAATCCAATGATTCCAATCGTTTGAAGAAGATCAAGTTTTGTCCCTTCTTTTGCTGTACTGATTCAACTACCTTCATGGGAGATTACAGCCTTATTCTTAAAAATGAGCTTGTCGATTCCTGAGATCCGCCACTCTGAACTGATCATTGTTGTTGCTTCAGTTATTTGAAATTTTTGTTTTTTCAATGTTATCAAAACGGATTCTGTTCCGAATTTTCTTAAATATTTCGTGGTAATAAACAGTTTTGGCCGTCATGAAACGGCATCTTTCGTAGCAATAGATTCAAGTCATTCAACCTATTTATGGGGGAAATTTTATGTTTGATATACATTCTATACGCAAGATGGCGTGCTGACATCGAACATAACTCTTATTTTCAATTTGTTTGCGGTGTGGTGGTGGTGTACTTTTTCGTTTTTCCAGTAGTAATATGAAAGATATTTGAGCTCTTCTACTCTTACAATTCCTGTGTCCTGACGGATTTGTTAAGGAATCTGAAATTGCTATTCTTTTCGAAGTAGGTGTTAAAAAACGGTGAACGTGCTGTTCGCATGTGAATTTTGGTTCTTACTCACGTTCTGAAATTATAATTCTATTTTCTGAACTGTAGAACAACCACTCTAAACGGATATGAATGAAAATTTGGGAAATTGTTCTACATCTGTTTTGCCCAATTTAACCCAAAGAGCTGAAAAGAAACTGTTGCTGGCAAAGTCACTAAAATTGGAGGGAAACAATTTTTTCAAGCAACAAAATGTGAAGGAAGCTATTCGACATTACCACAGGTTTTTTCTATAGTGCTCTCATAAGTTTGCCCCAACTGCCTTCTAAGGCCCATTTTTTGAAAGCGATCAAACCTGTTCATAAATTTGGGGTCCTTGGTTTTTCTAAACAGAGCCTTGCTGTATGTAAAAGGTGTAGAAAATGATGGTTCTAGCATGTTAAGAGACTTGGGTGCTACATTTACCAAAACAGGAAATGGAAAAGGTTTTGAAGAGAAAATTGACCCTGTTGTCTTAAAGCAGAACACCGAGCTGAAGATGGATTGCTATAATAATTTGTGTGGTACGAAAAATGAATTCTTTACTTTTATGCTAATTCTAATTGGTTTTATATTTGCAGCGTGTTTGCTAAAAAATGAAAAACCTGATTATGAGAAAGTAGTGTTTTACTGCAGAGAAGTGTTGAAATGTTCTCGTGAAAATCCAAAAACACATTTTAGAATGGCAATAGCACTTTTTGAACTTGGAGATTTTAATGCAGCTTTGGAAGCTTGCAATGAAGCACTGCGGTGGGGGCCTTCACAAGGTAATTCAAATGAATTGATTAAGAGTAAAACTAACTTGGTTATCCTAGTTACTTCAGTTCTCTGTTTGTATATAAATATATAAACAACTTTTGCTTAGATTCAAAGATTACCAATCTCAAAACAAGGTGCCTGGCACAAATTGCCAAACAGAGTTCTGAAAACAAAATTATGTATGAAAAGATGCTGGGTTTCAAATGAACAAACTTGAAACTTGAGCCTAAGATGACAAGCTGAAATAAAGAGAATGAGTTGTTGAAGTATTGCCAGGCATTTAAACACCTACCGACCTACGTAACTTCAAGCATAGTCATATTCGTAGTAATAATAAAAATTACAACAATATTTTATAAAATTTGCAAGATTGAGACGTTTAAGGTCTTCACTGCTGGATTGAAATCGTCCAGTAGGATATAATTTTGTGATATAAATCAAAAATCAAAATCGCAATTGATTGATTTTCCATTTTTTTTTTAGATGATTGGTTGATTTTGATACGTACATTTTTCTATTGATTTTCCGAACACTGATGCTAGTAGTAAATATTTAACGAAAAAAAAACACATTCGCCTTTTAGGTTTTTTCTTACGTAAACCGAAGTTAGCTTACACGTACGTGATCCAAGCGCAAATGAAAAAAAATAAATCTTCTAAACTCTCCGGACTACGTGATCTTTTATTTAGTTACTCCTTCATTTTCAGTGTAAAAAGAAGTGTAAAAAGCTTGGTTTTTCCCAAGCAAAATGAAATAAATGGTTATCATTTTCAGGCGTGCGTTCCATTGTAAAACAACATTAATTGGTAAATGAGCTCACCTGCAAAAAAAAAAATGCTACGTGGCGCCTACCGCTATCCCTACGTTTGATTGGTTCAATTCGTTTTGACACGTGCTTTTGTCATCCTTTATTAACTGGGACACTGTGAACCGAGGTTCGTGGCTTTCTATGACTGAAAAAAGAAAGGTTTTCGTTCAACACCATTCAGTCGATATAAGTGTTCTTTTCTGCTGGAGTGGTTCAATTGCAGATTAAAAATTTTTTTTTCGCAGCCTACTGCTCCCACTCTGCTCCACCTTCCGTATCCAACACTCTTCAGTATGAAACCACTTGTAAGTTCAGTTGCAGAAAATATTTCCGTTGATTCTAGAATACCTTTATGTTAGTTATTCGTTATTTTTTTAATATAGTAGTTGTCTGGGATTTTTTAACTTTTATTTATTAGTTAACATTCATTTTGGTATTTCTGCTTTTTCTAAGGTTCTGGTTTGGATCATTATTGCGGCTATTACGCATCAAACCTCTCCAACCTCTCCAACTATTTCCACTGATTTGTCTAACGCAACAACCTGCGAAGCTTCGAACGCCACTTCTGTCTCTTGCAATCGCCTTCATCGCCTTACGCAGACAGATAACGTGGTAAAACTCTATTCTCACAAAATAAATTAAGTAATAGGCGATAATAGGATCTTTCAGTAATCGTTGTCTAAATATCGAATAAAAATACAGGCGACAGAGCACAAAGTAGCAGAAATGATGAAGGCTATTGAAAAAGCTACGGAAGAGCTGAACGCGTTAAACCAAACTCTACAAATCGTTTACGACTATAAAGTGAAGCTTGCCGGAATGGAAAGTTCTTTGAACACCAAATACCTATTGGATCTGATTAATCTAAACAAAGTAGATAGAGAAATTCAGCGGATGGGAATGATGGACGAAGAAGTTACAATGAAATACAACAGAATGCTGGCTTTACAAACCCGAGCCGAAAGACTTAGAACAACGCTAGAAAATAACGCGAATTTGGATGATCAACGTCAGCAACATCAAAGCATGCTCGATTCCCAGCATATCTCTTTTTTTGCCCAGCGAACAACTAGCTACAGCCAAAGGAATAATATAAATAATTATCAAATAAATTACCTTAATCAAGGCGGAGCATTCAACAAGACATCAGGAATATTTACTGTACCAGTAAATGGTTTATATTACTTCTCCTTTAATGGTACCATTTTTATTCATTAAAAGGCTTAGGGTAGCCTATAAGTAAAATTTTACCACTTTTTATTCAGCATTAAAAACGAAGCAGAGTCTTTCTGGAACTAGCCGTTTAACAGTTCAAATCGCTCAGATAAGTCCAACTCTTCGGATACTGGCAAAAACTCACATAGACTCGAGTGATTGGAATGGATGGTATTCAGTGCAAGTTAAGGCAATAGCTGATCTGGTGGTGAACGACCGAATTGCCGTCCAAATACTCGAAGGTTCTATCTACGAAAGTGGTATTTTGGGTCATGTTACAACAAGCTTTGGTGGATATCTCATTTTTCGCTTGTAGCCCACTTTCTTCATGAAAAACGAAAGACAAAAGTTTATTCGGGTGTGTGAGTAAAATACATCAATTTTATCATTAGAATCACACACACATATACTGTACATACACCATATAAAAATCCAAAACCAAAATTCACAAAACAATAAGTAGACAACAAACTGTATAACAAAATATAGTAGACTATGCATATAATTGAACAATCAACAGCTGAAGAAACCATACCGTTCCCTACTGGCGCAACGACAATGCTGATCAACTGTTTTCGAGTAATTCACTTCTCTCTGTGATGGTGGCGTTCTGAAGCTCTCTGGGAAGGCCAATTATCTAAACTACCAAGAAAATGATCGATCTGGTGCTATCTGTATCCGTCCTTTTGAAACAAATCGGTTTGGTGCGATTCTTCCGGTGCGAACTGCACAATTTGCTACCATTTGACAAAAATGGAAGGAGTGGAGTGAACTGATAGATATGCACGGATATGCATCTCAGACTTCCACACTTTTTTTAGGTTAAAAACATTTAAATATGCAAGTTTAGCATTCTTAACCTATGTTTGCCATTAGTGTAGCCATCAGTTTGAAAATTTTTAGATTTTCCAATAAAAAGTAAAAACGAGAATAAAGCCAACAATAAAGAATAAGACTTATTAAAATTTTTGTCAGAATAAAATTTTTTACTCGAAAAATTTTTATTCGGAGCAAAGTTTGTTCGGAAGAAGTACGCGGCGAGATAGGGAAAGAGTTCTGCAAGCGCTCGGAATCGGTACGAACATCGGTTGATCACGGCCAGCTAAGAACGGAATATACTGGCGCGACACAAATCGAAGCGACATTTTTTTTTTCAGTTTTGTTTTCACTATCGTTCCAGCATCTTGCGTTATTAAGCTCGCAAGGTCGACCCATATTTGCACCTGGTAGTCCATGCTGTATAGGGATCGGCCCAATTACCCGGGAACCAGCATACCACTTGAGACAATAGTTAGCTGGGAAAAAACGCTGAAAAAAAAAACCGAAAAAAAGCTGAAAAAAACAACTTTTATTAGTGGCGCGCCAGTACCTTCCGGTAATACGCTGGTTTTCGGGTAAACGTGGCCGATCCCTAATGCTATACTTGGCTATACCATGCTGTATGTATCGTCTGCTATTCCCCGACAATTTGGAATTTACTGTTGTTGAAGTGGACACAAGACAAGGAGATGTTAGTGAAATTGGTGAAATACTGGTGAATTGACAAAAAGAAAAATTTCGGCATAAATAAATTCATATTGCTATATCAAGAAAGCGGCAAGCCCTCATTGGAACAAATTAGTTTTGCAAGATGATACGTTTTTCTCCAACCGGTACAGTTTTTCGCGTCTGGCGAAGATTTTCGTCGTGGAGTGCTAATACCATGCCAATAACAGAAACAATAACAGATACATTTCGAACTAATGAACTTGATCCAGTAAGTCTAGGTGTATATGCAATATCTCAAAGTATTTCTAATTTTGGGCTGTCATCTTTCCCCAATTTTGCAGATGAATCACAGGAAGGATCATGATGGACGTTTCTATTCAATTTCACAGTCAGTCAAAAAGCAACTTTTTACTGGTGGAGGATTACCAAAAGAATATAAAGAACTGAGTGAAACTCTAAATGGATTGTCCATCATGGTGAGGAAACCTGCAATTGAGCTAATTACATATTTAAACAAAACCAATTTTGATGCTCCAGTTACGAGATATGTGTTATGTAAGTAAAAATTAAAATAAAAAATATCTCAGGTAACTGTTAATTAATTTAGCAATGCAGATGGAAAGACTGGGTCAGGAAAATCAATTTCCCTGGCACATATCCTTCATTATGGCAGCAATGCTGGAATGGTGTTGGTTCATGTACCGTGGGGTAAGTCAAATTGAAAAAAATTATTTTTTGAAATATATGAACCCACCACTTTAATCTCTTTCCAGTTCCTAATTGGGTTAGGTTCCCAAAAGGTTGCACACCTTCTGTGATTCATCCTAATATGTATGATCATCCAATTGAATCAGTAGAATGGTTAAGGCATTTTAGCACACAGAATGGGCTACTAATGCAAAAACTGGAGGTAAAATTGCACAATTTTCAACTTAACATTCCGAGTCTTATGCGGTAGAAGCTGAATAAGGTATCGTTCATTTTATTGCTAACTTGTTACAGTTGAAGACAACTGAAACTTATACGTGGAGCAAGAGAGAAATGACAGCAGCCGGTTCCCCATTAAGCGAGTTGATAGATTTGGGTATGAACAGAGCAAAATATGCAACAGATTGCGTGGCTGCTTTATTGGGCGAACTAAAAAAAGCCGCCGTAAGCAAACGGTACGTTTTGATTACCAGATAAAGCAACTTCGTAGCTCATGTAACCAATATGACGTGTGCAGGTGTCGCGTTCTAGTAGTCATCGATGGATTTAACGCCTTCTTTTCGCCGAGATCGAAAGTACAAAGGGAAGACAAATCAATTGTTTTGCCAACGGAATTTGTGCTCACCGATGCATTCCTTTCCCTTACAAGGAATGATTGGGTAATTGCAAATGATTGAGTGAAAATTAAATGATTTTTAATTGCCTAATCTTAGACTAATGGGGCAATCGTTGTATCTGTTGATGCTTCGGCCCTTCCGTTGGAACTGCGCGAGTCTCCTCTTCCAAGATACCAGTTGGGAAAACAAGTAGCTTTTTAAAAAATTTTATTTTGTTTTCTGGAATTTTACCTTAATTAATTGTTTCGATGCAGGGTTTTGAGCATTTAGACCCCTTTATCCCAATTGAGGTCCCCAACTACAGCGAAAAAGAATTCCATTCGCAAATTGATTATTATATAGAACGGAATTGGCTTCAGCAACCAAAAGCTCGCACGGACAGGGGGCGAGCTGAATTAAGCTTTACTAGCGGCAACCACCCTCTCAGTTTAATGAAACTTGTCGCCCCATACTGAAAACAAAATAAGAATACATGTTCTGTCATAGTTTGAAACTTCTATTTAACAAAATAACATTGAATGAATTTTATTCATGTATGCCGATATTTCATGGTAGTCGGTTGATTTCTTCTATTAAGAGATTCCGGAGGATCTGTGTCAGCAGGGCTATCATAAGCGGTTGCGATAAAAACACTTTTGGCTTTACTTGAATTTGCCACTCGGAATGGTGGTAATCGCTCGCCAAAATAACCCAATCCTTTTCTTTCCCTTGGTTTCTGGCCATCGCTTTCGATAGGCTTAGCAATGCCTTTCTGAGCAACTCCTAAACCCAAGCCATCTCGCCATCCTTGCTTTTCCATTAGGCGGCGGCCGATTCCTTTGGTATGCTTCTCGAATGGACCGACAACATTTCTTTCCATGGAGTATTCCTTGAACGACTTTCGACGTTGTGGTAGTATTTGTGGTTTTTTGAAAACGGTTTCTACATTACCCTGACGCCACATGGTACTCCGGCGCATCTCCACGCAGTCTCTTGCATCCTGTGCAATTGAAACAAAATAGATTCACGTTAAAAAATCGATTTCTTTCGAAGGAAATAAGAAAATATGTACATACTTTGTCGCCACCGTTTTCTTCATGGTAAACAGAATAGTCGACGTCCCAATCATCTGTGGTCTGCTCATCGAAATCACCTTCTGCTTCTTTCCATCGTACTGCGTCAGTATACCAAACAATACCAGGTCCACCTTTTTCCCAGACTACCTCCATATCTTCTTCATAGAGCCTTTCTTTATTTCTCTCCTGCTCCGTTACATCGTCATGCAAAGCTTCGTGTCTGTCCCACTCTTGCTCGTCATCATCATCATCCGTTGTGCCTTCTTTGTTTGTACACATTTTTGGTGATGAAGTATTTGCTCCATGGGGGAAATTTTTGCTGTTCGTTGAGTTTGTCAATGAAGAAATAGGTGCTCCAATTTTCTCACATGAATGATCTTCATAGTTGAACGGAACACTGCCATATCTTCGAGTTTTGGTCTTCGGAAAATGTAATCCTAATTTCCCTATAAGTTTGCTGGGTAGACGGCACGAGTTAATTAGATGCAGGAAATGTTTTGTAGATGTGCCTACATTTCCTTGAGGCATGAGAGGAGGTGGCTTCAACTCAACCATTTGCTCAATTTTCTGTTTTGATAGCTTAAGTTCTATTTTGCCATCATTTATGCTAAGTGAAGAATTTAGTAATTCTCCCATGTTTTCTTCCACTACAGTTATCACAATGGCAATACATCTACTTGGCAAGAATCTCTCATCTTTGTCAACCCAATTCTGCAAGTTGTATTTCTTTATGGTCTCTGTTCTTGCTTCTTTGCTGAATAATTTCACAATGCAACAGACAGAATCTTTGATTAGAAGATCATATGTAGGTGCACTTTTAACACTGCTGCTCCTGTTGTGAACACAGAAGTTATTATTCTCAAAACTGAGTGTTTCCGAAGACTTGATAAATTCGAGCTGCGGTCGATGGCGAAAATGAAAACACGAAAAGTGCGTTTGGCATTCAATAAAATCTGAAAAATAGTTTCTTAAGTCTGAAGAATGAAAATTTCGAGGAATATTCAGGATCATCAAATAAACAGAATCCATTTTGTCGTTGATTATTGCTTAGCACAATCACGAATAGGTAGCACGTTAAGATTTGTCTTTTGAACCTTTTCCTTGAAAACGTGAATCGGACATAACACACCGGATTTCTGACTATAAGAAAGATACAAATAAGGAAACGTCGAACAGGGATCACTATTCTTGAAAAGCAATCGAACTTTATTATTGGTTCTAAGTCGAGTAGTCCACTTCTTCTGTGTAGGAAAAACGAAAAACAAGTAGTAATCTGTCAAGTCTGTCTGCTAGCCAATTAGAAACAGAACTGCTATGTAACTTGTGCGGAATGGGCCACCGCATTCAGGCATTCAAGCATTTTACACTTTGCTGATCTGTTCATAAATGACGACGACGTTGACGAGAATGGATTTTCGGATGTCGATTCATGAATTGTCGAATGTTGGAATCTGATGAGCGTAAGGCGTAACATCAGTTACCTTCCACAGTTCCACCACAAACTGGTTCCACGACACCCACCCTAGTAATAACTTCTATGGTATTTCCATTTCCACGGCTCTTTCATTTCCAGTTTTCCACGCCATCCCTTTCCATGCTCTAAGTATACGATTTACCTGGTCCCGCCCCTACATGCTGTTTGTTTGTTGTTTTTCGTGTAGCCACAGAGGTGTAGCTTTTTAAAGGTCCGAAGTCAGTTTGAACTTTGAAATATCCACATGTTGTGGTGTTTGATTCTCAGTTGTAATTTATGGCCAAAAGATTGCCGTTTATTGTTTAATACTGAATAAACACTCAGTATTAAACAACTATTGAGAAAATGTCAAAAGAAATTACCGTATTCACTTACTTACCACCTGACTGCCCAGAGAGACTAAAAAAGATAATTAGTGATTCTGTGTGTTCCAATGAAACTCTTGACAATCTGCTTAAGGTAAGATCATTTGTCGGCTATGAATGTTTTGCTTATTGATATATTTACATTTTAAGTTTTTTAGCTTTTAGGAGATGCCTCAAATGAATCTCACTTAGTCAACATAATACTTGACTTAGTTCCTATAATATGTTCGGATTCAACTATTCAATCATCTGAACTAGAGTTTGCGATCCTCAGCCTTCAGGTATGAGACAAAAAAATATTTGAGTTATAATTACAAAAAAAACATAAGAAATGCTGGTCCTTCCTGCAGAATATTTATAACATGAATCTTCTCAAAGCTGATATGAAATGCAAATTGCTTGAAGTTATTGTCACAGTCTTACTCACATACCAACCAAGCCAAGAGGTGGTTGTTGATGTTGTTCAGTTTTTGCTGAATGTTCTGGAAAACAAAACAGAGCCCATCTCTACTAGTTTGACTTCAATGGACTGTCTGATTGAAATAGAAATGAGCACACAAGTAATAAAAATTTTTTTTTGAAAAGTATGAAATAGATTTTCTAACAATATAACTTTAACAGGGAATCCTGGAAGCACAAATAGAAAACTTTTTTGACTTCTTAAATCATGACCAATTAAGAGACAAGGCATCAGAGATAACATCATTAATTATCAGAAATGCCACCAATCCTATTCCGAACCAGTCACGCGTAAGACTTTTGCGACTTATACGTACATGGTTACCATATCCGTTTATAAAGAAATTGACGTTCTTTGTTTGTTATTTATATATGTTTGGGGAAACTTTATTGCTGAAATAGGTTCTTTGCGACCTTCTTGAACTTATCCCTTCATTAAAGCCATTTACAATGGTAACAGTGGCAAAAAACATTCTAGGTCTATGCCGCGTAGAATTTCAAACTGAGCTAAATAATTCGCTCGAAAAGTTACTCGAGAAATATAAGACCACTTTTGACTTGTGCGTTCTGCAGACAATTACATCTATTCAGGTAATAAAATGTAGTACGCCTTCCTAGTTTTGACAAAGATAATTAAATTGTGTATGGTTGCTTGCAGGAATGTCTTGGTGGAATTACAGAAACCGCTGTTTTCCTCTATTGCACTCATCCTGCGATGCCTGTTGGGCGCAACTTAATATCTCTGGATTTGCTAGGCTCATCGCTTCATCTTAAAAAAGACGGGTTTGAAATCCAACAATTTGAACCCAACGATTTCGACGGAGCTGATGCTCGTCTAAAAAAACTATTGCTTTTGAACAAGGCTCTGTATAACCAATCACTAGGTTGATCCGTTTCTATTTTCAAGGACGTACTGGTTCCTGTTATAACAGTGGTTTTTTAAAATTAGATTCTGCCCCCTTTTACCAACACTTTGAAAATTTGATTGCCTTTGCAGTGAAAAATGGCTCCAGTCGTGCATTGGCTTCAGTTTTTCGAGTGATGCGTGATATGCTTGAAAGTAAATTTCCCACCAATGCAGCCCAAATCGTGTTGCACAGCACCGTCGCCTTAGGTGCCCGACACCCTGCTTGTTTACCGCATATCATAGACTTCCTAAAGCATTTTGGTTCAAACCACCATGGGCAATTACCGGATGCCATAATATTGGGACTTGTCGATGCTTTCGATGAATTGGAGAATTCTACCGTGATGCCCCACGTGGAACAACTGATCCAGTTTTTCATGGAAGCGACTCTATACCGATACGAGTTTTGCCAACCACGGGTATTAAATTAACTCACTCTCTTTTTAAATACCATTCTTTCGTTCATCCAATCCATATAATAGCCAAATAATAACATATATAATAATATGTATACACATGTATGTGTATATTTTAGATGATTCTTCGCATTATACGAAATTGCTTGGAAGAAAAAAAAAATTCGAATTGTGGAATCGCAGTGTTGGAACTATGCCAAGCGTTGATAAGGAATCAGGATTATGAGATTTTTCAACCAGGTAATATAACATGTTGAACTCCCCCGAAAAGCAAAAAAATTATTGCTCTATATTTATTTCAGAATTAAAAACGGTTTTATCGTTGGTCGAAACATCGCATTCTGAATCGGATGTAAAACAACGGGCGTGGATGCTTCGGTCACTGATAACACATGTTAATACCGATAGCGTAAGAGAACTATTATTGATTTTTCTCACTTCACTTGTGTGTATTTCCCCATTCGCATATAGTTGAAGGGCGCGTTTGATGCTGACATGGATTTATCGTCAACTGGGAAAATAGAAAAAACCGATAATCCATTAATTTATGTGAAAATCCTTCTCGATTACAACAAGACTGGGGACACAAGATCAGGTGATCAAAGAAATCAAAACTAATGGCTTTTGGAAAATATCTTATACATATATTAATAATAGAATCTCTTCCAGTATACTGGTCATTAGAGCGAAAACGATCCTTTCGATCGTTCTATTTTCCCTTGGAGATATCTCTGATAAAAAATGCGGAAAACTACCATCGGGAATTTGTTGGTAATAACTTTTTGCAGTCATAAAAAAAAATCTCCGCAGTTAGTATTACCTCTTTAATTTTTTTTTTCAAGGATTAAAAATCGATTTCATAGTAGACCCTAAATGGGGTCGTGCCGAACCTATTTACATTCCAGTATTGGAAGTCGACCAGGTGAGAAAAGCCTGCCTTCAGGTACATCCGTTGGTATGTTCGGCCGCAACCATCGAAGCAAGGTAAACGTAAATGTAACGCTAAATAATAAAAGAAATCTATCCATGATATTTTTATTTTTATTTTACCATTTGTTTAACAGGGCTGTAATGAGCACCATGGATGGTCGGATATTTCTTTCATGCCTCGAGCCTATTCATCTCAAATTGGAAGACTTTTTGAATCCATTGTCTTCAAGCAAATCGTTTGTTGAGTTATGGGATCGACTTGTTAGCCAAAGTGATAAATGTTACTCTAGTGTTTTGTTTCTACCTCAACATGAAAAACTTCTTAAAGCAGTCGAGTACGGTGAGTTGGAAAGGTTCCAAATGACAAAAAAGAAGCCGACGGAATTAGCTATGGTTACTCCCGATTCGTTTCTGGTTCTAGTTCGGATTTTGTTGGTTAAAAATAGCTGGAACGCTGAAATTCTCGTCGAGGATCCCTCGGTGTTGCCAGTTATTCATTCCCTGCTCACTGAGTTTTCTACGTGAGTTATCTTTTTACAATTATTTTCGAAAGCTATTGTTGGGAATTAGCATTATGTAATACCACACTGTGATTGATTAAAATACAACTTTTTCTTGTCAGCAATAATGACCGTAAGTACTAATCCGTAAAGTAAGATGTACATTCCCTTGTAAACACGTGACCAAAGAGGGATCCCATGAGCTAACCGTGTCGATTGGCTACCAGCCGCACGGTTGCTTTACGGCATGCATTCTTAAATTTGCGTCCGTCGACGGGTTTCATTTCGATCGACGCCAAGTATACGGAAATCTTCAGAGTTGGTCTATAGAGTTCTTGAGGCTCTTGGTGGCAAGAAGTGTTCGATGTACAACGAAGTATTGAAAACATTGGTAGTTCAACCGCAAAAAATTTTTATAGCCAGATTTTTGTTTGGTTTCTCGTTTGCGTGAAACTAGTGAGCAACATGGGCTGCGTCGGGAGTAAAGACCAACAGAAAGCCGCTTATGATAGGTTATCACAATATCAACTCGGTAAGTCATTCTTTAAGTTAACTAAATGTAATCCTTAACAGGTGAAACTGATTATTAAGAGATGAACAAAGAAAGATTTGATTAATCGATCACAGGATGGACATATATTAAAATTACTGTTACATTTTAAACTTAAAATTCTTCGGCCCTTTTTATATTCCATTTTTTGTTGGCCTAGCCTATCAGTAATTGCCAAGTACACTAAAATGTTTGCATCTCTCATTTTACGGATAGTTTTTTTTTCAAGTTTGAATCAAGAATCCAACGAAATTTTTCCTCTGAGTCTTTTTCGTTCATTATTTTTCTATAGCTTGTCATTTTAGGGATATCGTAAGTGTCCTAAGATACTGTACTTTCATGATTCATGTGGGTAATCAATTGCTATAAATGTAAAATGGCTCTTACTCTCCTCGTTCTTTTTATGGTATTTTGTATTCTAAATGTGTTTATTAATATTTTTTTAAATATTTTGAGAAACCAGGAAAGGTTTTTCTTTCTTTTTTGATTAAATCCGATAAACGCGTTCTATTTCGGGGAAATGACGTATACAATCTTGAACGGGGGGGCTGGCGTTGGAGTGGACTACTTTGAAATTTTTAAAACCCACTACTTCAATGGTCCTTGAATAACGAAACTATTTCCGAATTAGATCACGGTGCCTGCTGCCTCTCACAAAATACTATTTTTCAAGTTAAAGTATTTCAAACACCTGCGCTTAACGTATAATTTCATTTACAGCCTCACTCGAAGAATCAAAAGGTTTGAAAAAAGTGCCCATTCCATTGGATCCAGAAGAAGGGCGAGACAAGCACCACAGCATATCACCATGCCAGTTCCACAACTTATTCTACGATGGATTTTATGCACCGTACATGAGCAATCCGGATTATTTGATGTTGGTAGACGTCCGCGACGAAAACTCATTCCTCGAGAGGCATATTCTCTCAGCGCGTTGGTATGGAACTCTTCCGTTAGAAAACCTTCAGGATTTGAACAAGTATACGCTTATTATCCTCTATGACCAAGACGGAGACGACGAAAACCAAGATTCAAATATGAAAAGAGTCCAAACTTTATTGCAAAACGCCCAGTTAGACCCTTTCTGCATTTGTGGTGGAATAGTAGAAATAGAGCAATCACTGCCTTATATGATTGCTTCGAATTGTCCTGGAGTTCCAGAGCGTCAATTAGCACTTGGTTGGTACCCATCCATCATCATCGAAGATACAATGTGGCTTGGAAGAATGGAACAAGGATCGAACACCACTATTCTTTTAAATTTAAACATTACCCATTTGATCCACATTGGACAGACAGGACCTGCATTGGCCTTTCCTGGCATGACTTGTTTAACAGTCAACTGGAGTGAAACACTGAAAGGTAAACAGACTCTGTTCAAAGACAATTGCCCGAGGTTGAGACTAGCACAGTAGAAAAATATTGACGATGTACACATGTACTGTGTTTTCAGTTAACATATACAAAAGAAAAAATTCCATCCAAAAATAGCTCTTTAGATGCAGTACTTCAATCAACAGGAACAGCATGCGCGCGTTTCCCAGTTGGAATAGATGAAAATTAAAGTTTGAATGAACATGGCTTATACAATTTCGGCTTCAACATGCAGTAAAAAAATTCAGAATTTAATTTGTTTTAGATTTTTGTACACACAAACCTAGTCTCCAAAAGTCTTACACAAGTATTTTTTTACTATCGATACATTATTACTCTTTTACAAATTTTAGGTCAAGAACTGTACAACGCACTTAAAGGAGCAACATCGTTCGCCTTAAAAGCGATTCAGGAAAAAGGACGTGTATTGATCTTGGGGGACCAAGGCGTGAATCGCAGCGCAACATTAACTGTAATTTTTTCATTTTTATATCTGTGATCTACGTTACTCGAACCGTGGCTGGTGAATTTTCAAATGCTTTTGCGCTACATCACCATTTTATCAAACGCCATAATTTAGAAGAATTTTCTTTTAAAAAATGAATTATTCTCTCACTATTAAAATTTTATCAAGAGGTTTCTAAAGCTATGATAATGTGCGCAGCAGTGTACAAGCCATAAAATGAATTGGTTTTTTTTCCAGATGGCCGTGCTGATGCAAGATAAGAGCTGTACTCTGGAGGATTCTTTTTACTACGTGAAGTGCTTGCGGCCGGCAGTTCAACCTAGTCCTCCTCATCTAGAAGTTCTAAGTAAATTCGAAACAGAGCTTTTCGGCAAAAAGATCTCCTCTGTAGAAGACCTATGGTGATCCATTTGCAAACAATTCGTTCTCGTTATACCAAATCAACATAATATTCGCATGCATTTTATCTGGTTCATGCCCTAGAGCAATTGAGAATCATATATATATATTTTTTTCATCTAGCCTAGGTAATTAAACGAAGGATTTTACATGTTTATTAATTAGCATTTTGTCGTAATGTGCGAAACTTGCGTAATTAACGGAGTCGTGTTCCTGCGTAAGGCTTTTTTAATCATTCTGTGGCTATTAAGGATTATGTTGTAATACAGAACTAAACTTTAATAAAATTTCTTTTTTTTTCTATGCCCCACACTTTGGTCGTTATTCCTATAATGCGTGTCTTGACTGTCTTGTATGGTAAAAATGTTGTTTGTTGAGCGAGAAATGGTGAAATGAAATCATCAGCAAAATCAGTTTCTCAGATGAAGAGTCCAAGAGTCCCAGTCCCAGCCTCCCAGCCAGGACTCCCAGTCCCAGGTCCCAGCCCAGGTCCAACTCGCTCTCGAAGTGGTTACTGTTTAGTACCACTACTGCATTACATCATGGCTCCAATTTGTGTAACTGTTGTTTAAATTGTTCAAGTGTCTTTTCTGCATATAGTTGAGAAAACAGTTCTCTACTTTACGTATATGGACTCATTTCATTCAGTCAAGAAAATTAAGTACATTACTGTAAGAAATGGCAGAAGGGGTTGAAGGAAAAAATGATGAAGGTCTAAAGGATAATGAGAATGTTGGGTGGGCAGAAGAAAACCTGGACAGTTTTGGAGAATACTGTTTTGAAACTGACCAGCTAGCTTTAAAGGGAAATGCAGATTACCAAGCGTTATTAAGGTTTGTGACATTAATCAATCATTTTAATTGGAAGTCTTATTTTACCTTCTATCCATATTCAATAAGAACATTAGCAGTGCTTGAAGGGCAGCGAATGATTGCTGTGCAGAACATGGAAAAAATAATACCTCTGAAAAAAGAAGCCCTGGAATCACCTTTAGCATTTATTGAAAAACTACAGAGAGGTGAGAACATCGATTTCCCTCAGCCTCAAGTCATAGCAGAGGTTAGTTATAAGTGATTCAGTAGGGAATTATAAAAGTAACAAAATATTTGTTGGATAGATTCCAGAAATAAACTGGTCAAAATATGGAGTAGTTATACCTGAGAACCTTGAAGAAAAGACGACAGAAAACCCAAAGCCTTTGTCTACAAACAATAGTGATAGTGAATCCAGAGAAACAGATAGAGGAAAAGATGGTAAGCTGCTAGTACGAGGACGAGAGTTCAATCAGAAAAAACCTGAAACTTTCAACCAGTTATGGACTCCTGAAGAACAGAAGCGTCTTGAGGAATTACTTGTTATCCACCCACCAGAACAAGTAGAAATGGAAAGGTTTAGAAAGATAGCTAGAGCACTTGGAAATAGGACTCCTCTCCAAGTACAAAGTCGTGTTCAGAAGTATTTTATTAAGCTTCAGAAGGCAGGTCTGCCAGTTCCTGGCAGAACTTACAACTTTACTCAGTACAGCAACAATCGCAAAGTACAGTTTTAAATAATTTTTTACTGCTAAGAACTTATGAAGTATTTCAAATTTAAAATGATCAGATAAAACAATTTGTAATTTTCTTTCCAGTCTGGCCATCGACATCAAAGAAACAATAGATTTCTATTCCCATCTTCAACCTTTTTTGCATCAGCGACCCCACCGGTCTACATGAATGACTTGGACGATAACTCTGAATTATTTAACGAACCAAGTCCAGCACCCAAACATGAAGATATTCAAGTCTCCGTATGGAAAATCAAATTATATATTTTTAATTTTAAAATTCGAAATAATATATACATCTTACATACATATATTTTTGGTAAATCTCAAACTAGGATGAAGATGTTCCGGATTCAGTGAAAATGTCAGAAGGATATAGTGAACTCATGTGGTTGAAGTTAATGAAACGGATCAAGTCTAAACAAAACCATCTTGGTGTGATGATTCATTATGGTTACCGTTGTGATCATTGTAGCCTTGATCCAATTTCTGGCACCCGTTGGCACTGCTTCCTGTGTCCCTCAAACGTTTCAACTGATTTGTGTGAAAAATGTGCCTTTCAATTAGCTTCTAAAGGTGGCTATCATCAACCTAATCACAAAATGACTCCTATTCTTAAAGCAGAACCGCTACCTCGTCAAGGACCCAGCTACCTGCAACCAAACTTCATGACGGAAAATTGAAAAATAAATAGAACTTTAATGTTGTATAAAGTTTCATATTCTCAATTATGTGATAAATATTTTTATCCCGTCAGCTTAGTTTACTTGAAGTGTTTGTTTGCGTCGCTAATATACCTGTTAATTGCGTCAGATACGACGTGTCCATTTTTTTAAAACTCTCTTTATCGAGTATCACCGAACTTTATTTACTTTAACGCCGTACAAAAATTGCACACTTTGTGTACCCGTTTCCATAAGTATGTGCCCCCAGTCCCAGATGGCGGAAAATTTGAGTACCGCTGCAATTTTGCAAAAAGGATGGTATTTTGTAGCAACATGTGACACCTATTTTCGGGCACTCTTGGTTTCGAAAAACGAAAAAAAAAAAATTCGTATTCGACGCAACCAAGGGAGGAAGAGAAAATACGAAATTTTACAAAGAAAACACAACTTTACTACTCAAGAAATGCGCCGATGCCTTAAAAATGAGGTATAGAATGAGAAATCGGATTTGTTGCGACGTGTCCGTCAAAGAACGTTCCGCATGGATGGCAGATGGCTAAGCGCTAACTGTACAACACGTCACACAAACAACATGATAAATCGTTCGGTGTTTTGCACAATCCATACTGATTACAAAATTATCGAAACACGAGTCTCAGCATAAAAAGAAAATTGTTGTGGCGGAAGTATTGAACGTGAAAATGATATTAGACTGAAAGTGGTGATTTCTTTGTACATTTCCTTGTCCCTAGCTCCATAGCTATCATCTGTACTCAGTTCTGACAAAATTTTGCAGGTTTGGCAAATGAACTAATTTAGGGGATCATCTTGTTGAATTACTGATTTTGTATATTTTTTTTGCATGGACTATGCATTGACCAACGAGTAATCATAAAGTAGGTTTTGGTTTCATAATAGCCGAATTTTGTTCCATCGTACTCCAGGGTCCACACCGATATAGGGTTTAACGTGAAAGAGTTAAATATATGAATGGGCAGTTAATAAGTGCGGTTTATTAATCACATATATTGTTTAATGAAAATAGGCCAGTAAATTATACGTTGTTGTTTGTCTTCCTAAATGTATCTAGAGCCAAAAGAATTTTTTAAATTAATTAAATTAATTTTTTTTTTCTGTTTGTGGGGATGGGATTATGAAGTGCATGGTTGTTGGATATAACTTAGGCAAAATCCTCGGTTATTGAATTGTCCTTGAACGTTAGTCACCGATGTTGGCACGATCGCCTCGAAAGCATCGAAGTGAACGGTGACTTGGAAGGGCCGTACGCTGGTAATGACAGTCCCGCTGGTAGCCTGAACCACGGAGGCGAATGCGTCTCCGCACAAGCGATCTTGACAAACAGTATTTCCTCTTTGGATCGCTCGACCATTATCGGAAGCACACGGAATAGTTAGCCAATCTGTGTTGCAAGTAGTAGACCCCACCTGTTAAAAAATATGTCAAATACGCTGATGTCATTTTACATTTTCGTCATCGACCAAATGTTTGTGCTTTGCTGCTGTCTTTTTACCAACGCTCCAATTGGTGTTCCTTGAGCAGTAGCCGAGCCTCCGGTGGGGCCAGTAATCGAATAGACTCCGCCGGTACATACGCTATATGCGATACTGCAAAAGTTGCTTTCAGTACGGATGCATATGCTGTAATCTTGATTTGAAAGTTGGCGGCCGGAAGTTCCATCATAATTGAAAGACCGTATCGTGCCTGACACGCCCGTGTAGTATTGCAGGCAACCGTTTGGAGCTAAAGTACAGACACACACTTGTGGTTAAAGCATTTCCGGTGTTATATAGATGATATACGTCACCTCTGCCGATAGAATCGCAATTCATCTGAGTCACTTTTATCCTCCATTGACGAGCAAAACCGGTTCCACTTGTAACCACCGTCAACGTAATCGGACTATTACCAAGCAATCCAGTTTCGACGTACACTGTAAAACAATTTACAAATTTCTTAGACGAGCTAAAAATTAAAAATCTTTTTAACTGAACTAATTCTTACTGTGTTGCCCATTGTTTGTCCCACAAATGGCAGGTACGCGGCTTCCACCAGTAACAATAAACTGATCTCGATTGCAATTGCTGTCGTTCGTTTCGGGTTGTACTAGAACCATTACAAAGAAGTCCAATCTACAATTTAAATTTTGTAAAATCAACCAACGTATAAAAACACTTTTTTTTTTCATTTGGCTATTATTTACCTTAGCTGACACACGTTGCTTGATACTTTGTTCACTGTAAGTTGACAAGATCCCGTGCCGTCATAGCTCGAGGGGTAATTTAGGTTGGAAAAATATGAAGAATTTTGATACGTCGTTTGGCCACAGGTGTAAGAAACTACAAATCAATATTGCGTAAGTGGAAGGTATGATTCAGGCTCATTATAGTTAATGGATTAGGCTTAACGAACAAGTGCAGCAGACACCAAATCCACCGGCGCAAGCCCCGCTGGACACCCCACCCCTAGCGCTGCACTCTGCTGCCGAGTAACAGGTACCGTTTTCATTAGCAGCAGTTGCGCAGTCGTCATTGGCAAATTTCACGACCGTAAACAGCGAAAAAACTAGCAAAAGTTTAAATTACTTAATTGTCTACTCCAATCTTGGTTGAAGTGATGAGTGTTATACAGTACATTTTCCATCGCGTTTTCCAGCATGCTCCAAATCAGCACTCGACGTTCCAGTAAGACTGGTAGGAGAAACGGTGTTGTTGGTTACGATTGGTACTTCCGAGTCACCATCTAAAACCTGTCGTCGCCAGCTTTTACCGAAATAACCTTTTGGCGACGAGCGCTGATTTCCGTGAATGCTTTCCTCTTCAGCATACCCTTGGTATAATTGGCAATAAACACAACTATTGATGAGCACGAAAAATAACAAAATGAAGTGGCCTTGCAGCATTTCAGTTATAAGGTGAGCTTAGAAACAAGCAAGGTGTAAAGCAACGTGTTGACTAAGAAGCAAACTGCTGAAGATTGACATTTCAAAGATGTGTCTCCTCTTATATACGATGGGGTTCGTACCCGTTCCTGCGTTTCAAAAGTGGGCGATGTCATTCTGTAGAGTTCATCCCATGTGCTACGCGTTCACCACATGAGAACTTCTTTGCCGCTACATGGCTGATGTTTCTTACGTATGTGCAAGCTCGTAATTTGGCATTACCAATCTCAATTAAAATAGCTGTCTAAGGATAAGACCAATCTACAAACATGATTATATATCGATGAAACATAGCTGAAATACAAAATGATATGGCAATCGTTAGTTCTTTTTATAAAGATTGCTTCACTAAATTGGACGCTCATTACAGAGATTTGTGCATTCGTCCACAGTAAATTCAAGGTCAGGGCTTTCGTTGTAATAAGTTCTTAGCCTGCACAGTCTTATGTTTGTAAATTAACAAGATTGTCGCAAATTCCATTACGTTTTGTCTATAGTACCTATAACCACTCGTCTTAATAACTCGTATCATCTTTGCATTTATAAAGGATACCAGGAAGTGCTACAAGAAACATTTTTTGTACGACACCCATTGTCCCGTTAGAGCACATCACATATGCTAGCTGTTGGATTCCGCAACGCTCCCATTGCAGCTAGAAGAACGTTTTTGAAAAAAGTAACGTGTCAGCTCCTCCATTCAACGACGGAAGTATCGACCTAACTATTTTGGCGTTTTCAGTATTAGAAGTGTACTTAATTGCTTCCTTCCTTTCGAAACATGCTACTTAACCGTAATTCAGTAGGATGACGAAGTTCTTTTGAACCTCTTTGGAACTATTTCTTTTTTTTCTTGAAACATAAATTTCAATCCAGATTTGGAAGAATCTATGCAGGTATAAATATATTTTCAGAAAACGAGCATCAACCGCGTGTCTAGGACATGCGTGGTGTGCTAAAATGCAAAAAAATACATTGCACTGACGAACATGTTTTGCCATTTCTTACTAATCAGTCGCTACTTTGAGACTTAACGCGACTGGTATGTGATCAGTCAACCCAGCCAAAACTGAGCTGAAACCATAGCCTACTACTTGAGCGGGTGAATCTTTCCTTAACAGAATCCTGTCAATCCGCCGTTTACCTCCCCAACTTTCACATACAACTTTTCCTGTTGGAAAGAAAACAATGAAGAGAAAACCGCCACATCACAAAACAGGACACAATGTGGAATCTTTTAGTTACCATACTTATCCGTCGAAGGATCTATGGAGGCAAGCGCTGTCGTTTGCTCTACGACGTCAGCGTCAAGAACGTATTCTCTGCGTCTTACGTCATCGATCAGAACGTCACGCAGGGCTTCAGCGCTTGAAACTATGGGTTCGTGCATTCGTAATTGACGCAGCTCTGTCCCTACAGTCCAGTGATAGTCTTCTCCTGGCCCTGTAATTCGATAACATTTTCACAGGTTATTGACTTTTAACGATAAAAGATGGTATACTTTTCGAACAGACGTCAATATACTGGTTAAAAAGCGGATGGTTTTGCGTGGCTGCGTCACCTGGGGACTTTACCAGGAGAGTTTGGGAAAGCCTTTGATCACTCAGAAAGTAGTTAATAAAGAGCTTGAATCAAAAACAGTAACTTACCATGTTATCAAAGTTAAAATCGCCACAAACCGCATCAAAAATGATTTTCTCTTCCGGAAGCCGGGTCTTTAGTCGGAAAGCGTTAATTGCAGAAAGAGACTCGCTGAGCTGATGATATAAAACTGGTTCTTTTCCTTGGTAAGCTTGTCCATGTAAATTTGCAACATATGCTATACGTTCTTTATTGATTTGTACCTGTAATTTGTTTTGTGCAATCCACAATTTTAAGAGGGCAAGAATTGGCATATGCATAAATTTACCTTCAAACAAAGAACTCCATATGAGAAGAATTTGGCATAATGAGTTCGAAACTGAAACGGTTGAAATTCTACGGCGAGAATCGGGTATTTGCAGGCGACGAATAAACCACTTCCTTCAAATATGAATGAACGCCATTATAATCTGACGTAGACAGCTATTGTTTTTTTTTATCTCTTTAGATTCAAATTTAAGTTTTACCAAATAAACATAAATTTGCCTTCAATCGATGATCTCCGACATCTAAAACATGATAAAATATTTTTAAAGAGCATGTTTGTAGTATCTTTTTTTCACATTACTAGAAATAATGTACCATGGATGAAATAGCTGTACTTCAATCCCAGCTGATCAATCAGGGTTGCAGCCCAGTATCTTTCCCAAACTTCTTGTACGCATAAAATATCAACATCCGGGAGATCTGCTATAACAGTATCCTTCTTACACAATTGCGGGAGAAGAAAATTTTGAAGAAAGTAAGGTGTTTGCTGCAGCAACCTTTGCCCTGCAATTTGCAATGTTTTTGTTTAAGCTACAGGCTTATTTCTGCACCCATATAGTTAAATTCTTCTAACTCTGTATCTACAATGTGGGAATAGCAATATTTGATTAATACATGCCTATTAATTTGGATCTAGCCACAGGATTCCCATTATTGTTCCATCTGCAGAAAACTTCATTTGCCAACAAGACATTTGCACAAGCTAAGGTAAATACTTCCTTAGTTTCTTCACTTTGTTTGTTCCCTTCTGTCCCCAACTCCAAATAGGAGTACTTTTTACGTGAAAAGACAGAACAAATGAATACCCACAAGAGAAAGCCTACAAAGTCAATAATTCCAAAGAACATGAAAATAGCAATAATAATAATAAGATAACAAACCACCTGCTACTCCAACAGGAAAGAGTCCCAGAACGAAAATACATAGTAAAGGACCAAAGAGGAGTTTTTCTTTAAGACTACTCCACCAGCCAAGTGAATTCAAGTCAGGAATGAAGTAATAAGCTATTAATTTGCTTAAAGCTGTAGCCCATGGATAGATCTATATATGAAACAATATATAGTAATTAATCAGAAAAGACAAGAAACTATAAAACAAAGAACCATGAAAAAAGATATTTGATCCAGGATTGAAGCAACTGAACTGGAGTGATGAGACAAAATTGTTGATATTTTTGACATTTCGCTTTTTGAATTCATTCTAGAAATTTAGCTGTTTCTTTCAATATCATTTTGTTGAATTCGGACAGTTTGGTAGTGGAATGATACGGGAAACTTTCCAGTAAATCTAGAAATGCTTCTGGTGGAATAAATATTATCTGAAAATATCTAATGGCTCTAAGCGTATTTTATTAATTTAAATATTTTGAAAATGACAAAGGGAACACGACAAAGCACTAAAGAAACGGAACGAGGACGAGGGTGCCGAAGATTAGCAGACGAATGTTTATCAAGCATTTCCATGGATTGGCATTTCCCGCTTCCCGGTGCTGCCTTTTAAATTTTCACTTCTACGTTCTACAAACTTGAGTAAAATTATTTTTGTCATTTTTGCTTTCCATTTTATATATACCTGAGTTAATAATCTGGAAGGGCTACTAATCAATCAAAAAACCCTTTAATCAAACTCTCACTACGAAAATTAAAAAAATTACCAATTTGTCAACGAATGCGTTTTATTTGTAATTTTTGCCTTGCACTAAAATAGAGTTTCATCAAGAATTTTAGCTTATAAAAAAACAACATCCAAATAGAATTCAATAAGTTCCATGTGTATGTGATAAGGATTGGCTCTGATTAGCATTAATCAGAAACCCTTCTGTTTGGTCAACCGGAAGATCGATTTTGGTCACGAAAAAATTTGATTGCTTGTACTCGAGTGTGCAGGCACCCTGATTAGTCAATAGATAGATTAGTATAAATAGGTCACAACGAAAAGTCAGGGTACTCGCATACCCGAAAGCCGGTTCCGAAACCACAAAATGCCTCCCTGATCGGAAAAAACACCGCTATTGGAGGTCCGGTGACATTTAAAATGTTTTCGTCAACCGTGCACAATGCTTAACGATGGACGGAATATCTGCGTGGGTATAGCATCGGATCTACTGCCATCTATAGCTATATTAGTTTGTCGTTCTATTGTATTTTTTTCTATTGTGTACATGGACATAAGACGTCAATGTTTTCCGTTACCATGGTTGCGGATTGAGGATGAAGAGAACATCGCTGAAAATCGTCTTCGAAATCCAAATCAATTCGGTAAGTTGAAAGACTCTACGAAATCCTTTTGAAATAATAACTAATTTGGATTACTTTGGTTCTTTATTTCCACTTTCAAAAGGTGATTTGTCCAAACACTCGGTTAGATCCATCTAAATGGGTACATTTGCGTGTGGGCTTACTGGGATGGTACCTACGGAGTCGGTTACTAAAGGCTCAGTTTCCACTGCAAGTGGACGAGAAAATGCGAGTAGAACGGGTAAAAAAATCACAATTAGAACGATTTATACAATCAAATACGCAGACGGAATTTTTCTTTCCAGACTTTTCCTTTATGTAGTACTTCTAGGCATCTTTACTCTGCTTTAATCGGCGAAAGACTGTGTGTTGAACTGGTGCAACTATATCAAATGGGATCTAAGGTTCTCGCCTCATTTAATACAGATGTAAACGATATTGTTTTTGAGAGTCCCGAGATAATTAGAGAGAGGCAAATTCGAACCGAGCAGCACACCATGATTATGCATACTACACATCATTTTCCGGTGAAAATTTGGTTGAAAAGGTTCAGGTGCTTGGGAACTAACGTCGCATATCTACTTTAGGGGATTGCAAACCCATACGTAAATGCGACAATTACAGTTCGAATCGTAAGAGTTAACGATTGTTCTCTCGAAATTTCTCGTGATGGAGGCGCCAACTTGACTCTTGGACTAAAAGCTTCTGAGGTACTTGAACATCCATAAAGCTTAATTTCGTTCCAAAACTAAGTTGACATTTGCTTTGCTAGAACCCTCACTACGAAGCTCCACTTCACGAGCCTTCTTTTGCAACCCACTGGTCAGAAAACGCTTATCCTCTTCGGCCATGTCAAAGAATGGCGATATCGCGACCTGAACCTCCCAGGTTACTTAAGCCTGGAAAGCGGCAAATCTTTTGCGTTAGGCGTGTTGACGATGGACTCATCGGGCGTACACCGTCTGCTCAGCCGCCTTCCCATAATGTGAATCATGCGACGGCCACGCCCAATTATATCGCAGCACGCAGGGTCGCATCGCCTATGCAGAGAAGCAATTCACATATGGATACGGTTTCGAGTCTACTTCGTCGAAAGCCAAAAATAAATCAAGGAGTAAAAGTGTTTGAACCCGAATGCGAAAAAAAGTACGGGTGGGGATTGCAAGAGCAGTCCCAACTGAGTGATAGCCCTTCACCGTCAATATTTGATCGATTATCATGCGAAGGCCGTCGCCGAATGGGCTGGGAAGTTGAAGATACGGATTTTAGTCTTCGACAGGATTTAGGTGAATCACATTCTTCCCAGAAACGCGATACAGATAATTATTGGATCAACCATAATTCAGAAATTTGCACTCTTTGTACTCTTTATTACGAGTACTTTGGTCGCCGTTATCCAATGCACATTATATAAGTCAGAGGAGCATAAAATGCCATCTTGGCGAAAAGAAATGCACGAATTGCGCTTTTGAAAAGCTTTAAATGTTCTATTAGTACGTTACCCTTTTACGATTTTACCAATACACAATTTAAAAGTTTTCTATCCTGTTTGATGGCGAATGAGATTTTTAAATTTTCATCAGTCTACCTTTCCAAGACGTCTTTTAACGGCGATGACTACCGTGCGCATTAATTCGGGTTCCTCGTAGAATATAGCACCAATCACAACAAGACCGCAGATTGCACCGATAATTACATGAAAAATGGCAGATTCTGGGTATATAAGAAACTATGAAAGGGAAAAATTAAACAGTTTCTAAGTATGCTAAGAGATAGGCGGCATGTTTTAGAAAATTAAATTTTCAACTTACGGACGAAGTTGCCGTTACGGCGAATACGAATACTAAAGATGCAGATTCAAGCATGGTAGGTATTATGCCACGCAATGGCTTGAATCCCAAATTTTGATATTGACCGCTAATAAACCAGAGGCTGGAGGAAAATAAAATAGGTAAAGCAAGATAAATTGCTTCAACATGATTAAGGCATTACCTGTGGATGATTCTTAAAACCATATTGATGCAATTAGCTAAAATGAAACCTACGCTTCCCACAAGGTAGCTTAGTAACCAGGACATAAACAAGAACATGCACGAGAGTAGAACCATCAATCCATTATACTTGTCCAGTTCTTTGGGGCTCATCGCTGCAAATACGTATGCTTCTGTCACTCCATTGATGGCCTTAATAAAAAAAAAAGGCAATTAAAGAAAAACTTTTGAATACGTGTTTCCAACAAACCATGAGGCAAACGGAAAGGCAGTGAGTTCTCATTAACAATGGGCCAGGTCCATCAGTTAAAGTGATGCCTCCATAAAGGTGAAGCAGCAGGTGGGAATACGAAAATCCAAAAACAACTATAATGGAGCCTACAAGGCTAAGCGCCCTTAAAAGTCTGTGCAGAACTCCAGCAACTTGTTCAATTTCTTGACGGGGCTGTTGCTCAATTGGGATCTGTCTATTTAGCATTTGTGCAAAGTAAAAATAGCTGCTCTCCTCAATTGGAAGAAAAATAAATCGAGCTGCCATGGAACCAAGATTGTTAACGACGTCATAAACTCCTTGCTCAGCAAAACTCAAGACTGCAAACACCGTCATAACATATCTTTCCCCTTCAGTTAACACTTGTTTTAAGATTCCCTGTTCAAAAAACAACAAGACACATAAGAAAAAAGGTGAAAAATATTTCATGAACTTTTAGTGGTTACTAATAGCTGCCATACTTGCTTGAAAAATCCCCATGTGAGGAATGCAAGATCACTTTCGATAAAAGTCTATAGGAAACAAAAAAAAAATGGATTTTAAAGTTTGACTTCCTTTCATCGTCCATCAATAACGATAAAAAAAAAAACCAGAAGTAATATTTGTACAGACCTCTCCTTTGATTCTTTTGGGAAGAAAGTCCAACACGGAATTCAACGGTAGTGCCAATAAAGGGTCATCTGGGTGCAAATCCTTATTTTTGATAAGTTTTGCCTTCATTTGAAATTGTTGATGAAAATAAAACCAATATAGCACTACAAGAACGGTAGAAACTGCCATTTGTCCACACGCCATTGCTTTGATGGTGTAAGCTGGGTAGTACAACACTGATACAACCAATGTACCAACTCTGATAAGCATCATAACACAATCTACAAAGATCTGAAAGGAAAATATTTGAGACATTATACACTTTTTCTCTCATTCCTGCTGATCTCACACATACCCTCCATCTAACATATTGAAACGCCTGGGAAAAAACATAGACCGGCTCCACAAAGGATTCTATGGTACAGCTTGCCCCAAACATATAAACAGCAAACTTATAATCTGCTGCATACTTCTCTGCTGGGAGTTCAAGCAAGTGCAGCCAAATGTAGCAAAATGTCAATGAACAAATTATTACAGTTGGCACCCTACAGATAAATCATTATATAGGTTATAAAATGGGTAAAAAAGGAGAAAACTGTTTAAAAACAACTTGTGACCTGATACCTACGTTAGCCACAAAAGATTAATCACTTGATGCCAATTGTGATCTTTAGTTTTACTCATACAGGCTCTCCGGAATGCCTCACGTGAGACAAAAAGGATGGTCATACTGTAAATAAAGATTTTAAGTAGATTAAAAGAACAAAATTATAATAAGCTAAGTTAATACATTAGTAGCATTAGGCGAACATTCAAAATACCAAGTACATCCTTGTCTACATTATGAAGGACTAGGCCATTGAGAATAAATGTGATGATTCGGAAAGCCACCTATGCAATAAAATAAATTTATTTTGGCTACAAAATTTTGTTTTAATTGAGTGTAATACCTGCAGAATCATATTATATGAGGCAGCTTTAATACTTCCCTCCAGAATTTTGTCACCATCCATGTTTGATATTTATGATGTTAACTGTATGATGCAAAAAAAATTGCAAATGGTGATCCCTTCAGGTATGGTGAAAAAACAAACAATGACTAGCACATTGAATTTTGACTGGATTTGCTGAGACTATTTATGCACCTGACAGCATCCAGACAAATGTATATGAAAATATCAACCAATTACGTAACCGTTTACTATTGCCTTATCTTAAGAAGTTTCGCTATCTGTTGCTTCCTCCTTTTCAATGTTCCACATATTAGTTTAAGACGCAATCGAACATCTACTGATTTTTTCCCCCATTGTGGCATTAGCAGCATTAGCTATGGATGAAAAGAAATATAAAAGTCCAAATCAAAATAGAAAACCATTTCGTCTGCTACTGTAGACAATGCGCTAGTTACTTCGTTTAATAAAATTACAAACAGTAGGAGCTTTGCTTTATTGCGAGAGCATCTTTTCTGCGTTGTAGTTAACATACACATAAAATTCTTGTATTTTATTTTTTTTTTTTTATAAAGCTCAGGGAATGCCACCAAAATCTTGGTTTGAAGCAGAGAAGAAAGAATTATTTATTGTTGCCACTTGCCATACTCATAACACAAGCTGTGTTTAGTTAAGTAAGGCTGAAAGTAACCCACGATCGTGAATTGTCTGTGATTTAAGTATGAACGGTATCAGGATTAAGGTAAATTAAAATAAAATTTAGTTTGATTAGTAGTTTGGTTGATTAAGGCAAAGTCTGGTCGGAATCCCATATGAAAAAACCGCATTAGTGGCTGACAGGGATCCCGGCGGATGTTAGCACAATAACCGTAACGCATGGTTTTGGGCATAGTTTACAGGAATCTACCTTCAAAATACGAATCGTTTTAATTGATTTATAATACGATGTTTTCAGTGCCTCAATTAGATGCGCCACCGTAAAAGATACGAAAAAATTCACGTTTGTAGTATCCTTCCATTGGTGCTTAATACTGTTCGTTAAAAATTCTGAATATACATCCCAACCAGGTTTTGAATTCATATTTTAGTACAATTTTAAGTATCTATTGTGTAGGGAAAGAAAGTATAGTAAAAATTTTACAATTCACCAAAAAATTAAACACCTTTGTATTTAAAGCCACACATTTGGTCCTGTGAGAGCTTTATATGTAATAACTGTTAATACAAATCCCACATGTTATGAGTCCAGAACACCCTCAAGAAAAGCCAGAGCATCAACTGCATCTATTGCCTGTTCCACATCTTTCTTTTGGACAGTTTTCTTTTTTGATTGTGCAGTATATGAATAAGCTTCTTTGGATAGGCACTCAACAAAGAATTCCTGAAAGAAAAGCAAAAGTAAATCACTCAATATTCAAATTTTTATATTGTAAGGAATTACATATAAATCATCAAAACAAACTTGTTGATTAGTAAGTACTGTGCAGTGTGTCACAATTTTTTAATGACTTACAGTTGTTTTTGTGATTAGGAACAAAGCTTCTTGACTACAAAGGTGGACGTCTGGATCCATCTTCACCAGATGTTTGATTCGTGTGATAGGAAATTTGACAAGCTTCTCAACTTTATTGCTTTCTTCTACATTTGTTGTTGCGCCTACGATGTCTGTTGGCACAATATTGTTGTCAGCACTGTCAGCATTGTCATCTATCACAACTGTCTCTAGCTCAATTTCATTTTCCTCCATTTTTTCCATCTTGAAACAATCACTGGAATAATCAAGGTCCTATCAGTAACTGATAATTTTCAACATTCATCACCTAAATGTAGCCAATAATATGTAGTTATCAAACGTCTACTCGAACTCAATGTATTTTTTTTTTGTAACACAAGCAGACTACAACATGCAACATGGGCGAGCGAGAGGCGAAAACGTTAACGTTTCCCGCCCAATTTCCGATATAATCGATAACGACGTCGATATAATTTTTAAATACTCGATACTTTTTCCTTTTGCGTCTTGCGTTCTCTAGCGGTAAGAATCTTAACACTAAGAGACACAATTTTCCAATAGGAAAAAAACGATTTTCGGTCTTATCCCATCGTGGAATGGAATAAGTAACAAATGCAAATCAGATAAATATTTTCAGTATCAAAAGGCCATTGTTCAGATGATACACAAATATTCTGATCTGATACAGCGCGTATCTCAAAAAGAAAATCAAATCTCGTTTTCTGATATAAAAGCTCTTTTTGACATTTGACGTTGGCAAACTGCTGCAACCAAACGAATAACAAATTGTTTTTTAGTAATGTACCGGCTACCTAATCTATGCAATCGTTAAAAAAACGCAGCACTTTCCCAACAAATGTTGAAAAGTGTTTATTCTTAACGATACTCTGTTGGGCGAGAGAAAGGTGGGCCAGGGCAGAAATGGGCAATAGATATGGTGGCACTTCGGTCGCTGTCTTTTGGTTTCTTCCATTTTTTTCAGTGTATGGAACTCAAAATCGAATTCTTCACGAAATTCCGTAATCATAGATATTGTTCCGGGGATTCGTCTTTACATTCTCTTCCCACCCCCCACCCCCTTTTTAAAATTCTAATCTTTCTCCTGCTGTTCTTCGTGCTTCCTATCCATTCTGTAACGAAAATTTTTATATGCACATTGAAAAGTTGCTTACCCTAGAGGTCGCGTAGGAAATAGAAATTGTTTAGAATTCGTTTCATAAGCGAATCGGTTCTGATGGGCAGAGCTTGTGACTTTGCCTTTGTCCCGTAATGGCGAAGAACAGCAAGGAAAGTATAAATGCGAATATGACTTGGAGGTTAAGGAAATATCAACATTTCATGGTAAGAGTAAAGCCCACGTTTTTGCACAGGTGCACTTAAAATACTGACCAAAAAAATGTACCTCAACCAATTTAGCAACTAAACTTTCGGTAACCAATTGCAGAAGCTTGTCTATATTGTCTTACTAAAACTTTCTTGGCAAAATTGAATTGGATAGAAGGACACATGTTAAAAGTTTATTTTTTTCCTTCTTTGCAGTTGTTTCGGTCATTGACGAAACGTTTTCATAGAAAATTTGTTAACTTGCATAAAAGCACTTGAGAGACTTGTTAAATGCGGATGCGACTGAAGCGTTCCGCTAATGGTGAAGGTGTGGCGAAGCTATCTTGCTCAGCGTTTTCGTTTGAATTCCTTGACTGCTTCAACGGTGTAGAAAACATCATTGCAGAATTTGTATCATTTGACCGAGAATGTGCAAGAGTACTAGAGGTCTCCAAAAATTTCTCAAACGAAAAGTTTAAGCTGAAATTTGGAAGTGGGCGTTCGTCGTGTCGTTGCAGATCTAGTTTCTGAATCACATAGTCGCTTAGTGAATCTTGTGGCAGCACGGGGGATGTCGATGGGCTTGACGTGAAACTCGATTTCTCTTCATGGTAATGAGAATCTGACTCGGAATCGGATATTCGACCATTGTCAGCAGATTTTGTTTTCTTGTTACAAATGTGGTTTACTATAGCAGACAAATCGGAGTCATCCGTTCCTCCAGATAAATCAAAGAGGCTCGAATCTTCTGATACAGTTGATGAATCTAGTTTTTTTTTGGTCTCGAGATTCATATTTCTGAACATGTCAACCACATCAAGTTTCCTCACATCGTCACAAGGTTTTATTTTTTTGGGAGCATTCTTCTTTTTGCTTGGTTTTAAGGGTTTTGGTATGGGTATTGGTATCAGAAATTGAAAATCTTTTTCGATCAAAAACTGTGGTTCCAAGGTGTTGAAATGGCTAGGGAAATTTTCGCTCTCATTATTAAACTTCCATTCGACTTCATACATCGGACATCCACGCTAGAAAAATTAAAATAAAAGGGCAATTTTTATACAATAACGTTCACGGCAGACTTTTACGTCCACACAATCTTCATGCGTTAATAAATATGTAGCTCCTACCTTAACTCGCTTCTTCAAAATACGCAGCGGAGTAACAGGAAATTGCTTTTGACATTGATTTTTTCCGTGAATAATAATCCATCGACTTAAAAGTGGGAGAACTTTGGCAGCTGCATAGTGCGGTTCCCACTTGAGCTTCTTAGTGGCGATTTCAAGAAATGTTTGAATACAAGGCATTTGCCACGGCTGGATAGAACCACCTTTTCTCTTCAAATGATCTTCATTTTTGAACTCCTCAAAAATTTCTTCTATATTTAAGTCCTTTAAACGCTTCAGTTTTTCACGAATAGCTACTTCTTCATAGTGGATCTCGTTTAGGTGCCATTCACAGTGGCAAATTCCGCTTGACGGTTTGCATCCACCACTTGTTGTTTCACATTGTAGGCAGCCAGATTTTGCATGAGCACGTAAGGAACCCGGGTGTTTGCATTGCGAACAGTGTGCAGGGCGTAAAGGAATGCTATCGCCAACAGTTTCATCAGAAACCCACGATTTTAGGATTTCTAACGCCTGGCCATTTTTCCACGTTGAAATCACACGAAGCGCAGATTCTTTTCCTACTCCGGGAACTCCATCCGGCAAGTAATCGCAGCCGAATAATATAGCCATCGCAACAAGTTTATCTCGGGAAAAATTCAAACGTTTTTCTATCAAATCCATTGAATACTCTTGGCAAACGAAATTGGTTATGTCCGTGCTTAGATTGCGGTAAACAATTTTGGCGCCGTATAAAAATGCATCACCGTCGACAGTGATACATCCATCTACTGCTCCTTGACGGTTAAGCCCAGCACATGCGGCTTCTGCTTCCCCCATACTAGTTATGGTGATAACTCCCAATGCAGTAAGCAGTTCTTTGCATTCTTGCTGAACAAATTTGTATCTACAACGTCCTGTTGAGTTCTGGGTTGTACTAGTTGACCCAGATGTGACGGTTTGACATGTTCCAAATCTTGCCTCATTTCTTTTTTTCATTACTTTTCCCTTCAATTCCGGGGCTTTACCTTCCAGTACATAAATTGGATCGATGCCATTCTCTAAAAGGGAGGCAGTTCTAAAGAATAGATTTCTAAATTCAAACAATATAAGTGTTAAAAATTGTTTAAAATCATAGAGTATACTTATTTCACCTTAAATGAGGCTTTGCTATATGTGATGGTAAAACTTGATTGTCACTGACAACCCAGCTAAAATGGCCAATCAATATAAAAAGAAACAAAAAAATTATTATTATAATAATAAGCGAATAAAATGACACCAAAAATAAACAAACCAAGCAGTATCTATGGCTAATCGTTTTCCAAATAGTTCCGCCTGTATAGAAACAATGTCAACAGAACAAGACTTATGTTACAGGGTGTCATTTTTCAATTTTAATAAAGTCAAAGTGAAGATTGTGATCAAGCAAGATAGTAGAATCTATTGCAATGAAACATTTTGTTGCAATAGCAAAAAATGCCCCTTATTGCAATGACATATTTCATTGCAATAGTGAAAAAATGCCTTATTGCACTGAAAGATTTCGTTGCAATAGGGAAAAAGGCCCTCATTACAACGACCTTTTTCGTTGCAATAGATTCTACCAAGTAAGATGGTGTTTTATGTAAGAACATAAAAGACCCCTACCACAGGTTTCTCTTTGCAAATAGGTTCAACAATGCTCCATAGATATTTTACTCCCATTACGGTAAATCCTTTAGGTGAATTTGCATTTGGTCAACATTGCACAACGTTCAAATACGTTTAGTTGAGTTGTTCAGCTTGAACGTTCAATTTCAAATTTGAAATAAAAAGCTAAGCAGACAGCGTTGTTTAACAATTCTTATTTTTTTACATCTTATTGAGCTGTTGCCACATAGTTTCATCCACTTTCTGAAAACTTTATAGTAATTAACATGTAAAATAAAATGAGAACCATTCACGGGCCTTGTTTTTTACTACCAAGGATGTGAGACAAGAAATTTTTATAATATTTGAAAAGACAGAAAAAGCACAAGAGTAAACTTGAAAAACACGTTTATTCTCTGGCACAGCGAGACCGAGAACACCCTAACACGATTAGTCAGTATTCTCTCATTCGCAATAGTGTTGGTTGTCTGGTTGGTACACGGTACAGTCTATCGTTCATTGTGTCGATTCGACGTTGTGTTGTTCACTAAACTGGGGCAATTTTACAAGTGGTATGTTTTACTTTTATCCGATTTTTTGTGTGTTAAGCTGTTTACTGTTTAATTTGTCGATTTGATCTTGCTTATCTGTTTTTCTGAGAAAGTCCAATCGAACGAACAATCGTTTTTTTTTCATTTACTTCTTCTGGGCGTATATTTACGTATAAACAAATTTTTCTTTTGTTCTGGATGTTTGACGCAGAGATTCAGCATCAGTCAGCACAAGCTTTATCAACACAAGTTTCTTTCTGATCCGTCACAATGGCATCGCGTCGAAAGATACTACTGAAAGTCATAATTCTTGGTGACTCAGGTGTTGGTAAAACTTCATTGATGAATCAATATGTCAATCGGAAGTTTTCTAACCAGTATAAAGCAACTATTGGGGCAGATTTTCTCACCAAAGAAGTCATGGTTGATGATCGTCTTGTAACAATGCAGGTATTTATTGTAAGCCTATTGATTCTATGAACCACCAAAATTCCATGTTTATCTTACAGATTTGGGATACAGCTGGACAGGAAAGATTTCAGTCTCTTGGAGTGGCTTTCTATCGTGGAGCTGACTGTTGTGTTCTTGTTTTTGATGTGACATCTCCTACTAGTTTCAAAGATTTAGATTCCTGGAGGGATGAATTCCTTATTCAAGCCTCACCAAGAGATCCTGAGAATTTTCCTTTTGTAGTGCTTGGCAACAAGGTGAAAAAAAATTTAAAAACATTTTTTGAGTTATTCTGTAGTAGTTCACTACAGCCTTCATCTATTCTTGACAGGTTGATTTAGAAAATCGAGCTGTTTCCACCAAAAGAGCTCAGCAGTGGTGCCATGCAAAGAATGATATTCCCTACTTTGAAACTAGTGCAAAGGAAGGAATTAATGTTGAACAAGCCTTCCAAACAATAGCTAGAAATGCTTTGGCTCAGGAAACACAGGTGATGACTTTTAGTTCCAAATTGTGCCTCATGCAAAAAAAAAAAAAAAAATTTAATCCTATGTTTAAATGTTCTATTTGATTTTTTTTTGGGTAGGTCGACCTCTACAATGAATTCCCGGAACAGATCAAGCTGACTCCAGGTGATCAAAGAGGAAATGGTAGACAGGATTCTTGTTCCTGCTAGTTGGCGACTCGTCTTGAATTTTCTTGTTCTCCAATCCACATTTTGAATCGGCACTGCTGGATTTTTTTTTCTCAAGGGAATATCCAATATTAGAGCGGTTTATTTTTAATGACCAAATGTTCTATGGCTAAGAAACTTTGGTACTACAGGTCTTTAATGTAGTATAGTTCTCAACTTCCTAAAACAATCGATTTTTTTTTTCATTCCGTCTGTGGGAATGTTAAGCCGATGATAATATTTAGGTGAGAAATTTTCCTCCGACAGCGGAACGTTAATTACTGCTGATACCCCTCCCTATAAATATATGAATACATACGTTTTTCTTCTTTAAACTATTCTTCGCGCGTGGTAACCCTTGCCTTCTTTTCATTTGCGTTTTATGTATTGCACCTCGGTACTTTTTAATTTGTGATATCGTAATTAGCATTTCACAGCCGACATGTGCAAACATTAATCAACTAAAGCTAAGTTTCCTTTTCTCTGAAATCCAATATTGTATCATTATGCCATCCGAGGCAACCTTTTCAATCAAGTCACTTGCTAAGTAAGACAATCTTTTAAGACGACGACGAAAGGTCTTGGTATGAGCTTGCTAAATGTTGGGATTTCGAAATATTTTGCCCGTTACCTGGAAGTTTTTTTTTTCCCAATATTTTGTGTTCGTTTGATCGTTTCATTTGATTGAAATGGTTCGAAAAATTTTGGGGAAGTTTGGCGAATAAAAAGTAACAATACATTTTAGGCTTGCACGCAACTGTTGTAATCACTGTGACTGAAGTGAATTGATAAATAAGCGAAAGGTGTTTTTTTTTTCTGAACGTGCTTAGAACTCGGGATGTAGCCATCGACCAGTTGCACGTCGATCTGCCATTACGCGACTTGACTCGTTCATGCTGAGAATAAACTTAAGAAAAAAATTCTTTGTGCTTTCAGACGAGGGTGCATATCTACGTTAGAATTCTGTAGTTATCAATTTTTGGGCTCATTTTTGCGCATTAGAATGTCTTTGCCTGGAAGAACGCAAGAAGTCTGAATAACACATGTAAACTCAAAATTGAAAGCAAAATTGCTTATTATTGGAAAACAGAAAAAGCACCGGTTGCATTTTCTAAATAAACTGATTTTAGAATGCGTGACACTTTTGATCCATTCGATTCATGAATAGTAGTGGTACAAATCAGCAATGAAAGTACAAAGACGAAAACATGGAAATGCAGCTTGGTGTTGTAGGGTATTCACCAGCTATCTGGTTCGTACGCCTCCAAGGCTCCAAGACCTCCAACCCTACAATTCAAGAACCAACCCTAATTCTACAACTACAAGCTACAACTCTACTTTTCACAGCAAGCACAGTCGATGGTCATGCGCCCCTGCATGATCGTCTGCTAGCTACCACAAACAATTATACGAGTTTTGATTGAAGAATAATTTGAACCGTCTTTAAAACGAATAATAAGTGAAAAAGTGTTGACCAAACCATATTTCTTAAGACACGAGGTGTTATTTTTTTATTGAACGAAATGTCGAAAAGAAAACACGGAGAGTTAGAAGAAGATTCCCTAGAAACAGGAAATGTTGATCAAGGGGATTTTTCTGACGGAGATGACAGCGGTGATGAGGACGATACCGAAAACGTTGACAAATATGAAATGATGAAGGAGGATGACATAGAAGGTAATTTTTTAAAGATATCTTATATCTACAACAAATATATTAAAATTCCAAGCATTTCATCAGGACAAGAGGACCCCACACAAGAATTTGATGGCGAAGTTCAAATCACACCATTTAACATGAAGGAAGAAATGGAAGAGGGACACTTTGATAAAGAGGGCACCTATATATTTGGCAAGCGAGAGAAAGATGAAGTGAAAGACCATTGGTTAGACAATATTGATTGGGTAAAAGTGAATTCTCAATCAGCTTCCAACAAAATCCCATCAGATGAAGAGAGCATGGACACGAATGATTACTTAAAGAAGTTTGATCCTATTCCTGCCTACAAAGAAATGCTTACCATTCTTTTGCCTGGTGAAACTGTGATCAAGGCTTTAAAGCGACTGGGAGGTGGTAAAGTTCAAACAGCATCTGAACGATGGAAAAAAAAGAAAAAACAACCCAGTGAAGAAGACAACAAAGAAAGCACATTAAATAAGGAATCTATAGCTAAATTAACTGAGCTTGCTAATAAGATCCTTTCTGAAATGGGAAACATGGATATTTATCAAGAAACATTTGAGGGAATAGGTTACAAAGTAAAAAAAATTGAAGAATCTGCATCGAAACCCATCAACGATCTCGATATGTTTGGAGACATGTTTGACGAGAAGAATAAAGCAAGCGATGGTTCTGACAAACAGAAGTCAGAGTCAGCTGAGGGTGAACCTGTAAGTAAGAAGGTTCGGTTCGACGAAGGCGAAAATCAAGCTACTACAATCAACGAAATAAAAACCTCAGAAACTGTACAGTGGGAATTTAAGTGGAAACAAGAGGATGACTCTGAAGTACATGGACCGCATAGTACAGCCGAGATGCTTGATTGGGTTTGTCTTTTTCAATAATTTAACTGACTACTAGACCTAATCTAATACGATTTTCAGGTAAACCAGGGATACTTTGAATCGGGTGTATGGGTACGCCGTGTTGGGCAACAAGGAGACTTCTATACTTCGCGACGAATCGACTTTGATCTGTATCTTTGATCCACCTAATAAATTTCGTTCAGTTTTACTGAATGGTACGTTATTTACAATACCCTTTCCTTCGCGTTCGTTTTTTTAAATATTTTGGCAGCCAAGCGAATGGCTTCATAATTCAGCCATGGATTTTCAAAGATTTATTGATCACCTTGTTAAACTGAAATAAAAGAACCCTCAGATCAACTTAGAAGGACACGCTAGGCCCAAAGGCGTAAAAGTTGCGTAGTTTTTGTGGTTTGGGGTTTACAACGTTTTCAAGTTATAAACATGAATCGGTTTCTTTGATAGCTGAAACAGTTGTTGGTAATCGGAAATGGACACACTGCCCTGGGCACTGAATCTGATGTGAATCTTAAAACTGAAAAATTAGACGAAAATCGTATTAAAACGTATTTTGTGAGTTCAGTACCGCAAGTGAATGTTTTAGTTTATTTGCTTGATTTGAAATTTGTTAAAACAGGTTACTGAAAATCACACGGCTAAACAACCTTCTGGTACAGTTGTTTAGTTATACGTTGCTGGCAGCATAGACATTCTTTACTATATGCTATCCTTGTCAGTAATTTTTTCTGTTGTGAACAGTTGATGGTATATGCCTCCAAGTTCCATTAATTGTTCATGATTACCTTGTTCTTGAATTCTTCCTCGATTCAATACAAGTATGAGATCCGCATTACTGATTGACCGCAAGCTATGGGAAATAACAATGCAAGTACGGCCAACCTGAGCTCGATTGAGCGCTTGCCGTACCAAAAGTTCAGATTCTGGATCCAGGGCAGACGTCGCTTCGTCTAAAATCTTAATTTAAATTCTAATATTTAACAATTGATAAAGTATAATTCCCAATAGTATTTACTAGGATTTGAGGTCGCCTGAGAAGGGCTCTAGCTATGGCCAGGCGTTGTTTTTGACCGCCGCTTAGCTGAGCTCCACGATGCCCCACGATTGTCTCATAACCGTTGGGTAGTGACTCAATCCAATGGTGTATGTTGGCTTGACGGGCAGATTCAATAAGTTCCTCAGTGAGTGCCTGGCGTGTATTGTCTCCATAAGCAATGTTCTCACCAATGGTCCGGTTGAAGAGAACTGGTTCCTGGCAGACCAGGCCAAACCGGAGACGTAAACTGTCGTCATTCAATAACATGATGATTGATAAACATATATGCCGATATAGTGTGATAAAACAGAAATGTCATTACGATTTTTTTGAGAAATCGGTCAAAGAACATCCACTCAAATGTATACTTCCTCGATCGGGGTCGTAGAAGCGTTGAAGTAGCTGAATGCACGTAGATTTACCCGAACCGTTGGGTCCGACTAGTGCCACTGTTTGCCCCGGCTGAATAACGACATTAAATTCATCTAGAACTGGTACGTCAGCCCGAATAGGATAACTAAATCGTATATTCTCGAACTTGATGTGCCCTAGTAGACGGGCAGAAGTATCATCAGCTGGTTTGTGTGCAGGGAGAGCGTCACTGGGATCTACGCCTGTGCTCAATAAACTGCAAAAACGGCCGGCCGAATCACACGCTTTTTTCAAATTTGGCATGAGCGCCAAATCTTTCCCAACATTTTCCATGCCGTAAACGAGAGATTCAGAGACAGTGAACACATTTTTAACGGGTATGGCTTCGTTCTGAACCAAATAACCCCCATAAAACATAAAAAAGATAGATACAAGCGTGTCAAGATTTGAGGCCAACGCGCATACCAAGCCACGAACTGCTGCTCTTCTTCTAAGAGTCTGTTGTCCCATTTTTAACATTTCTTTATATTTTTCACGAAAATATTCTTGTTTATTAAGGCCCACCACTGTGCGAATGTTGGAGATGGTTTCCGTAGCTACGCGGTTGGAATCTTCGATACATTTGTTTTCTTCTACGGAATTTTGTGTTACTCCTAGTTTCGAGTCTATCACAAATACTATTAATAACACAGGGACGAATATGAACCCAACTAGCGCTAGTTTCCATTGGTAGTAGAAAGCTAAAATTAGCGAGAAGATCAAGGACGATATACCTTGGATGACCGCACCCGTTCGCAAACCAATCACTGCTTGAATGTTAAATGGATCACTCATCAAACGCGTGCAAAGAGCACCTACATTATTTTCCGGTCGATCAAACCAACTTATTTCTTGATTTAATATTGACTGATAGCTCAATATTCGGAGTTCCAACAGCAATCGACTTCCAGCCAACGAGAAAGTGAATGTTTGCACAAATCCAGCGATGGCCGCAACTACGGCTAGAACCAGGAAGACGCACAGAAACTTGACTGTAATTTCATCAGTCTTTGTTCCTGCGCGTATTCCCATGCTCAAAAGGCTTAATGTTTCTCCGAAAACAATGGAAAAGATTGGTTGGCAAAGTCCTGTGATGATCGATCCCAAAACACCAAATCCAACGTAAGGTAACAATGGCCGGTTAAGTTTTATGATTTTTGTTAACCACGTAGAAAACTTCTTCTGCGAATTTATTTCTCCATGATGCATATGCCGAGGCATCCTCCTGCTAAACTCATTTTTTGCGCCGTTCAAGGTCGTCAAATTTGGAAGTTGGTATTCCAAGGTAGCCGAATGGTTTAATTGGATTGGACTGATTTCAGGACATGGTTCAGCAATTCGTGAACACGTCACTGAATTTGCTTTAGTAACAAGGCTAGAATACAATCCTCCTCGAGCCATTAAGGCTTCGTGAGATCCACATTCCTAATTCGTAAGTACTTAAGTTAAGGATTGGCATAATGATTATAGAACTGAAAGTATTATACGGCAATGACTCCGTTATGTAGAACGACGATTAAATCGGCTTTTCGAATAGTAGTCATCCTATGCGCAATAATAAAGCAAGTTCTTCCTCTGCAAACGCTGTCCAAAGCTTTCTGCACTGCAATTTCACTCAACGGATCCAAAGCTGAGGTTGGCTCATCTAAAAGGAGAATTCTGGGATCCTTCATCAGTGCTCGAGCTATGGCAATACCTAAAAATCGGAAAACACATTATCCTTTGAAATATTTTTCCTGAATTAAAAAATGTAATTGTCATTTCACATTGCTTTTGGCCGCCACTTAGCTGACTACCGCCTTCACCAATTAACGTTTCGTATCCCAGCGGAAGTGACTGGATAAAGTCATGAGCAAGAGCCTGTCTTGCGGCATGTTGCATCTCTACCAGCAATATTTCTTGTTGTTCGTTTCCATTAAAACAACCCCCTAATAGAATGTTTTCTCTAATTGTGGCTGCAAAGAGAACAGGCTCTTGACCAACGATGCCTATATGTCGTCGTAACCAAATCGGATCGTATTCGTTTAGCGGTATACCGTCCAGACGAATCACACCGTGGATAGGGTCGTACAGTCTTTGAATGAGTTGTATCAATGTTGTTTTGCCACAGCCAGACGGTCCGACTAAAGCTACTGTTTTTCCAGGTGGAATGTTGAAAGAGATGCCTTTCAAGACAGGCACATCCGGTCTTGAGGGGTAGCTGAATTGGACTCCATCAAACTCCATCAACCCTTCAATTTTTCCAGATGAATTGTGGTTCTTCCTCCTTCGGAAAAGTTGTCTGATTCTTAAGGTGTCGATTGTTTTAAATACCGAACTGGCTGCGACTTTTCCAGTAGAAAATATCTCGATCAGGCTAAGAAGTTGGGTGATTTTAGTTCCGCCGTAAAGAACGTTAAAGAAAACTATGTTGAAAGTTGCCACTGAATATTTTTGTTCTCCTTGAATCGACGTATTGTCGGAGGTGGAGGACGAAGAGGACAAAACCATGCCCACTCCGTACCAAAATGCCAGGGCGTAAGATACGAATGTTAAGAGCCACCACAATCCGGCTTCCAGGCCACTTAGGAGGCTGCGTCTGAAGGTAGCAAATTCAATGGGTTGCATTTCTTGCTGGAAGCGTGCTAGCTCTTTCTGTTGCCCTCCAAATGCCACAACCGTTCGAAGACACTCAAAAACTTCTTCAGCACTTGCAATAGCTATCGAGTTGGCATCAAGTTCCTAAAGCGTAAACTTTGTCTGTTGCTTCGAGAGAAAAAATGTAGTAGCAATCAGCAGAGGAAGAGGTGATAGGATAACCTAAGGCATAGGCATCAGGTATATCTTTCAAAATAATGTATAAAATGTAAAAATGTTATTAAAAAATCAAACCATGGTTAGTTTCCATCCATGGTACAATGCAGTAATGATGCAGGCAGCAAAGGCTGATGAGTAATATATAATTAATCCTAATTTTTCACCTATACTCTCTTCAATTTTTCGGACGTTGCTACAACCAAAGAAAAGCGTTAAAAAAAAAATTTAAATTTTGGAAAAGCGTGAAATGAATGGGTTTGTGCCCAAGCATTAAATTGTGTTGGGCGCTGTTAATAAAGCAGTTACTGTTATACAAACCGATAGGCTTACTCTGTGGACTGTGAGGCAAAATCCTGCTGATGCCGAATGTCGTGCCAAGCTATCTCTTGAAACAGAACGGCCTCAAATAATAAACTTCTGATTCTGCGTCCCTGTTGATAATAAAAGACCTTTATGTGTATATACGACTATATTTTTAACTCCCAGTTTCTCTTCATTATGCCCACGTTGTCTGAGATGAGGTTCTTTATTTATAGTTTAAACCAATATCACCAGTGGTGTATGGCTAACTATAAAGTAAATGAGACAAATGCAATCAAGGCTGTGCTTATGGCAGACGGTTGTGTTTTAAATTAGGGCTGTAATGAACTATACCATGTGTTCATATTGTTTCTAATTAGAAAACAACGGCAACGCTTACTTCTAGTGGGGTTTAAGCAAAATTTTTAAAATTTGAATGTAAGTTGAAACTCGACCTGATTATAAGCCGCTACGTTAAGGCACGCTACGAACACGGCATGTAGAATGAGCGAGGCAACTCCCACGATGGCACTTTCGATGCCATATGTAATTACATCTTCCATCAGAGGATTACGTTTCATTTGGTTTTCGGGAAGGAGTTTACTGGCAACAAAAACATAAAACGAGAAAAATATGCTTCATGAATAGATCGTTGCCTGTAAAAACAGTTCAATACGAGACAGTGAAAGGAAATCAATTAAGAGTTTTCAAAAAACAACTACGTTATACAAAGCATTGGTTAGGTACGGGAAGATAGGCAGTTAGCTTAAAAAGTAGAATGCAAGTGTAAATAGAGTTTAAATACGTATACGATTGTATTTTTATCATTTGGTATGTAGTTACTAATTACTTGATAGCCCTTAAAAAAGCGATTGCTTACCCAAATTGAGTTCCATTACTAATACGAGCCGTGCCGCATCCGTTACTGTTATCACCATTTGAACAAGCTGAACTTTCTTCACGGGCAAAACTATCTGTAAGTTTGCCGAAAAGAATTATCAAGACAGGAAGAGAAATACCAGCAGAAACGGCCGACACTATGGATACGATTGTTAACCACAGATCGGACGTTGATGCAAATCTAAAAAGAAGAATGTAGGAAACAGCTCGTTCTTCCATAGACAATGATTTTATCCCTGTTACACCCATGATCAAAACCAACGTGCACAGCGTTAAGGCTGCCGTACAATGACTACCCCAGAGTCTACTTCGGAAGGCCTCGGGCAGGTCACCCGTTTGAACGTCATCGATATCGGAGCTTCACATTATATATAGCGTTACAATACTGTTCAACAGGTAAACAACCTATTTCTAGTAAAATGTTCCTGACAAAATTGCCCCCCCCCCCCAAAAAAAAGGAATTACCGACTTCCCGTCGGTGTGAAACGAACCACGTCGTTATTGGTGCTGTATGCAGTACAAGTCAAAAAATTCTATTCGCCGTGTAATTCAAGAAAGCACCTTCATCTCACTATTGTCACGTTTCTGGAACGAGTTCAAAATCTGATTCTCCAATTCACACGATCCTGCGAAAAATGTTGGTTTTTAGTCTCACTCATACCACCGGTCCCACTGGAATAGGCGTAATAACACCTAGCTAAAGGTTATTGCTTCACAAAACTAATAACCGAAATTAAAAGTATTAAAAAACAAAACTGGCCGGGCTAGCTCTCAAGAAACCAGCAACGTTTATTGTGTAACGTCCCTTGTGTTCAAAATAAAATATAAAATAACTGTAGTTGCTCACATTGCAGTATATAATACTAAAAACACATTTTTGTCAAGGCATAGTCACTTATCAATCAAGAAGAGTTATAGTTAGTTACTAACTCCAACTCACACCTACCCCTACCCCTAGGCCCCTAGCGCGCCTCGGTGATTTTTTAAAAAAGCGTGGATTAGAATTGAGAATAAGTTAAAACGAAACTGTGGTAAAAGCTGGTAAAAGGCATGAATTTCCGCAAATTATGTCCGCATTTTATTTAGCTTCCACAAACTTCTGCATCTTCCCAGCAGTTGTCCCAGCTGCCGTTATTGCTGTCTGCCTAGGCTTGTAGTAAGGTATAATGCTGTAGCACCAAGTTTGAAGTAGGAAAACGAGCAACCGGCTGCTTCAACTCTGGTTGTCCATATTACACCAGTAACATATTCGAAGCTGATAAATAAAAAGAGAAATTTATATTACCAAAATGTCATTTTCTAGTGGTTCACTTTTTCAACCTACCCAATCTTCTACCACCACAGGTAAATTGTAATATGTTGTTTATGTTGTCAAACCACATCCACAGCAGATAAATGGAAAAGGATCTGACTGGTTTCTTCCAACATAAATAACTTGTTTACACTGTGGCATGCATGCAGCTGTAAGTTAGTCCTTGAAGTCTCTCTTGAAGTCTGAGGATGACTTTAAGGGGGATTCATTGTAGCAGACAGTAGGAGATGCAGAATGGTAACCAGACATAGGAAATGTAGTGGCGAAATCAATTTCAAGGGTTGATGGATTAAACAGATGTGTTCAAACATTCTGGATGATCCTAGAAATTGGTTTACGAGTTAACTGTCTATGTTATTACCTAAGAGAATTCCAAACTTTTTACCTTTGGAAAACCAGTAATTCTTTTATATCTTTAATTAGTAAATATACTTATAATATTTTTGGATTATTCTTGTAAACCTGCATTTTGCTTTCTGCATTCCAGGAGGGTTGTTCGGAGGAACTGGGCAAACTGGTACCACTTCATTTGGAGGATTTGGTGGACAGCAAGTCAACACAGCAAATCAACCGTTTTCGTTTGGAACCCAAAATGCTACACCAGCACTAGGATTTGGCACACAACAAACAAACACCACAGCAGCACCTACCTTTGGGTTTGGTACAACACAGGCTACTTCAGCAACCCCAGCTTTTGGATTTGGTGCTACCCAGACTAGCACCACTCCTTCGTTTGGTTTTGGTACAACACAAACTAGTACAGCTGCTCCCACCTTTGGTTTTGGAGGAACTCAAACCAACCTGGGGGCTCCAACGTTCGGCTTTGGGCAGCCACAGACAAGTAACACAGGCTTCGGTTTCGGTCTAGGGACATCTACTGCTTCAACGTCTACCGGACTTTTTTCTGGAACAGGTAATGTTTTAAACAAGATATCTTCTGTTAGGTAATTTTGATGTTATTTGGTAGGGGGTGGATCATTCGGGGCATCTCTTGGAGGTACTGGGACTGCACCATCAGGTGCATCTTTTTCGTTAGGGACCCCTGCGTTTGGAAGCACTGCACCTTCAACAGGGCTGTTTGGCCAACAAACACAATCCCAACCTACCCCTCCTACTCAGCAAGCGGGCACACAAGTAGAATCTGTCCTGTCTTCTGTACTTTACTGTAACGTTTATGGTGATGAGCGAGACGCAATTTTAGCCCGTTGGAATCTCCTGCAAGCGGCATGGGGAACCGGAAAAGGTAACTTTACACATAAGTAAATTGTCGGATTGAAGTTTCGGTATAAAGTATTGGTCTCTATATAGGTTTTTACTCTGGCACTGCTAGTGCTGTACAATATACCGCGGAAAATTCCTTGTGTCGTTTTAAAGCAATTGGCTATAGTAAACTTCCGCAAGGAAAAAATGAAGATGGAATCATAGTCATGCTATTTAACAAACCCGAAGCAGATATTCGGTATGGATGTAGTGTGTGTCATACCATTTATGGTGGTAACTAATGTGCCAATTTTCCCAGCCGAGATCAAGCCCAGTTAGTAAGCGTCATAACTACCGCATTGGGAAACAAGCCGAACCTTAACGTGACCGTGGAGGGTGTTTCGGGGTTGGACATAAATAAAACAGAAGTCCTCATCTGTGTTCAAGAACGATCAGCAACCGGTGCCATACACAAGGTACCTGCCATTGAGCTGTCTTCATTCCTGTGGAACCAACAGCCATCTGGAATGATGCAAACGGCTCGTGGTCAACTCAGCACGCTCGGCGTTGTTTCCTGCGTCCCAAGAGTTCGGCCAACGCCTGAACAACTGCGAGAATATCTGGCATCTCCTCCGGCTGGTATCGATGCTCGAATTTGGAAACAAGCGCAATCGGAAAATCCTGATCGTGATAATTTTATACCTATACCACTAATTGGATTTGGCGATCTTGTTCGCCATCTTCATCTTCAGGTTATCATAAGTTTTTAAAAACTAAATTTGATAGGCGCAATCGTAGAACCAATAAATTTATTACAGGAAAAGGAAACACGTCGACACCAAGGAACATTGGACAAATTAGCAGAAGAGTTAGTCAGCCTGCAATCGCGAGCATCTGAAACATCAGTGGCACTAAGTGAACAGCGACGACGATACATTGACTTACAGCATCGAATTCTTAAAGTTCTCATAAAACAAGAATGCTCACGAAAAGAAGGTTTCGCCCTGCAACCAGAAGAAGAACGATTAAGAGTGCAACTTGAGTCTGTGCACAACGAACTCAGTATACCAACACAGTTTAGAGTAGGCAGAACTTATTATTTTAATAAAGGATTTAGACAGATTAATAAGCTATGTTTTAACAAAACAGGGGCGATTAAATGAATTGCTTTCACAAATTAGGATGCGACAATCTGCTTTTATGCCAGCAGAAAGAATGGCAGAACGATACAACATAGAACCAAATGTCTTGGATGATTTAAAACAAGTAAGACGAGGTAAATTACGCGCAAACTTTGAGTTCTCTTAACCCGTATCTCATTTCTACAGGTACTAAAGTCACAGCAAGAAGGAATGGCTCAGCTGATGAACGTGCTGAAAGAAGATTTCAACGATTTACTCGTCTTAGATAATGCTTTGAAACATTAATTTTGTCAACGGATGAATTGAGAGCCTTTGATAAGCAAAGTATTTGTTTTATTGTCTTACATTTTCTGAAGGCTCTAACACAGGAATATATTTTGCAATCGCATTGTACACCAGCCATTTTTTAAATTCCATTATTCTGTGTCCTATATATTTAGCGTACTGTAAGTGCTAGTTTTCTTATCACCAACGGCTGATGAATCTTACTATTGATGAGAAGCCATTACCTAGTCGCTTGTACAAATCATTTTTTTTATTCCTTCAATCACACTGGAGGTCTAACCAGTATTTATTGGGTGATATCGTATCGTGGAGTATCTTTTCGTTGATCAGAAAATACTCTGTTCAACACACCAGCTGTTTTTTTTTGCAAACAGAATGTATGATCATTTCAGAGTGCATGACTTCTCGAATGTTAAAGCTGCATCACTGCATGCACATTGTTTTCTGTTTACCTTTTTGAACTTACACCTGATGGTATGTTCTGTCACTAAAGCGAAAAAAAATGCAGAAAGGCTGCATCGAATTCTGGAACATTTAGATTAGACTCCTTAATAACCAGAGCAAACAAGACGAACGGTGGGACGCCATCGTCTAGAAAAAACCGTACAAATGGCTTTCGATCGCAATCGAAACAAATTCCCAATCAGGAAATAGTATAGAGCTTCCGACATAAAATTATTTGGTTGCGTAATGAAAGAAAGCCTATTATTTTGCGTGAAAATATTTTTCCACCTTCCACTTGCACTTAACGAACTGTAACGAACGTAATCTTCTACAACGGCGGGTGGTTCCGGCCAAATTGTTTCCCTAGCTTATCGCTCATTTCGATTAATATTTGACACTTTCTGAAATAAAATTATATTGAATTTTATGCGATTATTGACATTTAATCGAATTTCGACGATTTTTAAAAAACAAATTCAATAGTTTTCGAAAATTTCACATAATCTCAGAAACTTCGCCTTGTTGCAGCAGATGGATTGCATGTCGAACTCAAGTAGGAGAGACATTTACTTCGTCGTCATCTGGAGATATACTAATAGCTCAAAAATGGTTACTATCAGGAAATCTACCTTTGTTAAGTGCGTCGCCGTGGCCGCCTCACTACTTCTCATTGGATGTCTAGTGGGCATAATCATGATGGTAATGCCCACGAAGGAGGACCATCCTATTACGACCGATCTTCAGAGTTCTACGATGAGCGGCTATTCTAAAACCGACCAGCGACTACCAGATGTTACCGCACAAAGCCCACCTGTTCCCGGCAGCCATCCAGATCACAGATTTGAGAGTGAGACTGTTTCGTTAACAGAGTCCAATATTTACGATTCAAGTATTAAAAACCCAGACATAAACGCTCGGAACATAGAAGGAAGAATAACCCCTCTCCAGGGCTTCTTAAATAATGACGGCGATGACGATTTGGGACCCATCCGATTTTCTCACGAGGCGATACCCGGTCTAGATGAAGAAATGGTCTACCTGCTATTGTCCATAGTTTCTCGAGATAGTCACCCCGAAATAAAGACCAACGTCAAAACCCAAAAGAACTTAGAATTGGAAGGGATAATGATGAAACTCATGACTTCCATTATTTCCAGGGAGACTAATTCGGTTGATAGATGGAAAATGGCAGAAACACTGTCTTCAATTGTTTTGAAGCACGGAATAGACCCCGATATTAAGGTGAAAATGTCTGCCGTTCTACACCAGATAGTGAACATACACCCAACAAGTCTAGAAGTTAAACTGGAAATCGTGAAATTAATATCAGAAGTCATTACTCAAGAAGCTGACGAGGTATTAAAATGGAAGATGTTGGATACACTGTTGACGATCGCTTCTCATGAAATAGAGACCGAAACCAAGTCCCGATTGGTAACCATCCTGTCAGCAATTGCAAGGGAAGAGAAAAATCTTGAAACCCAGCTGAAAACAGCAACATTACTTGCTAACATGGTTCGCCAATATGGAAGAGACGAAACCAGAGCCAACATACAGCGGATACTTTCACTAATAGTTCCTTCAACAGAAAAACTTGAATCCACCGTGGAGTATACCGAAGAATCGCAACTTGATAGCAAATCCGACGTCGTAGACGTCATTAAAAAGACAACTGAAGTTGATTTTGACGAAAGATTTGCAATTATAAACCTCCTATCGAACATAACTCAAGAAGAAAAAGCAGAGAAGGTGGCATCATTGTTGATCGAGTTAAATTCGTCGATTGCCTCACCACAATACTCAGCCATGAAAACGTCGCTCAACCAAATTCGCTCTGAAGTGATTTCTGCAAAGAATAATTTTAGAAAGACAGACCAGATTCGCCCTGAAGTGGTTTCTGCAAAGAATCATTTTAGAAAGACAGGCCAAAGTGCAGTAAAGGCGGACGTTGATCAGAAGTCTGACGTGTTAAACGTCCTATTGAATATATCACAGGAACTAAAAGCATCTGAAAGCGACCATGATGAAAAATCAGAAATGATTCACGTATTCTCAAACATAATACAGGAAAAAACACCGAAAGCGGACTTCGGCCTAAAATCCGAAATGGCATCCACCGATGTAGTTGGCAACGAGAAAGCGCCGGATATCGATTTTGATGCGAAACCAGAAATGGTTCACATATTGTCGAATATAATGGAAGGATAAAAGACAACGGAGGATAAATTTGACCAGAAATTGGAATTGGCCAACATACTTTTTAATTAACACACAGAAATAATGCACCAAAAAGGGACTTTGATGGTAAATCAGAAATGATTTCTACGTTCCTGGAAGAGCCACTCCAAAAAATGTTATTGATTTGATTTTGCGCTTAATAAAAATACATGCACAAAATTTACAAAATAAAAAAAAATTGTTTTACTATATGATTTCATTATAGCTATAAATATGTAAAGAACCATATGCAGTTTCCGGAAGAGGTGAAGGGTATGGGGTGCCAAACGATCACTTTTTTTGAATTGTTTATAAAAAATCGATTTATAATTTGAAAAAAAATTCAATTGGAAACACGCTTTACAATTTAAAAATGAAGTTTAAAAATTAATCAGTATTGAAAAAAATTTGAAATTAATATCAAAAATCAAAATAATTTTGAAAGTAAACTCAAAAATTAAAAATACGCACAAATTCAAATTTAAAAAAAAAAAATGACTATTGTAAATGTAAAATAATATTCAAAACACAATTCGTTCGACAAGCTAATGCAAAATTTGAATAAATCAACAGGTTAGATTCACTACCGCCATTTAGTAAAAGAGTGTATTCCGCATTGCCCCTTTAAAAAAAATTGTTACAAGAAAACGTTCGATAGCTTTTTATTTTGAAATAGCACTTTAATAATAGCATAAGATACTTACTACCTGTAAAATGAAACTTCATAAAAATTCCGTGTATTGTAGTACCTTTCCCAAAAAATCAATTTAAAATTACATTTTTTGAAAATATAAGTATTTTGCGAAAGAACTACACCTCAGACTGGATAGTTTGTGGGTTATCAAAACTCTGCTTGGTCATAGATTCAGGAACTGTAACAGTTTGGGATCTACGTTTTCGAAGATAAACGCAAACCAAAGTACCAATGATAATTAAAAGGATTACAAATATAACAACTAAAACTATATAAATGGTTTTGTTGGATCCAGTGTCATCATTTCTAGGTTTAAAAATTTCATCAGTTACAGATTCAACAACGGTTGTCGGTGGCGTCGAAAAGCCGGTCGGGACAGGCGATGAAAAATCTTGCGTTTCCTGGCAATCATTGAAATTCAGATGAAGTATTGAATGCGTTGACATTTGCTGACGGCAGTTCGTGGTGTTTGGATTTTCAAGTATAAAATTCCTGTTTACAATTTTCGTTTCGGGATAGCCATTCTTTTTAAGATTATCAAAGCGACAAAGTGCTTGCTTTACACGTTCGTCTTGGCAATCAAACCTGTTATTGCCAGAAATGTCTACATTTGAAAGTGATGGAAAGGGCAAAGGACGATTAGGAGACGGTACGTCCGTTCTGTCAGGTATCCAGTTCAGGTCTATTAGATCGCAATCTTTTACCGTGAGTTTGTGCAGTTTTTGAAACTTAATCCTGATATCCAGATTTCCTAGAATTGCTTGAGCAAGTTTGGGACTGCCAGTCAAATCAAGTGTTTCCAAATACGAGCAACCGTTGAAAACTGAAGGGAAGAGCTGTTCCTCGGCGTAAACTTCTTTTAATTCAAGCGTTTCCAGCCCAGCAAACTGCGTCAGAATATCTAAAGTAACAAGATCGCATCGTTCAATTCTTAACTTCCGAAGTCCTTTGCAGCCGCCAATGCTTCCTATGTGTTCGATGCCTAATTTTTCATTTTTAGACTTTTGTCCTTTAACTGCAAATTCTTGGAGATCGTTCAGCTGGCGAAGATCTGAAAAATGACAAAAGAAAACGATAGTAGAATTGCTATTTCGAAAGTATCTATGAATAAATAATATAGTGATAAACATTTTTTACTAATAGCTGCCGATAAATCTACATTCGAAGCTCCGTAAAGTAATACGCACTCGTGCACACAAATTTGTCCTTACCTTACCGGCCTCCTTTTTTTTTTATTTCTTCTTTTTTTGGTGCAATAAAGTTCTATCATAGCGGAAATAATGGCGGAGATAATTACCCTTGTATATGAGACGTACTACTCCGTCGTCCAAGCATAAACTATGTAGTTTAGAACATTCCATGGCGAAGAAGTTGAAACTACTGATTCTATTCTGGCATAGGTTCAGATGCTGTAAATTTGTCAGCTTCGTATGGGTGTCAATTCGACTGATCATGTTGTTTTCCAAATTAAGATAAGTGAGGACCCGAGGTAGGTTTTCTGGGAAGTTTACCAGACGATTTCCGCTTAGGTTTAAAACATTCAGATTTTGAAGTTCTTGAAATAGGCTGTTATCAAGAAGCTCCAGGTTGTTATTGCTGAAATCTATTTTTGCGATCGCTTTGGTATTGGCAAAAAGCCTGGTGGGAATGCGTGTTAGGCGATTCCCACTCAAGTTGATCTCTTTCAGGCTGGTCAGCGTATTTAAAGCTTCAGATTCAATCTCTGAAATATTACATTTGGGCATTTGTAGCACAAATAAATTCAATCCAAGATTGGCTATCATTGATGCGTCGACGCGCTTTATGTTTGTCATTGTGACAGTTAAGGAGATTACCTATATTCGGGAAGAGAAAGTCAGTCTGTTTATTGCGCATCCAAAAGTTTTGTAAATACTACGACGAATAATAAGCAATACATTACATCTTTGCTTAGCAATCTGGCATTTGGCCAATAGGGGCAGAGAGCTGATGTAGGAGAATTTTCCACACAGGTCATTTGGCGAAAACCTTTAACGGTAGGATTGTCATTATTAACTTGCGACTGTCCTGCAGACGGATCAACTGAAAAAACGAAGAAAAAGAGGAATACGCCGACTGCCCTCATTTTCCTCTTCACCAGACAAATAACTGTGTTCACATACAAACTAGGAATCTAGACAAAAACTGGAATTTACAGCATTTATATCAGCGAATTTCGGACTATCAGCTACAGAAGAGGTAGATATGGTACAGCTGCCTCCGGAAGATGCATGCCCACAATTTCCGTTTCTACTGAAATATTCTTTCGTCACATTAGTGTGCAACCAATTTCATGTTCCTTTCCATTTTACGGGTTGACTGATGTCATTCTATCACGGAGGTTCCGGTGTGGTTGTCGCTACTTTTAAGGGTAGTTTATCCGGCGCTCAGAAGGAATTCACGATAAATATAAAAATATATCTAAAAAGGGCTCAGTCTCGATGACCTGCGATCCGGCTGACTAATGGAAGATGCTGGCATGAAAGCTGAAACAATAAAAATAACTTCCATAAACACATTTACGTGTGTCATGCCAGTATCCTCTGGTTGTAAGCCGTGTCTCAGGTAATTAGAGATGAACCCTATACCTAAAAATCAATGAGTGGTGCTCGAGTAGTGTGTACAAAAATCGTACAATGTACGAAAATATGGTGCAACAAATTATCATGTAATGTCGATAGTATTAGGAAAAAAAGAAAAAAAACGACTTAGCAAAGATGTAATTCCGAGTTGCAATGCTCGCATAAAGCAGATTTGGTTAAGGTAACAAGATAGTGTTGTTTGGACATTTAACAAACGTTTAACAAACGTCCAGACATCCACTTCCATACAAGCCTACCTAATCCTGAGTACTAAACTGAAAGCTTATTTAACTGAGTTAAGCACGACGCCACTTGATACCGTAGACTATGAAACTGTGCTAAAGGAATATGAATCGTTTTTGGGCCTTCTGAGCTTAAATTAAATTCCATCAAAATCCAAGGTTCCAGTACCCGGCACACATTGCTGATTGAACAAAAATTATTATTGATTGCAGGACAAAAAAAATATGGATGATTTAGTACCTTGTTGATATGGTGACATCTATTCTCCAGTTTGCACCAAGCAGCTTCATAAAACTTGGTGTATCAGGTTTTGAAGTAGTTTTTAGATTTGTGATGTACTTAGCTTGTTCCATTGTAAATCTGTAATTGGAAATGTCCATCAGTACTATTAATCAATGTTGCTACTAGTTTTGTGTAAATGGTGTCTGGCATTTCATGCTTTATTACCCTAGTTGGATTAGTTCATCACAAACACATTTTGGACTGAATAATTTTTCAGGGATCCGTAAAACTGCAAAAATTAGATTCAGTACTCCAGAGAAGAGCTCCTCCAAAAGTGTTAGAGGAAAGTATGATTCTTTCACAATATTTTTCCATTCACTGTGGCATATCTCTTCACCTTTCCAGTAACGAATAGAAACTATTACAAAATAATACTTGGTTAAATTTTTCTCCTTAACACATTTTTTGACATTTTTTGACGTGCACTGAGGCTGAAATTACAATTTATCAGCGTCTGGAGGACTACAGGGTCGACCATTTTTGACTGTAGTTGTTTGGATAGTTGCTCAACAGGTTTGGGAACCACCGCAAACAGTAAATTGGGTGATGCGTTCATTATGTGGCTTGCTTTGGTTAGCATCAATTGAAAGGAAACGATAAAGTTACAAGTTCATCCTCACAAATGGTAAGTATTAGCCATAAGCTACATTAGCTCTGTAATATCCAATGAACTTTAGTTTAGGGTTTAGTTCAGTTCAATAACAACAAGCAGACAAATTTTGACACCGCCTTCGATGGGCGTTGTCAAATTTTGGACATTGATTTAAGCCAAAGCATGGGCCATGGGCCCAAAGCGCCCAAAGGGCATACTATTTCATCCTAATGATCTTTTGGCAGATGAAACTTAGCAGTTGAATTCAAGGATGCATAGAAGGTAGTTCGTCGATTTTACCTCTACGTGTGATTTGAAAAGCACTTGTCATAAAATGGATCGGGTATTTGTGGGGTTAAATGTTGATATAAAACGGACGGATCGTAAGTGAAGTTCTATTTCAAATTGAGTGATGGCATCCATAAGAAATTCAAATACTTATATTGATTTCTTGTCATACCAGGTCGAATTCATCCTGCCAAAATAAGTTGCTTAAATGCTCTAAATCGCACTGTAACAGTAGAATGGCTCGAGAATGGTGAAACTAAAGCTAAAGAGGTAAAAAGTAAAATCGATTAAAACGTGCTACACAAGTTAAACAGCCATGGCAATACTTTTGTTTTTCCTTATTTGTTTATCTGTTACGTCTAGATTGAAATAGAAAGCATACTTGCGCTTAATCCACATTTAATAGTGGGATCATTAGACGGCACACCGGCCACCAAGTGCACACCGAAAAACGTGGTTCGTATCCGCAAAGAATATATTGTACTTTTACTTTTCTGGCAATGCTGATTTGTTTTGACACATCGCATTTTAAATCGAAATTTTTCGAAATCCATGTCCTTACTATCCTCACTAACAAACTGTCAAACTATGAAAACCTGTTCCTGTTTTTGTACAAAATCCTTCCATTTCATTATTTAAGTCTCGAAGGACGACGACGGGCTCGAAAAATGGAAGCTCTTCAAACGTACGAGATTCTCATACTCCCCAAAGTAACGACAATTATAAGAAAATGAAAATTACTTGAAATTTTATTGATCTAATCTGCAACTCTGGTGTAATAGATGCCATGAAATCAAGTAGTACTCCAAAATTATCAGTTATCCCATCACCTGGAGAACAGGGCACCCATTTGACTCCTGGATTACCAAATTTGCATGCTAAAACCCAATCTTCCATGGCTAATGGTGACAAACTTTTAAAAAGTATTGCTTGCTGATTCCAACTTCACTTATCATCCAAACATGATTTGTTTGTCAACTTAGCTCGACGCCGTACCAACCCTATCAAAGAAGTGGAAAGGTTAGAGAAAAACCGTGAAGAAAGAAAAGTACGTAATGCAGAATCAAGAGAAGAAAAGAAAACATTGATGAAAAAAGATCCAGGAAATGTAAATTGGGAATTTTCAGCCATGATTAAGTAATGGTTTTAGTTCTCAGTTTAATTTATTTTTAATATTTGTTCACTTTATCTCCTTACTTATTTTTCATCTTTGTTTTTTGTTATTTATATAATTAATTATTTTTGTTTAATTTAGAGAATTCTGTGCATCGTTGGATTATCATCCTATCAGAGATACAGATTTTCTTGATAGAGGCAATTCTGATCCTCAGATTACTGTTTGTGTACGTAAACGACCCATGAACAAAAAAGAAGTTGATATAAAGGAGGTTGATATAGTCTCAATACCAGATAAGCAGAGGATTATTGTTCATGAACCAAAATTAAAGGTAAATGGCAAATGTTATCAAGTTGCATGAAAATAACTTTACTTTAACTTTTACCCTTTTAGGTTGATTTGACTAAGTATTTGGAAAACCAGCAGTTTCGCTTTGATTTTGCATTCGATGAAAATTGTAATAACGAAGTTGTCTATCGCTGCACTGCACGACCGTTGGTCAGGACACTTTTCGAAGGAGGCATGGCGACTTGTTTTGCTTACGGGCAAACTGGGAGTGGAAAAACGCATACTATGGGAGGAGAGTTCCTTGTAATCACAGTTCAAAAATACTTTTGCTCCCTAATCTGAAGAATGTAATCTTATTTATCGCTTTCAGGGAAAAAATCAGAATTGTGGTAACGGAATTTATGTTTTGACCGCAACCGATGTTTTTAAAAAAATTCTACAGCCAAAATACCGTGATTTACAACTTAAAGTGTCGGCGTCGTTTTTCGAAATCTATTCGGGAAAAGTAAGTTTTATTGCAATTATTTTATTTTCATTTTGTTTATTTTATTTTCAAGAATATTTTGCGCGATTTATTTTGTTATACATTTATTTATTTATATATCTTTTTACATTTTTTTTGTCGTTTTGATTGATTAATAGTGTGCATACATATGTTTATTTTTGTTTCCTAGGTTTTTGATCTATTGAATGGAAAAGCTAAGTTACGGGTATTGGAAGACGGAAAGCAACAGGTCCAAGTAGTGGGATTAAGTGAAAGAACCGTGGAATCCGTCGATCAGGTGCTAGATCTCATCCGCCATGGTAGTCGAATGAGGACTAGTGGACAAACAGCGGCGAACGCAAATTCTGTAATCCTGCATTTAGACATCAAAACTTGCATATTTTAACTCTTTCATTTTTCCGTTCTAGTCCCGTTCACACGCCGTCTTTCAAATAATTCTGCGAGCTGGGACTGGTTCTCGCCTTCATGGAAAGTTTTCGCTTGTCGATCTCGCTGGAAACGAACGAGGAGCAGATACGAATTCTTCGGATAGACAGACTAGTTCGCTTTCTATTTTTACCAATGGTTGTTTTCTTAGAATTCTAATTTAATGAATTGTTTTGCATCAAATTTTAGGAATGGAGGGATCCGAAATTAACAAGTCTCTGCTGGCTTTGAAAGAATGTATCAGAGCCCTTGGTCGCCGAGGATCGCATCTTCCCTTCCGCGCTTCCAAGTTAACCCAAGTGTTAAAAGATTCTTTCGTAGGAGAGAAATCTAGAACTTGCATGGTACAGCGTGAGCGTACGATTGTCAGTTGAAATTTTCTTTGACTACGTACCTTATTTATTAGATCGCGATGATAAGTCCAGGGATGTCCTCCTGCGAGCATTCCCTTAATACACTCAGGTACGCTGATCGCGTAAAAGAGCTCGCTGTGGATTCCGGCGATCCTCGAGAAGATGAACCAAATCTGTTAAAGTCAAGCCCATCAGTCTCGGAACCTAATCTACAACTGATAACCGTTCGCACTAATTGTATAATTCTATAGCCTACGAATAACAAATTGTATTTTCAGGAAGAGGAAGAAGAGCTTTCGGCCGAATTATATTCCTTCCACGAGGCCGCATTTAGATTGCAAGAAATGGAGGAAGACGTAGTTGAAGGCCATCGTAATTTGCTTGAAAGCTTTCCGAAATGGCATCAAACGGTTGCCAAGTTAATTGAACTTCCCGATCAAATCGATTTTGACCTTGAAGGTTTGTCAAATAATACTAAAAAGTTATGTTATGGTGCTGTATTTCAAAACGTTTTTGCAGCGTACGTTTTGAGGATGTCTACTGTTTTGGCCGAATTTGAAGACGACATTTCGTCTGTAAAAACAAAATTTATTCAAGCTCGCAAAGAGTTAGGAATAGACGATGTAGACAACCATCGACCAAAGATGCTTCATCACCCAAGGTCGCTGGCATACAATGGAAATCAGTTACGAGATGCGGAACGTTGCGACTGATAGTCCGTGTCCGTCCTTGTGCTCCCAAAATCAACCCATGTTTCATGTTTCATGTCCCATGGTTCACTACATGTCGAATTCTTTCGTAAAAAAACTTTTTATTGTAAATTTTTTCTTCTCCTAGAGCAGTACCACACCTCTTCGTTGCCACTATCTTTATCCAGCTTTTTAAAAGCAAGAGATAGCGTTTAACGTAGCAGAACAGAGCATTTACCAGTTGGATTCTAGCATCTCTGTAAATATTTAGTGGAGCGATTTTAATGTCAACAAAATTCCGGCCTTCATGTAAAAGTAAAATTGAATTTGCTTGTAAATTTTTTTTTTCAAAAATATAGAGCAAAATTTAACATAAACTAAAATACACCATTTCCTTTGCCTAAAGAATGACATTATGTTGTAGAATTCTTATAGAAAACAGAACAAGCTGAATCTTCATGTTCGAATGTAACGAGAATTGTCCGAAACTTGTCAATGAGGTGTAGAAGGTTCGATCTACGAACATTTTCCAAGTACATGATCTCTTCTAGATGATGTTTACCGCGAAAATACTTACACAATCTATTTGTAAATAACCTCAATTAATTTCATACAAAAATTTTGTTTTATTTATTTTGCGTTTAAACTACCTGGCAAAAAGGTCCATATCTTCGGAATTTGCAGCGGCGTCAACTTGAAGGACGGCCTCTCTCTCCGCATTACTCAGCGACGCCAAATGGATATTTGACCACGGAGCTTTACTATTGATACTCTTGTGTGAGGGTGGACTGGATAACGCTTCATCACTGACTACTGAAGCCATGTCGCTATCGCTTGGCATTCTAATTAAACTGGATCCTGCATTAAGTTCATCTGGAGTTGATTGGCGACTTGCAAATGTCACTCGCGTCTAAGTTTGGATACAATAGTTAAAGTCCCATTAATAATTCAAACAAACAAACTTATACGACTTCAAGACTACCGTTTTGGCACTGCGAAACGAGCCTCTGTTAAATAATCTTGGGTGCATATCGTCGACAACTATTTGTACGTAGGTGTGCAGTTGTATTAGTAAATGGTGTTGCAGCATCCAAATGATAATTTGAATCTCTTCGGATTCTTGCTCTGGTGTGGCTAATGGATTTCTTCTCTGACTCAGTGACACGGGGACCGAGAATTCGGACATAATTTGAATCAAACAAGTGCTACTAAACGTTTCCGAAAAGGCATCAGCTAGTTTGGACTGTGGTGAGGTATTCGCGCTGCCCGCCAGAACGTACACGTTGCTATCACAAAGTGGATAAATAATGGTTGCGTGACCAAAATATAGCATGTGGCCCACGAGTTGAAAGACGTGCGATAACGTCAAATCGGCATCGGCTGCCAAGGTTTGCAAGCTTTTTAGCGGATTTGCGAGATTTATCAGTCGCTTCAATGCTGGCGACGAATCAAGGGGTAAATTGTTAATAACTTTTTCTTTGTCTCCAAGCAACAGAATTGCATGGTACGGTCTCAATGCTTCCATACAGGCATGGATGTCAGCCGGCTCAATTACAAGCCCGGGATCAAGAAGATTGTAGATTTTTTGCGGTAAGCAGCAGCTGACAAGGATCCATTGGTTGATTCGCAAATGTATCTTCCCAGAAGTCTGTAAATCCTCGTAAACACGTCGCAAATCACGCGCAAGTTGACTTCGTTGTAAAATTAAGTGATATGGCACGTCTAACGGATCGTCGGGCAATTCGGATGATACATCATCTTGGGTAGAGGTCATCAATTTGGCCTCTGCACTCAAATATGCCACTCTACGCTCTTCATGCCAAAGTGCTGCTGCTATTCTTTTGCTAACTTCATGATAGCAGTCCACTACTGCATGACTTGCAGATGCCTAAAAATAAAAGAGCTTCTGTATAGTAATCCAAAGTATGCCATCTAATTTTCAATAGATTTTATTACCTTAAGCGCAAACACTACATTGAAAGACAAAATAGATTCTTGATTAGAACTAGAACATTTTCCTTCTCCCTGGTGGTAAACGAGAAGGGGATGACCAACAAAACGAATATCATTGATTTTTATTTCAAACTTCTTTCCACATAGTTCTGATTTCACGGCAAACAAATTTGATAAAACCTGAGATGTTTCTATGTGGTTAATGATTACAGTAGACAGTTTATGGTAAAGATGCTTACTTTGCTGGGGAAGCTATGAACACTCCCACTGATTGTACTAGAATAAGCTATATTTGTTTTAGGCATATCTTCGGCACTGCCCTGACTATATGGAGTTTGTAGTTGCTCTGCACGATGCAAAAAACAAAAATAAAAAAAAAAAACGAAGAAACTCTACAGTTACGACGCTTGTCAAAGTAACCTACTTGTGCGTGTTCGCTTTGAGTAGCTAGGAGTAACTTGTGTGTCATACGGAAAGCGGAACAGTAGACGATCTCCTTTGCTACCATTTTCAACTACGTTCATTGGACAAAGAACCCATTATTGCGATCTTATCTCTTTTTAACTTGAACTTGAAAATTTACCTAATATAACTGCCAAAGGGTTTATGTCCATTGCTTACTATGAATCTTGATCAAAAAGCGCCTTAACAGAGAACACACATCACACAAAACTGTTTTAACAACATGTAATTCATTAGATGTCGTCTGCCACTTGACAACAAACAAAACAACCCCATCTAGGTGCAAAATAAATCATTATGCAAAAAAAAAATAACAACACGAAAAAGACGGGCTTATTTTGCCGAACTTAATTTTAAGTTGTGTTTTAAATGAAAAAGTAGGTCTTATTTTTTCGGGTTTAATTTTAAGTCGAATTTTGGATGAAAAAATCTGACTAATAATCGTAATAATGCATGGCACCCATTATTTTCAACAAGTGTGCGTGTATATTTAGGGAATAGTCAAGAAGTCATCACGTGAACCCCTCTTAAAAGCGAGTTTAAAGAGGTTTTCACGAAAAAGAATTTTCAGATCATACAAGACCCTGCAAATTCCTAAAAAAGTTAAGATGGCCTCAACTATCTTGTCTACAATAAGCGTACCCGTGATTACAGCAAAATCAGTCATAAAAATGTATCACTTCATACGTAACTCTTGGAGCAGAGGGTATCAAGAATTGCTCGAAGTTCACTTATTAATTAAATTATTCTTCTTACAATTAAATTCTGTGAAAGGAACTGTCGAAAAACGACCGATCGCTGGCATGATGAAGGAATGCGTGAACTTGAATTGCGATCAAAGTGAAGAGGGATTAAGACGTTGGCTAGCTTCTTATAGAAACCCGAATTCCGTAATATTTTTATGTTCTGAATAATCCGCTTCCATCAAAGTCGCCAAAATGTTACTATTTCAATAAACGAATCAGCAATTGCGTTTCACCAATATCAGCTTCCACAAACGGTTCTTCGACGCAAATGATTCGAATTGAGAAATCAGGACCAGGAAATGGGCGACGTCCCAGTAATTCTGCGGGCAGACCGAGCTCGCGACCTATAAGGCTCTTACTACATCTTTATGGAAGTTTGCTTTGTTATTGGGGAAAATTGCGAAAAGTGTCAAGATCTATTACAATTTCTTAACGCAGGAAACACGTTAATGCAATACCATTAAGAGGTTCTTCACGTCTTCTACACGGCCGTGAATACGCAACTGTCGAAACATTCGGAATCGTTATGAATTTATGATGAATCTTAATGGCATCAGTGCGCGAAGAAGCCATATGCGAAGCGGACTCAATTAAATCCGGTCTCAAAGTACCTGTAATATTTTCATATAGGTTGTTATTGAATGCAATATATAACACATATATATTATTGAAGGCAATATAACACATGTAACAACAACAACAAAAAAGAAAATAGAAGGTTGATACCTTGCCCGAGAAGTAGATTATTCCAAGTTAGACACAAACCGTGAGCCGTTCTATCTGCCATTTTCACAAACGTTTCGCCAATAATTCGACGTTTTTCTTTCGGATTAACAGTCCGACATAACGACAAAATTTGGTGACCATGCACGTTGGTGGATGCATCGTAGAGAGTCAAATTTGCTTTGACAACCAAAACAATACGGAACCTCAAATGTCATCGCTGGTATGAAGAAGAAATGAGAAGCCACTATAGTTGTAAAGAAACTCGGTCGTAGAACAAGAATTATAAACCGTAGAATTTGAGATATGGCAGGTTGACGTATCAATTAATCTCGTATCAAATTTTGGCTAATCATAAGATTCTGAACCATTCAAAAAGTATCTCAAATTACCCGGAGATTGAGCCCGAGTTGCTGTAAACTAGTGACGACCTGCTCGGATTCGTCTTTATTCAGGAAACCGTTATCGATATGGATGGCCTGCATTACGAGTCGTCACCTTTCATTTCCATCGGGGAATTTAAAGATCTTTGGTAGAGATTGGACCAATTTTTTTTTTTTCGTTCATTATGGTTCAATTATAACATACCCGTCCGTTGAGTAAAAGATTTGCGATTTTCTCTCAGAATAATTCCAGCCTCCGTCGACAAAGGTAGGTCCCCTATCAAACATTATTACATAATACATTATTGCATATGCTAACAGTTTAATTGTTTACTTTTGACATGGGTGGTTCTATTGGTAATGTAGAAAGGTATCGACATAAAGTAATAGGCAAATCTGGGTTTTTATTTTTGCTCTTAATGTATTCCAATTTCACTAAATTATACTAACTACACACAATCAACGCTTGGAGTCCAACTCGTCAAGTCTCTTCCTGATTGCTATTGTGTCCACTCCTGGACCACTATGCTTCAATGCTAGTTCTAGTTGTTTTCTTTCCATGCCATCAACTCTTTCGTACAATGTTTTGCCCAGTTCTTTATCAATATCATTTTCTTCTCTCAGGACACAAAACCACAGCAATATGGCTGTAACACTTGCTGAAATGACAAACGGCTGATACCATGGTGAATCATCTGAAATATTTCGCCCACTAAATGAATTTTTAGCAGACCACTTAGCAGCTTTTGACTTTGAAAAGCTCAAAGGTGCATTGGGATCTTCTGTCTGTTTATTGCTTTTGTCAGTAGCAGATTGCATAACAGTCCTAAGGTAAAATTGAATAATTGTCAAATGTGTTAAAATAAAATACATTCAATCAAAACTTAATCACCTTTTCTTCAAAATTCTGATTTCAATTTCTCTTGTTCTTAAAGAGACGTTTCTCGTAATGTTTCTAATTGCCAACATTTTCACGCGAAACTAACCGTGTTTTGGTTTTGCAACTGAAACTGAAACCGCTGAAACTACTTTTACAACTGAACCTCATCCAACTGAAAGTATAAAGCGGACTTCTGGCTGTAACACTAGATGGCGGATAGTGGGCTTATGAGGCTGAAGAACGCTTTAAATTATTTAATTCATAAATATGATGTTTAGTAACATGATACCTTTGTAAAAATACAACTTCATTCAATTATCTTTTATTAACAATCTACAATAATCATTCATACAGGTGCAACTGCCAAAATCACTTTTCTTCGAATTTGCCATTGTAGAAAGGCAGATATTGTAACACAAGCTTCCAGTCGGTGAAGTATAAGCCAAGAGCTGCAGCAGCTGCTCCGTAGCCAGCGGCCGATGGAATCCTGTTTTTCAAGAATACAAACTTTGAACAAACTTCATATTACAATGAAAAATGTCTAAGAGACTTACATGGCTTTAAGAGTATGCACAGTAAGTCTGGGTCCACTAGGCCCATGACCTCCTGATGCTAGGCGGCGGCTTTGGACGATTGCACTTCTGATGGGAAGCATGTCTATACAATTATAGTTACCGAAATCTTTTAAAATTACTTCGTTCAGGATGGGATACTAAAAACTTCGATAAAAAATATGTGAACTGTACATTACCGCTTGGTGGTGAGAGACTGTTACAAGATATCTTCTTTCGTCTGTTCGGTCCAGAAGAAAGCAAAATGGCGGCTACGCTACAGCAATACAAAATTTAATAAATGAAAATTTTAAGATAATCATAAAACCATGGTAAAACGTCATAAAACGTTGTCAATATTAGAGAAAAATTATATGAAAAGAACTTACACTGTTTTGAAGATTATTTGGTTTTCTGAACTGTTGTGTCAAGTTCTCTTTCTAACTTGGCTTTTTTTCTGTATGCTAAAATTTCTGGATCTGTGTTCAGGTAATTCTGTATGCTCGGTCCCCAAATATAAGTTCCAGAGGCTGCACCAAGAAGAAGTACCAGTCCAATACCAATAGGACCAAATGAACCTCTAGGTCTGCGAATTAACATATTAACTTGTACGAAGAAAATGTGACGGAAATGTCTGTATATGGACTGCACTTGTTATTCGACTTTTTGCTTTTGGATATTGCTGGCAGACTTAAGTTATGAGCCAAAGCTATAAATTGTTGACACTAGATGGCAACCTATCATAGGAACCTGCAAATTCTGTCGCCCTTTGTACTGTAAATTACACGACGTAGCACTCACAACCCGGAATCTATATTTTAAATGAAACAAATATGTACAAAAATGTATACATAATTCAACTCAATAGGGACAAATCATTTTTGCATATTAAGACCCTATATAATATCGGTTCATGTTATTTTTAAAGTATTCGCCCAATCCTTCCATTTGATGTAGGAATTAATTGTCAGGATAAAAGGAGGAAAACGAAGAACTCGGCTTTTATTTCCAATCACCTCAACCTAGTGCAGTGCAACTACAACTAAGGGATGCAATTTTATAGTTTTGCTTCTTCCATCGTAGGCCAAGCGTCCTAAAAAAGGGCGACTGTATCAAAACCAGTTGGAAAATTCAGTCATAAAAACTGAGATCAAAACTCCAGATCACACAATAAAACGTTGAGGATCATTAATTATTTCGATTAAACAACCAAAAACGTTCTATTGTATAGTATTTTTATTTTGATAAAGCATCGTGCGCTTGAATTGCTTGATTGGCTTCATAGATATCATCTCTAACGTGCGCTTCACACATGTGATGAAAACCAAGCAATTTGACATCATTTAGCAACTGTAAACTTTTCTATCATTGTCTCATTTTCTTATTTTAAAAAGTTGAAACATAAACTTGAGCGAACTCCAACTAGGGAAACACAGCGCAATCGCTTGAAAATCTGTTTCCTCGTTCCAGTAGCCACAAAATTGAGAAGATTTGACTGCATATCATCAAATGTCATACAACGTTGCACGTCAATGCTTGGAAACAATTATTAAATTCTTATTAAGTAAAAAAGCAGTGTTTTTAACTTAATAAAGTTAAAAGGAAGGGAGCAAATTAGTCGTACTGAGATTCTGAATTCACTACACGGCATTGCAGACTGTCTTTTGGTTGGCTGGAAGATGTAATGCCACCTGCACATCTTATTTAAATAACGGCTTTTGGCTGGTTAGCAACGACTGCTCGTTGGACATTTGCGCTCTATGTTGGCAAACACAAACTGCAGTAGATAAACATAAAATTCTAATGATACTTGTGCAAATTCAATCAGTTACACCAGAGGCTTTTATTTGTTGAGTCTATGACCTCAAGGCCGTAGCTAACCACGGTAAAAAATCACCAACGATGAGAGGAACGTAGAATTCTGTTCATTAATTCATAGGAAGAAAAACTCGGCGATGTGCAGTCTGCGTCAACAAAGAAACAGGACAAGATGTCGCAACACATTGCAGTATGATTGATGAGGAAAGCTTATACTTTCTTGTCACCGAGTCGTCGTAACAAAATTGTTTAAGTCGCTTTGTGCGAATGTTTTAAACAATTTCCACGTTGGCTTTGGGAGAAACAATGGTTACAAAACATTTGTTTTCATTGCCTGTAGCCTGGCCATTTGTTATGCTTTCATTATCGGTTGACAAATTTACCCGGTATTTGCTTTACAGCGCGAGACGCCCGAGTTTCTTTATCTGTAAAAAAAAACGGACAACCCTCGATGTCTGTTGACTCTTGATGTTGCTAGATTTCCTGCCAAATGGTCAGGCTTGCCGCATCAAACAAACACAGGTGAGCATAACAAGAGCGAATACATTTACCAAAAAAAAAAATACACGAAAACTAATTAAATCAAAATATATAAGGTTTCAGTTTTAAAGGCTTCAGTATTTGCTAAGAAGGGACGTTAATGTACAAGTTCATCACTTTTGGTTTTTTTTTCCTGAGTGGTTCTGTTTTCCGATTCGCTACAAGAAGGGCGCGGTGATGGAGGGAAATGTATTGAATCGCCGTCCTGACAAACATCCGACTACATCCTCGGCATGTCTTAGATCTGAGTGTGAAGTTACTTATCTAATCTTTCGGAACTGTTGTTCAAGATTTACTGGTATCACCGCTTCGGGTTTTACTCGTCGAAGACTCAGAAAAGCCGATGCGTTATTGTCGCTTTACGTTTTTACTACTATATATCCTTTATTCTGGTAGGCTTTCATTGGGAATCAACTTCGAATGCAAACTGTTGAGCTCGGTTATGTAGAGTTTCAACAAACATAAACCTTATCGCAACTTACCTCAAGAGCCTTATCATGCCATGGCTAAATTTTGACCAATCCAAGAAGGAGGTTGTTTTCGGTTCTGGTTTGGTTTTGTGGTTCGATTGTTTACTCTGCAAACTGAACATTCTGGAATTCTAGCTTACGTCACGTGTACCTAACACACGTATGTTTGTGATGAATTCTCATTTAATACAATAGAATGAGTGCCTTTTAATGAAAGAGCATGAGAGAATAACTCTGCGTGTTGAAAATCTACGTGTTGTACTACCAGCAATCTAGGTTGGATTACGGGACTAGATGTCGTGTTAAAACATTAAAAAAAAATCGTCCGTGAAAACATCCCGGCCGTTAAATGTGTTTTGATATTAACGTAGATAATCTCCTGGTATAGGTATAATTGCTTTATAAAGATGGCCGTGTTGTGCGTGTCCGTAACAGATGGAAATGACTGTCTCGTGATTCTTGGCCAAATGGTGTCAAGTGACAGATGAACATCAAAGAGGACGAGCCGACAGGCAAGCCTCAAGGCGAAACCTCGACAATGGCTCATTCTGATTGCTAATAAGTCGTCGGGATGGCTCCAAGTTATAATCAAAGTTAAAACATCAACAACTGCTTGTTCTCTTTTTTTTCGCTCCATATCCAAAAATAAGAATACTTAATCAAATGGCGGGTAAAGAAATCATTATAGTCCCAGCAGAACAAAAAATCCGTCGAGATGTTAAAAATGCGTGGGAGACGCGTACACTTTTTAAAATCTAAAATAAAAATAAAAATAAAAAAGAAGACTAAAAACAAAGTTGTCATTTTTAAAGGTTTTTTTCTGTTGTATTTATTATACACACTTGTGGAGTAGAAACAGCCTATAAGATACGTGATTGACGGTGGGGAAAAAAAGGGGGAAATTGAACAAACAAACAGTAGAAGCCAGAATTCAGATACGCTTTAACATTTTCGCCATACACACATTCACACACAAAACGGACACACGCACATACGCACTGGAACAGATGTTGTAGAGACAGAGAGACAGAGCACATAATCATCGAAAACTAATAAAAAATATGGTAAAACTAAAGAGGGAAAGATGGGGAGAGAGGTCGATTAGAATTCGCACACAAGAAACTGGCAAAGACTGTTGTGAAATGGATCCTGAACATAAACAAAGAAAACGAAAAAAAAAGGCACTTGGAGATTTTCATTTGATTGTGGCCAGTCAAAAACAAGTCTTGTGTGTGAAACTATTCAGTCGTTGTTGAGAAATAATCGAAAAATGTGGAACTCGAAGAACGTGATTTTCAAAAAAAAAAGATAACGCCACATTCGGGTATGAATAATTAATTATAATAATACTAATAAATTGAAGGAGAAAGAAGATAGACGCATACAATTTCGGCTGTCACTGAAAACCACCCGGATTCATTCAACAAAAAAGAAGAAATAAAGGTCATGGGGAGGTGGAAAATGTAAATAAAACGGACAAAAGTGCGTCGTTTCCCGAAAAGAAAAAAAAATTTAACCGCAGCATACAGTTAAGAAGAAAAAAAAATAGATCATGACAAATAATTGACGAATGAGCTGCTTCGCTCTAAATGGGAACATTGTGAAGACAGCAAAACATAAACAGAAAGAAACACTATAGATAACGTCATCCAGCAACAACAAAGAGAAAGAAAAAAAAACTAATATGCTTTAAGAAGTTGCTATACTTGACGAAGGCAAAAAAACTTTAGAGAAATGGAGAGCTTTGGGTAGTGAGAGATATGTTTCCGGCCACAATAGAGAGAACAAGGAGAAAAAGAGTTTTTTGTGGTGAGGGCAGGCGGAGTCTTTGTTTACAAATACACGCTCACCTTCTGCGGGAAAAATTCCGCCAAAAAAAAAAAGCGCCGAGGGTAACGCACAATCGTAGATTCGCCCTCCTCACATAATCAATTATCGATAGTCTGGTTTTTTTGTTGATTTCTATTTGTTTTTTTTTATTACTCACATAATTTTTTTTTGAAACCCAAAGTTTTGTAATTTAAAAAAAAATGTCAGTCCCTGAGATCTACGACCATAATAGAAATATCGATTCCACTCATATGTTCATTCTTGTATACTTTTGTCTTTTGAATCAAGCGATCCACTCAACGAAGAATAAGGTGGGGGGTAGAAGAGATAGGGAAAGTGATGCGGATCAAGGAAACACTAAAACTAAAAAAAAAAGGGGGGGGGGCGGCTGGAACATTCTCCATACACACTCAATCTATTTTGATTTGTTTCTTTCTTCTTAAAACATTGCACTGTATAGAGCCCTTTGCTACGGCCCTCTTGTTCGATCTGCTCTGATGCTACACAAACGGTGAATAAACGAATTAATAAACGACACGCTAAACACAATTGGGGATTCCATTCGACAGTGATGATGCGCAACTTGTGACATTTGCCGCCGTGTACGGTTTTTTAAATTGACATTCTACATACGAGCACACGAAGAGAATAAGAAAAGAATACCCAAAACAAAAATAGAAAATCATGATTTTTTTTTCTCAAATCCTCCCTTTGTTTCCGTCTTTTTTTTTTTAGATTTTTGAAATTTTGTTCTTTTTTTTTGTTTTGAGACAAGGGCAAATGATGATGATGAGGCACCATCATCATCATCAAGATCGCGGTCGTCATCTGCAACTAGTTTGAATCGTGTCAGAGCAGGTGGGAAAACGTCTTCCGTCTCGTTCGAACGATGAATGCAATTTCCTCATTCGACTTGATTATTATACCCAACTTGTATATGGCGACGAAAGAAACCGAAAAGAAAATTATGTGAAATACCCAACAGATCTACTACACTCGTCTTGTGAAATAACTGACTCTTTACTCCAGTTTTGAAAAAAAAAATTGAATAATAATAAATCGCTGAACGATAAACCAAAAATGTGACGCGACTGAGGTGGGAGGATGGGTAGAGAAATGGCTGGGCGAAGTAGAGAAAAAAAAAAACGATACCAGAGTCCCTGGCCAATAAATGTTGATCGTTCGTCGTCTTGGGCAATGGATTTCGGTCAAAATCTGGGATTGATGTGAATCGCGACAGACGATTGAAAAAAAAAAAAATATGACATGGAACAACGATATTAAAGAGATAGAAAGAGAGCGAGAGAGATAAACGCTCAGGTGAAGGCTGAAGATGAATGCGTGTGATGGAAGAAGGCCATCTAGGCTAATCGACCTCGCGCAGGTGTCAAGGCAGCAGTGGCGGCAGCAGCGGCGGCGGCCGCTTGGGCGAACAGCACACCTTGGTAAACGATGCCGTTGATCTCCATGCTGACCACTAGAGAATTGTCATTTGTGCGCGTGTCGCCTGAAAAAAAAATATTGCAAAAAACCAGAAATGAGAAAAAATGTACGTGATATTCACGAACAATAGACCACGAATTTTGAGGAAGGAAATTGCTCGTGAGAATGTCAACAAGTCCTTGAGTTATTATGCAGCAGCGTTTCGTAAGTAAAAAATAATAATAATAAATAATAATAACAAAAAATTTCTACTGCCAAATGGCTACATCAGCTTAATGATTACTCCCGTTATCCTGGCCGCTCATAGAAAACGACTCTGACTTTGTCAAAGAAAAACAAAAATGAGAAGAAGTCCTTCTCATTCGTCTTTACCACTGCTCAATTTATTTTAGTTTTTTTTTTTTTTTTTTTAAATACCCAATTTCCCACCATTTTTTGTTTCCAAGCCACAATTTTCATTTCGGGCAACATACCTCTGCTGGTAATTTTGATGTTGGCCCCGGGCAGGCCGATGGGCGTCATTCGCATGTTGAGACTGACGTCATCATCGAGAAGTAGGCGCTTGTTGGCCGGCGGACCGTCCTGCATCAGCGACTCTTCCTTAATGCGGATCGACGACTGTGAACGATCTTCGTGAATTTCGTAGCTACGATCGCGATCGCGTTTTTCACGCTCCTCTTCTTTCCGCTCGCGTCGGCTCTTGTGTCCGCTCGATTCACGATCCTTGTCCTGTTCACGCAAAACCCCACAAAAAAACAAAATCGATAAATCAAATCATGCACATTGCAATCGTTATTTTAATTCATTCATTACGTACCTTATTCTCTTTGTTGAGCTCGAGGGTGCGGGCAGCGGCAGCAGCGGCGGCGGCAGCGGCCTGAGCGGCAGCGTGCTGTTCCGCCGCCAGGTTCAGAGCTTCCGTCTGAGGTGGTTGGGATCCCGAAGATCCCGTTCCGGCAGTGGCCGCTGTCTGTGGTAAGAAACGCGAAGCGGCGGCCATGGCGGCGGCCATGTCTCCGCCAACATCGCCACCCAAACTATTGTAAATGTTCCACAGGTGGATGCGTGACATGTTCAACTCGGCCAGGGCTTCGTGTGGCGATTGACTGGGCGGTGAATCTGATCCTAAAATAAACGTCGGCGAAACAAATCATTAAAAAAAAGAGAACCATGAAACGTTGCTCAGATTTCCATCATCATTAAAAAGAAAAAAAAAAAAGAAACGATTGTGACCGTGAAACGGACGATTATATAGCCCACCACATGTCTTCAGTTTTCATTTTCTTTTTTTTTTTTATTATTATGATTTTCTTGGCTGCAAGCGCAAGTTGCTATAAAACAAAATAAAACACTCGGCTCTCTTCCGGGATCCTAAATTTATCACGAGCTATTACGTTGCTTGATAGTTTTCTGCATTTCTTAATAAATATACGGTATCCTTTTTTTTATTTTTTACGAACCAAGCAGACAGAGGGGGGTGGTAAGCGTACGTTCGTCACGCCACATCATTCGTCCCACACACACAAAAAAAAGTCGTACTGCGCTAGCTGCTTCCTGGTTGCGGTAGCCATTTGAAATCGAGACGACCAGTAAGAAATAATAAAAAAAAAAAAAGAGAAATAGAAATGTGTGTCTATTTAAGTAGCTTAATGTATGGCCCAGTAATCACATCGGCTCGAGCAATCCAGTCGTTAATTGTTCTTGTTCTTAAACTCAGGCGGGTTTGAGTATCCGGCCTGATTATGTGACGGAAAAGGTATCGAAACAAAAGAGAAACGCACTTGTTCGACTCTTTTTTTTCTGTTTTGTTTTTTTAATAGTTTAGTAGGAGAAAAAGAAAAAAAAGGAAAGAAAAAGGAAGATAAAGTGTTGGGTCGTTTCCCACTATAAACGGGCGTTTCGGCTGGGAATGTAAATCGCTGGCCTGCAAAGTGTGTGTGTGCACGGCCCAGGTCACTGTTTGACCGCGTATTGGTATTCGGCTCATGGTGAAAAGAGCAGTCATAACCATTGTAATTAACGCATAATGACAGTCGTAAATCAGACGTTCGGCCAAAAAAAAAAAAAAAAAAAAGGATTCTGCTGGAAAACGAGTTAGACAAGTTCCAGGGAAAGAGAGAAAGAGGGAATGATAGATACCGGGTGAACAGAGAGGGGGGGGGGCCGTTATTACACCATTTGGGTTGTAGCGTCGCCATAACTACCTTCGATTCCGCCAGTGTTTTTGTGTGTGTGTGTGTGCTCTTCGTTTTCCCTCACTTGCACCACACGTGCATACCCTTCAACACAATATTATGGAACATCTAAAGGTGCAGCGCACACACAGTGCGATCGTCTCCTTCTCTCCCACAAGTCGAAGAGTCGTAAATTTCCAGCGGCGCAATCTTCGTCAACGAGTTGTCAGAGTAAAGCAAGTTCACGTAGCGTACGCATATGCACAGGGAAAACTACAATCTTCGCAATACATAATGTTCCACGTAGTTTGCCCACCTGAATCTATCGAAATGGTCATTGTGTGGGATCGTTTCTTCGACGGACGACCTGACGGGTGGCCCAGCGTGTCGGCAGTTGAGGCTGGCCATGTCCCCCCCAAAAAATCTCAAGTGCATAAATTGAATCGTAAATCACTCAAAAATGATGGGTTTTTTTTTCTTTTACCTTGGGAGTAGCAAAACAAAAGCTGAGAAAAGAGCTAAAACAGAAAAGAAAGAATAGCTCTGTGGTCATTCCGGGAAACTGCGTGCTCCGATCAACGTGAGCAGGCTCATAAATAATGCCAACGGACCCCACTGCTCAATTTCGAAGCGACTGAAATGTGCCATTGCGACGAGACGTGTCGGAGGTGAGCAACAGTGCGGGGCACACACACACACATTCACAAAGTCAAGACGAATCGGGTATAAATGATTCGACGTGTGATTTGTGGGACTCCACTTGTCTCGCACTTTTCTTTCTTTTTCTCCGCCTTTCAACTAACGACTAACAAATGCCATTTCCTTACTAGCTTGTCGTCTCCGACCCATGTTTTCTCCTTCTTCTTCTTTAATTCTCATTCAACAGACCCACTCTCGCCCAATCCTCCCATAACTAGCCGCTTAAGACTTCGAGGGTCCTCTCTCTCTTATTTTTTTTGATGACCCAAACGTTTGCATGGCCTCTTACAGGATGTGTATAAATACACACACACACACACATCACATGTAACATGGCTGCAGTTGCATATATATATATATATATATCTATGGCCCCGTAGTTACTTGAAATATGTCTTTGTACACATTTGGGTAATAAACATACTGTGTTGCGAGGATTATGGGGACGAGTGAACGGGCTGATTGCGCGACCGCTTCCCACATAACGGCCGCGCTCCATAATTACTCTCAAATTATTCAAACCCTTGCCTCTCTCTTATTCATTCTACCTCTGTATACGGTGTAGACGCGTTCCCAAAGTCTGGCTGGCTCTTCACTTTTTTTTTTCTTATTTCTCTCTCTCTCTCTCTTTCGCTTCATTCTTTTTCGTTTTTCTTTATTTGTTACGTCTCAAAAGAGGTGGCCATAACACACGCAGACAAGAGACGAGCGGGCCATTTTATATCGTGAAAAAAAAAAAACAACTAAGAAATATAATTTTTTTTTTTTAAAAAGCTCGCAAGAATGGAAAGTTTAGATGGACAGAGAGACGAAAGAAAAGAAATAAGAAAGACACGGATAATGAGCCTATGTAAATCATCGCATAAATACGTAAGCAGAAAAAAAAAGAATAAGGGAAATGGAAAAAGAAAGAGAGAGAGAGAGAGAGAGAGAGATATGAAATAAGTTGCGCCCAGTTGATACGCATGAAATGGTCGTGGCTACTACTATAAACTGACGCCGGCTCTATTTAACTCCTGTGCGCGCTGCGCGCTTCGCCTCGGATAAAAATGTTTGGCGAGCCGCGTGGCATCCATCGGGACGAGCGCGGTCATTCCCACCGAGCGGCCACTTGCTTCTCTCAGTTCCGTCATTAACCGATCATTTCCAAATGTTTTTTTTTTCTTTTTTTTTCGTTCTATCCCTTTTTTAAATTTTTTTTATAACGACGATTTTGCTGCCATTTCAAAATGGTTTTCAGAATTTCCACCAACATTCGCGTCGAGTTTGATTTTTTATCACTCAAGTCTATTCATTAGGCGGTGTAGACTCTCATTAACTATTTTCGCTTATTTTCGTTTGCCATTTTTAGCTCCGCTTCAGGACATCATTAATCAAACCTTCCACAAAAAAGAAGGGGGGGGGCCAAAAAAGAAATTAAAATAAAAAAAATAAATGGCAATGATGCGCTACCTGGTCGATGATGGTGTCCATTTCCGTTGAGGGCCGACGGACGCGAGACGAGACTCAACGGCGACATGTGTGACATGTGCGAAGCGAGAGCGCTGAGCGAGGCCGCGTGCTGGGCAGCGCCCGACACGCTCCCGCCGCCACCGCCGTTCGATCCTCCTCCGCCGCCTCCTCCGTTGCCGCGCGGCACCAAATCGGCGTAGGCGCCGTAACTGGAACGACGTCCTTCTCGTCGATTGCCGTCGATGGCCGCCTGAAGTTCATTGGGCGAACTGTATTTCTCCTTCTCGCACTCGTACGGATACAAGTATTTCATGTACCTAGTTTTTTTAAAATAAATTAGAATTATTGTTTTCAAAAAAAGGAGGAAATAAAAATGAAATGCAAAGTAAAGGCCAATTGAATAACAAAGGCAAAAGAATCAAGTCAAAACAATAAACGCTGGTAGCAGGCAAGTAGCACGAGGTACTCTTGCGCCAACGATGAAGACGTTAACAAAAAAGAAGAGTCCCGAAATGTTGTTGAACGTGAAAGACGCCCAGAAAAACGGGGGAAAAAGAAAATATAATAATAAAAAGAGAAATTGGAGAAGAGGAAATCCCCCCCTCTCTCTCCCTTTTCTCTACGTGCGATTCCTTGCACGTTAGGTATCTCAAGCCCTGGCGAGCCATCAAAGGTAATAATGAACTGACGAAGCACGTAATGGTTTACGCGGCGCCCAAGATATATTGTTATTGGCGCCAGGGTCGTTTGCCGCGCAGCAGCACTGCGCATATGACAGCGCGCGTGGAAAATTCAAACATCGCAACGCTTTTTCTTCCATTCTCCCTTTTTTTTTTCTTGAAATTTTAATTCTTTTATTTTACCTACAGCTCCGTTCCTCCTTCTCTCATTCTTTCAAAGTTTTCAAATCGGCAATACGAAAGAAAGAAAAAGGATATAAATCTACATATTGGGATGAAGAAGAAGAGGCAAAGGAGGAGGTGGAAGGAGAATAATAATAAAAGAAAAGTATATCTAGAAAAGAGAGAGAGAGAGAGACCTTGTCTCTGTTGAAATGATGTGCTATTTATCTTGACTAGTGCCGGTCTATAATTGACCTTCCCACCGCTCGTCTTTTGTTTCCCTGGTCTGGTCGTCTCCTCTCGATTTTTTTTTTTGTTTCGTTCTCTTAACCAAGTCTGCCTACCTCGATATATATACACACACATATGCAGACATAGGCATACATACATACATATATATATCCATACGATGTATATATATATACCATCATCAAATATCTACCAAGAGGGCGGAGTAGAATGTTCAGAAGGAAAGGGACAATCTAATGTTTTTTCAAGGAGGAGTAGGTGAACTGGAAAGGGGGACTTAAGATGGACGGATGGATGATGCGCTTGGCCGGTAGTTTTCGGATATGTACAGGCTCTGTACATATCTCGCATAAAACAGGAAAAAGAAAAAAAAAACCGAAGAAGAAAAGTGATGGCCTGTTATTTAAATGTGACCACCCCGAAATGGTCTTTTTTATACTTCATCCTCCAAACTCTGTCTGTTGTATCTACTACGTTTAATTTCCTTTTTCTCAACTCGTCTCGTTCTCTGTTTTGTTTTAGCGCGCGGGTCTTTTGAAATAAAATAAAATATATATATATATATAAGGAGGAGAAGGGGGGCAGGGGGCCTAGACTCCCTACCGAGTTGAGGCAATAGCTGCAAGCGGCTCAAAAGGCACAAGAAGAAATAAAAACGAATTCTCTCTCTCTTTCTCTCTCTCTCGCCAAGTGCTAGTGCGTAAATCAAGAGATGAGGAGGATCATGGAAGACATATCGTTAGCAACTGCTTGGGTGTCTTTTCTTCGTGTTTTCAAATGTTCTTTTTTTTTCTCTTTGGTTTATTACCCGTGTGCCGCCAAACGGTCGAAACACAGCGGGGAAAAAACACCAAAAACATCAAAAGAAAAAAAAGAACAAACGAATTGAAGTGGAGAATTAAAATCGACAAATGCAAATAAAAAATAAAGAAAAAACGATCCAAACGATTCGAAAAAAAAAAAAAAACGGAAAAGGAAGTGACGGCCAAGCGAAATGAAACTTACTGCGTGCGAAGAGTGAAGGCGGCAGATGTGATGGACGATGGCAGGTGTAGGCCCTTGATGATCTCTTGCCACAGTTTCTTGTTGATGACGTCGACGAGTCCACCGCGGGCCACCACCAGGTTGTACAATTCGTACAGGTCGAGCACCTGTTTGGCCATGATCGGCAAACGCGTAATCGGCGTACCTGTTTGGATACAAAACAAAACGAAACACATTTGATTAATAAATTAGCACTCGAGGTTTTCGTTTTTTTAATCGAAAAATGAAATGAAAAAAAGGCCAACCCATAATCAAAGCCATTCGAATAATTTGAATCGTTTTCTCTCTACAATGCGCAACACGCGACGAAAGCCAAAAAAATTTCATTCGTTTAAACTCTTTTGATTCCCTCATTCCCTCGCTTCTATAAAAATATGTAATGTAAATGGCCACAACCCCGCTTGATTAGTTTTCTTCTTCGTTTTTTTTTTAAATTTCTTGGCTTGAAAAAAGAAATTTGTCTAGCGATTCCACAAAAAGAAAGAAAAGAGCTTCGATTCCCCCTTATTTATATGATGGTTGTATTTATGTGGTCCGAGAATAATGGGATCTGCATCATCGTTCGAAGGCCCCCAAAGTGGGTGGGAATCACGCACGAAACGGAGAGAGAAATGGGCATCGTAAGCGATCGGCCCCAGCGCGATATCAAAAATAAAAAGATTCATTACATTGCGTTTTATATAACATTACATTAAAACGATGGGCAAAACCCCTTTTTCGGAGTCTTGCCTCGCGCACATTTTTTTCCCTCTTCTTCTTCTTTTTAATATGCGCCATTAAAAGGCGGGCCGATGTGAAAAATCACAATAGCCTTTCCCCCCAACTCTTTATTTTTTTTTTATCCCATCCAACTCGTTTTTTTTTTTGTTTTCTGCCGTGCATGAATAAGCCTTCGACAATTCCAATTCAAACAGACGGCTCTAGAGTTTGTGTTTAAAGCTGAGAATAAAGAGAGGGCACACACACGCTGCGTGTATAGTGGCGATTACATCTCACAACAAAGAAAACGGACCCTTTTTTTTTTTTTGAGGTTCTTCTTTCCTTTTTTCAACTGGGCAATTTAAAAAGAGAGAGAGCCCTTGGTCCAAATAGAAATAAACAAAAAGGGGCGAACGAAGTTGGATCTGTCCGTGTATCGTAATGAGAAGCAAAGGGTGCCAATCGAACCGGGGCACACACACACAGAACCGTCACGCCCCGCGGAAACAGCCACACCGACGCGAAAAACCCGTGCACGAAAAACGAGCTCAACTTTAACATCGTGAAAACGTTAGTGAAGATGAAAAGAGTATTATATATTTTTTTTTTGAAGGATACGCCACACTAATCTTGTCGTGTGCACAGACATAGAGTGGCAAAGCGAGGGGAAAAAAAACGGACGGGTCAAGATTGAAGAAACGGAACAATCACGAGGGGCGTGTAACGCGTATAAATCAACTCACGTTATTTTCTCTGATTTTTTTTTTCAAATTTTATTTTATTTTATTTTATTTTTTTGCCTATTGATCCACAACTAGTCGCCATTGTGAGTTACTCTCATTTATTATTCCTTCTCAAGGCGATCGGGGAGGGCTGATGAATAAAAGAGCAGTGAATCAAACGAGTTGCGCGCAAGTTCAACAGCACCCAGCATTCACACACGCATATTATACTAAACATTATCTACTGTGTACCCTGTTGCCCATCGTTCCAGAAAAAAAGGTAGGTAGGTAGGTAGGAAGGGGAAAAAAAAGGCGTTGAATCGACTGGTTAGACTTTTATAAACGAGGGAGTTTATTAAAGACTTTTGCGGGGCCACATCTCTCTCTATTCTTTTCGATATATTTTATTTAGTTATTTCTTGTGGCTTCCTCAATTTCTCTCTCCTGACGCGTTCTAGCTCTATTCAATTTTTGATTCATACGGCCGAGCGTTCCAAACTTCTTCTTGTTATCTCAAACGCATCGTTTATCAAAACTACGGCCTTAAAAGGCTCGCTGTCCGTTCCTACTCTATTTAATTTCTTCTTCTTCTTCTTCTTCTTCTCCTTTATTCCTAACCATCCACAAAGGAGCCCCCATCCCGAAGAGAAAATACAAGTAGAGATTAGTTTAACTGACGCAGAGGTCCAATCGCGCAGAGAGCAATTATTAATAACTATCAAATTCGTAGATGTAAATGAAACGAATATTTTAATCTCCTCGTACGTTCGACGTTGAACTGAAATTGTTGTTGTTATTTTCTTTCTCTTTGCCACGTTCGCGTCCGTGTCTTGGACTCAGAAAAACGCATTCGAGGTACAGAGCGAGCAAAGCAATGAACTGCCCCCACCAACCCGTATCGGAAGCTGCCATTGTGATTTATTGCGCTCGTAAATCGCGCGCCCAGTGTCCGACACGGCTGGAAAAGAAAAAGAAAAAAAGGCTGCTGGCCTGGCCTGTCTTAACTAGCAGCAACAAGCACAAGAGCAAGACAGAGTCGCCATTCCAAACAACACTATTCAGAGTAGAATTTTTCCGGGGCTATCCGACTACTTTGGCCGTCCATATTGCATCCGTCTCGCTAGTGTTGTCCATCATACGGGGACGGGAATACAGGCGCCATTACATATAAATATAAAATGCTGTATCTTCTTTCTTTTTTTTCTTCCTTTACTATACACTACACTAGTAAACTACCTTCGAAGGCTATTATTCAGGGCTTCTCATTTTTATACGGGTCCCCTCTATATATATTACCTGTGATATGCCTCCCCCATTTCGGGCGGGGGTTAAAATCTCTGCCGAGAGTTGGCTTTATATGGCCTCGGTCAAAAGTTTTGATATGAATTTTTGGGTAGGAGGGGAAAGATAGAGAGAAACCAGTCTGCAAAAGAAACGCGTGTACGTGTACAGGTGGTCTCCCTATACTTTTTTTTTCAGAAATGGCCAAATAAAGGTAAAAGATGGAAAATATAAAAATATAAAAAAAACGGATGGGGGGGAATAAGAGAAGGTAAAAAGAGGCAAAAAAAAAAAAAAAAGAAACTGGGTATGCTGGTGTTGACCTATCGCGCACCGGGATCTCGTCGATGGGGCTCTGCGGATTTCGCTGGGATTTCGAAGGTTGAATTTTTTTTATTGACTTTGAAGGATTTGATCGGAAACTATCCAGCTGTAAATCTTCCCTCTTTTTTTTCTTTCTTTCTTACTGCATATTTTGCTTCTTCTTTTTTTTTCCAGGCCGGCCTCAAGTCCCCCCCTCTCTACTTCCCATCTAAGCGTCCCTTTATTTTATTTTCTTCCTACATTCTACATGGAAATTTAGAAATAAATTTCTTCGTCGCATACTGCACCTAAAAACTGATAGAGCTCATTTTTCTTTTTTCGCCAGAATTCTTCCGCTTTTTTTTTAATGATTAAAAAGGGGGAAGGACATCTTGATCGGTACACTCTGTGCGGAATGCGTACCAACTACACCGCCAACCCACTTGTTGCTTGCTCCTCAACCAGACCCCATAAATAACACGGCATTTATCGATTGAAGAACGCGATTTTGAAAATTATAAGTGGACAGAGTTCTTACCTCTTTTCTGCATAAAATCAAACAGTTCGTCGAGGAAGGCTTTGCGTCCGGCATCGTCGTTCAATTCGTACAACTGCAACGAAATCAAAAGAAAAAAAAAATACAAAAATTAGCGATTGAGTTTGAACATACGAAAATCTTACACTCAACTTTAAAAACGAACACAAAGAGAAATAATAAATAATAAATAAAAAAAAGAAAAGAAAGACCAACAAGACATTCAAAGAATTCGATTGGCAGCTAAACAAATCGTTCGTAATTATCCCAACATTTTCCACATTTCACAGTCTGTAGGGAAATTTATCGAGACAAGACGGCAGTTAAGGAAGTAAGCCACCAACCAGGCAAACCACCACCACCACCACCGAACACAACCACTACCTTCCCTCCACCAATTCAGCAGCAGCAGGGGGGTTAAGAGTAGGGGGGTAGGTGGAGGTGGAGGAGGGAGTCAAACAGTTATGGCGTAATGTTTCTAGATTCATCACTTTGACAAGACAAATATGTTTCGACCTCGAAAATCCCTTACGAAACTCCACCAACCAATGCGCTGTTACATTGTAGGTACACAAGAAAAAAATATTGAAGAAAAAAAACTGTAATGTTTTTCTTTCAAAAAAAAATCAAAAAATAAGAAAAAAGAAAAGGTAAATGATAAAAGACGTAGAGAGAAATGGCTACATCGACGGTCGTTTCCTCCTCCCACGCAGCTGGAGGTGGTGTACTGCACACAAGAAAACGCTCTTATCGGAAAGAGGGGAAAACAAACGTGTTGTAGGATCGTTTGGTATTCTTCTTTGTACTTGTGTGTGTCGCGTTAATAGCAGACAAGACCACAATTGCTCGACAACATCACCGACTCTACAGTCCCAAAAGATGGCGCATTCAAATACGAGTTAGACTTTATCGACAGAAAAAAAAATGTAAATAAATAAATAAAGCTTTTTTATTACAGGCCCAGTGTCTTGGGTCCAAACAATAGCCAGGATTCAAGAGAAAAAAAAAAGTGAACAAAAGAATAACAAAGAAGGCTATGGAACGTTAAAGTAAAAAAAGAAGTAGAAAAGAAAAGAAAAGAAAAAAAATTCTTCGACGGGACAAATCAATAAATTTCTAGCCGAATGAATATGCCAAGCAGATTATTAAATGGGCTGGCTGCCGTACAGGCTGGAATGTAAATGCCAAACGGGGCTCTTTCTCTCTCTTGTGTCTTTCCATTTAAACAAAAATACAAAACAAAAAAAAAACGAGTGGAAGAATAAGGCGCGTGATTGCGGGCGCGCTCGATTTAAATAAATAATCGCCAGATGATGAAGAAGAAAACAGTAGCCCCTCTCCTTTTATTTTGGCGTCCCTTCACAACGGCTATCCGAAATTAGAATGAAACCAATATGCATAAACCATCGTATGGAGAAGAGCATTAAAAAAAAAAAAAAATAAAGAAAGAAAAGAAAAAAGGGTCAACGAAGAATTCAAGAGATCGCAGCCCAACGGCTACGAGCGATGGACAATTGAGAGCGGACTCGCGCGCGCACCTCAACAGACAGCGTTCGGACAGCGGCCGATTGGCAATGAATCGTCTCTTCTATTTTATTTCCCCCCTTTCTTTTTTTTTCTTCGCTCACTCGGCATCGTTTGAATATGGATGAACGCACACACACATTGGCTTCTTCTATTGTGTAACCCAAACAGTCTCGATGGATAAGCTTCTTCGGCGGCGGCGGCGGCGCCGATAGACCGTAAACCATCGTAAATCGAAAACATTTTCTTTCTGCCCTTTTTTTTCTTCTTTTCTCCAATGTGTGTGTGTGTGTGTCTATACATCCCGACCTGTGACTTAGAGGTGGGCGCTAACAGATATGTTTTTATATATATCTTTACCCTAAACTCGTTAGCATAACCGACGCGATCAACTCCGGCAGCGAACGAACGCATCCCGAAGTAAATATACATATTGATAAAAGATTAAAAAAAAGGGAGAGAGAGAGTAAAATAATAAGGAGCTAGAAGAATCCATCAACGCACGACAAGGATTGCAATTCCACCCTCTTTTTGCCCTTTCATTTTTACTACTCATCTTTTTGAACTCGAGTTTGAAAAACATGTCGCAGGCCATATGGATTTCGATTCTAACGACAATTTAATGACTGCCTCTTGTTCTTCTTTTTCCTGTTGCAACGGCTGCCAGGATCAAAAGAGCGCAAGTCCAAGACAAACACAATCATTAATCACGCGCCTTGATGAGACACAGCAGCGCAAACGAAAGTCAGGTCGTTAAATAAGAGAGACAAGGGAGAGGACAAACGAAATTTTTTAAAAATAAAAAAAAATTCATTAAACCGAAATGTCGTGTCTGCTTCGATGCGATGACGGCAAACACAACATCATCGCATTGTCATATCTGTCGGAACGCCCCAATCAGCAAGATGCCAGTCAACATACCCCGTGGCATTCCACCCATTTCTCAAAACTGTTTTCCCATTTTTTTTTTTTTGTTTAAACATTTCGAAAAATGTCATACGTTCTTTTCGTCCATGACGACAATAAAATCTAAAATGTCAAAACAGAACAAAAAAAAAAAACGGTAGGCAATTCACGTGGGATGGAACGTCGCAGGTGTATACGAGAGAGGAACGCACCTCGTTACGACCGCAGACCAACCCACAGACGCACCTGACACCGTCGACGGGGGTGTGGACAGAGCGCCGAAGAAATAAACTCCCATTTGCTTTCGTTTTTTTTTCATTTCTTGTTTGTTTTCAAACGACTTCCTACAAAAACTTGCGTTTTCACAGTGTTGGTTTCCTAGTAAGTCGAGTAACTCACGGACCAATCACAAACACCAGCCGCCATCTTTTTTTCCCGAAGACGCGTTTGTTGTCCTTTCAAAAGACATTGGCCTATTCAGCTTAGACTGGTTCCATATTAACCAACATCCAACATCAACAACACGAAAAAAACAAAAATCAAAAAAACAAATAGAAGAAGAAGAAAATAAAAACAGTAGCCATATATCATGTGGCTCTCTTCCTCTGTCTATCCGGCTCCGTGCGTGTCTTTCGAGGTAACCTCTTGGCAGAGAGACGAATCGAATAGGGACAATAGAAAGTAAAAAGAAAACTCGGCAAAACAACACAATAACTTGCTTTGAAAGCCATCATGAAAAAAAAAAAAAAAGTATAAACGTACTATACTGCCTAGAAAAACTGTTAGTTATAAGAAAAAGCAGAAGGGCAGAAAGAAAAGAAGCGCATTCCGTCGACGATCGATATCGCAGTTTCAGATCAGGCTATCGTTCATAAACAGGTAGATATATACACACATATATATATATACCCGTAGAAGAAGCCAAAAAGAGACAAGAGAAAGAGAGTGAGAGGGGAAAGGAAATAGTAAGGCGAAGGTGATGGTTTTTAACCCTGTCTTATCTCTTTTACGTCTCTCTTTTTTCAAAACCACCTCCAAAGAGCCATTTCATCCCTCCCCCCTTTTCGTGTTCTTATCCTTTTCGGCCATCGAAGAAAAATTCACCAAATAAAATATAACACACACAACAACAAAAAATAGAAAAGAGATATGGCCAAAAAAAAAGTGGTGTGTGCTGTTGTGCCCTGTGATGAACATTTCCACAGGTATTAAGATCTTCTTCTTTTGACCTATCTTTTACCCTAACCGTACGTCTACGAAACCTTATAGCAGACTATTAAAATATATAACAACAACAACAACAGAACAACATGAAAGAAAAGAATAGATAAATAAAAAAAAAAAAAAGAAGACGGACCACAGCTCCAGTCCGTCCTGCTAAATGGAAAGAAGGGGTTGCTACATTTTGTGTAGTCCATGTCTGCGTGTGGGTATAACGTACGCGTGTATGAGTGAAGGGCTATAAAACGATAAATAAAAAAACAAGAAAGAAACGGATGAAAAAAAAGAGTAAAAGATGAAGAAACACGAAGAAGGCGGCAATCGGCGGCGGCGGCCACAAGTCCGAGAAAAAAAAAAGAATATATACTCGGGACCCTGCCATTTAAGGATCATAAGAGTTCGAAGTTTTCAACCCCCTACTACACCCGGAGAAGGGGGGAGGGAGAAAAAAAAACACACCCTCCCAAACTGTATGTAAATCGACTGATTAAGTCTATCGAGCCGCCAACCGAAGGGCTTCTCCACGAGCGCCAATTTCGAATCAGCCGTAGCAAAAAAAAAAATATATATAAATGAAAAACTCTCATCAGCCATAAAAAAAAAGAAAACGTAGAAGGGAAATGCATTTGGCAAAAATATCATCCATCAATTTGGCATGAAATGAGAAGAGGGGGGAAAGGGAAAAAACAAAACAAAACAAAAATTGGCTTGCCGATGATGATCCCCCTCACAATCTCCAATATCAGAAAGCAATTATTTGCCCCTATGGCCGAGCAGGTTAGAAAATCGACCGTCTTTTGTTAGTGTGTGAGACCATAACCCTGAGAAAAAAACTCATCTTTTTTTCGCTTGTTTTAATTCGAGAAAAAGTTTCAAAACAACAACGAAACACACAACATTCAAAAAAAAAAAAAGTTGATTACATTCGATAGCCCCTCCATGTTGTATGTTGCGCACGATTTTAAAGAGACACGGGCCAAAAAACAAGAAGACGGGGATGGTGTGGCGCCATTTAAATATCAACTTGATTGGACGCAACAATCAAAAAACATTCATTAGTTTTTTCTTCCTTTCTTTTTGAATAAAGAAAAATATTTTAAGAGAGAAAAAAAAGGCAACATGGCTAGACAGATGAGAAGCACGCGAGATCGCTTGACCTCAAAGCTCGGCAGATAAAGGTAGGGCCTAGTAGATTTTTCCTTTTCTCGCTATATATATATATAAATTATATATATACATATAATATATATATATATGCATAATACAAGGTGTATTAAACGGCCATCGTAATTCAATGGAGAGAATTCCTTCTTGGACCGGGTCCCGACAGCTACTTCGTGCACGGCGACACGCCCCCTCGACTCGACCAAACCCTCAACTTCTCCTCCTACTCCCCCCCCCCTCATACCCCCCAACCCTTCTCTTTCCGACTCGAAAAATATTACTTCTTTTTTTTTCTCTAAATAATAAAAAAAAGGAATAACTACCTCAAAATTATATATATAGAGTGGAGCTAAGAAATTGCCCCCACTAGCAAAATTTGAGTTTGTTTTCTTTCTTATTCTTCAGGTGGGGGGGGGGCTTATTGTTGGAATGAATTAACATCCCACATTTCTTCAATCTTCTCTAATCTCGAGACAATCAAACATTTTCTTTAAAAAAAAAAGGAAGGAGGTTGCGTTCAATAAACAAACAAGGCTCGTTACGTGATTGCTAAACAACGCAAACGCATTACAGACACGATGTAGGCTACAGCAACGAGCATAGCGTGAAAACAAAAAAAAAGAGTCAATCCGTGCGAGAAGGTAAAAAAAAAAACGCTGATAGATAACAAGAGGCGGAGTGTGAGCTAAAATGTTTGCAGGAGGCGGACAATCAGTCGGGAGGGAATGAGATTATTTCCGGGAGTCTCTTATTTATTTTTTTTCCCTTCTCAAATGAGAATACGTCAGACATCCGGGGAAAAAAAAATCATGTGTATATTACACACACACACACACACACAAAAAAAAGAAAGAGTTAAGTATACAAGTAGTGGAGTGAGCCAGCAGCAAACGGATTTGGCTGTCATCCGGCCCGTCCCTCCTCGTTTCAAACTTCCCGCCCATCGTGCACTCACCGAATAAACAGTGTTTGCCAGCGGGCCCTGATGGCCCGGCTCCATCAATCCGCCCCTTTTGTCCTTGCCCCCCTCTTCACTGATAATTTGATCGTATAAATTCCGTCGAGGTCCCGCAGTATAATAATATTAAACGCGACGCCTTTTATTTATTTATTTTTTTTTTCGTTAAAAGAGAGGGAAAAAAAGAGGGAAATTTCAAAATAATATAAATAAGCGCGCGCGCGCAAGTTGAAACGCGCGTGCGATACGACCGATAGTCACGCAACGGCCAGTTCGTGGCGCCCCCATCACCTTCTCGTTCTTGTTTGTTGTGTTCCTCATCTTCCATAGAATCACAATATCCCAAAAGTCGATTACCTAGAGATGAGGATGCATCGAACACTTTCGACTCTCATTTTGCGCCATCGACATCCTCAAAAAAAAAACAGCACGCGCTGCCTTTTTTTTAAAAACGGGACAAACAAAACTCGAGGCTACGCATTTCATCGAGATTGCGCCCAATCAAAACGAAACGCAGACGGTTTAAAAAAAGAAAGAGAAAAAAAAAATTAGAAAAGACACGAATGAGTTTCTTGCCTTTTATCTCTCCCTGCCATCATCATCTCTTTTTTTTTCTTTCGCTTCCATCAACAAGCAGCAGCTGGTTAGAGTCGAGTGCTGGCGTTCAAATCGCTTCAGACACATCAACCCCGTTAGCTTCACTCTCTCTCATCTTGTTGGCCAGCCCTTCTTTCTCAGTTAGAAGGCAAAAGGATTGACTCCGTCTTGCCAAAAAGGATATCGAATATCTACTTGATTTGAAACGCATCAAGACGCGAAGAAACAGGAGGCAGGCCCGAAGAGCCCCAAATGTGAATCTTTCTCTTCTTTGCCAAGTGGAGGAAGTGGTCAAGAAAACAACTGCACATCCCACGCTCGCACGACTGACAGACGGGCAATAAAAAATGAGACGAAGGGCAGTGCAAAAGAAAAAAAAAAAAAGAGAAAACTTTCCATATGGTCCATCGGGCTACTAATCTGCTTCATTCCCCCTGGATGGCCGTCGAAAATCTACACCTTCGTTCTTTTAAAAAATAAAAAACTTGTTTCCCTTCATCTTCTTGTTGCAAACAAAAGAAAATGAAGAGACGCGAAGAAGAAGAAGAAGAAGAAGAAAGGAATGGTGAATTCGCCACTTTGGAAGATGATCGTAAAAAAAAGAAGTGGAGGGATGGCGGAGGGAACAGCAGGTTATTTACAATCAATCCGTTCCGCGGACGCCATAAAATTGAAAGAAAACTATCGTTGACAATCGCCCCAGCAGAAAATGCGCAGGGAAATATTTTTTATTCCCCCCATCTATTTTTTTTTCTTACTTTTTATTTCGTCTTTTTAAATGTTTCTACCTTACTCTCGTATATATATATTTTTTTTCTTTAAAAAGTTTGCCTTGGAACGAAGAATATGAACTGCCGTGTTACTAGGACCGGTTTTTTTCTCACTCGGTTACAATCGCAATAAGCCCGCGGAAAATTTTATGCACGGCCAATGCGACACGCCATAAAAATCATAAAATTTTTCTCACTTCAACTCTCAATTCAATTGAAAAAAGGTCGTCCCTTTTGCTACATTTGACACGAATAAAAATGGCGTCCAGCAAAGAAGAAGAGCATCATCATTACCTTCGGAGAAAGGCCTACTGCACTCACCCCCAAAAACAAAAAATTAAAAAATGAAAGGGGAACATACTGTTTTGAGTAGGATTGATTTTTTCGTTTGACTTAGGGGGTCGCCATCGAGTGTCGAACATATCATAAAAACAGAAGGAATGTACTACATGTCCCCCCACTACACACACACACACGAGTCCCGTTGTTTCCCACGACCAAATCTCTCAACCAGACGGTGGAAATGAGCAACAGGATGAGGAATAGAAAGCCCCCAAAAAAATGAAAAGGGGGGCAATATGGGGGGGAGAAGAAGAAAATTAAACAGATCTCGAGTTCGTAGGCAAAAAAAAAAAGACTTTAACAGTTTCTGGTCAAAATCAAGTCCCTTTCTCAAGAGTTTTTTTTTAGCGGAATCAGATGAGCAAGGAGGATGTATAGAAAATAAAAGAGGAGCCTCAAGATGGCGGAGGGAAGCGAATCATATGAACACCCCCCTAAAATAAAATAAGGCAAAAGTTGCAATGTGACACGGAATAGGCCTTTTTTTCAAAGAGGAAAACGGGTACAAGCGTCTGGTCCCCCCCCCCACAGTGCCCCAGCAGCACTTGCATTTCGATATCGGGTGGCAGGTCGGCCATTATCGTTTGAAACAATTGACAAGTCCTCTGACTTTTCTTTTTTTCGATGTGTGTCTGTTTTGAAGAAAATCTTCTTATAAGGAGACCAACGGGCGGTAACGGTCAACAGGCCTCTCTGTCTCCTGTTCGTAATGACCCACAGTCAAGGGCAGATCGAATAAATACAACACACAGAGAAATCGAAAACATTAACAACATATTTCTCTCAAAGTCGAATAGCATTCTTCTTCTTTTTTTTTTTTTTTTGTAAGAGAGCAAAGGGAATTTACAAGTGTTCCAGTATAATGTTTTATGATGGCTATCGACAGGGCTCCAAAGGTCTACTAGAGAGAGCACCCGTTGATCTCTTTTCTTTCCCTTTATGTGTGTGTGTGTGTGTGTGTTCGGAGCTATTGTGTATATACTATACAGACACATAGACACACACACACACGTCCGAGGGGTCTTTGTGTACAAACACAAGCAAAGCAAAAAAAAAAAACGTACCTAACATCAAAACTAATAAAATGTTAAAAAAATAGAAAAAAAAAATTGTTAAGATATTTTATCTTTAACAAGTTGGGGAGCGTAACGAGGCCGCGTCTCAATCAAAACGAGACCGGTAAAAAACATATAAGAATTTAAATCTATTGGCAGTTTTTTGTTGTTCTTTGACAGACGACACATGGAGGGACTTTAAAGTTATTGGAAACGTTTTTCCAGCCTCCCCCCCCCCCTTAATATATATATTTTTTGCCTGGACCGGATCGTGTTTCAAAAAACTGGAAGAAGAAAAAGAAAGTCACTCGACAAAGTTAATTCGATATCGTTGACTGATGAGTGCTGAATACGGAGCCATCTGTTTCCTACAGGGGGGAGTGGATGGATGCCATTGGGAATATATATATATGTAGATATATATATATATATAGTACTCTGTTCTTTCTCCTCCCCCTCGCAACGTTAATGACTGATCGAGAGAACCTTTTTTCGTTTTCTCGTTTCCTCCCCCGTTAAGAACGCGAAGAAGAAACGTAGCGAAACGGCGAAAAATAGGCCAAAACATTTTGTGAAAACGGTTTGATGACTTTTGAAGGGCAGAGGATTGGATTCGCCATTTTCCCCAAGCTCTTTTATTTTTTTTTTTGCCTTCTAAATTTAAATTGCATTTTTTAATGAACAGGGGGAGAAGAGAGAAACGGTTAAAAGATATCCTCCACCCAAATAAAAACAACAGATGAAAGGGGGGATCTCAGTGCGGAGTTGATGTCCGGTACGTGCCTGAAACCCCGTGAAACCAAATTAGAATCCAATCTCCCTTTTTTTCTTTTTTTAAAACCCTCTTTAAGCAAAAAAAAATTGCTGCTTTGGTGAAAGGCTGTGCACCCAACACATCTTGGTAGAAAACTCGTGCACATCTTGACATCCCCCCCCCCTCTTTTTTTTTAACATCAAAGACATCTTCTTTCTTATTCGTGCAGTACGTGGCGTAGGGGTTACATGTTTTAAAACCCCTCTCTTTCTTTTAAGGGGGCAGTGGGGGTTGTCGAAGAAGGCGGATGAGTACGTTAAAGAGAAAAAAAGGGGGGAGGGAAGCTGCGTGGTGGAGGAGCACATCTTCGCACTCTTGTTATTTGGTCGTCGCAACAGCTGCATCCGGAATGTATTAGCCCCTGTTGCACATCGTAACGAGACGTGGTGGCAAGAGATCCAACCCAGTCCGATTTTTCAAAACAACACACACACACAATCAACTCGAGAACCCCCTTCCTCCTCTTCCTCCACCCACCCTGGCAAAAAATAAAGTAATAAAAAAAAATCGACTTCCGTTCTATTCGGATGGTGCCATTCTCATTCGGCCACATCAAAATGAAGCCCTAATCATAAAATAAAAGATGATTTGCCCTCATGCGTGTGATTGGCAAAAAAGAAATTGCCCCAAAAGGATTTTTTTTCTATTTTTAATTATTAGAAAAAAAAAATAAGAGGGTCTAGAAACGGAAGTGGCAATTCCAGCTCAATATGTTGTGTTATGACGGAAAAAGGAAATAGATAGGGGGGGTTTGGGGTAGGAGAGAGACCTGAGGGAGAGGACATCCATCTAGCATTTATTAATGACCGTCTGCATGTGTGCGCGTGTGTGTGTGCGCGACTCCGTTGTGTTAAAAATAGCGTAGATTATTTGCAGCTCAGACATCTATACTCCCGACTCGCTCTCTGTGCAGTCGATAGGAATTTTTCTAAACCGAGAAAGAAGAAGAAATGTTGAGTTGCCATCTTTTTTCTTTAAATGACAACCCCGCACGATAAACGATAGGGACCCCGTTTGTTCCACACACAAACAAGAGAGACCTTCTCTTCTTCTTCAAAACGAAAAGAAGTCACTCTCTTTCCACAATTGCAATCAACTCGGCGTGTCTTTTTTTCCAACTCGGAACCTAATGTGATTCTATTAATAGAACAAAACATTTCAAACCCCCCTGGTGAATATTTATCCAGTTTTTCTTCTTCAACAACAACACCACCACCACACGCCTTCGAGACACAGGACGAAGAAGGGGGGGAGGGCACGACGCGTGTCTCGACAACATTCAAATAGAAAGAGGAAGAAGAAGGGAAGTAACGCGTGAAAATAAAAATGGGAACCCCCGAAAAAAAACGAAACAAACTCCGGCCCTTTTTTTTCGATATGTCCTTCTCTTTTCTTTAACAACATCTTCACGATTTCTCAAAGAAGAAGATTTTTTGGCCATCATCCTGTCGTGCAACAACAACAACAATACACACACAAAATAGCGCAGCGGGATCTATTCGTAAGTAAAGAGTAAAGAATTGATAAGAACCACTAGCGGACGTGCTTATCTCTCGTCTGCTTTTTTGCATTAACCATTTAAAAGAGGGGAAAATATATAAAATAAAAAAGGGACAAGGAAGAAAAGAAAAAAGATAGGGGAGAGAAATAAGAAAAAATAAATGGATAGGCCGAACATTGGAGGGTGGAGTAAACGAATGTATTTGCTAGTCGAAAAAATAAAATAGACGAAGTAAAAAACGGGCGAATCGGTTCTGCCAAAACACGCCAAAGAGGAAATTCGATATCGTGGCAAACAAGTTCGAACCCCCCTCTCTCTTTATTTTTTTTCCTCCCCCCTCTAACTGAGAAAAACTTCCACTTGCAAAAGTCCCTTTCCCATCGCATACATTTATATATATATATCTATTTACTTATATTTTTTTTTCGCACGGATTTTATCCGGAAAAACGGGCAAAGTTGTGTGTGTGTGTGTGCGTGGGGGGGAGAGGCCAGAATACACACATTGCAAGCGATAGAGAGAGAGTCTTATCTTCATAGATATATAGAGAGAACTTTTAAATACAAATAAAGGCGGAGTACACACACACCGACTTATAAGAACTTCTAGGGTGTGTGTATGTTGGTAAAAGTTCTGTCCGAAAAATATAATAATAAAAAGATGTTGGGGTGGGCTTTTTTCTTCCCTCTCCTTCAGATTGGAACCAGTTAGCGACAGCGTGTGGGCAACCAAAAAATAAAAAAAAAAGACTTTTTTTTTACCCCCCTCTCAACAGTTCAAAGAAACTAACCCCCCGACTTTGGTTTAAGTGTGGGAAGAGTAAATAAATGCGGGGTCGAAATGCTTTTCAAAGTCAAAAACAAGAAATTGGGAAAGAAAAAAAGAAAGAAAACCCAAAATATCTCAATTGAACGTCTTTTCTCGTGACAGTTAACATGGAAATACACCTGTCGCCCCTACTGTCTACACAACACGTGTTCTTTTAAGCTGGCCATCCAAGGCCAGCAAAACACATTCGATAACACACACACACACAGGTAGAATTTGTAATCAAAAAAGAAAGAAAAGAACCCGCTTTTGAATCAATCTATCCGCGTGTCGGCTACTACTAACCCCCCTCCCAGGCTGATAAATGTCGGCTGTCATCAGGTAGCTCTTTTCAAGACAGGTTGAAGAAAGAAGACCCCAGCCGACTGGCCGGCACGCTATTGTGTAACCCATAGGCCCGGCCATCTTGTGTTATGTTACAAGGGGGGGGGGTTATATAGAACCGCATCGGGCCGAATAAACACATCTCTTCTATCTCTCTCCAAAACGCTTGGCGGCTAATGTTTTATCAAGATTGGGGGCCTGTTTCGATGTTCTTCCCTACGTACGGTCAAGATTGTTTTTATTTTTATTTTCAGGTTAAATCGGAGGCACCTTTAGCTACCAATAAAGACGTGAGACAAGCAGCGGCTGGCTATGGGAAAAATATACGAGACGGTCTCCTTGTTGGGTGGGCCAGCGGCCAAAAAAAAGACGACGGCCAGCGACAGAGAAAAAAAAAAGGAAGAAAAACACCTGGAACGCGTCAGCCGCTCGTGTCGAGGCCATCACTTACGTAACTGGCCCTTTCTTTCTTTTGAAGTAAAGAGATGGGGGGGGGAGAAATAAATAGGTCTTTATTTGTATGTAATCTTGTAGCTCGTGCGCGTCGATTGATAGGTGTGAGATTGATCGATCCGACGCAATTGATAGTCAAATCGTATTCAAATTGGCCTAGTGAAAAGGCCTCTTTATCCACCGGTGGTGACGTCGCTTTTGCCTACACACCAATGATGGATCATTTCACAGTCAAAAGAAGAATTTAAAAAAAAAAACAAAAAGAGGAAGGAAATTGAAAAGAGAAAGAAGAGAAATAAAAACGGCAAAGACAACACGTGCGGATAGAGAGTAAGAAGGAGCGTCGAAACATTTTCAGGGTGGGGCCGTTTCTATGCAGATGGCAACGGAATCCGGCCGTATGTGTTTCCGCACCGCCTAATCTATTAACTACCTTGGTGAACGATGAGGGACAGACGCCATCTCCCCCCCCCCTCTACTCTTCACCATGTGACCCCCCCCCCTCCATCCTCCTACACACACACACACAAACTAAAAAGAAAAAAAAAATATCTTCATACATCGGGAGCCAAAAAAGAAGAAGGGCAGTCGGGAGGAACAGCAGCAGCATCGCATAAATCTCAAGACAACATGCGCCATCTTTTTTTTTTTCGCTTTCCTCCCCCTCCCCCCATCTCCTTCCGCCGCTGCCGCCGCCAGAAATTCAAAGACAAACGGAGAGGGGGGAAATGATAAGAAAAACTCAATACACACACACAAATACACACACACACACGGGGCAGACAAACACACATGAAGAGGGTAAAAATTGAAGAAGAGAGAGATATCTACACCCCCCCCCCCTCCCTATCGTCAACACGACCTTCTCGTCTCACCCCAAAGTCAAAAGAGTAGGGTGGTGTAAAAAATCATGAAGTCACTTCTTCTCCCCCCCCTCTTCCTGAAGAAAAAAAAATTTGGGTGGGGTTCGTTAAGAAGTCGCTAGAAAGAGAGGGGGGGTCGTCGTCTCCGAGTTCGAAAATAAGAGAAGAATGTATGGTTCATCAAAGATGGGGTCTTCTGGCATTGCCATTAGCCCATGTGGCGGCCATATGGTAATAAGAAATAAGTTGGTCCAACGAGAGGTGGGCACGACCAGGAGCTTTTTCTTCATCTTATACAAGAAGATGGGGGGGTTCTCGGCATCAAACAGCTTTAACACGGACGGTTGAACGAGGGGGGGGGGGGGGCGCTAAAGCTCCTCCTACTCCAGATGCTAATTCAACACATTGAAAGGAAACGGATGGAAACCATGTTTTTGCAGCTTTTACATTATTTCAACGCTTTTTTTTTTCGCCTTGAACGTCATTTGGGTATTCAAAATAAAACAAACAGAAGCAAACGAATGACAAACAGCCGTTCGTGTTCCATGCGATCGTCTCGCGAAATCAAATGGCCGGAATTGCGCTTTTTTAAAAAAGAAGTGATGGAGGACAGGAAGCGGCCTTGAGAGAAGCGGATGCATTAAGTAGTGTAAAGCCATCTATCCTAAATCACTGGATAAAGAATGTTCCAGTAAGTCTAAGGAGTCACGTCAATAAAAATAAATCGGGGGGTTCGAGGTTGGATCGGGCGCAATCCAAGTCATCCCGCATGCAAACGACGCATTTTTTCGTTGTTTTGTTTGCCTATCAAATGCCATTTGGCCAAGAAGGTTAACAGTTTAAATATAGCCGTGACGGAACGGGACACGCGGGAGAGAAAGGGGGGGGGGACTCTCTTTCAGACCTGCGCCTGGCGAATACATGTGAAATCGAAATAAACTTTTTAAACAAGACAAGGACGGAATACGGCAGAGAAGAGAAGTGATGGAGGCAAACATTATTTTACGATGCTCTGGCTTCGTAAATGTGAGCCATCAAAACGAGCGGCAGCCATTTTGAAAAAAAAACGAGGGAGAAGAAGAGTGGTCATTAATCCATCTCGAATTTTACCATTGGCGAATCTGCCATCAAAACAATCCTCGTTTTCTTTCGTTCTTTTTTTTTTCACGCCACAATCTCCTCCTCCCATTCCTTGTCGGACGTCTCCCCCCCACTCTCCGTCTTTTTATATTACACTCGTCATTAAAAAAACAAAAAATACCAAGTCGTCGCCATCTTCGAATGTAATCAATTGGCCGCCACGCATTTTTTGTGCCCTCAAAAAAAAATTTCAAAAAAAAAACCTTCTTCCTACACCTACACCACACCGTTATTGATTTCAACAGGTGCGGCACACTCACACACACTCAATCGAAAATAAATAAGAGGGGCCACTTACTTGTTTGAACTGCTCTTCAAATGTCCACGATTGCTGCGAAGAGTTGGGTGCTCCTCGGGGAGCGTCCGTCTGTTGGGGCGAGTCGGACGAAGGCGACGGCGTCAGCGGCGGGTGCTGGCCGCCAGCCGATGAGCCGTGAGCGCCGCCGTTGCTGCCGCCGACCGACAGGCCGCTGGTGAGGGCCGAGAGGCCGCCGAGCGCGTTGGAGAAGGCCGACGCCAGGTAAGGGTGGTGAGAGGCGGCCGACGAAGGCGGCAAGAGGCCGCCCGATGGCGAGCGCAGGGCCGAGGCGGCCGCCGCGATGCTGGCCAACATGGAGGCCGGAGGCGATGGCGACGACGAGCCATCCAGCGAGTCCTGATCGTCGTCTTTCGAGTCTTTGCTGTTGTGGTGATGCTGTTGGCCGTTGCCGCGACGGGCGGGACTAATGGCCGCGTTCGAGTGATGGCGCTGCTTGTTGTTGTTGTACGGAGACGACGCCGGCGTCGTCATGCTGTGGTGGCTCGAGTTGGCCAAGCTCAGCAAACTGTTTTGCGACGCGTTGTTCAAGCCGGACAGAGGGGACGACGTCTTGGGCGGACCCATGCCGGCCGGGGGCGATTGGCTCTCGTTGCTGCTGTGGCCGTTGCTCGTCCCGTTGCCCGTGCCTTGCTGGCCGGCCTGTCCGCCGCCTCCGCTCAGCGCTTGAATGTGAGCTTGCAACTGGGCTTGCAAGTCGGGATGGAGACCACCCAAGCCGGCCATGCCCGGAAAATTGGCCAAGTTGGGAAAGCCGGAGCCGATGGATAGGCCGAGCTGCGACTGCATCAGCGTTTGCATGTGAGCGGCCGCTTCGGCTTGACGCAGCAGCGCCTGATGAACCTGCATTTCTTGGTCCATATCACCGCCGTCCTATTTTTTGTTTTTTGTTTTTCAGTTGCAAAAAAAATAAGAAAAAAGAAAAAAAAACACATTTACGTATATGTACAACAATAATAATAGTAATAAAATAAAATTTAAAAAAAAAAACGAATTCTAAAAAAGGCGGAAAAGAAAACGAGTTCTATCGTCATAGTGGAAATGTCCGATTTTACGCTACAAACACTGTGAAATGACGCCGAGCATTAAAAAAATAAAAAATAAAGAGAGAGATAACATTGAGATGGGTTAGATTTATGTTCGGGTAACATTCGGGTTTCGAGAAGAAGAAAAAAAAAAGAACTTTACGGCCGCACAAAGTTATAGGGGTAAATCCACACAGCTCGACTATAGTTCGACAAGAGCACTAGAATACAATAAAAAAAAAAAAACACGAGCGTTTTATAGAAATCTGTAAACCGCGCCAACTTTTACGTCTCTATTTCAGGTTCTTAAAAAATAAGAAAAGAAAGGGAATCCGGGTGGTAATTCGATAAATCTACACACAGAAAAACGACGAATAGAGAAACCCAAAAGCAAAAAAACTAAAAAAACATATTAAGTTCTTCCGGTAGATCGAAACGGCGCCACTTTGGCCTCCCCCCCCCTTAAAAATGTTTACAGTTTTTTATCTAATTTCTGGTTTTAAAAAATGAAGAAAAAAAATGAGGATGAGTAATTACTCAAAGGATATCACACACACACACAGAGATAGAAAAAAGAAAGTCGTGCATTTATTTAATATACTGCTCCGTCTCTAAATTTTTCAAGCTAGATTACAGGTTCAGAGATAGTCAAAAAAGGAAACGGCCGAAAATTCTTTTTTTTTGTTTGCGGTCGACGAGAGAGAGAAGTCGACTAATCACGTTTTTATCTACGGCGTTGATGAACGTGAAATACTATACGCATATAAATACACCTTGAAAATAAAAGGGTTGAAAAAAGGGGGGGGGGGAATCTGGTGCACGCGTTTCAATCACTGCGCAATAGACAACAAAAATTCGGTGGGAACCTCGACGTCAGGTTTGTTGAAAATGGCCGTCCGACCTTTTGGTTGTATCGATGTCACTTGTATATATTATTGTTACGATCCATTTCATTGCGACTAGCAGAAAGAGAGAGAGAGCAAAGGGGGGGGGGCCGAGGAGGTATAATTGGTGGAGAGGGAAATAATTACAAGTCGTTCAGAGAGTCTCTCTCTTCGGTAGTGCTAGTCTTGTGTAAGCTGCTGGGAATGAGCCAGATATATAAATAAATATACTCTCTCAAACAAAAGAAAAAAAGAAAAAAAAAAGGCAGACGGAAAGACATTAAAAAAAGAGAGAGAGAAAAAAAGGGCCAGGGACAAAGTATACCGAGCGCAATAATGGCAAGCTCGTGACGGAATTCTTCATTCGATATTCCTTTGCACCCGCCTTTTATTTTATTTTTTTTTCCTCCACACCGGATAATCCCCTCCTCCCCCCTCTCAGAAAAGTGATTAGTTTGTAAAAGGAGATGGGAAAAAAAAAAAACTGAAAATGACGAGACACTGGCAGGTAGATGAAATGCAATAGTTAAGACACACATAAGAGGGAAACGAAAGAAGAAAAAGAGTTGAAAGAAATGTGAGGGCCATTAAAATAGATAGACGCTACGTACGCGTGTGTGTGTACTTCTACATCTATATACGTAAAATGCCTTATACACACACACACACACACATATCTGTATAGTCGTGGAAGCATGCAAATTGAGGAGAGGGGGGATAGAGAAGGAGGTAGAAATGTACGATGATTATCTGTTGTCATCGTTACGGCCTCTAATGAGTCTAATGAGAGGGCCATTTACAGGTGCGCTCAGCTACCGTGAGAAGAACCAAACGCTATACCACCTCAACCATTTCACAGCCGCCCGTTCTTAAAACCACCTCACCCCTTCTAGCCCACCTCTTTTATTTCATTTTATTTTCTGCTGTCTCGGCCCCCCCCCCCCAAAAAAGAATGAGAATTGGGTAGTGGGTTTAGAATATAATACATCCTTAACGTATATATATATACGGTATAGTTTGGAAACATGGCATCGTGTTGTGTCTCTCTCAGTTCATGGCGATGGCCAGGGCCGAGCAACAGCAAAGAGCGATGAACGTTTTATGACTTGTTTCCACGACACGGCAAAGCTTTTGGAACTTTGCGTATCGCAGCACCGGGGCCCCCATCGTCGTGTCACCGCAAGACACAGACACACCGAAAAAAAGAGGAGGAGTTTCATTTGTGTTAACTCTTTTTTTTTCATGGGACTTCAACCAATTCCCATTGGTTGTTTATTTCATCTGTCGAGCTTAGTAGTTAGCTCTGAAAAAAAAAAGAAGTTTAACCACTTCAATTATTGGGCGACTCCCGCGGTACCGATCCCCGCCATTCGCATTTATTTATATACGTACACGCATATAAATATTTTTCTTTTTCCCTTCAAATCACACGGCATCCTTTCGACTCGTTTTCAAGGAAACAATTTCCTCTTCAAACTATAACTACACACAGACATAAACAATAAACATGTAAGAGCGACATGAGTACTCGTCTCCTATTTTATGACTGACTTTGCCAATCCATTTTCCTCTTTCTCAAGAACGTTTGGCTTTTTAAAAATTGAATCTAAATAAAAGAAGAATATACCTGTCGCTTGAGCTGATCGTTGCCAACGCCGTCGTCCAAATCTCCGTCGTCGCTCGAATCGTCACGATCCAAGTTGTCACTCGAATCGCCCTCCCCGTCCGACTGCGCAAAAAATGAAAGAAAATACAAATTAGCATCACAAGTTCATGGAACAAATCCGTCAGCAGGGCTCGTTACTAAACAAACTCAAATCTGACGCTTTCAAGAAATCAACACACACACAAATAAGAAAGGTCAAAAATAGAGAGACACACTGCAAAATAAAAAAGACGGACATATTATGTTTTACTACACCTCCCCCCCCCCTCTTTCCCAAAATGTTATATAGAGAGACAAGCGTCGGGGCAAAAATGGTCGGATGGACTTTTTGTTTGGTCGAGTTCCGTGTCAACAAACCTTTTAGCGATAACCTGCCAAGTGTACACACTTCTTTTTTTCCCCCCTCCCCCTATCCACCTTCTTTATTCCTCACCCCCTCTGTGTGTCGACAAAAAGGTGGGTAGAAAAAGAAATTTGAAAATGTGTGGTCAAATACGAGTCGGAGGATCAATCTGATGAACAACAGCAAAAGAAGAAAGAAAGGTTCATCATCTTTGGGCTACCATAGAGAGGGGGGGGGCGCCATACGACTTTGTGTCGACTTTTGGGTGGAGTTGACACAATTCTTTCCATTTTTCTCCGCTGTGTTGACGAGTTCGTCATGAAGCAATGCCATCCGACGTCGAATTTTTTGTGTTGGCCGACTAAAGAAAAACGTCTTATCTCTTTCCACCTCGGCAATCTATCGCTAAAGGGCGGATGTGTCTATATTTATTCAAAGAATACAACACACACACACAAAACGCTTTCTATCTAAATACTCTGTATATAAAGAATCCATTAAGACAAGGGGGTCCGTTTAGTCGGAAATCGAAAATTTTCTTGCGACACATCAAACGCCTTTAAAAAAAAAAAAGACGGTCAATGAACTTGAGAAAAAAACAAACGAAACACGTCAATAGAGATAACTCTTCGACTGATAGATAAGGTGTCAAAAGAGTTGGCGGACAACGGGAAGCCAAACCAATTTTTACTTCTTGTTATATTATTAACATCAAAATTATTAGTCCGTCCTAAAAAAAAAATGGGGCAAAGAAGAAAAAAAAAAAGAGAATAAGGCCAAGACGACAATTTGTCTTTTCTGCAGGTGCAAGCCGGTTGGAAGGTAGCCAAAATGGCAGCACGGGGTAGGATGGAGAGAGAAATGAAGCTTAATGAATAATGATTATTGGGGTCGGTCCCGCTGCTGCAAGACGAATGACAGTCGGGACCCGATTTTCTATAACCCGAGACAAGCGGCCACGGTACATCTTCTCAAGAAATAAATAAAATTTTCCCGATTTAGAACTATCAAGGCTTTTTTTTTTCGGGGGGTGGTGGAGATGGAACAACTTGTGTGTCTGCCTTGGAATATCATCACCATCATCATCCACCTCGTCCAACTTTCTTCTAGTCGGCCAAGTTCCTCTCTCACTCACAACGGCTATGAATAGAGAGAGAAGGTGGCAGCTGCTGGAGTTTGAAAAAACCCCCCTAGTCTGAACTCCGTCCCCTACACACCGTTTTATAAATAGCGGACACACACACGAGTGTTGCATCGTTTCACAGGGTGGAGGAGGCAGATTGAATCAGACTTGCACCGTGACACCACAAACAAACCTTTTTGGCCATCCCCTTTTTTTTTCTTTCTTTTTCCCCTCGCCTTTGCACAATAATAATCCAAAACAAACTTTTGCCTTTCTCCGGTTAGAAGAAAGAAGAGGGGAGATCTCATCAGTCAAAATGCGCATCGAGAGAGAGAGTCGTGTTAGAGGCACAAGACACTAACGACATTTTAATGAAGTCCAACGTCTTGCACGTGCCGTGGCTCAATCAAGCTCTCGCAACCAATTGTTCCTCCTTACCCATCAACTCTTAATTTTCCGAGAAAAACGCATTCTATTTTGGCCGTTTGCGCTCTTCGTCATCCCTTCTTCCTATGTCTCTAATGTTACTACTACACCATCGATATATTTTTCTCGTTTGTTATTTCAAGATGCGATGGGGGGAAAAAAAAAAGACTACCCATTTGCATACTCGCACACAACCAGCCATCATCAATTTTGGGTGCCAATGAAAACCTTAGCCGGAGCGCGAAGCGACGTCATCCGCCAAATAGCGTGTTTTCATTTATAAATAGGCCTCCCCCCCCCCTCTCTTCCTGACAGAGAAAGAGGAAAAAAAAATTTGCATTCCAACATCAATAGATCACCGGGAAAGAAAAAAAAGCCGGCCAGGAGGTTTTGTGCCGGACCAACGCGCGCACACCACGGACCCAACGGGAGGTTGTTTATTGGACTTTGCGCAGCCGACACAATTCAAAACAAAACGAAAAAAAAAATGAATTGTTTTTGTTTAAATAAATTCGCTAAGCTGTGGTATATATAAATACGCTCATCTCTGTCTCTTCTCCTTATTCTCATCGCCTTCGTGTTGGTATACACAACGACACACACACACACACAGTAGCAGCTGACTGTGAATCATTATGCGGGGGAGGTCCAAGCGAGAGAGAGTGGAGGAGGCAAAAAAGAAAAACCGACCCCCCGCATTCACTTATTCATTTTCTTGTTTGCTGCTGTTGCTCCTGCGTCTTCTTCTTCTTGCAGCTAATGCCCTGCCCGCCCTCCTGCAATCACGTGATTCGAGTTGGATGCCAGACAGCGTGATGAACACCACCTTTGCCTAGGCCTATTTTTAGAGGCAACATCCAACACAGACAGGATGTTGTACGTGCATCATCATCATTTAACAAGCGACTTCTTTTTTTTTTCTTTATTAATCGATGCACCCCCTCACGGTGCGTGTGTGTGTGTATGCAAAAAAGGCAATGCAGTTCGTACTGGCTTGTAATGGGATTGTGTGTTGTACCACGATTCTTTGACGAGAGGCAAAATCCGATTAGAAATTCAACTTGGCGGATTGAATGTCTCTTCCCCCCTTTTTTTTTTTGTTTGTACCGTACCCGGTGGAATGATACGGAAGCCCCACCTAGCGCCGAAGACAACCCAAGACGAGGGTTAGTGGGGACTAACGTCTTAGAAATCTTCCATCTTTTTTTTTTGTTTAGTGACAGTCGTACTTTGGTTTCAATTTCAATCGATTTCTCATGAACGTGATCGGTCCCTTAAATTTAAAAGGGATCGATAAAGGTCCAAACAACGGGGGAAAAAATGTTGCCATTCCCATCAAAATATAGCGACAAGAATGAGAAAGGAATAAATTATAAAGGGAAATGAATCGGAATTCCTGGTACCTGAAGTTTTATATCTATACGCACATATACAGGACAGAGACGATGTTGACCTATTATTGACCCTGGAAAAAAAAGTTCAAGCAAGATCCATCTCCCCCCCTTTCTTTATTATTTATACATTTTTTTTTTGGGTGGGTGGGTGTAGTATAAAGGATTCCATGCTCGGTGTCTATCACCAGGTACGATCAGGCCGTGAGAGTAGAGACAATGTCACCTGCTGGGCTCTTTTCTTCTTCTTTACCCTTTTCTTGTGAAGGCCTCGTATCAAGAGCCAATCGCGACTCTTATAACGGACCCATTGATATCCATCTTGTGTCTTTTGTGTTCACTTGGAAGACGAAAAAAAAAAATCCCATTTTTATATACACACACACACCGTAGTATAAAAATACAATTCCAATACCACGGGGCAAAAAAAAAATAAAAGAAATAAAATAAAAAAATAATAAATTTCCTGTCCCAACAAAAGACGTGGCTTGTTTGCAATAGTTCCACACCATTACATATCGATTCAGTCACGGTGGGGGTAACACCCTTCATTCGCTGGCATGATAGTCAAAACACGCAGTCGTCGTCCTTTTCTTCCTCTTTATTGATGGATGATTTCCATTCTCACTCTGAATTCTCTCTCTCAGAAAAAAAAAAGATCCAGGGGATTGAAAAATTGCTCTTGAAAAGAAAAGGGGCCTCTCTGCTGCGGGGGTGGAGACGCATAGCTCTCGCACGCGTGTACCAGGCATTTAATACACACACACACAGATATAAGAAGAAGACGAAGGCAAAGAGCAAAGGGCAGAGCACAGCAGCGCGCGATGTTTCGTGTCTCTCTATAAATCAAACGTGTGTTATATGCCAGGAATGTAGCATCACAGTTGGAGCGAGGAGGGTGAAGAATCAGCAGGGGTAATTGGTGATATGCAAATGCTAATGGTCCATCCATCGACGCCCCATGACGCCCCCCCTCAAAGAAGAACTCCCAGCGAGGTAAGAAATACACAACAACAGAGAAAAAAAAAGACGATCGTTGTTTTTTTGGGGGCCCACCTTCAATATCAAAATATGGGGCCCATACACACAAAACGAAGGAAACATAGAAATTCATTCATTTTCTATAGGCCTGGAAAAAAGAAAAGAAAAACACGCGCCAGGTATCGTATAAAACGCTCGTTTCGTGCGATGATGATGGTGGTGGACGTCCACCTCACCTGTCCCTATCGCTTTGTGGGGGCGGGCAACGCCATTGGCTGGCACGTCTCGTCAGATTCAATTTGTTTGCGCATCGTCGTCATGTCGCAACCATTGGAAAGAAAGCCTTTCACCATTATTGACGCTGGATGGAAATCGAGTTTGGCATCGTTTCAGCATCTTGTCGTTGTGACTTGGCCGGCCTCAACGGGCCAATAAATAAAGCGTCGTCGTGTATGCGCGCCACCATCAGGCCCGGCTCAAAATAGACCGGACCAAACGTCCCTCTACGTTTCAAAGGGAAAAAAAAATCTCGGGGCGGAACTTGTAAATAATAATCAATGACCAACTAGGAAAATCGTGAGATATCAAATGCGCATCCACTTCTAAACCCCCCCGTTTCCCCAATTTGAATAAACGGCCCGTCTTCTTTTTCCCATGCAAACCACCTGACTCGCCGTTGTTGTTGTTGTTGCCTATTAGAATAATAACAACACGCACACGCAGTCAAGTGTGTTTAAAAGATTTGACACAACAGGACTCCGGCTCTCTTGTTTAGGATAAGGAGTTTGGCTTTTTACGAGCCAAACACTACTCACACACCCACACACACAGGACACCAAAAAAAAAAGCCGGACGACAATCAGTTTGCGTGAATTGTTTCCTCAATGGCATCAACAAACATTTCGTTTGCCCGTGTCTGGCATTAGAAAATGACACTGATATTTGGCGTAGGCGTTCGTTACGAAATGTCTTTAAATAAGGGGAAAATAAGGCCGTCATAACAATATACGCAAGGCTTCAATCAGCACGTCAAACAAAAGAAACACCTGACTCGTTTGCAAACGGCGAGAGGTGGAATGGGCGGTGCGGGAAATGATATATATACAAATGGAATCACGATATCTTAAAGCAGACGAAGAGCGAAGGGGGGGGATGATATTTACCATCTAAGGTTTCTCTTGACTCTATTTGAATGTGACTTTCAGGTTCGTTGGATATCAACACGGTATAAAAAAAATGAAATGACATTATTGCTAATCTCACGTCTCGAATAGGAAAGGGGGGGAGATGAGACGCAAGGTGGTATTTTGACTGACGTCTTGATATCGTTAAGGTTTCTTTTCCGATCGAAACACAAACAAGAGGAGGACAAGGAAACCTATTATTACGGTGTTTATTTGTCAGGTGAGGTGGGGGACGAGTTAAGCTCGAGCAAAAGGCCTAACGTAACGTGCGTAATCCAATCATCCAAGAAGCAAACAAGGGAAACGTCGTACACGAGAATGCCAACAACATTTTAAATGTGTGCCAGCAAACATTGTGTGTGTCATATCGCGGGACTCGGCAAAGATTGATCGCATGCGATTAAAAAAAACGAAGACGATAACGAGCTTATAACGTTGCCGCAGTTCCTCCTGTGTCTGATTCAATTAATGCGCCTGTCTCTTTTCACCAGGTAGTAAGTGATTCTTTTTTTTTTACTAAGGTTTCGGTCGTTTAGTTGACACAAAATCCTTTCCCCCTCCTGCCTCTCGCACACCGATGCGACTCATTTTATTCATTAAACAGTATCGTGACAAATCATCGGTTCGAGATAACAGACATACCGTGCCGTCATTCTTCCCGTTCCTGCAATCCACTTCCTTTTCTCGCTTCGATGCCGTTGTTCAAATATTGAACGAGATGACCTCACACATTCTTGACATTTTTATTTATTTAAATTAGTGAGGCAACTCTCTCCCCCCCTTTTTTTGTTTTCCAAGATTCCATTCTTTTTTTTTGTTTACGATGCGAGTGATTACGCAGCAGGGGAGATACACATCCGCAGCGGGTCATTTGAAAAAGAAATGCGTCAAAATAACGCGCGCGCCAAGCTATCACACGTATCGCGCAAAGTAAGAAAAAAAAAATAAATAAATGTGTGTTCCAGTCATGCTTTAATCTCGACTTTGAAAATGCGCACCTTGGATTCAGTCTCCCCTATTTTCTCCAATACCACGCGATTTTTGCAACGCCCTTGTTTGTGTTCTACTCCCCCCTCACTGGAACATTTTGAAAAAAAAATTCCTAAATTGAAAATGGGGGGGAGAGAGACTTGGAAAGTCAAAATTGACAGAACACACATGGCTCCATCCGGTTGGGTCTCCCATATTAGTGTTTGGGAGGGAGCGGGGGGTTTTCGAAAAGTAAATTTAAATAAAAAGCGGAACCAGAGTGCGATAACTCTACATCGATTGACATCCGCATGTTTCGAATTCGACAGAGAAAATTATTTTTTTTTCCACCCATAAAAAAAAATAAAGAGTTCTACAAACTACAGGTTGTGTGTGTAAGTGTCGTAACCGGAACACACCGCCCGCTTGTGCCTTTTTAAATAAAAAAAGAAAAGCCGCTCAATTGGGAAGAACACAAAAAAAACGGGTTTTGTGTGAATAAGAAAAAAACTTGAGACTTCATTAATTGCTGATTTTTTGCCTCTCTCGAAAGGGTTTGGGTGTGCGTTTTTTTTTTCTTTTACGACCGGAGCCGAAAAAGAGAGAAAAAACACACCAATCGGTTACACAGGGGTTCTAAATTGACATAAATCTTATGGCGACACCCAGTCGCGCATTTTTTTTTTGCCTTTCTTCTCTACCCTATGGGCTTATACCCTCCATTTTATTTTTGAACCAAAAGGGGATTTTTCTTTTTTTTTCACAAAGAGTGGGTGTTTTTAATGCCCCCCCTTCCTCCTTATAGGCAAAATATCCAAGATAGTCCACTAGAAGAAAAAACGACCTTCGAACCTTAAAAAAAGCAGGTTATTTCACCCCCATCAAATTCAAAGTCCCGTCTCTTTATTTTTTACATATCCTACACAACTACTTACTACGAAGGCTTGCATAGACCGACACACGATTTCCCTACGCTTCTCGTGTTAAAAAGTCCACGATCCATTAAGGACGGATTTCTTTTTTCTATTTTATTTGGCGAAACCGGTTTTTACTCGACATTTCTCCGTGCCCTCCAGCTGTTGGCGAAACGAGAAGCCCTCGCTTACACACACAAGAAGAAGAAGAAAAAAAAGGGGGACGCATTATTATGATTTCATCTTAATTCAAATTGCAAAGCGATTCACACGCATGATCGTGTCGGGTGACGTTTGGCCCAATAATGCGTGTGTCCGCAACCCGAAAACAATGCGCTGAGGATGGCGAAAAAAATCGATCCCTCGTTCCAGCTGCTCGTGGCAGATTACAAACAAGTTGGCAAGGAAACGCCGACCCTTTTCGTTTTTATTAACCATATGGTCAACTTGACACAATTAATCAATTCGTATGACTCACGCAAACTGAATTTTTAAAAAAATCCTATTCAGTCACTTTTATCACGAATCAATTCAAATAGAGGGGAGGGGGGATCCGTGACGCCATTCTAAACGAAAATGTGACAGCGGGACTCGAGCCTATTCAAATATGTTTGCGATTTAAAGTCAATGGCGCGCCAATCAATCAGACATTCAAATGCAACATCTTTTGATATTCGTAACAGTGGGACGTCCAAACGTGACTCGATAAATAAACAAAAATATGATAAGCGATTTGTCATTTGCATCCGAGATACAAGGGATAGAAAAAAGAAAAAGATTTCGAAAAAAATATATATCCCCGACGATGTGAAACGAAACTCTGACGAATCCGCCTCGTCATTCGAGACAACACACTCTGTGTGATAGAACATGCATACACGTTAATTTTCTCTCAAACACAAGATGAGACAGGTCAAATTCGGTCGACCTTGAACCATGTGGGTGGTAGAGATATAAACTAACTTGTACATTGGATATTTTTCTCTCTTTTTTTGTTTCTATTCGATGCATTTTCAGGTCAGGCGCTTTTTTTTCCATCGCCATGATGTTCGAAGAATCGTTTCACAATTTTTTTTTTTTTCAAATCCTATGCAAATTTTATCTTACCATTCCCACTCACCGATCGGCTAAAATAACCCTCCCCCTTCTTTTTTGACCTTTTTTTCTTAGATTTTAATATGGTTCGAGTACCAATTATAAAAATGATGTTTTTCTTGATCTTTTTGTTGGGAAAAAAAGGAGACCTCTCCTCCTATTTCTCAACTGGAAAAAAAAGAAAACCCTTACCCCTTGTCAATTTGAATCGATCGGAAGGACGCCAATTTCGATACGAAAAAAAGGGGGGATGGGGTCGAAAAAAGAGAGAAAAAGGTTACCCACCCTTATTTTTAGAGAGGGGAAATATCAAGGCTAGATGTGGGGAAAAAAGGGCATTTTTCGTACCAAAAAGAGTTGATACCACTTAACCCCTCCTCTTCCCTTCTCCTATCTATTATCAATTCTCTCCCCCCTAACCAAAAAATACAAAATAAAATGAAAAAAAAAAATGACTGGACATTTTTCGCGTCAAACTGATAGATGCGGAAAGCGAGGTCATCAAAGGTCATCTCTTTCTCTCAAATGTCGATTAAATACGCCTCAATGTGCTAGCCATAATCTTCAAACAACACATGGTAACTGGCAACTGTCACACGCTGTGTGACATTTCTTTTTTTCAAAAGATAGTTACAACAAAAAAAAATAGACTACCAGAGAAAAAAGATGTCCCTTTTCAGGTCATAATAAAAATGGCCGACAATCCTTTCCCCCCCTCAAGAGCCCTGGCAGGTCGATGAACACGTAACACAGCCCCACAACAACACACACAAAAAATGAACCATAAAAAAGGGGGGCAAAACGTTTCAATTACTTGGGTCAAAGACCGGCTCAGAAAAAAGAACTAAACCAATATTGAATTGATATTTAAATATTTCGACTTACCATCATCGCATCGATTTCATCGTCGTTGCGATCCATCCGGTAGGAGGGCACGGGTTCTCGGTTTTTGACGCGAATTTTCGACACGTTCTCAGCTGAGCCGGGTGACAAAAGCATCAATCAATCTTCTCTTTTCTCCTGATTTTCAATCCCCCCGACGACACTGATTGCAAGTAATTTCCGGTAATCAACGTACCGAAAATTCCCCCCACAATAACAATAATAACTAGTTCTCTTTCGTTTCTGTTAACTTTTAACACACACAATCTTTCGTGGGCAAAGAAGCACTGTCAAAATCCGTTCGCCACGCTGAAGACACACTAAACACACACACACACACACGCACGAAAGGTGAAACAGGAGGGAGGGGGTTGAAAAAAAGAACCGAAAAAAAAAACAACGGCCAAAAAAAAGCGCGGTCTTGTCTCTCCGAGATCAACCGAATCAATGAAGTGCGGACCAGCAACTTTGGAGGGTTGTCCAACTATTCGAATGTGTGTGTGGCGCCCTCTTCGATATTGGTATACCCTCCCTCCTTCTATTCTTCTTACCCCGCTTCTTCTTCGACAGGCCAACAAGCCAACCAGGTGCCTTGGACTCTTGGGGACGGATAAGCCCCGCCTCCTATCTCCTCACATCTCCTCCCGTGCTGGATGGCCAATCCGATCATTCGCACTCGTTATGCCCCGCCTCTTGCTTTTCGAGTCGTGATCGTCGTGATGGAACGATTGCTACTGATTATGGTTAAAGAAGAAGAAGAAAAAAACTGTAAAAATTCAGGAAAACAATTATCAGTGTTCCCCTAAGAGTTTTCAACTTTTTATTTTTGAAATGTTGTATAAATGACGACACTGAAAGGAAATGTTTGCGTAACTAAAAATCTGATAGCGGTGCTTTCATCGTATCAATCGTAAAATCAATGATGCACTATCAGGTTTGAAATGCAATTCATTTTCATCATATCCTGTGTCATATCGAACGGATGTCATGACACATCCGACCGAATTAGAACACCTTTGTCAGCGATATCATCAGGCAGATGACAGACAAACCTGTCGTACATTTTCAAACTTTCAAAGTCGATTACCTTCTATTTGGTTGTCTCACAAGCATGTGAATTGGCAAAATGGCACCCATTGTGTTACGTCATCGCACTCAAACTTCAGAAAGATGGAGGCGTATAGCAAAGAAACGAATAACCAAAGTAAAGTAGTTTAGATTTTGTCCCTCTCAGCACATGTTCAAAGTTTACCACGATTTCCGAGCCATTCCCCAGAAAGTGCAAATTACATAAACGGAAGTCAGAGCCATTACGGCTCTATTCAAAGTCGACACGAGGTCAAATTGGCTCTCAAGAAAGAGAAAAAAAAGGCCAAAAAAAAAGATAGTGTGAAATAGGATCAGGGCAAACGTAGTCTTCACGTCCTGAATTCTTTGTTTTATTTTTTCCCCCAAAAAAAAATTGTGAATCCGATATGCCAAGCAGCGGATTGGTAACTGTAAATGAGATTGATTTACGAATGGTACATAGACTATAATGAAGATGGGATACAGAGTTTCAGAGAGAGGGTGATGGCTCTAAAAAATAATAGTAAAACAGCATTGAACCACCAGGATGGGAACAGTTGGAACTCGACAGTTTAGTATCGTCAACGACCGTACGATGGTGGGTACCATAAAGTCATTTCCGAACGTGTCTCGAATGTTTTTTTACTTAAAGAGAGGCGAAATTCGAAAATAAAAAGGCATAAAATGGGAGAAAAGAAGCCACTTACCAGAGAGTTTAAACTATCAAAAAAATGGGAGCGAGACCTTTCGTCGACTCATTCTCTCTCTCTTTCTTTCTCTGTTGAGGGATTGACTATCAATTCAGGTCACTCGCATTAGATGTCCTCAATGGTAAGCATCAACCATTCGCTGTTCCATTACCTAAGCCGACGATACTAGGAATTTTTATTCCTCATCCCCATTGGGACCAAACTACAGTTTTATCTAAAACTCTGCTTGCATTCCTGTTAAAAAATTGTGATAGGTGGAAAACAGTTTAAAATTATAAAACGCCATATTTTGTAGAACAAACAACAGGCAGAAAACTAAACGTCGGCTGTCGCCATATCATGTGGGAAAAAACCATCGAGAGGCTAGGTTTCCATGACAGCTGTTGTGTGTCTACGTAGACTACTGGATTCACACAGTAAAAATTGATGTGCATCGCTAAAACAAAAAAGGCTTTCATTATCTCTTTCGTTCGTATCTCCCCTTAGGGCTAACAGTAATGAATGTAAGGCGTGTTATTCATTAATCCGGGCTCTTGTGGCCATCAGGTGTTTTTACCTATTACCCGTTTTCGATAGGAATTGTGGAGGTGAAAGATAACATTTCAAGGTTTTTTTGATGAAACCAGGCATCTAACGATTAAAGTGTCAAAGCGTTCATGGTCAAGGACGTTAACGAGCATTGACAGACTAACAATTTCGCAATTTATCAAATCGAAAAAGGCAGTTGTCGCCTTGTGTGCAACATGACAAGAAGAACATATTATGGGCTTTACAAATTTCGAATAAAATGTACAACAGCGCGTGCTGTCTTTTTATGCGGAGGATGCTGGTGTTTAACAACTGCAAATGCTGAGAATTTAGCCGTTTAGCTACAGAATAAACATTATGGGAGATACATTTTTAACTCGATCTTCAATAAGTATCCTCGACATTCGAGAATGGTTGTTGAAAATACTAACCAACACATGGCAAGGTAGAACTATATTTTCAAGTTCTTTTATCTTTTGTTGAAACACATTATCTGATGAAAACGCAATGCGAAATCGAAAATGTAAGTTTCTATTCATTTCGAAGAAAAAGGTGAACCGTGTTACGTAAATTACTTTTAAATCGATCTTCCATAACTATCGGCTGTTGCATCGATTACCCGATACCTTACTTTGTTTTGACGCATTCCACAACAACGTGTTATCGGAGCTCACCGAGTGGGACCAATTCATTCAAGTATGGATACCCGAAATCCTCCTGTAGTAAGAGCTTACATATCAAGAGAGGGAAAGCATATATCTGTTTTGAACGAAAATCATGTGTTGTCAGTTTATCGTTACCAACCATTAGCTGAGAGTGAGCTAGTCAAACCGATTTGGGAAGTCGATAACGTAAGAAGGTACAAACAGGATTTACAAATCTCATTACTTATACGAGCTTAACAATTCGACCGTCTTATAATCCAAGCACTATTTGGCACCATGAAGAGTCAATGGTGCTTCTCAGCAAGAGAAATGGAGATTTGGAGTGTAAGTCATTTCGAAGAAATGCCCCTGCCACATCTCTGAGACTGGCTGCTGAAACATTATTGAAGCATCTTATTCTGAAGAGACTGGTATGTGTAAATCATGTAATTTTGATGGTCAACTAATTTTGTACCAAGAATACTTCTTTTATTGCAGGAGTTTGACAGTCTAAAACAAATTTTGTGCTTGAGTTTTCAACGGCGCTACTGCATTTTGCAAACTTCGGTAAAGCAAATTGCTTGCCTAAGCTGGAAGTCAGACCAAGAGACAGATATTATTTGGGCCCTAGAAGTGGGAGAATTTGCAGTTTGGAGCTTTTGTGATAAAATATTTGTAAACTATGAACCTCATACCCAAAGTCTTCGTAAGTTCATTCTTAAAGTCTTCATTAATTCTTTAAAATGAAAACCCAAGTAACGAAAAGCATTCTTTCAGATTTATACTCTTTGTTTGAGGGAAAGATAAAGCAGACTGTTCAGCTGGAATTTTCCGACAGCTTACCAGCAAGCCCTGTGAGGCAAATATCAGCTGGGCCTGATGGGAAAATGTTTGCGATTCTGACTGATAGCCTTTTAGTTGGCAAGAAGAAACTCAGGATCTTATTACAAGATGGAAAAAGTGTTTGTGAAATCTCAATGGGGACTAGCTGTATTGCTGTGTTCACCCAACAGCCTGAAGAATACCTCCTTTTCAACCTTGCAACTTTTCAAAAGATTTATTGTTGCAGTGTTGGTATCCATGAAACAATTATCTTTTCTCAGCGATTTGATCGGTATGATAAGGTAATGAAGAACAACTCCATTCGTGACCTGAAAGAATCGGAAAGAGTCGACGTCACGGTCAGCATCGATGTTCGGGCGTCTTTGCTAGCCACTGCAATCAATTCGCAACACTTGGAGAGCATAGCAAATATCTTAAAAATTGCTGAAGAGGGCGTTGAAGCCGAAATTTGCCATATTCTACGTGTACTCGACAATTTCCTGATTACAAAGCTTGTTGGCGGTGAAAGCGTACCAATCAAAAGCTCTCATTGCTCTTCGGTTGAAAAAAAAAGTTCTCCAGTCTCTTCGTTTGGCCTTCAAGTACTAGGACTCAGCCTAGGATTCGCCGGACGTGTTCACAAGAAATTCCCCGACTGTGCAACCATTTTCAATTTAATCTTTGCTTGGCAAGAGCTGTTGCCCGTAAACCCTCAGGAACCCGCCAGTTTCGAAGAAAATGCAGTATTTCAAGAATTGACTACGAAATGGCATGGATGGGATGAATACAACATAGTTAAAGACGCGCTTACCCACAATCAACTTGCATTAGGTGAGAATAATTCAATATCTGGTGGTGTTTAGGGAAAAACTTGCTTATTTGTGTGATCAAATGTATATATCTTTTTGTTTTTGTGTACTCAGCTCAGTATGAGCTATCTATCCGAGGTGATAGCAATTTCAGAGACTTGAATTTGATACGGAAAGCCATCATAAGTGAAATTCAGCAGGGTGTTGTGACGTATGATTTTCGAATGATTGACGAGGCGGAAACAATGATAAGAAATTTGGTAAGGCAGATTCAGTTATCTCCTAATTACGTATAAACCAATGTGATGTAAGATATTTTAAATTATTTTTAGGGATGTGAAGTTCCTGGAACATGGGAGAAAATCTGCCTGCAAGCCGCAGATCCAAAATCGAGAGAAAAACTGGTGGAAATCATGCAACAACGCCACCTATGGACCGCTGAGTTGATGAATTGTTTGGATTTCATTACTTTTGCGGAGTGCTATGTCAGAGACTCCCTGGGTAATGTGCCCGTCTTAATTATGGAAACCGTTTTGGGTTGGGACCCAAAACAAAGAAGCCTTTATTTAGCCGAGGCCTTCCTACAATCGAAAAGTAATCGATTGAATGTGTGTTTTAGCGCCTTAATTTTAAATTTTCTATTTCTATTACGTTCCCGTTAGATGAGCAAATATTAGCAAGAATCCAGCCGGAAGATGTTTGGCAAGTCATGTTGAATAAACAAATTCTCTCAACCCTGAAGAAATGGATTGAGAATCAAGCGCCGTCGAATCACGCTGTTGATGAAAATATTCCATATATATGGCCAATAAGTAACGCAATGGTTGATATGGCTGCCGAATGCAAAAACAACGACACACGGGATTCCGTCTTGAATCTACTAGCTAATCAAGGTGTATTCGCCGAATGCGAACGCCAGAATCTCGTAGCGCTCATTACTCGTCTTCTATCCATCGGTCAATTTCATCAAATGGAGAATATTTTTTGCAAGCCTCTCGCAAACGTTACGTTGCAGTCCATTACGACTGCGGCTCTCGATTATTGTGCCCACGAGTTCAACCCGGAATTGTTTTATGACCTGATTTCTGATGGCAACATTAGTTTGAATGAGCGCCCAACTTGGATGAAGCTTATTCAAAGATTTCAGTCATGGAAATTGGACCCTAGTGATTCCGACGGCTTTGTCGAACTATGCCGTTTAAATAACACTCTTCTAAAGGAGACGAATCATCTTACCGAAGAAGAATTTTGGATAAAGCATCCCTTTGTGGCCTTATTTTTCCACTTACTGAACCCAATCTTAATTCCTGATGGCACTATATCGAAAGCACTCAAGAGTCTGCCTGTGTTTGCGCATGCTTGGGATAATACCACCGAAGATCCGTCAATCCATCAGTTGCTGGCCGGAGAAGTCCCTATCAATGTGGCAAATTTTTTCAAATGTTCTCAAAAAGAGTGGGCCTTGTTGAGCAACCCTCATTCTTCTCTGGCAGAAAATGTTCCTGAAATCAATCAAGGTTTGACGGCGTGTCTTGATTGGACGTTTTACCTGAAACAGAGTCGGCCGTTTCGAGCGTTCTTCCATCTACAACAGACCGTCAAAACCAAAGAAGAGATCGCCACCTATCCGTTTGCAATCCAAGCCATAGGCCTAGAAGATCCGTGGAATAATGCTATTTCACGATCGTGCGTTTTGTTGATTGAAATGTTGGGTTTCAACGCACATCCCGTCAGAACTACCCTGGCCGTTTTGCAACGTCTGACACAAGATCCTGCGTTAGATCGGAAAAACCTTGCCGATCTCACCCGTGATCTGTTAATCGACTCCCTTGCACCGCGTAGCCTGAGTGAGCTACTTGAAGATTGCTTGTTAAAGAACGATTCAAATGATTCCGATGCGGTTAAGGTCGTCACGAGCTGGCATCTAGCGATCGAGTTCTGCACCGCTTACAGCCTCGGATTGCCGACAAAATTTTTAAATCAGTGCGCTAGCCGGAATGATTGGCTAATTTTCCTCCTTTTCATCCAAACTTACAAGTATCCATTTGAAAGGTATAAAGAAATAATTCGAAAGTTTTCATCTCCGATCAACCATCATCTGCAACTGGCCATGAATCCGGCATCCTCAACAGAAACCAGCCATACGTCCAGTAGCATTTCCGCATTGAATACGAGTACGACTACCCCAAACGAAACCTTCTACCAATTACTGTTGCAAGGCTCCACTGAGAATGCGCCCAATCTTCTAACCTCCTCGTTGGTTAATCGCAGTGTCGAACTTGCAGTTGTTACTGCTGTTTTGGAACCTTGTCTGATTTACCCATGCCTCTGCGTCTATCTTTCATTGAATTTACACGAAAATTCACCAATGTTGGAGAACGAGACAACGATGGCGGTTCCGGATATGGAAACGTTAAGCAACTTGGTACTGGAAGCCATGAGCTCCCATCGATTCCACATTGTTTTGGAAGCTTTTAATATCTTCGTCCCTCACCATTGGTTAACCCGGATGCTCAACTGGCTTGATTCCTTTATGAAAGGTGAAAGCGAACGTGATAAACTAAAACTAGTCCGTGATGCCATCAGCTTGTACGAAGAAGGTGACGATATGATTTTATTCCGCCAATCCATGAATCTCTTTCGCTTCGCTTTGCATATCCTGTCGTGGGCGCTGTGTTACCTTATCCAGGACGCCGATCAGCAGCAGGATCTGTTGACCATGTGGGCGGATGTTCAACCGTTTGACTCGTTGGCCATCGACGTTTCAGTTCCAGATTTCGGATTGCTGGCCGAAATAGTGACGCTTTGTGTCCATTCTGGAATCGATGTGAACATTGCCAATTTGATGCAAGGAAGCAACAGTTTGCAATTCCAACAGGAATGTTTAAAAGCTGTTGAAATCCTTCTCGATCAGAGAAATTTTGACGTAGCTTTAAAATTGGCCAAGATTTCTGACGTACCGGCAGATTCTATCTTTGTTACCCAGCTGCATACAATGTTCGAAAGTCAAACCAATCAAAATGAGGCACAAACGTCATCGCTCCGCTTCAGAACAGCATTTTGGAATCGCTGTCATCAACTCTTAACTGTTCACCATGTGCGACCTGATTTAGCTTCCACCTTCTTCCGGGACGTCTTGCCGAAAGCGCAAAGCTCTTGGGAATCTCATCTGATGATAGATCACGCACTGAAGTGGATGCGACTTGTGAAACCGATACGGAAAGAGGCCCTAGTCGAGCTGGAGGTATTGTGGTGGCAGACGCGAATAGAAGCCGATCTCGATAGTTCGACTCCCTCTTCGCTACTCGATCTTCAACCAGACTCGCCGATGTGTCCTCTGCTGATGGCGAAAATAAACGAAATGGCAGATGCGTTGCCCTATGCTCAACTGCAATCAAATTATAGCGACTCCTTTCTGCAGAAAGTCTCTGAATGGATTGGCCGAAATCTCGATGCTGGAGAATTGGTTGGAGCGCTCAAGCTTTCTTACATGTTTCGCCGACAAAGTCTAGATCTTCTCTTGATTCTTTTCATGATCGATCTAGTGGAGAACAACGTCGATATGTCGAGAGTCAAAAGTAGACTACTCCAGATCACTGCACTGAAAGATAAAGAAGTCGAATGGAAGGATCGACAATCGATCATTGAATATATCGATAATGAACTGCTCAAGCACGGACACGTACTCTGTCAGCGTCTCTTGGTTTTCCACCAAGTTGCGGTGATTTTGGATCTGAAGTATGAATATGTTGTGGAACATTCAAGACCCATATCAATCCTGAAGATGTTACTGGAAACGCCGACTCAACCTTCAGGTCTCCAATTGGCTATCGGTGGACATCTGAACTTGGCTCGCAGTTGGATCACCGCATCTCGCATTGCTGTGACGCAAGTGGTGGACTTGGTTAAAGACGAGCTCATTGAAGCTGCACGTTCAGCTTATGGACAAGTGAGCACCGAAACCAACATGGTGGTGTCACTACTCCGCGGCACATTCAATCGCTGGTAAAATAAAAATTCATGTCGATTCATAAATTATTAGCTTCAAATTAATGAAATATAATTTAGGGTAACGCTCTGTGCCGATCCCACTCAACTAGGACGAGCTCTTTTGGAAGCGGCACTAAACCTAGAGGAAAATAACGAGTGGCCAGTCGCGGTGGAATTGCTCATATTTTCCCATTCTAGCTTCACACTCGCCTGTGACGTGGAAAACATCGGCCAAATTCTTAACCACGCTCGCAGTTTCATTGACAAACTTCTTCTAGACCAGCAGTGGATCCTCATCACTCGACTTACCACGGGGATCCAGCGCTATACGGAGATGAGCTATGTCTTTGAACTCTTGAAAGAGCACGACCAATTCGAATATCTGTTGCGCAAAGGAATGGATCGTCTTCCGCTTTTACGGCAGGCGTTGCTCGACTTCCTCAGACCTAATTGCCTGGAGAATCGAGAACTCTTTCGATTGGTAGCGCTTCATTTTCATATGCACGCCGAAGTAGCGGGAATGTGGCAGGAGGAGGCCAATAGTCTGCTCAAACCAGTCATCAGCCAAGCGTTTAAATCAATTCAAAAGACATCAAAGAAACCAGCGGGATCACCTTTACCTAAAACCGTGGAATCGTCTCCAGTTAAAAGATCGTCAACCAGTTGGTCACTTGAGGCACCAAACGTACCCACATCCGCCAGTCTACCCATGCTTAAAGCTGGCCCTGAAGTGAAAAAGATCCTTACGGCCGCCATGCATAACTTAGCTCATGCTACTGAATACTTTCTACAGGTTAGTTTAACGCCGACATTGTTTATTGAAGCTTGTTAATTAGAAATGTCGTTATTGCATAGGCTGGCAAACTGAGTCACGCCAATCAGTGCGCTCTGCAAGCAGAGTTAGTCGCATTGCAAATTCATCTAGTCAACCGCACCACCGAGGGCCAGCACATCTATTGTATCCTGGGGTTGAATGCATCGCAAGTGGACATCCTCATTTGCGAGACGCTCACGTGAGTTTCTTGTCCGGGCATTTCTGCTACCTAATTTTGTATAGCTTTTGTTTTTTTCGACAGGTATCCAGAAGCGGAAATCGTTTCACGTGGTTACGGTTTCAGTATTACTTGGGGTAAAGCCTTAATGCGACATTATGTCCTCAACGACGGATCGGATTACCTCGAGCGATTTGTCCGTCGCCACACAATCACACCGACCATTGTTGAAGAGGTGGTCGCTGCGTTTGAGCTGGAATCGGGGTTCAGCAAGAAATCGGAAACATTGGACCGTTTAGCGCGGCTAGTCTCCATGCTGACTGATGCCGAAGTCAAATATCGACTTGCTTCGCGTTTAGGTCTCAGACATCTCGTTAGCGAGTTATTGTCTTCATCTGCGCTCCCATATCTAAGAGACACGGCGTGGGGAAAAAAGGCCAATCAAGACTGAGATATTCCATAAACATTGTTCCAAATAAGGTCCTATATTTTTCATTCGTTGCGGTATTAAGTTTGATTAAAATTTTTAAAGTTAGCTTTGAGTTTGCCCAGCTAACTCGAGAACGTTTTATATAGCTATTAAGCCTTAGATTATAAAGAGTCTTCCATGTTGTTTTTTTTTTTTTTCATTTTGTTTCTCCGTTCGATGTAATTGTTTTTTTTTTCAGGATTTATCTGTTTAAAAAAAAGGGAAAAGCAATCTAGAATTACATTTCCGAAACATGCAAAGCTATATTTCTTATGAAATATTTTGAGGTCGCATAAAATCAAATAAAGGTTCATATAACTGTTAATGGATTTCCGTAGTTGACATCGAATCGACATGAACAAATGGTAGGGAAAAAAAGAGCTGCCAAGAACAAAGCCCAAACCAAACAGCGAACTGTGTGTTGCAATTGACAGTTCGTAAATGGGACCGGAATCACCAGGGAGGCGACAAAAAAAAGTAAATGTTGACAATCGCTTGTGTTTCCACCCCATAGTCTTTCTTTCTCCATAAAAAGCGTTATACCTGCTTTCTTGCATCCCTATTTGTTGTCCGCTGACCCCCTGCTGCAGAGGCTTTTGTGTGGAGTGCCTGGAACTGCCAGAAAGGCACCGTCCAAATCACAGTGCAGAGCTGGCTATGAGAGCAGCACATCCCTCCTTATTGGATTATCGATTGTACCCGACCCCGAACGCAGTTTGGAAAGCCATTCCATTTTTGTTGTCGACTACGACTATGTGAAGAGTACGACGCATCTACGCGCGGAAGTTAGTGGTTTCTGAACGGTACAAATCAACAGCGGCGAACTGAAATGAAAAACAGACTACTCACATTGTGGATGTTACATTTATTTACAGTGTTATTTTGATTTATTTCGCCGATTACTTTTACAACTTTCCAGTTCCTTCCAATCTTTATCGATATGACAAATGATCATTCAAGTGCCGCTCTCAGCGCTTTATCGTGGATGTAGTCGCGGCTCCCATTTTCACCAAACAATCCAATCTCGTCTAATGCTGGAACCATGTCTTCAGAATACTGAGGATGCCATCATCATTCCGCCCGACGCAACTGTGTACCACAATCGAGAACGGAACATTGGGAAATGGCTTTGGGCTTCTTATTTCGGTTAGAAAGAGCGTTCTTTTATAGTGTGTACCGCTGACACTCAGTCAACACCCAAAGATTGGATGGAATTGTTCCGCACTATCTCCATTGGACTCGCCATTGTGTTCCATTTGCTTGTATGGACTTCGTCTAATATAAGCCGTTTGAAAAACAATTTTTCAATAATAATTGAAGCAGAGTAAATGTCCAGACGTAGCAAATGGTATGTCTATACAGTATAGGCTTATTGACTGCGTTAGATCTCTGTGAACTAACACAGAAACATGGATGTAATTAATTCCAACTGACTGATTCTTTTCTGCTGTGCCCTACGTATTTACAGGGGCTCGGTTGGAAATAAATGGGATCAAATCCCAGGTTGATTGACCACGGCCGTCATACATACTTGCTAATGCCCAGCAGCGTCAATGAAAAGAAGGGCTTTGCCATTGAAACCATTGATCCGGCGAGATTCCGGCAGCCGCAACCCCGTTAGTTGGTGATGGAAAGAAGACTAGTAAAACTGGTCATCACATGTTATCAGCGTGTTCATTGATGGGAGTAATCGGATCGTCGGTTGCCTTGTAACTTATAGAATAGGCTGTCATCGTCCTTCACGTCTCCCCCCTCCGCCGCTTTATCCTCTAGTCACTCCACAATGTCCGTCCAGTCACATCTATGACGCTCTCCCTCTCTCTTCTTCCTACATTTTCGTAGTTCTATCATGTTAGATTGACACTAACGTGCATAAGCTTACACCGTGGCCTACTGGCCTAGGTCCGACCAGATTAATTTCCAATCATAGAAATTGTTCCTCAAGCCAAACGAGCTGATGCAATAGTATCACAATAAACAATTTATCCATTGCGATCGATCCGCGCAATCATTCCTTTTTTATTATTATTTTTTAAAAATAAATAAAACTCTAAATAAATCGAATAAATTTGGGCGAATGCCAAGTGTTTTTACAGCTAAAGGCTCAACTAGATAACATTAGCCAATTCCTTAAAATTAAAGTGATAATTGTTTAGATTGTTTCAAATTACAACATTTGTATACCTTAATAGTGTCATATTAATAAATATTTGAGGTCGTCGTGATAAGCAAGCAAAGCACTGTACCCACCGAAAAGCGTTCAAAAAGGTAAAATCTAATAACAAAAGGAAGGGTGGCATCGCATCACACGCACTTTCGTTTAGCTCAGTGATCTGATTCGAGATAACATGCTAGCTCATTCATTCGACAGTTGACTGCAACTCGTCCCGAGTTAAAGGTTCTGTTTCAATAGACTGCCATACTGTTACTGTACACAAGTGTTCGGTGAAAAGCTCCCTATTTGGACGAGCGTGACTCACAAAACCGGCACAGACACTAACAGGACAAACGACGTCGACATAACTGGGAACTTTCATCGTTACACAACCCCCCCAAAAAATATGGGAGATCTTTACACATGTGTCTGCCAGTTGGGAGCCCTTGCAACAAAACGCAGTTCAAAAAGAAATACACGGCCAGGAGGAAAAACTCAAACACATTGGTTTGCGTGTAGTTTTCAATACAAAAAAAAGCTAAACAACCACAAGGAGGCGAGTGAATTGATGTTACGACGAAAAGTTGAAAAAGAGACGGGCCCTAGCCAATAGGATGTCGAGCGGCTCAAGATCAAAGGAAAAGGGGGGCAGCCAATGGGCGAGCTGGATTCCGCGGATGGCCGCCGGAAACTTGCGTCAAGTGGAGACACCCAATCCTGTGGCCCGTGCGCTGCGGTCTGACGTCCAGCTCTTGACGGCGGGAGCTCACGAGGGGCGGAGTTTGTGGTTGGAAAGGAGAAATCACGCTCGCAAAAATTGCTCATCTTGTTTGTCTCCCGGATCACAAAATAGAATTCTTTAAGGTGTTGGATGAAACAACGTAGAACCTTTGAAAGCTGTGTTTATTCCATTTGTGTTTAGATTAAATCAAGCCGATCAGCGTCGAACAAGTGGCGAAGTTTGTAGCTGCCGTGGCGACTCGAGTCACGGCAGCTTTTTGAGACCTGATGTGGGAGGGGTTTGGTATGTATGTAGCCCACCCACTAGAATGTAGTGTGGGTGATGAGACCATGAGATTTCATACACGGTGACTGGGTGAGAGAGAGAAAACCATATCCAATTTTTGAGACTGGCAAAGGATGTGGCGGTGGTAAGGTCGGAGACGTAGATAGTCAGACTTTGCTCTGGCACTTGACAGTCTCATTGCAACCGTCGATTCTCCATCAGCGCACACAACGAGCAGCCCCTCACCGTGTTAGCACTGCAATCCACTCATTTGTCAACGACTTACTATCAAGTTCCCCTCGGTTCACTGATACGTCTAAGGACAGCACCTTACGATGGACAGAAACAAAAATAGTAAGTCGCTAATTTCAAGTGTTATATAGTTAAATGCTTAATGCGTAGTAGAATTAGAATTGGAAAGGGGTTGTCTCGAAATTTTTGGTGGACAGTGGGCCATGAGTCAGAGACAAAAAGGAAATGCAATTTTATAAGGGTACAAAGTGTAGGCTGGCACATGTGGTTTCTAATTCCATAAGCCTAGTTAGCTCAGCGAAATCAAAGAGAGTCAGTAAGACGGATGCCTTCTAATCTAGCAATCAGTGGGTTCAGGTGGCTGAAAACCATCCGCCAATCTTAATCCCCCAGTTACCCATTCACATGGGCTTTGCGCACGGAATGAAACAGTTGGGATGCTGGGCCGGTTCTGTTCGGCATAAGACGAAAGCTAAAGGGTGATTTTAAGTTTGTGGTATTAAGCAAGATTTACTTGCAATCAAACAAGAACGCATTAGTATTTTTGTTGTGCTGACCTAGTTAGTTAGACACCATCGGTTGTTTTGACTGCGTAATTTGGTCGACAGTCAAGAACATCTTTAACACACTGCGAGTTGTTTCAGCTCAGTTGTTCATCTCTCTACAGGGAATGCGTGCCGTAACAAAGCTTCCTATAGCCACGCACTATTTAATAAAAATAAAAATTTAGTTTTCTTCCATTTACCTTTGCAATTTCTATAAGTTAGTAAGCACCTTCTTCGCGAATCGGATGGAACATGGTACATAAGCCAGCGCAAAAGATAATGAATTTAGTTTTGAATTTCGTGTACAAAGCTTCTGCTTATTTTGATAAAAATATTTGGTACAGTGGGTGTATCAGTTCAGCAGACCTTCTCATAGGCTTATTTGTGTTTGGTGTTGAAAATCAACAAGGCATTTAATTTTTGCTCAAAGAAAAATTAAATACAGTTGACGCGAAACTAGACAAGCAATGCGATGTGAACTTACGTTAGGCCTGTACAAGAACTGAGAATAAAAAATACAATGATGGAGAAAAGAAACGAAAGTAGAAACAAGAAATTGCTGGTAAGAAATAGAATGAAAACCAGAGTGTAGGAGAAAGGTCCAGTTGCTGTCATTGAATTACCTCCTTGATGGAAATTCAATTTGAAACAACCGTGAATGCTGAAAAAAGGGGGTAGGGATAGCGAGCTTTCCCCCTACTCTCCATTAGGGTTACGGGGCTCTGCTGGTAGGACAGGGCCCCAAGTACCCCATAGATCTAGCTTTTGTTGCATCGAGTGCGACGATGGCAATCAAAGGCACTGGCCCGTTTCGCTGCTGGACTTCCAAATGACGAACAAGACTCTTTCCATTCTATTAACTCTCACCACGTCGTCCGTACAAATTCACAGAGTAGGCCAAGTAATCCTCTTCAATATCCTTAACCAACCAATGCTCCACCTCCCTTCGCTTTTAGTAGTACACCAGTGTACACACTTCATTCCAGCGTGAGTCTCCCGTCTATTAAGAAAATGAAATCAATGTATTGAGCTAGTTTGTTCAATTAGGATTTGGGGAAAATATCATTGCAAATGTTGGTCGCACATCCGAATCTTATAGTCATGAATACTAAAAAATGTAGAAAGTCAAGACTCATTTATTATATCTACTTTTACTTTTTGGGTTGCAGTTAGGGACGAAACGCGTATTTATCCAGCTGAACGTTCAGTTTAAAATGCGCCGAGCTGATTGTAGTTGGCTGCATAAACATAGCAATAGAATGAAAATGAAATACTGTTGTTTCATAAAGGATTTGTAATATTTTCTGAAAATTGCGTCAGGTATAAGTCAGAGATAACAAAAGTAGTTCAGGCCAGCCAAAAATCAAGTAAAGGAACGATCGACAAAAAAAAATGGGAATTTTATCCAATTCGTTTGTTAAAAAGGACCTACGTAAGTAACGTAGTGGACATAGCTGACTGTTCGGCTTACGACTAACGTTATTTCGGTGATAAAATCAATCGATTTACTCATTACAGTCGACACGCATACAATGGGAAAAAGAGAGTAAATAGAAAAGGAGACGTGAACAAAGGGAGATGGGCAGGAAGGAGTGAGAAGGGGATTGATTGAATGATTTTAAATCCTGGGATGGCTTTACATCTTCTATTCAACTGACTGATCCGTGTCTGTGTATAGCACAAACAGCAGTTTTACTGTACGCTGCAAAGGGGGCGGTGTGGGAGGGGTGAGGGGATACGCGAACGCCGCAGAATAATGGATTGTGAACCCTCTTTTCTAACATAAACACATTCAAACGCAGAAAGAGTCACAATAAAATAAATACATGTATAAAAAAAGGAAGCAACGGAGACACATCAAGCAGGGGTTAGGATGATTTGATCGGACCTAAGTGGCCGATCGTGTCGCTTCCCAAAAAAGTTCTGGTTGCAAGTTCGTACGAAAAGCTAACAAACGCCGGCAGGAAAGAAACACTGGCAGCTCATATAGAAGCTGAGGCGCACATACAAATGCAAATGAAATCGGTTAAAGTGGTCCACTAGCGTATCTCTCGAGTCTGCGGGAAACGACGTCTTCTTTCCCGTCTACCGTAAAGCTAAGCTGCGCAGCCAGACAATGGGAAAAGGAAAACTAGTCGGTCAACTTGTTCGTCTACGAGTAAAATCGACCCAAATTCAAGGCCTTTCCACATTTTAAAGTCGACGTACATCACCATCCACTCAAATCAACTTTGAAATCAAGTTGCTCAGATGCGCAGTAAAGGCTAGGGAAAATAGTAAAGCAAACAGACCATTTCTATGGTAATGTTTTGACGTACTGTATAGTTTTTTTTTGTTCAATGTTATTTATGTCAAGGATTTAAGGTGAAACCTTGTCGTCAGAGTTACGCCCTTTTTCGCTCAACAAAGTAATGAATATACAATGGCCGGGTACGGCACGCGTGCTACCCCAAAAAGCCAGATGTCGTACACTCGGGATCGTAGACAATCGACAGCCATGTTTTTCAGCGGCGTCAACAGCGGCGGCAATCTATCACTGATACACGATTCAGCTATTTGATAGATTGGACTTCTTTTTATAATAGCTCAAGCCAATTGCTTCGATTATCATAAACTGTATAGCTTGGCATTTTATAGTGTCAAATTCATTCATCATCGATGATACCTTGATATCCGTATAAGGGCTAAACATACAATAGAGGAAAACGAGGAAAAATAGGCGAGGGGGACAAACGAGTGGCAAAGGGTTTCTAAATTGGCCTTTCTCGCAAGGGGGGGCGAAACCAAAGAGCTGTATGTTACCTAATAACAATAAAACGTTGCAGTATATGCAGCAGTCGGGAGGGAAGTTGTCCTAGGGAAGTGTTACAAAGAAAACCGTGGTGGTATGGCCATTGTAATTTACATAATAAAAAGCGGGCGGGATCGGGGTAAGTGACGGCAGACAAATAATAAATAAACGCTTTATACGAATAACTTGGAAAAAATACACTGTATATACGTCATAAATTGGGTTTAACGTTTTGTTGCATTATCGGCGAAGAATGAAAATACGCAGCACGTGTAGCATTTAATCTTAATCCACCTAAATCGAAGATTTTATTCGTTACGAATGTAGAACCCAAATGGTACAAACCGGAAAGGATATTTAGAAATTGGAATGATCTAGAGGATTTAATCAAGGTCGATGCAACTGAAGAAGCAAAGCTGGCCACGGTTTCCACACAATAGACCCTGCCGACGGAAAAATGATGAGTTCGCCATAAGTGATCGTAGGCTTGGTTCCTAATCCTAGTGCAGTGGACTGTACAAGTATCCACATGACACAACGAAAAAATAAGGAATCTTCGTTTTCTATAGGGATGACGTTCAAGCTGTCATCATCTCTGGCTTGCCACAACCCTCTTCATCCTAGTGTAATCCTTAGATCATCGATAGAGGCTTCAAAAGATCTCTGGGCAATCTGTAAACTTATTGGGTCCCATCTGTGAATTTTCCCTACATCCGACGGCTAGGCCATCGCCATCCATTTATAACAAAAAGCATTTCTGCCTCTTCTTGCAGAACTCCTTGGTTTCTTAACGCGTAGCGGAACTGCATTTTTTAAAAGCATAAATATAAAAAGCGACTCCATTTGTTTTCCCCAATTTCAATCTCATAAGCGAATTAATATTGAATGCAATTTAAAAAAACAAAAACTAGATGATTCCCGCGATGTTTCAGAAGACGATTCCCCGATTGATCCCACTCAAGAGATACACGAAACGAATCAACGAGACTACCAATATCAGCATCCAACAAGCCGAACTCCATCACCCTGTTTGTCGACAACGTCAACATCCGGCTCGTCGTGTATCATGGACGAGCAGCAGCATAATTGCGACAAGTTGATGGGTAATGGGCAACAACAGCAGCAACAGACGCAAAACTACGTTTCACTTTACGGGCCTCAACCGGCGGGGCCATCTTCTACAAGCGGCTATCCACCACTTCCATTCCCTGTTTCCATGCTAGGTGGATCGTTCCAGCTTCCATTGCCTATGTCGTACTCTGTGGGATCTACTGGAAAAACGGGTCATCTTACCCAGCATCAACAACAATACGCCAATGGAGTTTCTGTGTCAACTACTCATGGCATTACAACTCCGAGTAACAGCACCGGCAGCAGTAGCAGCATCACCACTGTTAGCACAATGGCAGTTCCTTCCAGGTCGGCAGAGAACAATGGAGCCAGCAGCAAAAATGCCATTCCTGGATTGACTTGCCTGGTTTGCGGAGATTCCAGCTCGGGAAAACACTACGGCATTCTAGCTTGTAATGGATGCAGTGGATTTTTTAAACGAAGCGTACGCCGCCGTCTTATCTACAGGTTAACTGAAAGACTTTAAAACCTGTGTGTTCTTAGTAAAGACGTGTTAATCGAAAAATGAATTTTTGTTTGTCTTCGTGTCACACAGATGTCAAGCCGGTAGTGGCCACTGCGTCATTGACAAGGCACATCGTAACCAATGTCAGGCATGCCGTCTAAAAAAGTGCTTGCAAATGGGAATGAATAAGGACGGTGAGTGTTGTTGGTTTGATGTGATGGTTGAGAGGGCTTTACACACCACCTCTAACTGATCGTTTAGCTTTTTTTTTTTACTTGTTGATCGTTTCAGTTATCGTGTCCATATTGTATTGTTGCTTTTACTTTTCACAGCTGTTCAGAACGAACGTCAGCCCCGCAACAGCGCAACCCTTCGACCGGAAATACTGGCCGAAATGGATCACGAAAGGATCATTCGAGAAGCCGCCGCAGCTGTCGGAGCTTTTGGGTAAATAACATGAAAACACTTGTTAACGTCATGATACATGTCCCATGTTTAGTGACATTTCAAATGCTTCCCCTACAAAGTTACCGATGGACTTCAATAGTTATGTGTTGAAACGAGTTGTATTCACGAAAACATTGATACATATTAGGCCCCCCGTTTCGCTGGCCATGGGTCTGGCTTCGGCTGCGGCTCATGCGCATTATGTCAATGGAATGGTTGGTGGACGAGGGGATGGACACCATTATCCAACCGCTGCTTTACACGCCGCTGCCGCTGCTGCAGCGGCTGCAGCCTCTTCGGCAGCAGCGGCCCAACGAGCCGAGATTGATCGAGAAGAAGTCGATCGTGAACGTGGTAAGCTCATATATTTTACGTTTATTTTACGTTACCACTAATATGTGAGTTTGCAAAGATTTTAGAAGGGTTTTAGAAGTATATAAACACCTTTTTGGCAATACCACCAGTTTGAAAGATAAATTGATTAACTTGTTCTGCATGCAAAGGTACGTCTTCGGGAGAAGGTGAACGAACACCAAGTGCCGTTGAAGGTAGTCCGTCGCCATCTGCTCCTCCACCCCGAAAATTGACTCGCATCGAGGGAGCATTCCATCATTTTGGTGTCAGCCAATTCCATCGATCTACGTCCCCTCAGCAGATGCAACAGCAATCTATTACACATGCTCCTCCGTCGGTGTCGTCTCTTGCTTCCATTCCACCCTCCCATCCACCACCTCTAGCCCCAGTAGCTCCAGGCCCAATGCCTCCACTTTCCACGATTGTCTCAAGCAACAGCGGTGGATGGTATCAGGGTGATCCTCAGCCACAGCAGAAACAGCAACAGCAAACGTCTACTGCGACATTCCTCGCTACATTTCAACCACAGGACAATGTGTACGAAACTGCTGCCCGCTTGCTTTTCATGGCCGTCAAATGGGCTAAAAGTTTGCCCTCCTTCGCAGGTCTTCCCTTTCGCGATCAGGTTAGAATTAATTTTGAACCCATGTGTGGCAAGCTTTAATAATGCTATATTAATTTTACGTTAAATGGCAAGGATGGTCACGTTACAATGATTCTCTAAAGACAAGTTAGCCCTTAAGTAATTAATGACGAAAGCTTTCGATTTTATGCAGGTAATCTTACTTGAGGAATCGTGGAGTGAATTGTTCCTCATCTGCGCTGTTCAGTTTTGTTTGCCGATGGACAACAATCCGCTGTTTTCGCTGGCCAATTTCACCCAACCGCAAGTGCCAACCTTAGGGAGCGGCAATGGCGGTGGAAATAATGTTGGTACCAACAACAAAAGCTCGCAGCAAACCAGCACTGATTTACGCTTCCTCGGAGAGTTAGTTACGCGATTTCGTGTCGTGTCTGTTGACCCAGCCGAGTTTGCATGTCTCAAAGCCATAATATTATTCAAATCCGAAACACGCGGATTAAAGGTAACTGATTTTTAAAAACACAAAGTAGTAATCTACAAGGCTGAATTTCTGGAATTTCCCAGGATCCCATACAAGTCGAGAATCTACAGGATCAGGCACAAGTGATGCTAAATCAACACATTCGCAATCAACCATTGCAACGGCCTGCTCGTTTCGGTCGGCTTCTTCTCATCCTACCCCTACTTCGCCATGTTACTGCCCACAGATTGGAACAGTTGTATTTTCGCCACACAATTGGCTCCACTCCCATGGAAAAGGTTCTCTGCGACATGTACAAAAATTAAACTAGTTGTTTGACGCAGTTTGATACAATCGGAGGTCGTCTACGAGTGAGCCTATTCAGATCTGTTGTAACACTTCCCCATAAAAGTTCCGTACATACATTCTGATCCTGCAGCAGGGTAAACACTTTTGTCGCTTTTAAATATAGAATGAAAAAAAAACAAACAAACATAAAAATTCAAATGCAAATTTAAACTCAGTCGATGTTTCTGATCACCCTAATGTTAGTCATTTTATTTATTTTTAATCGTGCTGATTATTGACTGTATACAAGCTTTTTAATATTAGACGGCTTTAAAATAGGTTTCTATTTTTGTTGTATTGAAATATGTCTAGTTTGCTCTTTATTTAGAAATAATGCGTGCCCGTCATATTTGCCCGATTTTTTCTGTGTTCATTATCGTATAGCTTATTACTAAAATACAGTCATTAACTTATAGGCTACGAGGCCGTAAATTACTTCGGTTTTGGTTGTAGTATTTAAATTAAGATAGTTCTGGGAAATCAAAATGCAATTTAATGGAAGAGCCGAATAGAGTTATGTTGGAATGTAGAATCGCGTAAGTTGAGGCATTATTTGCCGCACATGCTTCACACCATCAGCTTTCATCATTTAGTTGGCTACCTAATGCAATTAATAATAGCGTGATGGAAGTACGATATATAGCATGTGGCCAAAAAGATCGATTGTTCAAGGATGCAGCCAATACACCAGACGGCCATGGTAGGCCATATACACCTGTGTGTATACATCATCACTTGCCATAACACTGATCGTCACTTTTCTGTCAATCATTCGTATCTATTGAAAATCTACGTATAAGGCTCTGCTGTGCTGCTCTTAGACGTGTGCAAATACAGGATTAATTACATATAATTTAGTGGCCAACATACGGGATGCTGCAGAAAATGATTTAGTATATGTCGGCCCATTTGTAACATCTGCCACTCTCCTTTTGTTGTAGAATCAACTGTTTACATAAGTATAGACCATCGCTCCGTACTGTTCTGCTTAAAAAAAAAAACTAAAAGATAGCGTTGCACTGCAAACTCAGATGTGTCCTTTTTTTTCAACCCTGTTATGTGTGAGCAAGCAAATCGAATTTTAGATGAGTTATCCAATACGATTCCAGGCTGAGCGCACTAAAAAGTAAAAACCCTGTGAACGAACTTACAGAAGAAATAGTGGAACAATCTCCACAATTAAAATTAAAATTTTAAATTTAGCAATGGTCCCGTTTCAATATATAAATATATATATATACATACCGTATATCGTTAAAAGTGCTTGAAAAACGGATGCCAGAAACAAACCGGTGTCTTTGGTGATTTGCCTCCTATTTATTATTATTAAATATTGTTTTCCTTCAACATAAAAATCAAGCAATTGTAGATAATGTCGAATTACGGCAATTAACGGAGTGATGTGGTCTTCTGTGTCAAATAAAAAAAATGTGTGTATTTTGATTTAGGACTTTTGGTTTGGTTGATTCGGTTATTTTGGTATATTTCGGTTTTCGGTTGATTTTGCGGAAACGTAGTAGAAATAAAATATGTGGCAATGTTTACCGTCACAATTCGTGTCGGAAGTTGGATTTTCCGTATTCACTTCGCTAGCAGACATAGCAGCTGATCAGCGAAAATGGCGCTGTACGTGAAGGGTACCGTTCTCAAGGCAAGTGAATTTCTAATTATAATTATTATTTGCATTATTGTATAGAAAGCTAAATATAAAAGGCTACATTTGATAAATTCTACATTTTAAATTGTGTCCTATTACATAGTGTTCACATCGAAATATTGCAGCTTTAATGAATTGTACAAAGGTTGAAGTCCGTACCAAAAAGATAGCACATAAAAGACAACAATAGAGAAATAAGCAGTAGTTCGTAAAATAAGGAACCACAAATGTTGCTTGTGTTCACTTGTGATAGCCAATTCTCGAAACTTCCAAGTGTCCAAAGCTGAAATGTCCAATGATTATATATAAATTCCAAATGTTTTCTATTCTACATGAAATGATTTATGAAACAATAGCTTATGTATATGTATTCTCTATTATAAACTTCAATTTTCATAGAAATCATGGATAGTTGCCTGCGAAATGCAAGCTCGTTGTTTTCACATCAGCCCTTTGGCTTTGGCAGCCCAAAAAGTAGCCATGAGCAAACTGGACACTTCAAGTTACCTTCCGCATGCTCAGCTGCAAGAAAAGCTGGAAATAGTTAAAAAGAGGCTTCAGAGACCTATGACTCTTTCTGAGAAAATCTTGTACTCTCATCTTGATGATCCATCAAATCAAGAAATTGTTCGTGGCCAAAGCTACCTACGCCTTAGGCCAGACCGAGTTGCAATGCAGGTAAATGTCTTTTGTTTCCTAAAACACTTCTGTTTATTAGAAAATGAAGTGAATGTTTTTCCCATCATAGGATGCTACAGCCCAAATGGCCATGTTGCAATTTATTTCATCTGGTTTACCCCGTGTTGCAGTTCCATCCACCATTCACTGTGACCATTTGATTGAGGCACAGGTTGGTGGAGCTCAAGATTTGGCGCGTGCTGTTGATATCAACAAAGAAGTATGGCTGAACTTTTATTTAGTTTTCTCTTTCCTTTTGATTTTATGAATATTGTCTGTGAGTCTAGGTGTATAACTTTCTTAGCACAGCTGGTGCTAAATATGGTGTTGGTTTCTGGAAGCCTGGATCTGGCATCATTCATCAAATCATTTTGGAAAATTATGCTTTCCCCGGTTTACTCATGATCGGCACTGATTCTCACACTCCTAATGGAGGCGGCTTGGGAGGCCTTTGCATTGGTGTCGGTGGCGCTGATGCCGTCGATGTTATGGCAAACATTCCCTGGGAGCTGAAGTGCCCTAAGGTTTGTTCTTAAGAAAAATCTAGTTCTTCAGTGTTTACCGCAAAAGCATTTAATTTGGTTTTATTAGGTAATTGGAGTTAAACTAACGGGAAAACTACAAGGTTGGACTTCTCCTAAAGATGTTATTCTTAAAGTAGCAGGAATCCTGACAGTCAAAGGTTTTTTATTTCAAAGATTTTTGAAATTACCACAAGTCTTTATTAAATTTTTTTTAATGATAAAAAGGTGGTACTGGTGCAATTGTTGAATACTTTGGTCCAGGAGTTGACTCGATTTCTTGTACTGGTATGGCTACTATTTGTAATATGGGTGCTGAAATCGGAGCCACCACATCTGTTTTCCCATACAATCACCGTATGCGGGATTATCTTGTTGCTACTGAACGGAAGGCAATTGCAGATGCGATTGATCCATATGGAAATGATTTGCTGCGCTCTGATGAAGATGCACCTTATGATCAGGTCATCGAGGTAATAATTCGTTAACAATGAGCCGATTCCCCCTGTGTTTTATATGTATTATTCTATTAGCTTAATTTGTCTGAACTTGAGCCACATGTGAATGGACCGTTCACGCCCGACTTGGCGAATCCGATCTCGAAATTAGGCGAAGAAGCCAAGAAGAATAACTGGCCACTTGATGTCAAGGTTTTTGTTATTTAATTTTGCAGACTTACATAATCTTTGTCAAGCGTCAAATCTGAGAAGTCGAGCGTGTTGTCATCGCTTTGCAAGACACTAACTTTGGATTATGGTAGGTTTCTTTAATCGGCAGCTGCACTAATTCGAGCTATGAGGATATGGGCAGATGCGCAAGTATTGCGCGGGAGGCTCTCAAGCACGGATTGAAAGCAAAATCCGCCTTCAATATTACTCCAGGATCGGAACAAATCCGTGCCACTATCGAGCGTGACGGTATCGCTGAGGTAATTTAGGAACTCGATAAAAATTTTACTCCTAAATTAATAACTATTCCTTCTATGAATATTAAGACGCTGCGACAATTTGGTGGCGTTGTACTTGCCAACGCTTGCGGCCCCTGCATTGGTCAGTGGGATCGCAAAGACGTCAAAAAGGGCGAAAAGAATACGATTGTCACATCATACAATCGCAACTTTACGGCCCGTAATGATGCCAACCCTGCAACTCACGCCTTTGTTACGTCACCTGAACTAACAACGGCACTGGCACTTGCTGGTACTTTGGATTTTGACCCAAGGACTTCCAAACTCAAGGGTAACGATCCAATGACTTTAGTTATGATGTTGATAGTTATTTACAATAATAAAGTAAATAGGCGCTAACGGAGAAGAATTTTTGCTGAGTGATCCGTATGCTGATGAGTTGCCTGCTCGTGGGTTCGATCCTGGTCAGGAAACCTATCAAGCCCCAGGAGATCCTACCAAAGTTAAGGTTGATGTAGACCCTAAGTCACAGCGTCTTCAGTTGTTGGAACCATTTGCAAAATGGGACGGCAAAGATCTAGAAAAAATGGTAGTGTTGATCAAAGTGAAGGGCAAATGTACTACAGATCACATCTCGGCTGCGGGTCCGTGGCTGAAGTACCGTGGTCATCTGGACAATATTTCCAACAACATGCTCATCACTGCTATCAATTCAGAAAACGGAGAAATGAACAAAGTTGGAGGGAAAAATTTACATTTTATCTTTTTAAGAAACATTAATGGATTCATTTCGTATTGCAGGTCAGAAACCAATTAACCAACGAATTTGGCGCAGTGCCCGAAACAGCTCGTTTTTACAAATCTAAAGGAGTTAACTGGGTCGTTGTTGGTGACGATAACTACGGTGAAGGATCTAGTCGAGAACATGCTGCTCTAGAACCTCGTCATTTAGGCGGCAGGGCCATTATTGTAAAATCCTTTGCTCGCATCCATGAAACAAATCTCAAAAAGCAAGGAATGCTCCCACTTACTTTCGCTGATCCTGCTGATTATGAACGAATTCAACCATCTGATCGTCTTTCACTTGTGGGACTTGCCGAATTGACACCAGGAAAGCAAGTTAAATGCCAGATTCACCATGCCAATGGATCATCTGAAACCATCTACCTTAACCATAGTATGAATCAACAGCAAATTGAATGGTTTAAAGCAGGCAGTGCTCTAAATAGGTAATATTAAAACCGTTTAAGTTGTTCTAAGGTAATTGCTAATTTAAGGTTTGGATTTTCAGAATGAAGGAAGTTGCTGCTAGCAAGTAGATCGTAAGCTGGACCTTTTTCCTAGTGATGACGTTTTAATTACGACGGCAAAGCTGCGTTTATTGTATGTAATTTAAAATAGTCTGGCAAATAGAAAACAATTTATACCACATCATAGTATATTTTCATTCAATGTCGTCAAATTGACCTTGGATAATATTGAACTGACTCGGTGGTACCTTACACGAAGCTACGTGTAACTCAGACGGCAGGAAAAAGCAATCGTCATTACCACTTTCTTCCCTTTCATTGGAAAATTGCGGGGCATGCCATGTCGATTCGATGTCAGCTTCATAATCACAAAATACTTCGTCATCCCATGACTCTTCAATACCAGTTCCTGTCGACGATGCAGTCACCTCAGATGGATCGTTAATTCCCTCGTCAGATTCTATCAGTTATCAACAATTGATACGATGTCCATTTTTCCTACAACAGATCTTACCTTCACTACTACTCTTCTCTACGTCATCTGAAATAACCGAAGGGCTATTTCTCTCGGCAAGGCGACTCTCCCTTTCGTAAGAAAATAAACTTCCACGGAGATGGCTGCACAGGTCTGAGTGATTGGGAAGACACTCCAAAGGATCAACCAAGTTCATCCATAAATCACATTCCACTAATCTACAACAAAGCAAAGGCATAGACTTTTAATTAATTAATTGAACATTGAAGTTAAGTTCCAGCAGAGTCTAATTTTTTTTTCACATACCTAGGTAGCTGGGTCAAGTTGCATTCAACTGTTTCAAGTCCAGCATGATAAAGATCCAAATGATACAAGCTGTGGAATTGTTCAAAAGACTGTGGCAACACAGTTAACTTGTTGAAAGACAAATTTATAAAACAAAGGTTCGTGAGACATCCAAAATCTTTGGGCAATAGGAACATTTTACAACAACTAAAATCACACATTTGAAGCTTTGTCAAAATGGTGAAATCATCTGAAGGCCAGAATAAATCCTATATGAAATCAATATGATTTTAATGATAAAATTAAAGAAATTTAATTATTAAATTATTTAGTTTACATTTCCTCTGACTCTCAGTTCTTTTAAATTTGGTAACTGTTTCCAATCATACTCGAAATTTGATAAGTGGACATAACTTAGATCAAGTATGGAAAGTGAAGATGGCAGCAACTCAGGGATTCTCCAAAGAGCATTGTTCTGATAAGACATTGATTTATGGAAATACTTGTTGCTGTTTACATTTCCCAGATACAATTCTTTGAGACTGTATGCTGTCTGTAAGCAATCTGGAATAGAAACTAAATTCACATTTTCTAGGTTGCATACTTCTACATTTTTCCATTTGGCTTTCTTTAAGTGAATATGGAATGACTTTTCAAGTGGATTGCAGCTTAGATTCAACTTTTTTACTTTTTGCAAAAGTAAAATCCATTCAGGTAACTCACTGAGTAAGTTATTGCTGAGATCTAAGTATTTTAAAGTGGAAACACTTCCACATGCATCTGCTATTTTGGAAAACTTGTTTTTTGACAGGTCTAGTAATTCAAGTCTTTTCAAGTGAATTAGCCAGTCAATACCTCCATGTAAGTTGTTCCCTGATAGATTCAAATTAGTACACAACTGGTAATTTGGAAGAAACTCTGGCACTGAGCTAAGACTTTTAAAACTCCAATCAATTTTAAGAATCCATTGTCCAGAATCAGCTCTAGACAACTCTTGGGTATCTTCTTCGCAATTGAATTTAGAAGGTCGCCGTGACATAGTCACAGGCTTAACGCAAGCCTCTTCCACTTTAACTGTGCACGTTTCTTTTTGCTTCGGAACCTTAGATGCTGACATTTGTTTTTCAGTGACCTAATGCAAACATCAAAAGATCCACGTTTGGCGAAATTGAAATCATACTGAAACTGAAAAAAAAGAAATCAAGGGATGGGTCAACAAGACATTGTCAGATATTGTATTTGTCTACTTAATTTTATTTTTTAAATTTATTGAACCGGTTCGGGATGGTTCGGGTTAGGTAGTACTCGGCCCCGTGTTGATCGGGTGATTTTTATTTGTGGAGCAGGTCGCCCGAGTTACAACTTAAGCAACGACGTAGGACTCGGTCCATCGTAGAAGAAGATTTTCTGTCAATTCTGTGTAGTTGGGAACGAAATACGCCCGATTTTTTTAGCCTGGCTTTTTTAGTCCGACTTCTTGTTAAAATGGCAGAAAATTTCGATTTGAAATTTAATGAAACTAACCTGCGTTAACCAAATGCTGATTCCCATATTTCCCAACAAACTATTTGTTAAAATTTTGACTTGGAGTTGGATGAAATTTTATCTGTTTGAACGCTGATAGCCTGATACCTCCTAAAACAAATTTTAAGATTTAGCAAACATAAGATACAAAACAAATAAAAGACGAACAACCGAAACGATCGATAAGCTTTGTTACCGAATTTGCTCGTTATTACTAGACAATTTGTTTTATTCAAATCTTATTTATTTCCTAGGCAAGTAGCGCAGCATTCCTTGACAATAAGTTTATGAGCTTGTGAGCTACTTAAAATCTGCACGGCAAAGACGGCATCTGTTTATTTTTTGTACATCGCCAATCAGAAGGGGAAAAAAAAATGTTTATTCATCATCTTCCGTATCACTGCTTGTTTCATCTAACACCTCTGGTGGCAAATCAATGTCATCTACACAATTGGCACCAAAAAAATTTATAGTCAATGAATTTAATTAGGTAAGCTTTTAAGAGACCTCGGTTGCGATTTCTTTCCTCCTCCAACAACTTCATATGTTGTTGCTGAACTTGAACAACTTCTGTGCTATCCTTGCAAGCAGCATATTTATCCAGAAGCTCTTGGTTAAGTTCTATAAATGTCTTTCCCCATTTAAATTTAGCAAGATAATTTTTTGCCAAATCCTGATAGCCTGTATTGAAATGCCACTTCTTAAAAATAGTTGTATTAATATGAGAAGGAAAAATGATTTGAAACCTGTGATATAAAATAAAGCTGCAAATGCTTCTACACACGACAGTTTACATGGCTTCCCATAATTTACTGGATTAGCAGCAACTAAATAAGGCAACAATCTTGGATTTGCTGACTTCATCTTATGAAATGGTGTTTCATTGATTTTAGCCCAGGAGCAGTCAATTACTGCTGCACCATGCTCACTAATGATAGGGTAGTCAGAGGGAGAAACACACTAAATGAAAAAAATTGCAATGAATATTCTAATTTGTGCATAACCTAAAATACCTTTTCCCCCATGGGGGAACAAACAAGACCATTAAACCTCTGACCAAGGCGCAGTATTTTGACCATTCCTAAACGTGATAGCTTCCTTCCAGAACACCTCTTTGGGTCACACTAGACATATGTTGAAATTTCTAAATGAATTAGACTCAAATACCAAAAATAGGAGATAAAATCACCTGCTCTACATCCCACATAGCTACAGGGAATCGGGCCTGTTCATCACTACTTGACGATGATCCATTGTCAGTTCCTAGATAATACCACACCTCATAGTTGTCTGATATGATGAATTTAAAAAAAATTTCATACCACTTTCACTTCCTTCATCGCTCTCGCTCTCGCTTTCATGGACATGCAATCGTTCTAAACCCACGGAAACTCCATCAGACTGCTCATCAGACCATTCTGTTTTCCTGCCACGTACCGATTTCACAGAGTGTTCTCCTTTTCTTACTCCTCTGCCTTTAAGATTACTGTTTGCTTTATCTCGAGGTTTACCCATGATCTTGTTTTGTTTAAACTGTAAACTACAAAAAAAAAACGAAATTGTTTTGATTCGATACACTAGCACCGTGCAATGCAAGGTTGCCACCAAGTACAAATAAGGTTCGATCAAAATATAAATTTAAATATGTATATTACGCGCATACGCGGATAGCCGATGCGCCGATGCGGTACCGTATATGTGCTAATGTGCATGTGCCTGGGCACTATTCACTTTATGAGATTTATTAGAATTTAAAAAAATACTAGTTATAAAAATAAATAGTTTTAAAAATCAAACAAATTGAAATAAGAACTAGCTGTACAAATGTACAATGGTATAAAGCATGTGTTTGTGTATTTAAAGCATGATTTAAAGCAACATTTGTTCCCGTGTAACAACCCTATTGCCAGATTTGCTACAAAGACTAGCGCGGTAAAAAACCGTTTTATAAAAGGTAAATTTAAATCCATGGTACACTCCATGGAGAAAGACGGGCACTAGCTGAATTCAGTGAGCTAGAAGACCGGGATTCTATCTCGTGGAATATAGGCTAGGTCATCATCCAAGGTAAGAAGAGTCTTGGAAAGAAAAGTATTATGCAGTATGTGTTCATGGAAAATCGTAGTTCATCTTGTACCCAAATCTGGTTGTTACCATGAAAGAGAAAAACATGCTGGCAGCCGACAAGAAATGCCAAATGTCATGGGAATCGTAGAAATTGAGAATCATACATTCCTGATTTAAAATTCGCGATTCGGCAGCACGTTTCTGAGAAGTAAAACATTCGCTGAAGTGAAATCTATAAGTTTACGCGAAAGCAACGATTAAAAACCGTGAAATTACCCTCCACGTCCAAGCCTTGTTGATGAAAAAATACATTGCAACGTCCCCAGAAAGTGAGGCAAAGCAAATGTAAAATACCGCCTGACATAGAATTTTTTCACCATGACGCAATTTCATGATAATGTAGAAAGAAGTGTACAACATCAGATTGGTGATGAAAATTGTCAACATGTATGAAGCGAAATCTTTTTGGACGTTCCGCCAATCCATAAATCGACAACCCCACGTTAGCCAAATTTCCTATAACCAAAAGGAGCATGCGATCTACGTGTGTTGGTCGAAACCACTATCGATCAAAAATGTATTAGTTGACAATAATTAAAATTTAATAGAAAGTCTTACATTTGATGGTCCTGTCTGAAAATCGATCCACAGGACCATGTAAATTCGTTTGAAAATACCAAAGTCTGCGAAAGAAAAAACAAAAAAGATTATTTCACAATTGAAATCTGTAAGCGGAAGAGACACCTTTATATACTTAATTTCCATCTCACCATGTAATATACTTGGACAGATAAGACTACGCAAACCAGTAGATGAATTATTGAGAAAATAATTCGGAATGCCAATGTCTTTTCAAACACGGAGACTACACCGAGAACCACAACGAAAGCCAGGACGGAAAAAGCTGCATGAGCTTCAGCGTTTATATCTGGATGTCGAGTTTGCTTCAACATACACAGCATGCTTGTTATGTACATGAACGTGGTATCTGTAAAATAAATGTCATTTAATTATCAGCTGCCTGTGTCATTGCATTAGGAAGATGCGCAGATGTATTACCAAATTGGTAATTGGCATGTGTTGGACAGATGTGATAACACGCACTTAGTACGCCTTCAACCTTTTTAAAATGCAATGTCAGGTAATTAGGCAGTCGAACTCAGACTCGTCACTCACATTTGTTGAAATATGAAACTGCTGCCAGCCCTATTTGTTAAATGAGAAAGAAAACAATATACCATTAATGCTGTTCCCATGGCGTAAAAAAGGCCGTAATGTTGAGGGATTCCGTAAAACTGCGAGATAAAACGTGATATACAACGGGAAAGCTGATTTGATATCCAAAAGCAATATTCACCTTTTCTAGTCGATCTTCATTTGCTTGTTGTTTCCGCCTGCGAACATCTCGGCGAGCGGTATTTATAATGAAAAGAAGGCATAGCAGGACGTAGCCAATATTCGAGTTCTGGCCGCCAAAAATACAAGGGTGTGTCCGTTAAAGCCGCCCAAAAAATTTATGATCAAGTGCGCAGGCAACCCTCTCTCTTCGATGTATTTATTCTTTGATAAATGAAGAGGACGGCATCAGGCGACAAAGAGCTGTTGTTTGCAACTAAATAAGAAACACATCTGCCAAATGCCACGCCTTTTAAGGCTCTGCTGATGACATCACACAATCATTTTTTCCCCTTTTTAACGAATTATTGAATAGACATTTTCTTCGAATGTAATCAAGGATGATTTGATATCGCGTTGCTCGTGTGTGTGTGTGTAGATATTTTTATATATGTGTGTCTGTATTGACAAAAGGGTTTTCAATTTAGAAATCGTTATATTGCAGCCTCGTCATCATCGCTGTCAAATAAACTAGTCCCTTTATGAAAAGGAGACGGGGGGGGGGCTATTCACGTAAAGGTAAATAGAACGCTAGCTGTAGATTATTGACAGTATTTATTTTTTTTGAAAGTACTACAAAGGCACAAGTTGCCCAGTCATTCGACCCACAAACTTTTCTGACTTCAAGTTTCCCCCTCCTGGCTATTTATTTATTATTTTTTTTTTTGCTATTTGAAATCATCGTGAATTTGAATGTCCCCACTGTTATAGTATAGTAGTAAGCTGCATAACGATATAGCCCCCGTTGGCGGAGTGCGATGCGCAGGCGCAAAAAGAAAAAGTCCCCACAGCTATTCAGCATCCCCTATTTTTTAAGCTTATATGGACGGGTCACGCTGTCTTGCCTCCAACTGGGTGCTGTAGCTGGTGCTGGTGAGTTACTTGACCATGTATTTACAGAATGTTTTTTTTATCGTATCATTTTCTGTAAAAGTTGTGCATTCTTCATCAATTAACCCGTTGGCTGCCACCCACTAATTGTGTATGTGTATGTTTCCTGTCTTGTTTACGAGATGGTGTACTTTTGGCGGAAGGCGGGACAATAAAAACTTCAATTGCAAAGCATGTATACTATCTTTTATTCTAAACCAAGATAACTACCAGATAATTTTATACGATCAATACTGAAACTAAATTGAACTGAAAACGTTCACAGGAAACCCAAACGAGAAACTTGACTATGTTACGAGGCTTGCGATCCACAAAATCTTAGGGAAAAAGGGGGCTGATAACTAAACCCAAAAAACGAAGACGGGGATGAGAATAGGGACAACAGAAACATTAATGATCAATACTGAAGTGATACGAAGGACGGATGAATCTTCATCGTCCTAAAAATAGAAACAAAAGTTTAAAAATCTTGTGCTTAAGCTTATGTGTTTTAAACATGATTTTATACCTGATATTTGTTTTATACGAAGTGGTGGAACATTATGCTCTATGACACGCACATACACATATTTTCACAGACACGGCACAGCTCTGTGATAACCAGCACAGTAAATGATTTGCTACAAAATGGCAGTTCAGCTGAACATTAAACAAAGGCTACGAATACCTTATTTCAGAAAGTAGGCAACAAAAATATGAAAAAGAAATTTTACTAAAAAGGGAACGTACCCAAGTAATTGTTGCAAGTCCTTGCAGTATTGAAAGCGATTGTTGTGAAGGAGGTTGAGGGAATAAATCGGAGTTCGATTCGTTTCCTACAAATTCTATGAGATGGCTGAAAATGGGGGGAAAAATATTTTAGTAGTTATCTTAGTTGGTGGAATAGAATTGGTAGTACCTTTTCGTTGTTATTTTGCTTTTTCAATGGGTGGCAATTCAAACACAAAAATATTACAATGTTTTCGGTATTCCGCCAACTGTTGGGGAGAAAGTTCCGTCATCACGCTCTGGCCCACCTTCTTATTCGCCTTACGGCTGCACCAATAGTAGTCCGCACCGCGGTTTAAAATGTGTGAGGCTTCGTGAGTTACTACATTTTTTACTGCTGGACGCCCATCTGAAATGAAAATATTTGTGTAAATGAAACTATATTTGTATTGTTGAAATAAATACCTGCACAGTCACACAATAAAATTGTGTTTCTCCCATTTGGGCGATCCTTGCCATATTTTTTTCGGTAAGCCAAATTTGCTCTGAAGTGCACAACCTAGGGAAAGCCGTTGTGTGGTTCCGGAATCTGTCTTGGCAATTTCGCCTGGCCGACACAAAGTTGTGGTCCTGGCCGTTTGTAGAGTCCCAGCCGTGGTGTTACACTTTGAAATGCAGTATCTTTGTTTGCTGAAACACCTTTGCTGAATGGCACTTTCACTTGAAGTTGCAGCGGCTCCACAGGCACATTGGGCACTTGGATAGATTCAGAAGCACTTGTGGTGGAGTTTTCAATGGGCATTAGCTGCCAGGGATGACATTTTTTGGTGTGTTTTGTCAAACTACCACGTAACTTGAATGCTTTTCCGCAATTGTTTTCAATGCATATGTATGTTGGCACAATGTCTTCCATGTAATCTCCTTCAAAAAAACTCACAAACACTGTTGTTCATTTCGCTTGGTGTTAGTTGGGCTCTAAGTTCCCTGAAACGTAAGCGAAGCACACTAATTTTCTCTTCGATCACACTTTGTTGTTGTTGCACTTTAACTTGTTGTCTTTCACACTCGGCGTAAAGCAAGTTTCTGGCTTCTTCGGACAAGCCCTTATACAAAAGAAAATGTAGATTAACAAATGATTTTATTGCTAACAGAAACGATGTAAATAAATATTACCTCCCACACATATTTCAAAGTGTCACCCATGAAATTGTTACTAATAATGTTGAATTTTTTGCATAGCCAATTGGCCAAAACACCACCAGGCAGTAATTCGCTGTGGCCTAGCTGCATTTTTCTTTCAGTTAAAGTACGAATATCCTTACAGATGTTGCGTAGTAATGAAACAACTATTTCGTCCCCATCTGGCTGTGACCATTGTTGAAAGTTGTTGTTATCCTAAAACGAATTATCAGTACAATATCACTACATTCAGCAAAAGAAAATAACATCTACAGCAGAGAAGTTAACCCATCTCCAACATTTACAAAAGAGTTACACAGTTAACCTTCCACTTTAACATGTTTCTCATTTATAGGTAAAGAAAGTAATGAAATATTATTTACTAACTAATTTGTAATAATTAAAACTTACCATTTCACAATTCAGTAGTAGATTAATCCAGCAAGGACGTTGTTGGTTGCCAGCCGAACGATGACTAGGCAAAAAACAATGGAAAACGAATGAGGCGCTAATATACCGTGTTCTACGACCATAGAACACCGGCTAGGTGAAGCAAATAGCAAATATAGTTACAGTTGACATTCAATTTTAACAGGTTTATCATTTACATGTAAAAAAGAAATGAAACATTGTTTGTAGTAACATGTAATATTCATGTAATTTCACCTAGCCGGTGTTCTACGGCCATAGAACACCGGCTAGGCGAACCAAGGTCGCACATGGGCTCCGTTGCAAACGTATTGTCGTATTGGCAGGCTCGGAAAGTGGTAGTAGGCCTACCTTTTGGTAAATGATGACAAGTTGCAAAACTGGAAGTGCATAAAATATCGCCCACTGTTCACAAAATACCGAACACATAAAGGCTCAGTCTTGTACGGTTGACATTTTGGAAACCCACAATTAACAAGTTCCACATGTAGCGTTGAGATTTTTTGCCGTGGAATCGTAACCGTTTGTGAGACAGGTCAGCCAAGAAAAGAAAGGGTTTAGTCCGTACAACATTTTTGTCACTGTACGCGTCGGGCATAAGATCAATATCGGCAATGTCCTGTGAAGAAGATGAGCGGGAAAGATTTTCAGATTCCAAATTTCTTATCGTGGTCGCCCGACCGATAAGTGCTATCGTGAGTGAGATAAAACAGTTGGAATTTATAAGAAGAAAACCAATCGAATTTGATCTGGGAATCCGCGAACTTACGCGTAGAGATGGATCCATAATCAGAAGGCCTATTTTGTTCTTCAAGTAAACTTGATTCTAACACATCGGGGGCAGTGCTTAAGAAGACAGGACATGAAAAGAGAGAAAAGGATTACAATGCACGATTTGTTTTTTCTTCAAAACACTATAAAAATGAATTACATCCTGCGTTTGAAGCAAAAGGCAACAAAGGCCCCGATATAAAAGAGAGCGAATATTCCTAGGACACACATAACGGCGGCCATGAAATCCCTGTAGCTAGCCTGGCATACAACGGAGAATGAACAAAAAGTCATTTGTACATTATTTATTATTAATATATACGTATACATATGTACCTGTAATTTACCTTTTCATGAATGACAAAGTGAACCGTTTTCTGTCTCAAAGGCGGCTGGCTGTTCCGTTCGCCAGTACATTCATAGTCGTCAGCTTTAGCGACAAAGATAAGGAAAAAGCCGAGAGGAAATCTTTCGCGCTGGACAGAAGTTCAACATTAGTTTTCCTCATCCTATTTTAAAGTTGATGTGATGAATTCATTTCAAACATTAATTACGCTTATGGTCATTCCAGTTTTGCTCATCACTGTTTGCCAAATTCCACCGTACTTTAGATCACGATCTATGTCGAAAACGGGACACTTAATTTTTTAAAAAGGGTACGTTTGCCACATAGCTAGACTATTGATCGATGAGTGAGAAATTTTAAATACCGATAGGTTTTGGACCGAAACAGACATACAGAAGTCATCATCCGACATAACCGTAAGTAGTACATTCGCAACCGTATCTTCCGGAAATAAGAATCGGTAATATTTCGGCTCAGATGCCGTCAACGTGACTGTGTGGTTTTCGTTCAGTCTGGAAACCAAAATAATTTGGTGTGAATTTTCACAAGTTCACCGGCATTTTCGTAAGGAACACAAAGACCTACCCGACAACGAAGTGTTACGATAGGAGAAACAGAAGCAACAAAGCTCAAGTTTTCAGGATCTGACGTAGATACATCGAGAAAAAATTTTTGTTCTGCACTTATATTACGATCTAACGGATCTGTGCAGAGCTGACGACTCACGCTGCTGTACTCTTGCCTAAAGAAATATATATTGTTACTTCTTGAACAACAAAGTCAGACCAGTAAAACGCTGTATGATATACCATCCACTTGAAGTTTCAAGCAGAAGTGGGAGTTGCCAGGAAAGAACTGCTTTCTGTTGCCTAACAACTACGAGTATGGGGTCTTCTCTGGAAGCTAGTTGACTAGAAATTTGAACAGACAAGGCTTGGTTTTCCAAAAGCTAAAAGCGTGTCAATGAAAATTCTAAGTGAATACAATGATATTTTTATGAAAAATTTCCCATACATACATTTTGTTTGTATGAATATTGGAAAATGTATTCATATGTGGAGTTGATGGTAAAACTATAGTTTTGATTGATTTTTGCATCTATCACCTCTGTACGAACCTTTTGCTGATAATTCGAAACTAAGTTAGAGTTATAACTTAGATCGTTCCCGACAACAGAACGACTATTTCCTTGTTTGCAATAAAGACAGTTTACTAAATATGGTGTCATTTTTACCATGAATAAGAAATAACCTACGTTTGGAGACGTATCTCGCCTTGGCAAGACTGTCGATATGAAGCGCAGCTAAGTATGTGGCTAGTAAAGTAGTAATTCAAGCTATTATTGACAATAGTTTAATTTTTGTGGCCTTATCCATGTTTTGATTCTTTAAACACTAAGCAATACTCGACGAACGGTAGGGACCACAAAGGCGGTCACGCTTGTGTCTTCACGACTGCTCAACACAAACTTCAGCCAAAACGGTCACTTTTCCGGAAAACGGCACGGAGTTCCATATAGAATACGTGCAAGTTACCTTGGGCTCGTTCAGGGCCGGAGGTTAAATGGTGCTAGCCTATGTTTTCCGTGAGACCGTGATCATCTCTTCGTGATATGCGCCTGAAGGTCGGCTCACGGGTTGTTTTTTTTTTGCCAGTCGACCAAATCTTGATACTCGCTGTCTCTGTCTGTCTATCTGCTCGCTGTCTGTTAACCATATTTGTACCATTATAAAAAAACAGCGGTGGATAGTAATCGTTAGAGGTTAGACTAACAAAAATGGCTCAATCTACCTAGCGTAAAAGTATTCTACCTGTATCGGGTCATTTTATCTGTTTTTGCCGATGACCTGTGGTTTACCCGGAAAGAGCTAACTTGGGCCGAACACTTTACGTTTCACAAAGAAACTTGTGCTAGAAATAAATTCGAAGAATTGGTACTATTCCGCCAAGACAGCCTCCGCTTCTTTAAGCAGCGTACACAACCATGTCAATTAACACATCAAGAAAAAATATCCTACTCGTAGAAACCAGCAGGTAATCTCACCAATTTTATTTATTTTTTTCATTCGATTTGTTCAACAAATGATTAAACATTTTATTACAAAAAATTACTTAAAAGAACCATCGCTGTACTATTCTCGCAGGGGCGACATCGTGCACCTCGTTTCACGATGAATCTTAAATTATCAAGGTTTTATTTATGGTCCTGTATGAGCCGAAATAAGAAAAATGGCGTTTCACAAGGGCAACACACCTAGACATCAAAATAAACAATGGCTTAGTTGCATAGGCAACATACAGGAAATCTTACCTTTATTTTTCAAGGAAAAAGCAGATCTATTATGATTAATATATATATAAAATGGTGTTTGATGGGACTTGCCTTGTATTGTTCTCTTTCAGCGAGACGGAGAGGACGAACCAACTACATTCATATAGACGCCCAGTCACTTAACTTATGGTACACTATAGTGTGAGATTGGTAAGACAGCAAAAGAAAAAGAGAACCGACCATCAGTGATTAAACGTACTTACGTGATTGATATTTCCGTTATGAGGTATAACGATTCGGATAGTCCGATCAATCAAGAATGAAGGAAAATTTTTTAAAAAATGTCTACACTCACTTAGATGGCGCCTGCAAAGACCACGCATACTCGGGGAGAGAAACGAGATGAAAGATTTGAAAAAAAAAGTAATTCAAATTTTAATGAGAAAAAAAATTAAAAAAATTATTGTTAGTCATGATCACGAGGGAGAATTAAAGAACGACAATGAAGTTCATTTTTTTTTCTACGAGGAATTTCAAAAGTTTGAATAGTCCAGTTTCAAATTCCCTACCGGAAGCGCGGAGGCATCATCGGAAAACCAAGAGGGGCACCATATGGAGCGAATCCTCCAGGCATGCCTAAAAAAATTTTTCAATTGATAATTACCCTCTGATACAAAAGTTTTATAAAAAAATAAATGCACAAACAAAAACAAAACAACAAAGAAGATTGTAATAAAATTAAATACCAGGATGCATGTGCGGTGCTCGGAGAAGTCCCATTGGAGCCATCCCCATTTGCATATGAGGTGGGAGGGCCATGTGTGCCATAGGCATGGGGATCATCATTCCGGCGGGTAGATGACTCATTGGCAAACCCATTTGTCCACTGCTAACGGTACTCACAGGACCCACCGTAGTATTTTGCGGGCTGGCAACGGACATTTGAGGCATGGTTGTCGGTACTGAGTTTCTTTGATAGCGGGGATACCGTGCCCGCAATTCTTCCTAACGTAACAAGTAAGTATAAACCATGCGTTATAAAAAACGTCACCTTTTAAACACTTGCCAATGAGAGATCCTCTTCTGGGTGCATAATTTTGCTGGAACCAGCTTGAGTGGCAATGACACCTGACTTTTTTGGAACAGTTGATTCACCAACAATAGTTGCCCCGGCACCACCAGAACTGATGACAATAAACATAATAGTACTAAATATGTGGACCATAACTCATACTTAGACATGCATGATTTTGGTAAAAATTTACCTATATGCAGCAAATGCTGGTTTGGAAGCACTATTGCTGGAGGAAGGACTACTGGATGATGCAAAAAGGGGCTTTGCTGGTGTTTGAGGTGAAGAAGCCGCCCCACCAGGGAGAGGCATTTGTGGCACGGATCCCATCATCGGTATTGACAAATGTCCCAGGTAAGGGTTCATGGGACCCATTCCCATGAATGGAGATGCAAGCATTGGAGTTATTGGCATTGATCCAAGTGATGGAATGCTTGGACCAGTTGATTCTTGACCTGGAGGTTGAGCTGTTTTTGCTCTTTTTGCTGAAGATCCTCCCTCTTCATCACTACTGTCCGCTCCTGCAGCAGTTGTTATCCTGCCAGCTGAAAATTACCTTAACATGTTATCCAACATGACAAAAACATTATGTAAATTAGTTCAACCTTGCTTTTGGGCTTCATGGTCTCTAATATCAGATTCTGGGATTCCTTCCATGCCATAAATTTCAATTTCTATGTTTCCCCTGTTTGGAAGTGAATTCGGTACTCTATCCAATGTTTCCTTATGTACCTAAAATAGTAACAAACGTTATTGTGTTTCTTCAATAACGCGCAAGGACAATCGATTTTCTCTACCTGCATGCAATGTATAGATAGCCCAGGTCCAGTATATAGTTTTTTGTGACATATATGACACTTAAAATGTTTGGCTTTTTGATGTTGTAGTAGGATTTTCTCATCATCGAAGTCTCGGTTACAGTACCAGCACCAAGGCTTCGATGGCTTTTTCTTCTTCCTTCCCATTTTGGACAAAGATCACTAAACCAAAAAGATTGGATAAAACTCTTTTCACTACTTGAATATGAACCCTTGTGAAAATTGAGACTTAATGGCCGCCTGCTTACAGCAGTAACATTTCATGTCACACAATAGCCAGAGTATTCTCTTGAGGTCAATACCTAAACACACTGGTTCGCCTGCCGCAATAGCCGCATCAGGCCGCATACACTTCTTCACTTCTTCATGGCCTTGTTCGTATTCGTACTCGTGGTGGTGGTAGTCGTAGCTCTAGGGCTCGTAGCAGCTAGCAGGTAGGACTTAAAGCAAAGTCGGCAAAGTCACAGAAACCGGTTTCTATAATTACGGTTGCTTTGGCTCGGGTTTGCTAACAATGGGGATGAGCCTACGATTTCTGCGAAAAATTGTCGATCTGTGGCGATCCGGTACGAACCCATTTCCCAAGCTGGTGGGTTGGGGCGGATTTTCTGGGTAAACCAGATCTACCCAACGCCATAAATAAACACTCCGACCACTATGCTCCGATGTCCGACTATCAACAAATACAATTTGTAACATGAAAAATTTGAATAATAATAATATTGTGAAGGCCATCAAGGTAAACGGGTACAAAGTAGCTTAAGCTGGGTATTGGAACTGGCCTTATTGTTTTTTTGCAAACTTCAAATTTGGATAGCGTATAGCGATAGGGTCGGCCAAAAAACAGAAAAACCCACAGCCAGAAAAAGTCCTTTCTGATCTCGTTGTATCTCATTATACCAACCCATTCAAAAGGTAAAAAACTTACCCATATGATGCGTGTCCAAACCCTAGTGATGTCAATGACAGCATAGCCATCCCCCATTTGTTACTTTCCCAGCACAAAATGTATTCTATTTAGAATATAGAATGATCTATATGTAACTAGGATATAGAAATTAAAGCTATTTCAGATAGGGCATTTTGTTTGTAGAATTTTTATTTCCATTTGGGGAATAGATTAGACAACGAAAAGCGGAAAAGACATTAAAGATCAAAGATCGTGTCGTCCTCTTCACTTTCGTCTCTTTGATACTTGAAAATGGATAACTTAGACTTGGCGACAGAAGTTTCTTTGATTGTAGAAGATATGACAGGGGATCCTATAACCGAGGAAATTTCTTCCCATGACTCGTTTCTTTGATCTACATTGGAATTCGACAATTCAGAAGAATCATGCGTAATTACTTCAATCCTGTTTTTCCTCGTTTGCATGGTTTTCAAATGATGGCTACTGTCTTCTTGGGTGTTAGACGTCATGTGACTATCAAAGTATCCTCCTTCTGAAGTAGACGACGGAGGAATATCGTCTTCGGAAAATTTGATCCTTTTAGATCGCGATTGCTTACCATTGCTGGATGGTTTCCTTTTAACACCACTTTCGTTTTGTTCATCTTCAGAGAAGCAGGTTTCATTGTGATTTTGTCTCTGAATATTCGCTAAAATGGCTTGGGTTTGCGCTATATGGATGTCATTGCTAGCCGAATTTTTATCAAATGGAAAAGGGTGATTTGTATCGTTGTCAGTTGGCAAAGCAGCAGTTTCGTTCAAACATTTCTTTTCCGAAGTTAGCAAATCTTCTAAGCCCAACCGTTTCAGCACTAGTTCGACTAGAAATATAGAAATTGAGAAAAATGCTCGAATCTAAGACATCACTAATTACCTTGGTGTTGGTATTCTAGCATTGCATCGACTGGAAATGATGAGTGAAGGCAGTTGTCTGCTGATATTAGTGCAGCAGATTGCATTGAGCTCTCCATTAAAGTAACAACGACGACAGCATCCATTACGTTAACTTCTTCGCGGAACATTAATCTATTCATCATAAGGCTTAGTTGATTTTTCGTGAAGCACATTAAAAACGGAAATACCTTGCATGACCCTGGGCCAACCTGAATAAAAATAAAAAAATTTAAGGAAAAGAAAAGTAAGCTTGTTTTTTCCACATGCTACAACTAATTTTTAGTGATTCTTGCCTGATCATGCTCTCCAGCATCCTTACTGTCGTACGCGCTGCATTTCGATCATCCGCCTGTCGTTGAGCGTAGTAGTATTTCGATAACACTCGGTTAGCATCTGGAGTAAGCATTGGCCTGAGGTTTTTAATAATGCCAAAATATGACTTCATCATTTCGAAAGACCAAAGTGCCGTATCGCCATTCGAGGTATCGTTCCCATTAAGTATATGGCGGGCAACAATTTGATCCCAAGCATAGTCTTTACTGTCTATGAGTACAAGGATGAGGTCAAATCGAGAAAGCAGAGGACTTGCCAGGCCGGCATTTACGCTCAAATTAAGGCTGGTGTCGTAATGACCCCCTTTTGCATTTGTCGCAGCTATAATAGAGCAACGCGTGTTAAGCTTGCATACCATTCCAGCCTACAGGAACAATACGATTACGTTAAACGATTTCAGTCATGAACAGAATTTATCATATTTTTACTTTGGCAACACTGATGGTTTGTTGTTCCATAGCTTCGTGTATCGAGGCACGATCTCTTTCTTGTATAGAACTGAACTCGTCAATGCAACACACACCTCCATCTGCCAAAACAAGTGCTCCCGCTTCTAAATGCCACAATCCCGAATCCTACATGGTTATCCCATGCGGCAGTTTTAAGAGAAGTAAGACAATCAACTCCATTTGCTGATGATACCTTAGCCGCAGACACCGTTAGACCAGCACTTGTTGTTCCAATTCCTGTTGTGAGTACTGATCGGGGACTTAGCTTGCAGATATATTTTAGGATCTGGGATTTTCCGGCTCCTATAAACATAAAAGAGAGCGATTCAGTGACGTCTAGGAAACCTAAACTGAAAACCTGTTCAATACCAGGGTCTCCAACAAGAAGTAAATGCGATTCTCCTCTAGCTTTAGTTCCCGAATCGTCTTTCCTTGTCACTCCACCAGCAAGAACGATAGCAGCTTTAAAAGAAAAAATCAATAAACACATAAACAAATACAGCAATTTTTGAATTTCGATCACGATTGTTTTTCTAGGCAGTTTCGAGCCTAGATATCTAAATAGATGGTAATAGATATATAAAGCAGTGAGGTCTACCTGCTAGTTTGACGATGTAAAGACCGTAAATCTGTGTAAATGGAACAATTTGCCTAGACTGTTAAAAATAACATTTTCTTCGGATATCTCACTTGAGGGGAAAACGACGACAAAATGATATTTCGGCCAACTAAAGGACACGCGGCGTATTTTAACCAAAACGTTTTAAAGCCATCGTTTAACTCTTCGTTTACAGCGTTATTCGAAACCTTTGCTTCATTTACGACTTCTATAAAATTTCCTTTGAGAACAAGTTCTAAAACTGATCGCTGATCCCGGACAAAGGGTTGCCAACGGCGCCTCACCAGACCACTATAATTAGAATTTTTATCAATTATTCTTATCATCATTTTTTAACTTCAAAGACAAAATACGGATTTATTAAGTTCTACGCTTACCAAACAATTATGTCATCTCCTGGTTTGCAGCGGTCGACCAAATCATCTTCTAGGGTAACCCATAGCGATGTAGGAACTGTCCCAATCGCAAGTTTGTGAACTGGTTCTTGCAATTTAATTTCCTGGTAATCTTTTCGATACGTCGGTGTTGACTTCTCCAAAGGTTGGTATGCAGTAGACTTGCATTTTGTAGGATTAGGACATTGTGGTGGAGTTTTGATTATGTAATACTGATCATAGTCAGCCTTGACTAGAAATTCATGCCCACACTTTTTGCATTTGAATTCTTTTTGATATTCTAGAACCCTTTGCTGTGTTGTTCTTATGACTGTGCCCTGAATACAAAGAAATTTTCCATCATCCTTTAGTTTGGGCATTGTTGACCTGTGCACTTCTGGACAGTGAGGTAGGCCTGTGACACGAAAATGTATGTTTGCTTTTGGAACCAGCTCCATTTGTTTATCTAATTCCAAGGATTTCTGCAGCATCTTTGTTGCTTTAACTAAGGCAACATCAAACAAAGGAAGATATTTTGATGAGTTGGATAAAATTGCCTCACATAATTTAGGATAGGTCTCTAGAAGTAGCACAAAACTGCAAAATATAAATTAAAATTAAAAACTACAGAATCAACCAATCCTTAAATACACATACACTTACTGTACTACAACAGAATAATGTACTTCGACATCTTCGGCTTCTAATATTGAAATTAAATCCTGACGATGCTGATTCAACACGTATTCAATCACAAGTTCTTCAGTTTCCAACAGGTCGTATACAAATACAAAGCGCAGAAGAGTTAATAGCTACAAAAAATATATAAAAAATGCAGTACAAAGATACCAGATAAATTAGACCGTGAAGTAACAGTTGAATCAGTCAGATTCATCATTGATGGCAAACAATTTCGTTTTATTCGATCTCTGGTTTCTAAATACTAATCAACTAATGTACGCATCAGCTGGTTACTGCCACAGTGCTACCATGGTGGTGCTACTGGTTCGAAGAATTTCAAATGAAAACAATGCTACAGGTAACAGTAAGGTGGCATCTTGTGACATTATTATGTACTGTAGCGGTAGCAGCGTCTGCGCGCGCCAGCGGCAAGCCAGAGCCAGGACCAGCACCCAAGCCAGCCACTGTGTGGTGTGTGTGTGTCGTGTCGCGTGTGTTTGTGTCTTCCATCCATAACTCTGGCTGGCGAGTGGCGACTCTGGGTGTATCTTTCCACCAACTTGGTTGTTTCTTGTTTGTCATTCAATTTTCTGGCAACGTCCTATAATTTGTAGAAGAAGGTTTTTCGTTTTTTTTGTGTTGCAGTGGTTGCAGTATAGTGGTTCATTTATAAGCGTCGAATCTAAAATTTAAAATTGTAGAATGAGTCGCAGGAAGCGTGATGATGGATATGGTGAGCAGTATGATACAGTAACATCTTTTGATATATTACATAAGTTTTCTTCCAAAATTTTTCAGAGCATGGCTATCGTAAAAGACGTAGAGTTGTCTCGGAACAGGCTGAAATAGAAGATCGGCTGGAGTCGCTCATCATACGAGTTGGAGACAAAACCTCGTCATCGTTAGAAAGCAATTTAGAAGGGCTTGCATCTGTCTTGGAAGCTGATATGAACACATACAAAAGCAAAATATTGCGTATTTTGTCGGAATGTCCTATCCAGATGCCAGAAAAATGTACTATTTACAGCACATTAGTTGGTCTGCTAAACGCAAAAAACTATAATTTTGGAGGGGAGGTTTGTTATTTATTCTAATTGTAGATTGCCACAAAGTTTAATGTGTCTCTATTTCAAGTTTGTTGAACAAATGGTGAGAAACCTCAAAGAAGCTCTTCGTGAGGGACAATGGGAATCTGCCCGTTTGATTGTACGGTTTATATCAGACATGGTTAACTGCCACATTGTTTCTGCTTCATCGCTTCTTCAACTGTATGACAGTTTTATTGATGCTGCAATGGAACAAGGGGTTCCACAGGTTCGACGGGACTGGTAACACATTATAATCATTATTTTTATTTAATTGTACTATTTTTTTTTGCTTTTTTATGTTTGTTTATGTGCATGCTTCTTATTAGTCAATTATAAGGCATATTTAAAAATTCCATTTGCTTCTTCAGGTACATGTATGCATTGTTAACGGCCCTTCCGTGGGTAGGACGGGAACTCTTCGAGAAAAAAGAAAACGATCTTGAACGTATCATGGCAGCCATGGAAGGTTATCTTCGTCGAAGAAATACTGCTCACGTTGCGGCCCTTCGCGTCTGGAATTGTGATACTCCGCACCCACAGGTAACATAAAGACCAATTAACAAACAAACACACTAAAAGCATTTGAAATACTTCTTTTGTGTATTTTTTTTTTTTTAAGGAAGAATATTTGGAATGTCTTTGGGCACAAGTACGAAAGTTACGAACGGATGAGTGGCAGGAAAGACATATCTATCGACCATACCTAGCGTTTGATTCCATCTTGTCTGAAGCTTTGCAACATAATCTCCCCGTTATTCTTCCTCCACCACATACAGCCAGTACTCAATACCCATTGCCGTGGGTTGTGTTCAGAATGTTTGATTACACAGACTGCCCAGAGGTAGATCAAGCTCAAATTTCAATATTGTTCCATTTAAATACACTCTTAACCTTGCTTATCGCTTAATATTTCCATTTTAGGCCGGTCCCCTTCTACCTGGGACCCACTCAGTGGAGCGCTATTTGATTGAAGAGCATTTACATCAAATTGTCACTCGACATCATAATGAACGCAAGGAATTGTGAGTATCCCTCATAAGAAACGTTTGACCTTGTTTCAATAATTATTTGTTTCTCTAATAGAGCTACCCAGTTGTTGGCATTTCCGCAGAGAAACAAAATCCCTCTAGAATACATGATCGTTGAAGTTCTTTTCTCAGAGCTTTTTCATATGCCATCGCCACGTTATTTGGAAATCTCTTACGGCTGCACACTCATAGAACTGTGCAAGCTTCAGCCTAGTACTATGCCCCAAGTAAGCAATGTTTGAGTTTACGACGCAATTGAATTGCTGTAAGTAATCCTTAAAAATTTCAACCAGGTTTTAGCACAGGCTACGGAATTGCTCTACGAAAGAATTGATACCATGAATGCTACATGTTTTGATAGATTCGTTTCTTGGTTCTCGTACCATCTGAGTAATTTTCAATTCCGGTGGAGTTGGGATGATTGGCAAAACTGCCTTTCACTTGAGAAAGATCACCCCAAGGTAAAAACAACGCACAAACAATTTTTGATAACCAGAAAATCTTTTCAATAACAGTAAGCATTTTTATTTAGGCAAAATTCGTATCCGAAGTATTTGGAAAATGTCTGAGGCTCTCATATTATAAACGTGTGAACGAAATGGTTCCGGAATGCTATTCACCACTATTACCTCCAAAACCGGAACCATATTTCAAATACCAAACTGAAGGAGGTAATAGTCTTCCGGGCGCAACCCAAGTGCAGGCTCTAACTGAGCTATTGAGAAAGAAGCCAACGCCTGAAGAGGTTCTTGAGCTAATCCAGCAGTTACCGAATCCCCTTAAAGGTGAGAATAATTAAACGTCTTTCCATTCAAATTTTTTGATTATCGATTCCTGTTCTTAGACGATGACGGGGATATGGAGCCTTCACACAATCCCCTAGCGATTGAAGTATTTGTTCAGACTTTACTACATTTAGGATCAAAAAGTTTCACTCATACATTTGCCGGACTTGCTAAGTATCATTCAGTCTTCAAGGTGCGTCCAATAAGAAAACTTACTCAGACATCTAATGAATATTAAGCGCAACTTTTTTACGTAAACTTTTGTAGAATATTTGCGAAAATGAGGAAGCGCAAATATGTATGCTTCGCCAGGTCTATGAATTATGGCAACACCATCCACAATTTTTAGGGGTTGTGGTTGATAAGATGCTAAAGACACAAATAGTCGAATGTTGTGCTGTAGCAAACTGGATCTTTTCACGAGACATGGCACCCGAATTTACTCGCTCTTACATCTGGGAGATCTTGCACTTGACCATTCGCAAAATGAACAAGCATGTTGTCCGCTTAGAAAAAGAGGTGGCTGATGCACGCGCCAAGCTTAGAGCTGCTCCTTCTGATTCCGAATCGTCTGATGATGATCCAAATAGAGGTACGTATCGTTGAAGAAATTCTAATGTCCCGATAACATTACGTTTATTACTTATAGAAACCGGGGAGAAACGTCGCCGAACCGTCAGTAATAAAGACACGCCAAAGGATGGCGAGGAACAGCCTACAGAGGAGATGGTTGAACGCATGGAGGAGCGTTTGGAAGCTGCACAGTCTGATCAGAAGAACTTGTTCCTGATAGTCTTTCAAGTTCGTATTGGCATATTCTATTGACATCAGTCTTGATACTAATCTTTTATGTAATAGCGTTTCATCATGATATTGTCGGAGCATGTCGTCCGTTGCGATACAGACGGCAAGGATTTCAATACGTTTTGGTATCAGTGGACCGTTGGTCGGCTGCAGCAAGTTTTTATGGCGGTAAGCATTTGTTATATTTTATTTTGGTGATATAACTAATAAAAAATCATTTGATTGCTGAAAAAAACCTATAGCATCATGAGCAGGTCGAGAAATACAGTCAGACATTGGAAACTCTTCTTTTCACCCATGATTTGGATAGCAATATTCTCGACACTTTCAGGCAGTTTCAAGCCCTTCGCAGTTAATGACAAGGTCCTTCATCCCGCTGCCAAAGGCAAAGTTCTCCTTAATGGATTTTCTTTATTTTGACATGTTGTGAAATGCGAATACAAATTTGTAATCCATACCTAATGTTCCACATTGCCTCAAAAATTGTATTTACAATAGAGGAAAACTCGGAATAACGTACGACTATTTGTCATCAACGATGAAGTGCCGAATACCAAAATGTCTCGCTATGATTCAAGTTAGTTAATCCTTTAAGCATGGTGATCACGATTTCAGTCAACTATTTACAATTTGATGAAACGAATACGTTACATTTACGGGTTATAGCTTCATTTGAAAGTTCATACAGTTTTTTCAACACTTAAGTTAAAGTGTCAGGTGAATGTAAACCATAACTTAAAGACTAAACGGAAGAGAACAGTCCAGCTCTAACCTTCTTGTAAAGCACCACAAGATGAGAATGCTTTAATGCAAATGAGCCATGAAGTTTCTTTGTGTCCGAAAACAAGAGGTTGAGAAAAATCGTGCTATTGTTTGCCTATCACTTGTGCACAAACCTCTTAACACACAAGCACGAATTCAGCTTGGTCACGAATTCAAAACGCTATCACGACATACGGATCAAAGTGAACCATGATAGTATTTATTTTATGAATTTTATGCCGACAGCTTGTTGATTGTCCTTTCCAGATTTACCAACTTGAATTCAAGATTTTTCCTTCCGAAGATTATGTTTTCAGATATCAGATCCTTGTGATTGTCGCTGTTTATTTTGAATTTCAGTGTCGAAAGTATATAATTCAGTACCTAGATGGCGGTGATGCATGATATTCTTTTTAATTCTTTTGTTCTTTGATATTTAAAAGGCTGATTTGACATGCACGAAAGCTTTAACGCCTAAATAAATTGAAAAGTTCTCATTACATTTCTCATTACATAGATTGATTGGAATTCGTTTTTGGCCAGGGGTCGTGGTGAAGCGACAAATACCTTACAATCCTTTTTTGCAACAGCAAAAAGGGATTCCGTCGTTTTGTGTTTTGTTTCGTTAAAGATTACCAAAAAAATAATAGTACAGAAATCTACATTTTCTCTACTAGAGACACAAAAAAATACAGGCGAATGAACGCACTAGGGATGGGGGGCTAAGCCAAAGCCACGTCACACCCAGGTTTTTTTGTACCAACAGACCTCAAAAACCGAGTTTCCTTCCCTCGCGAGTCGAGTTTTAAAAGGAAATTAACATTCTCTGCTTTGCTTTTTGTTTCTTTACGTTTGATAGATGAGTCCTGTCAGTGGAGAATTCTTCTTTGCTGAACTACCATCATCTACTAGACTGAGCATGGGCTGGGTTTCTAACGTACACGAGGGGGGTCGACCATTTTCCATGGAACGAGACGGATAACCTTGATATAATCATGATCTCACCTGTAGAAAAAGCTACAGAAGAAGATGGCTTTAAACGCCACGACAACCTCATCGTTTTATACTTCTAAATATTCTATGGTGTGACCAACTTTACAGCAGATGCCAGAGAATTCACGTCTGTTTCCTATATTTGTTTACGAGGGCGTCCGCGAGGGGAGAATTCGAAGGGCGAACAGACTAAAAGCCTCAGGCTATGTACGTATGCCATAGGATTGTTTGACTGTTGCACCTTTTTTCCCTCTTTCATCCCTCGGTTGGTTTCTTTCGCTTTGCATCTCTGTGCTAGTTTCAACTGTGATGCAACGTCACACTCTAGCCGTCACGATTGCATTCATGCCGTAATTTACTTCATATTCATTGCAGAGTCAATGGTCGGCAGGTGTCTGGAATAATTCATCAGCTTCTTGCTGTTTAACAGTACAACCCTGAGGCTGTTGAAGTATTTAAAACATTAAACTAGCGGGAAAAGCCCGCCCCGCCGATGGACTCGCCCGCAACGTTAACAATCAATATGGAGAAAAACCTGTTTTCTGGCGACAGGTTTTTCTTGCAGTGTTTCAGCTTTCTATGTCTGTCGGTTGGCGCCACTCGAGATTTATTTTTATGTAAATTCGGATTAAGTTACAATTTATCAGCATCAAAACAAAAGTAGTTAAAGCCAAGATCAGTTCCCGTCCCACTTTATAAGGATTGCATTCGAGGGTTTTATTTATTATTTGGCCATAGCAGGAAACCCAATGACGATGAATCAACCACGAAATGTTGTATTACACTGACGTCGATTGAGGTTGGCCTTGTACCACGACAATCTCCTTTTATGGTTTCAAAATTAGTTATTGTAAGTTTCGTAAGAACTATTGGGGTGAAAGATGAAGGACTGGCAATACGAAATATTCTTCTTTGTTTGCGCTGGGTGGTTGCTCCGCCTAAAAAGAATGCCTGCCTTAACGACTCAAGACCGTACTTATGTTTCCAACAATTTCAACCGCGTGAGCCTTCACAGAATAGAAAACGTGGGAATCTTATAGGTTTCGTCACGTTCGATGGAGAACGATAACGAAATGTAAAAAGAAACAGAATGAGAGCCAAGATGGCGGTTTCTCGTTTTCAAGGGTTTTTGTCTTGAACCATCTTTTGATTCGAGCCTTCCAAATAAGGTAATACCGTCTACAGACCAACATAAATAAATTAAAAACAACAGGTATGTTTTGGGTTCGTCCCTATTTCTGTCGCTTGTTCATTTGCATAGGTTACGGTTGCCACAGTATTGCGTCAATCCAGATGGAAAAAGAAAAACCATGATCTGACGCTTCGTTCGGAAAGTCCCACAAAGAATAGGTGGTTGCACAGACGCCATCTGTCCCATAGGAAGGGGATAGACTTTTCCAGATCACGTGACTTTCCATTCTACCCGTGGCGAGACTTTATTTCCGTGTCCCCTTGCAGACGGCCTCAGGGTAAAAAGCGCCTCTACCGGCCAATAATCGCTTTACTGTGCCATCGTTGTCAGACTGAGCTGAGCTGTAGGCAGTGTCGGTTCGCGTGGCACGTTGCTCGTCGTATATTAGACACGTCGTTTAAATCGAGTGAAATTCTGGGCGCGTCTTCCTCTGCGGTGAACGCGTACGAGTGAATTGCTGTGGCGTGAAGACCTCATTCCGCCACCTTTTGTTTTTCCGATTGTAAAGGCCTAGTTACATTTTTTTTTGAAACAAAGACACCACCAAGTCGTCGAAAATGTTTGACGTCTTCGGATCGGTGAAGGGCTTGCTAAAGCTCGATTCTGTCAATATTGACAACAACATTTTCCGCCTGCATTACAAAGCGACGGTGATTGTGCTGATTGCCTTTTCCTTGGTGGTAACATCACGCCAGTACATTGGCGACCCCATCGACTGCATCGTGGAGGGCGTACCTGGCAATGTTATGGACACGTACTGTTGGATCCATTCTACATTCACCATCCCCAATCGGTTGGCATCCGAAACGATTGGAAAAGATGTTCCTCATCCTGGAGTTCGCCCTCATCAGGAAGGCGATCAAGTCAAATACCATAAATACTACCAGTGGGTCTGCTTCGTCCTCTTCTTCCAGGCCCTTTTGTTTTACATTCCCCGCTACCTGTGGAAGACATGGGAAGCCGGAAAGATGAAGATGCTCGTCCTAGACCTCAACTGCCCCATCATCGCTGTTGAGACGAAAAATGAACGAAAAAAACTATTGGTCGAATACTTTGCCTCTAACTTGCACAACCACAATTTCTACGCTATCCGATTCTTTATCTGCGAAGTACTCAACTTTATCAACGTCATCGGTCAGATTTATTTCGTCGATTTCTTCCTCGGTGGAGAATTCACTACCTACGGCAGAGATGTTATCAGCATGACTGAAATGGAACCCGAAGACCGTGTTGATCCCATGGCCAAGGTAAAAATAATTTATTTTTTCATCTTTTGTTCTCACATTTAAAATTTCTTTTGTTACGAAGGTTTTCCCTAAAGTAACCAAATGCACATTCCACAAATTCGGTCCTTCCGGTACGACAACGCGTATCGACGGTCTGTGCGTTCTTCCTCTGAACATTGTCAACGAAAAGATCTACGTGTTCCTCTGGTTCTGGTTCATCTTGTTGGCGGTTGTGAGCGGTTTGGCGCTGCTGTACCGTCTGGCTGTTGTCTTGGGTTCTCAAGCCCGCATGTACCTGTTGAGAGCACAGGCCCGCTTGGCACCTCGCAATGAAGTTGAATTGGTGGCTCGCAAATGCCAGATTGGAGATTGGTTTGTTCTCCTTCTTCTCGGAAAGAATATTGACCCTCTCGTCTATAAAGAATTGATCTGCGATTTGGCACGCCGATTCGAAGGAAAGGAACCAGTTTAACCAGCATATTCAAGACGCCATTGGTGGGACCCTTTCAGCTTGGTCAGAACTCACAAGAGTTGTCTTCAGCCAATGTTATCTAGCGATCTTTTTTTTTTAATTCCCCCTCATCTCTTTCTCCCAGCAAAGTTAGATTATTTTCCCTACATTTTCGCCCACTCATCTAACACACAAAAAACACCCAATTAGAGAGCGCTCAAAATAGAAGTAAGACAAAACTAAGAAATACGAGTTTTGGGACCAATGAAATCAATCAGTCTTCCATGCCGGTAATTAAATAACACCTTTTTGCAATTGATATCGGGCGGGGCTCACCGTTCTCCCCTCGTACGTGTATTTGCGCCTTCTGGTATTCTACTTATATGCCTTTTAGTAGATATTTTTTTTGCGTGGGGAATGAATTGTTTGTTGACGAATATACTTTAAGCAGGGACTGAAAAAGTACACCGACGGTTTTTCTTGAAAAAAACATTTTTTCCGCTCTTTTCCATATGAGTTTATTAGGTTTTTTTTTGGTAGTGTATGAGTTTCATCTCACAGGTGTGTAGTCCCCGAAATAGTCTTTTTTTTCTACATCTTCCGGATTTTCAAGTCTAGATTTGCATACGTTTTTCTATCTTCTAATTTTCTTGGCAATATTCTCTCCACCACATTTTTAGGGTGACAGTTAATTTTTTTTTCTCTCCTTTTGTTTGATCCGTTTCTGTTTGATTATTCTCCACTTCTCTGCAAGCTTGTCAAAAAAAAAAACTTTCCATGAAGGTCCAGAATCGGAAATGCATATTTTGTTTACACGATTGTGTTTTTTTTTTTTTTACTATTAGTTCACGGAGAAAAAAAAATCTTCTCTGCGTGTGATTTTTTAAGACTCCCTTTTTTTCTGGTGTGTGTTTTCTTTCCTTTGATTATTTTTTATACGAAAACTGCGTGTCTCGATTCGTGGGCGGCAAAATACAGTGAGTTTGTATTGTATAACATTTCCAACTTTTGGGTTTCAGTTCAGACTACAAACATACAACCACGATAAAAGATGATAAGAACTATCATTTACAGATTTTCATTGTTGATTTTCGGTTAGACATTTTACGTGGCATATCAACATGAGTGTCTCAACGGTACAATTTTTAAAGGTTCGATGTTACAAGCTGTACGTCATGGTGAGGGGATAAGAACAAGAGCTCAAGAGATCAACGTAATTATGAAACACCTGATTAGTCCCGATAGGGACACGAGGCATTGCTACAAGAATAAATGCTGTTTAAGTGCTATATTATCTTGACCAAAAGCAGAAACAAAAATAGTGGGGACTAAATGACCTCGGTAACAGAAACAATTGGTTCAAGTGGATGTTAAACTGCATTTCCTTTCTGATTTTTACACAGAGAGGGGGGATGCAGTTGCTAGCCGGACAAGGCCGTGACCTTGTTTTCAACCCCCTACTTAAGCACGTAGACACCCATCTCCCCCCATTTTTTTTTTTTTTCAGAACGTATTTTGCCGAAACAGCTGGGAGGGTGAATGACACCCTTGAGGGGTAAAATACAGATGTATTTTTCAAATGTTTTCCCCTCCATTCTGTCCGTTCTCGGATAACCTCCATTTCCATGTGGGGGGGGAGGTAAACGCTACGCTGATTGGCAGAGGAACACAAGGAACTGGAAGATAGATATTTAAAAACACGAACCGAAAAAAAGAAGATAAGATAACACTTCTCTGGGGCAAAAAAATAAAAACTACGCCCATCATTTTACATATCTAAAGTGATTCCAGTCGTCTAAAGTCTGGGCACAGTCAAAGAAACACATATTCAAGTTGGAATCTTATTTTCTTTTTCCCGTCGGCAAACACTTACCACCGTAAGGTAAAAAAAAAGAAACTTTCACTCTATTCTAGCGAGTCATTGTCTTAAATGTTAAAAAAGAGCTCGACTACACCTTGATGGATCGATCAGTGTGTATTAGGTGACGACCCCGATGCTTTCTAAATACAGAAAAAAATATAATATGTGTACATAACTTGCGGGTAATTATGTAGTCATCTCAGCCAAGACTGTTCTTCGAACTGAAGAAAATTTCTTATCGTTGAGCAACAGCCGGAAAATTAAGTTTTTGGTTTCGACGAATCGAATTTCCAATACGCGAACCTTGGGCAGTTTTTTCAAATGTGTACGTAATACCATGGGGTGACGCAGTCCAACGTTCGTTTTTTACTAGGCAACGTCCGGGCAAGTTGATGAGGTCGATTAAAGGAGGTTATCGTTAAAATGTTTCATTTAGTCAATGAAAAACATCCTGGAAATTCTTCAACTCTGGATTTTTAAACTTTGGTCGAGAAATTTAAAAAATATGTATTTTATTTCTGTTTTAATAACCTGTACAAAGCCATATAACAGTTAAACTCGAGAATGTCCAACTTGCCTGTCACGAACATGTTTATTACTGTGGCACCTTGCAGGCCTCGAATTCAACCGAAAAAAATGTCTGGTGTCGAACACGTTGTAGCCGTTGAAAGTGCGTATTAAAATTAAAAGCATTCGAAACAGAGAAAATGGAGAATGTCTGTCTGGTTTAGATTAACCGAATGGTAGGAAAAAGCGAACGAAGGAAATACAGAGAGGAAAGATGAGACGTGTAGAATGGAAAGAGAAAGAGAGAGAGAAAGGAGAGGGGAGGAGACTAACCGAAGGGGAGATTTGAAGGCCCGGGTCTGGCTGTTCCAGGCAACGCATTTCCCATCGCATTAAGTGTATAGGGAAATCCAACAAAGACGTTGTAGCTACTGAAAGAGGATCGCAACCAGCGTCTATTTGACTCAGTTAGGAAATTCATGTGAGATTGGAACAAAATTAAGATTTGATGACGCAACGGAGATATGAGTACTATAATTCAACGAACGTAGATTAAAGCTCATTTTGTGGAATAACGAAATAATTGTTTAATTCCGTTAATATCGGCAAGGACAGATTAAAATGTTTGCGGACGATGAAGGTTATGGGAGAACCAGATGGGGGTGGAAAGCAAAGAAGGGCATTCGTCACCCAGTCGCACATGGCGTGGCTGCAGCACCCAACAGTCAAAGTGTTGGCTCTACTTTGTTCACTCCAGTGTTTTCTCCACGCTTCCGAGAACATTTTCTCGGTGTTCTGATCTCGACGATTACCTTCTGTACTTACGCCACCTAGCAAAAGGTGATTCATTATTTCCGACGTTGCGACAACGGATGTCGTCTGCAGTGTGAATCGCGTTGCCTAATACTTGAAAAATTCTGCACGATTGCTCGTTTAGAATAGTTATTTAGTTAACAGTGACTAAATTGTTGTTAAACAAAGCAGGAAATGTTGGGAACGTTTTCCAAGCTGAAGGCTGCCGTCAAGCTGAAGACGACGTCAGTCAAAATCACCACGCCAGTCTTCACATTGCATTATCGACTAACGTTCCTCATCTTGCTGACTTGCTCAATATTGGTCACGTCCCGACAGTACATCGGCGCGCACATTCAATGTATACAAGACGCAGTAGCTGTGCCCGTTAAGATCCTCAACAATTATTGCTTCATATCGTCTACGTTCTCCATTCCTCGTACGACGCCAATAGCAAAAGGAGAAATTAGTCTCTTCGGATTAGGTCCTTACACTGAAGAAGACGATGTCACATATCACGCATATTATCAATGGTGAGTCTGATTCTTATTATGCATTGTTCTATAGCGACTACATCGATGATTTCGTGAAAATGTAGGGTACCCTTCGTCTTGTTTGGCCAAGCACTGATGTTTTACACGCCGTATTATCTATGGAAGGCGTGGGAAGGCACAAAAGTTCGCAACATCATCCAGGGAATGCATATTTTCACCATCAAGGAAAAGGTGGAAGTGCGAGATGAAAAGGAAGAAATTTTAACTCAATATATCGTCAGGAATCTTCACGAACACAACGGATGGGCCATTCGCTTTTTTTGCTGTGAACTTATGAATTTGGTAAGCATTGTTTTAAATCCGACTAGATTATTGCGACCATAAAATAATAACTACCTTGACGAAATATGGCGATAACGAATACGGATAATCTATGCAGATAAACGTCATTGGCCAAATTTTCCTGACCAATCGTTTTTTGGGCGGTGAATTTCTACGTTACGGCATTGAAGTTGTCCAATTCTTGGACCAAGATCCTGAAACCCGTGTCGACCCCATGGCAAGGGTTTTCCCTAGGCTCACGAAATGCGTCTTTCACAAGTACGGATCTTCCGGTAAGAGATAATTATTACCACTAATCTTTCGTTTACCTATCGGGTGTATATTGCGTCGATGTTGCATGCACTACTTCCGGTTGCGTCATCATTTATGATAATCTCTTTGTCTTTTGCAATGCAGGTACAATTCAGAGACACGACGCCCTTTGCATATTGGCCTTGAATATTATAAATGAAAAAATCTATACCTTCCTCTGGTTTTGGTTCATTATATTGGCCATCATCACCGGTATCGATTTCCTTGTTCGAGTTATTATCGTCATGATGCCGCCCGTGAGAATGTTTCTTTTGCGGAGCCGCCTTTCAGCGCCTCAGAAGGACGATGCTGACGTCATAACTCAACGCTGCTCTATCGGTGATTGGCTCCTCGTCGATTTCTTGTCCAAGAACATGGATACGATGGTCTTCTCGAATGTTGTCGGCAAATTGGCCAAAGAACTCGAATATGGCAGAGGACATCCCGTTCATATAAGCGAATCCACTCCAATGATGAGGGCCGATTCAAAAGTTTTTTAAATTCCCACTTTTTTTTATTGTTCCAGCGATTTATTTTTCTAATCAAGATTTCTTTTTTGCGTACAGTGAGCTCTTTCATCATGGTCTCACGAATTAGAGCTCATAGTTTTCATTTAAAAACAAAAACATTTTCCAGTCTTTGAGACTTGAGTGGTTTAGTCAACAAACGAATTCAAGTCAATGCGTACAATAATGAATGAAAAATACCAATTCACGTCGACTTATTTTGTGCGACCTCTTTTTTATTCTCTTGCAAGGGCCAACACTGGTCAACTATGTGTGAGGTGACATGTTTTTTTTTATTTTTCTTATACACAATAAACAGTTTTAGTAAAAAAAAAGAGAAAATCGTTTTTCACATCTTTTGGGTGTGGCTCGTGACCGTATCGAGCGAGGTACACCAGTGTGGATGACCTAGGTTAAGATTAGTTCTGCATATCGATGACGGGGAAAAAAATCGTCTTATTTGAGAAGCGTTTCAAGTGCTAACATCCGTCAATTTGATTGACAACGGTTTCGAGCCGGTTAAAGAGGAAAAGTCCAATTCAGTTTTAACAAGGAAAAATTGTGACTGAATATCAAACATTTTCAAAAAAAGGCCCTTGGAAACGAAAAACAAAACAAGGGCGGATATTTGTCTGAAAGTAAATGTTTTCCAGCCCGTATGCAAACGAATTCCAGACAGGAGTTTAAAACATGACGTCAGTGCAGAGTATTTCCAACAACCGTTGGCGGAAGTAAACGACGTCACGTCTCTCCGAAATACTGTGCCTCTCCATAAATGTAATGAAGAGGGCAACAGCACGCACGTGTACAACTGGGGAACGACAATTTGAGCTACTTTTAGAGGTACCTATCATTGCGTGAAAGTCCCATCTGCGTACGGTTCGTTGAAAGAATACTTTATCCGCATTCCGTTCTTACAGTTGACAGACGCATCCCCATTTAGCCTAATGCGTCCTCCTCCAACTAATGTTCATCAAACTTAAATTCGTTAGCATTACATGAGGTTTCTTTTTGAATAATCGTTATATTTTTAGTTTTAACGATTTACAACGACGTGACTGCTTTCCTGTTGTTTTACCATAATTATACATCTGGAACTGAAATTTTCAAACACAAAACTCGTTATTCAAACGATAGTTGCGATAAACATTTTCCTTTGTAGCTCAGGGTACACACAGTATTCGTTATCAGGGGCTTTATTTTAACCCCAATATTTTTTATCGAGCCAAAAAATGACCGCACCCATTCGTAACTGGTTTTTAAGTTCACAACGACTTTTTGGGTAAAACTGGTTGATTGGCTTCAAAGGAAACGGCGTTTAGTTTCTTTTCAGATCGATCCATCGTACAGTATTACAGTTTCGTTTTCTTGGTCCCACCGACCTGACCGACTTGCCGATAAAATAAATTGATCCAGACCGGTCCAATGTACACTCACGTAGTACAGCAAACGCAAAGCTATTTACAATCTAACGGTATAACTTATTGAGGCCTTTTACTTTGCCTTTAATAGCTACCCAGACAGGATGGAACCTTAATTCAGCTATAAATGACAAAAGTGCATTGTCAAACTTTTGCACGACGAGAACATCCGGTTGTGCAATAAAAGTCGGTTTTTAAATGATTTAATTCATTTCCCTTGATTAAGAGTTAATTCTTTGAATAGAAACGTGTTGTTGGGGATATTTAAATATTTAATTACCAGGTAAATAAAAATTTATGATTTGAAAACGGATGCAAAATTCGATTCAACTGTTTAGGTTCAATTGGCGAACGTGTCATGCTCACAGCGTATGTTTAAATTTATCTGTAATAAAAACGGACTTATTATGGTGTCTAGCCGTTTCATTATCTTACGGATAAGAGAGTGCCTTGTTTAGAAATGTCCTTATTGGCTCTTTCTACAACTGTTTTCGACGCAGCAATTGAAACCATAATCAATTACGTATCGTTTTCCCTTTTTGAGCGTAACTGCGGGTAGATGGTTGTTAGTTACAATGAAACAGATTTCTCGATTTCGAATAAAATACCAGTCATTAAAAGCATTCGTCAAATAATTCCGACGAATGATAAGATCGAACCCGCCCGGCAATAGACTTAGCTCGCAGGCAAAACAAAACCTAGTTTAATGAACCCTAGGTTGCATAAGCCTCTCTTTTGTTTGACCCCTGGGCGTTCGTTTTTTCGTAGACGGTCTATTCACATAGGTGACTCTGCACAATTCTCGTTCAAAGGCGTGTTTGTTGCCGAACCCGTTTTACCGAAAGAAAAAGAACGCATGCAGCGTGAAGTCGTGAACTACATACAAGAGAAAGCGCCCAAGTTGAAAAGGTACGGCATTGAATACAGCACGTGGGTCTGAAGGCTATATTCAGAATTAACTTTTCCAATACACAATTCTGAAACGATGAAAAGATAAACGCTTACATCACGAAAAAAGGTTTGAACTTTCCTTTGTGATGGGTGAGCGACAGAAAAATTTCAATTTTTACCTTATTGAAATGTTAAACCTTAGGGATAAAGTGTAATCGAATTTCTATTGCAGCACACCTTGGAGAATTTTAGCGTTCTACACAGTTGTCAATTTTATGTGTTCGATTATTAGAAAACTCATTGACGTGAAAGCCGATAACGATGGAACGAGAGAAAGGAAAAATGTAGAAGATCGTCTGAAAGTTCCGTTTCGTTACTTCTTCTCATGAAAATCGTGATTACAATTTAATGAGTATGTCTAAAACCTTTCTTTTTTTTCTCTCCAATCGGATTTCAGCCATGTGATTTTCCGAACAATGCACTTCGAAGCAGACAACTTGTTTTGACTTTTCAACCGATTGGGCAGGATTGCTAATTCTCCGTGATAAATAATATTCTGTACAGTGTGTACTACGTAGCACTTACACAAAGTTCATCGTCCTGTTTACCGTTATATTCAATTTTCATGAATTTTCTTTATTCGTTTTCTGGTGGATTGACGCTGGTTCAAAAGTTTGGTTTTCTGACCGGCCGAGAAATTATATAGAACGTATCGAAAGCCACGTCTTTGTGCTTCCCTTAAAACTTGTGTCCTTTCAATTTTCTTTCTTTACTTGGCGTTAATTTTTTAATTTCCAGTCGGAGTAGGAATCGTGTCAAGGTAAAATTCATTCCCTGAATAAACCGTGGGAATTAGTAATAAAAAGAAATTCAATTAACATTGGGAATGCTCACATTTCTCTGTACTTGTTTAATGTTTTGGGGCAACTACAAATGGAAAGTATTTTTGGCAACTAGTGAATTTCGCGAAGGACAACACGAGGTAAAAATCAAGTCTAGTCACACTAACGTCTTATGTATCACTAAGTTTGCATAGCTTTTGTTTGTTTTTCGTAAAAGTGGATGTTTTGCTTTATTATTTGAGCGTAACACAGTGTTCTGTTTGGGGCGTTCGATATTCGGTTTTAATTGAAATGCTACAGCTGTTACTCGCCCATAAAAACGTCATTTGATCTTTATTTTATAGTTGGGTCTGTAATTCACATCCAAACAGCAAGGGTAACTTTCGGTGTTATCAGGTCTCGTATTAAATACCACGTGATTCAAATTGCACAGCCAACATAGCACAGGTGTGACTCACTAATTTGTTATTTAGCAAGCATGGATACACTAAAGCCAGTAGGTTACCGAACGAGGATAATATCCTGAAATGGTTATGAAATACTTGTGACGTGAAACAGTGTCACCATTTTTTGGCAACAGTTTGCTCAGCATTTTAGCTGGGTTTTCCGTGATTCCCCATTTTTCACACGCAGCCGACAAACAAAGGATTCCGCTGCGAGAGATGGTGCCTGACTATGAATTTTACCAACTGTTGAATAAAAAAACGAACATGATGTTTTCATCGTGCCTAGAAATTTTAATCTGATTCAAACATTGATGTTCGAATCGCGTACAGCACATTGAATTGGAAAACGGTGTTAACGGTTTACACAACGCGTTTCATGTAACATTATTGTAATTCTTTTTATTGAAACCTCCCGTTCTCAATCCGCAGAGTATGAATCGCCCAACGTGTACGTTTTCCTTATTAATAACTTGAAGTCATATCCCGTTACATGGCTTGGTTAGTTCTCGTTGTTGCTAGTAAGTACGGGAAGCGAGCGAACAAAAGCCCAGGGATATTGGAATTTTGTCTTTATCTTTGTGTTGTGTTGGCTGGCTTACCACCAGACCAAGGTGACTTTCAACTTTACCTCCCCTCAGCTTTCATTTTGTTTTGCCACGGAGCACTTTTCTACCCTAGTCGGAGGCTAGCAGACTGTCTGGGACAGTGACTTGGAAGCTAGTGCCAACTAGCGGTTGGATCTATGTAAAGAAAGAAGACAAATACTCGAGAAGAGGCTGACTAGATATGAAGAAGAGGATGTCTCTGGAGGAGGGTAGAAAGAAAAAAGGAGGCCATCGACCTGTAGTGAGTGTATACAGACAAGAAGATTCTTGCCTAAGGGCATAGAACAGCCGACGATATCTTTCAAGTCCACGCATCTTCTTTCAATAGTTCCAAGAATTTTGACTCGGCCCTTAAATTGTTGCATATACCAAGGTCTCAAGAAGAATTTCTGTTAGTAACGTGTTTTTCTTTTCACAGTATGATATAGCATATAATAAATTAATATAAAATGAATTTTTAACACATGAACGAATTGCGTCAGTGACACCGTCTTTTTTTATATTTTGCTTCGTTTCAGTTTACCACTTCGTATGTAATAAAAGGGTTGGAAAAAAAAATTAGAAAGCTTTTCGAAAAATGTAAATGATTTTATCTAGTGTTAGGGAAATAAAAGGAAATGGTTGTTTTTCCTGGAGGGCACAGCACGCTCCACCACGTACGCCAAAGAGGGTGGATGACGATTTTTCTTCTTTATCCCCTCTTTTTCTCTAAATTTATCAATCTTCTCAGGATTTCTACCAGTATTCGGAAAGCACTCTGCCAAATCGAAACCCAAAACCTTTGCAATTTGTTGCCACAACTCGTAGGGAAGTGATTTTGCGAGGTTATCAAAACAATATCATTTTAATGGCTGTTTCATTCTTGGAGATGATAACAACATCCAGTAACCTGATCAATTAGTTCACTTCTATCCGACAAAAAAAACTTAGCTCAATGAATAAATTCGAATGTTGTTAGAAAAAGAATTCCAGCCAATACTCTTTAAAAAAGAATTTTTCCTGCCTCTATTGAAGGCTCAATTTCTCCTGTATGACGTAGTTGATGTGCATACCGCAAGTGGCGCTCATCAACAGTCCTTGGTTTTGTGGAACGTGAAGCCGTCGCTAGTCGGTGGCTGCTCAGTCTACCAAAGTCAGGCTAGCTTGCCGTAGCTCTGCGTAACCCACTGGTATCACAAATTCTTTTGTGATACATTTCCGTCGGCTGTCGCAGTTCCACAATTACTCAAGGAAGGATTCACCAGCTTCCTGCCAGATTAGGCCTAGCTGGTTCCTCGTGTCGTTTTGTTTCTTTGGTGATATCGACGCACGGTAAATATTTGAACCCTTCTGCCATGAGCCTCTTTTATCTGCGTCACAGGTGGGGTTAGTGGTCTACTGTCGGGAACTTCCTGTTGCTTTTTCGTTTCTTTTTTCTTGGAGGTAATTGAAGCTCGCAAAAATAAGCCACATGCACAGAACAACGATGTTTAACGTAACGTCGTGCTTCTTTTTGAAAATAATTTATGGATTCGAGCTAGTGACTCAAGTTGATTAAAAATTTTTTTCTTTCAACAAGAATTTTTGTATTCAGATTTAGTGCAATTCATTAGCTAGAAAACACAGGCCTATTTTCAAGTTCTTAAACCATATACAACGTAAATCAGTGCATGGCTAGTATATTAATAGTCTTTATTGTTAACAGATCGTCGATAACTTTCCGACTCCGCCATGTATAACATTTTGGCTGGATTGAAGGAATACTTTCGCCGCCAGGAGATCGTAACGGATAATGTTGTTTTTCGACTTCATTATATTTTCACCACCGTACTTCTCATCGCCTTTTCACTGCTTGTGACGGCCACTCAGGTACACACGTTAACACGATTGCCCAGAATGCATTATACCTGAAACCTTACCTGTATGGTTTGAATTTATTTGCAGTACGTAGGCAACCCGATTCAGTGCATCAACGACAATGATATTCCTATCCATGTTATCAATACATACTGCTGGATCTCTACTACTTTCACCATTCCGTCTTCATTTATGAGGTCGGTTGGAAGTGAAGTTCCTCACCCAGGTAAGAAAATAAATTGCTAATTAAAGTTATTTTTTTTAGCATAGTGCAGTTTTTACGTAGGCAAAAAATAACAGTAGGCACACGCCTCAACGCCTTTTAGCAACATTTTATCAAATTTGGGAAGGGGGAGTGTTTAATCTAGACATGCGTAATCTGGGCGAAGACTAGTGAGAGCCTCAACTGATTCTAAAATAGTTATGGTAGATCGTGTGGGATTTAAATATTTCTCGAAAGTTTAACTAGCAATATTTTTTATTGAAATTACGAATTAAATCAGATGACTGCGTGAGATATGAAAAATATTTTGTGTACAGACTTTTGGTTATGTTTACGTCATAGGTCTCGGTGCTGGACTGTTCGAGGGCAAAGATCAGAAACACTACGCCTACTACCAGTGGGTTTGTTTCATCCTATTTTTCCAGGCCATTTTGTGCTACATCCCTAGATGGCTCTGGACTGCTTGGGAAGGTATGATTTACCATTTCAATAACAAATGTCTGTTAAAATTCATAAATAGATGACATTCGACTAAAAAAGATATTACCTCTCTTGTTAGGCGGTTTGATGCAAACCATTGTCTTGGGCTTGAACTCCGGCTTGAAGACGGTTGAAGAACGTACCGTCAAGAAACGAATTTTGATCGACTATCTTTTGCTTCATTTCAAGCAGCATAATATGTATGCCATACGCTACTGGTTTTGCGAAGTCCTCTGCCTTGTCAATATCATTGGCCAACTTTATCTTATGAATCGCTTTACTGGTGGAGAATTTTTCTCCTATGGTCTCAATGGTAAAAAATCTAAATAAGCCAGAAATTCTTGTTCAAAATGGAAATAACTTTGAATGATACTTCTTTTCAGTTCTATCATTCGCCAATGCTGATCAAGAAGACCGTTTTGATCCTATGGTTTATGTCTTCCCTCGCATTACCAAGTGCACGTTCCATAAATTCGGTTCGTCCGGTACCATTAGCCGACATGACTCCATGTGCGTTCTATCCCAAAACATTATCAACGAAAAAACGTACATCTTTTTGTGGTTTTGGTTCATCATCATGGCAACTCTCCTCTCATTGCTGGTCGTCTACAGGTACATCGAATTTTTTTTAAATTGTGAAATGTTCATTCGATTACCAATTTTCCGATATTTTTAGAGCCATCCTGTTAGCAGTTCCTCGTGTTAGGCCATTGATTCTTCACGCCCGCAATCGCTTTGTTCCTTCTGAGGTTAATAAAAATTAAACTTTGTAATATCTAGGCACCAAAACTAATGCCATAATTCATAACACAAACATTCAGGTTATTGATGGAATCACAAGCAAATTGGAGGTCGGTGACTGGTGGGTCCTGTACATGCTCGGACGCAATCTGGAACCACTTGTGTATCGCGAAGTAGTTTCTGAGCTGTCTAAAAAGATTGAAACGAATGAAAGTAATAATGCGTGACTAGCACGCCCCGACTCAACCACCTCCACTAATACGGGACCGTATGAAGATCTGCGTGCCGCCGTGGCTGAGGCTTCTGAAGATACTTTGGTTTAGTCGGGCCTTGGACGCTTGCAACATTGACCATTCAAATTCTATTTCATATCATACCTATGAAGGCTTATAAAAAATGATCCATGTAGAGAATGTCCGATCGTGTCCGATACGAATTTTTATCAGGTTCAAAAACAATCGGAATGTGACCAGATCTATTTTTCTTCCAGAACTGCATTGCGCCGTAAGTGCACATAGCGTTCAATTTGAGTTGAATTCTTCCAATTGACGATATTTTTATAAGCTGCATTCAACTTCTCACTTTTAGTTTTTTTTGTGTGAACTTTCTGTCTTTTTTTTTCATCATTTTCTTTTTCGAATCATCGTTGACTGAATCTTTGGGATTAGCTCTTTATATCGTCGATGCGTTTATTGCAATTATCGGTGGGCGGATGTGTCCTGCGTTCAGATTTGTTTACAAGAGGATGCAATAAATCGGCTTCTTTTCCTAATGATGATCAAGTTGCCAAGATATTTGAACCATGACGGAAATCGTTTGTTAATGCTGTACTGTTTGTCTGGATTTGGCATGGAAGTTTCTTACACAAGTGGACCGTTAGTTCTCAACAGTCAGAATTAAGCAATTCGATAACAATGAAAAGCAATAATCAAAAGTATCTGACCAAATCCAAGGTTTTTCTTGTTTTCTCAAGTCGAATAAGGACCAAGGTGACATTCAGAATTTGAAGGTTGAATCTGCAACCACTGATACGAATGCAGATTGTAGTGTCATACAAAGCATATGTTATCTAATAGAGGCGTCTTTTGCGCTTCTTTCTGTGTGTTGACTTGAACGTTGCAGCAGGGAGGGCCCGACTTATAAGAATCATATCGAACAACTATAATTGGAAACAGATTGCCCAAAGGACAAGGGCAGATTGTCCACTATGACGAGGATAACATGAAGCGTATCGTGTCGACGTTCACAGCAATATACAAATTTATTCTTCAAGAGTTCAGAGCTCTCATCAGATGCTTAACGAAAAACCACTAAGGTTATTTTGGAAAGCTGTTTCTCAACTTGCCTGGTGGGATCGAGCTCCCCGAGAAAATATCAAATTATTACGCTCGGCGGATAATGGTAGTTGCACTGTTATTATTAATGCAACTGAGACATTTTTCGCAGAGATAACTGCAAACACACTTCTTATGGGTTTTGTAATGCCAAAAATTCATGGAAAACAGGATACCTAATTTCACCCAAAGCTACAAAATTGGCTTTGCTGGTCTCAATAAATTATTAGTCGATTTCCCAAGATGGATTATGTCTAAACCAAAGGAATCGGCTCGGTTATTTCCGCGTTGTAATTTCCCGATAGGGATCTATCAAAACTTCTTGCATGAATGATGTCGACCTACTTTTTTCCGAGACTTTGCTCCATAGATGGCGTTGGCGGCGCGGAAAACTCGGGCGGGGTCTTGTTCTTTTTAAATGTCGACGCTACGCGTCGCCTAGCAACGGATTGCCTACAGGACTAATCAAGCCTCAGTACTAATCAAGATAAAGTAAACAATTTTAAGCACTATATAATTGTTAACAATCACTGGGAATTTATTGCCTAAGACAAGTTTAGTAAATGAAATTATAGGAAAAAGCTTTTCAAAACATTAGGTAAGAAATCATGTTTAATGTTACATTATTTTTGCAGTTTATTTCTTTTAGTTTTTAATGGTTGACACATTTTTTTTCAGGTATGATGCTTCATGCTTTTTCATGTTACAGTATACTTCATGACACTCCTGAGACAACATCTAATGGATGTTTGGTATAATTGCGATCTGCACAATGCTGACGTGTTAAGAGATTCTCTCCAACCAAACAGTCAACAGTATTTTTGTCTTATACTCAACTTAAACATGTAAATCTATGACAAAATGTTGATGTCAGTTTAACTGTTGAGTATAGGCTACGAGAAAGCAGTTTGAAAAACTCATTCCTTAAGGAAATTTGTGGTGTTGGACTTGATTGAGATTATTCTTGAGACAAAACTTCAGTTAAAAGGTTGAAGATCTTTTTACTTCATGTTCTTACCATTTTCATGATTTGATTAAAGGAATGTTGATGCAAAGATGCCTGATATCCAAGTTTCATTGGATAAATAGTACAAAAAGACTGAACAAGAAAGTATTCTGCTAATTTAAAAAAACCAAGCAAAATGGTAGCATTGTGTACTGAGTTGTTAACAATGTGGAAAAACAAATCTGGTATTAGAGTTGAATTTATCTGTAGTACTATTAGGATGAAAGTTGTTTTCACATCTTGTTTCACACTCATAATTCTTACTTTTGTGTTCAACAGAATAAAGTTCTACCATTCTTTCCAGCATCATATACCTACCAGTAACAGAGATTGCTTACAGGATTGTAACTGTTCTACCATGTTGTGAAATCTGGGTTTGACAAAATGCAACAAAAATCATAATGCCCTTCCAAAAGCTCCTGTGGGAAATCCACAAGATATTAGTGAGTTTCTGAAGCAATAATTTTTACACTAACAATGTTTTCTTTTCTTTTTATGGATTATTATTGGCAGCCATTTCGAAATGGTTGAGCTGGTCAAAGAAAGGTGCTTTGCTTAAATCAGCAACCGTTGGAAGCGCGGCTGGATATCGCCATGATACACAAACAGTCTGTCACATTCCGGTATTCTTTTAAAAAAATTTAAGTGCATATCTGGGCTCCCTTCTTTTCTGTGGCCCCGTTTCCCCTTGACTCATAATAAGCCCGTAGGGGGTCATGCCCCTACTGTACGATATATATAAAAACAACATATATCGAGGTTTGGAGGGCTCTGACCGGAAAGGGGACGTGGGGGTCCTCAAGTTCGATGATATCATTGGAGGGCGAAGAGGCTACCCACAAATCCGAATTAAAGGTTAATCGCTCCTGTAAAAATGTTCCGTTTCTTCGGCTCTTCTTCCGGCTTCTCTTAGCCACGCACTGGGTAATCTCCCCGGTGAGTCAATTGAGGCAGTGTCTCCCCCTGCCTTGGTTGACAGCAACTTTTGAAATGGTTAATTTGCCTTTCAAAGTTTGCAAAATATTTCTTTATGTGAAGAATTGTCAATAAAAACTTGTTTTACATAAACTTTGAAAAACTTGTCTATGTATTCTTTGAGTGCACACCTTGTAGCTTTTTCACCTCTGCATATTTTTCCTTTCAGAATTGGACTCCTTACATTGCGAATTGTGCACTGATGAGGGTAACTTTAATACGTACTTTGTATGTGCCATTTTGTCACATGTTTAGGCATAATTTCATAAATTCCATTTTAACTCATTTGGGTATCGAACCCTAAACTTTCAACGTGCATTGCCGATGCTCAACCGTTGAGCCATGAGTAACTTAATAATTATCACTAAATCAAAACGATAATATTCTTAAGGCAATTTTTATTGGCGCGTAAAACTATATGCTTACCTGAATACACTGAGCACAAGTATCATAGCTCTGTCTCTGTGGTACAGTATCGGCTAATGGATACAATGGTCTTTAGTTCAAACCCCGATTGGAGATTTACAAACAGAATTAAACAGTCAAATATGCTATGGATATGTCAAAAGAAGATTTATTGTGAAAAAAATTTATTCCAAATAAATCCAAATTTACTGAGCACAAATGACTTCAAATATAGACAAGAATATCGATTAATAATGATTCATGGCTCAAAACTACCAGAGAATACAACACTTGATTAATTTGTTTATAATCCATCCATTGTTTGTAATTTGTTTGTAATCCACTGAAATATCACATTTTAAAAAGAAACTTTCAAACACAGGTTTCACTGCTCACGTCACTATTACATGTATAATCACAAACAATTCCGTAGTTTGTCCGGTCCACGGTCCCACTTTTTTCTGGCCCTTCAGCTTCGGGTGATCAGGTCTAGTCCTCGTGCTCGGGATTGTATTGTCGGGGTCAATTTTTAAGTGTCCAAATTGAGATGTGGGCGTCTGAGGGTTCAAGCAAGTTTTTGTTTTGTATTTTCGATCAGCGCTAAGTGTTATTATTTATCTCTAATAAGTTAAATTACCTCCTTCTTTTGTAATGCTTCTGGATTTTGGTGGACAAAAGCTTTTACCCATACAAAATAAGAAGATTAAATAAAAACCAGAAAAGCAATTGGTGGCTGTCTAATATGATTCAAAAGCAGGAGAAATGGTATACGTACACATGATAGGTTCGGTGTATGCCTGTGGGCTGTTTGTGTCTATGACACATTCACGACGATAACGACACAAGAGAAAGAAACTTAGAAATTTTTTCATCGGAAAGTACAAAAAGACGCCAAATTAGACAAGAAGTGTCAAATAGATCGAAAGGTATAAGGCGAAAGAACATGTAAGATTTTACCTACTTCTGATGAAAGGGATGACGTATTTCGGGAAAGCGGAAGAACCAAAACATAGAGATGGGGAAGTGAATCAAACGTCTTTCAGCGACTTACGCTGCTCTCTGTGAAGAGAGATAAGCAATTTTCAGGTCGATTCCTTTCATAGCAACAGAACAAAATCAAAGGCTGAAAAACTGTACTAGTAGCAAAACCTAAGAAATTTTCAAAACTTTACTTGGGAAATCTACATCCAGCCCAAAACACAAGCGGTCGCAAACGGTGTGGAAGGATTTGTGTGATATCTCGTTGAAAATACATTTTAAAAAGCTAACGGGATGACCGGAACAACACGCATGATATTACGGCTTATCTCATAGCTTTTTCTGAAAACCAACAGCACTAAAGCTCGGTTTTTCCAACAGAAAAATGTTATGAATATAACCGGTGAAGAAATATCAGCCAGAGCGTGGAAATTTCAAAGATCTTAAGAATGTTCTCTAACGAATATCTAGCAGTTACTGTAATAAACCCTATATGTACATGACAAACGATTTCAGCAAGCATTATTCTATCCTTCCATGTTAAAACTTACAGCTTTGAGCTATGGTCTGTCGGTAGCGCTTCAAATCAATTCAAGCGCGGTAGAAAATCAAATAGAACTTACCAGTATCCTGGGGCTGTGACGCGCTGTTTGTTGCTATCCACTACAGGTACACTTTTTTTTCTATGGCGTTTTTATCGGTTGCAAATCGCGTTCGTCGTAGGCTACACTTACGAATAACTCGTAAAGTTTAGACCACTGAAGTACTCTTTCCATATCAACTTCTACTCTCCGTGCTTTTTCGCAGTTTGACATTCCTTTTTTTTTTGTGTGTAAGAATTCAATCTCTTCAAAGCCTTCTTTTACTGAAGGACACTGCATTTAAGTGTCATTGCTAAATAGACAAATTTTTTTTTTAAATTTTGTAGTTTGAGGTCAAGTTACAAAATCTAAAGACTATAAAACTTTGATAGGAAAGAATAAGAAAAGCTTTTGTTCAACACTGAATACTTCCAACTTGTTTCGTTTGGCGCTTACAACTTTTTCTATCTCATTCTTATGCTTTCTTTCAGCTGTGCACAGTGTAAAGCCACAATCTTAAAGGTGTTTTGCATACTACTTTTTACAAACCACACTAGTGTAAAAAAATTCCATAATCATAGTATTTGGATAAGTTTACATGATATTATACAACCTGGTGTTGTCGCCAATTTAAACGTTACTGGTCACTGTGGGTATAAAGTATAACAAGTTTTAGGCATCTGAAAAGTTGTAATACATCTGAACCTTTCAACAATTTATTAATCATTAGTCACATGTTGCTGTAAACAGCTAGAAATTTAAGGATAATATACAATACCTCCAAAAAAGAATCTAGCAGTGTGCAATTCTGGTAATATTTCTGAGCCATCTGCTATTATGAACTTGATAGTTTCCTAAGAAATAAAAAATTGTCTAAAAAATGTCAAGTGATTTTTATTATATTAATTGTTTTGTAGAATACCTTGAAAAGTGAGCAAATCAAACACCAAAAAAATTGCAAAATCAGTGTTCAATTTTGATAATACCGTGTGATTTGATTTTGTTTTCTCTTAAACCGCTTAAACCTATCGGGAACTGCGCGAACACCGAGAGCCCTTGAGTATAATGCAATCTATGCAATTACCAAAAACTAGAGAACTTTGGTAACCTGCCAGAACATAACAGAAAGGCTACAAGCCTACAACCACAGACTTCGTAGTCTGTGCTACAACTGATGAAGAATTGAAGATGAACCATGAATTTCTATCAGAGACGATCCATCAAACAGTGTGGCCATCTATTGACCTACTTTATAAGGGTTGACTTTGACCAGGTAATACCGGAACCTACTGGCGCGACCCAAAAAATTAATTTTTTTCCCAGCGATATTTCACTCATCGTGTCCTCACCTTTCGTTGTTAAGCTCGTCAAGGTCAACCCATATTTGCACTGGGGCCGTTGACCACCCATCAGTTTAAATCGAGATCCCAACCCCGAAACCGAAACCGAAAAACCCATTCGCCTTATAATCGTGAAACCCCTACGTCAACAAGCACAACGTAGAAAGTACAAAACAACCCTCCACAACCGTATCAAACCGCTCGGCCCTATAGACCTTATTCCAATGAAAAAGTAGTAGTCGAGCAAAAAGTCGTGCGTAGTTTACGCCGATGCGCACCACAGCGACAGATAGCAGAACTAAACTTTTTACTACGCTTGACTCCCTATCTACCTATAGTCCTTTGTTCAAGAAGCAGTCGGATATGTTTGTAACACTTGACAGTTATAGTTTTCCACAAGTTGTAAGACACATCGTAAAAACTTGTGTTACAAACAAAGTGAAAAAAAAGTGTTACAACATATCCGGGAACTTCCTGGACAGAGTGGGGGTCCCTAGTGTTTAATTTTGGAAGGGTGCTGGTGCGCTAGCGCTGCAGCCTACGCCACCTACGGTCTACTCTGGGTCTACTACATTGGACAGAGACGCTGATCTCTGTAGTCTGTGTATTGTGTGAGAACGATTCAAACGCTCTTCGCTAGATGACAGTGCGACCACGGCGGAATAGCGACAGCCGGGAGATAACTAACTTTAAACAAGGCCTACTTAATGGATAAGGCCTGTAAGCTTGTATATTCCCCATGAAGGCGACAGAATTCCCATCCCTGCCCCTGTGAGAGCCAATCAGACGAAAAAAGGAGGCGAAGACTTCGCCATCTGGTGCTCAGAATCCATAAATAATATAAATGTTGAGGCATAAAATGAAAATGAGAGGCAGCGATGGGATTCGAACCCATGCCTCCGAAAGAAATTGTGCCGTGTACCAGCGCCTTAAACCACTCGGCCACGCCACATCATATCAAACGGATGTTTAACCAGGTATAAATAACCCTAAAGGATTATGAGCGCCAGATGGCGAAGTCTTCGCCTCCTTTTTTCGTCTGATTGGCTCTCACAGGGGCAGGGATGGGAATTCTGTCGCCTTCATGGGGAATATACAAGTTTACAGGCCTTATCCATTAAGTAGGCCTTGCTTTAAAATGGCATGGGAAAATAGCAAATGGTTTAGTAGCCGTAGGATTGATATAGTATAGCTGGGTTACAGAATTATTGACAAGAGAGATAACATGCGAGTGATGGAAAAAAAGGCACTAGATAATTGCCACTTTGACTGAGATGGTTTTAATATAATGTATTTTTTTGTGGATTTTTCATGGAATTTTACTGACAGAAAAAATCAATTTTGCAAGTAAATGTCGTGACAATGAGCAAATTACACAGGAAACATTGTAAAAATAAACGATAAATACGACACATTTCATTTCAGTTACAAAAAATTTTGTTTTTCTTCCACCAAAGCCGATTTTTTTTCCTGTGAAAATTATGTGATTATATAGTTATTTAAGCTACGGAATCAAGCATTGGTATATATCGATTAATATCTGACGTTCACTGTAAAAATAATAATACCAGGAGGGAAAAAAATTCAGCAAAAAAATAAACGAAACCTCGAAATTTCCAAGGAGCTAGTATTACATGTTCTTAAAGCTTATTAGCGAAAGGTACTATGTAAAAGAAAAGAAAAAAATCATTCACTAATTTTGTTCGCAGCGGTAATCTATACCAGAGGTTAAAAAGAAACAATGCCGCAGTTGAACGGCACAGGTCACTGTTCAAGTCATGTTCGAAATTGATCGCCGTCATTTTTGTTGCTGAGTAATGGTTTTGCTCTCAACGGATTATGCTCCATCATTCGCGGGGAAATGAACATGAGACATTACCCTAAACTTCTCAAATTGGAATAGGTTGAGTTTGCAAATTAATACAATGAAATTTCATGCGCATCGATGGAAAGGTTAAATTTCCAAAAATCCAATTTTAAATGCTAAAAAAAACTGTGTCAAGTACTAGCCATCTAGCGGGAAATTTTCTTAAAATGTGCATTTCTTTTTGCATGCAAGTTGCCCTCCGCGCCGATCCATCACTAAATAGGAGCGGGCTCTTTCCGTCAATTCAACTTGGTCTCTGGTACGCCCGCACGCCACCATTTCCCATCTCACGTCCACCTGCAATATAAAAGACGATGATTTGTTGTGATCCTTTACCTCAGTTTTGTTTCACAAGACAAACCTTGTCTGACGGGCTCCGAGAACCAGTGCTTTCGATGCTGCTGTTGGGACGATGTGGTGGATGTCCAAATGCATCGTCACCGTCTTGAGTTTCTGGAAGCGTTTCCCGTATTATGGACGGAGGAGAAAACAAGACCGACGAATCTCCGATCAAGGATTTACTCTGTACAAAATGGGAAATAATTATGCATGTATTGGAACGAACAAATATCAATGACTTACAGGTGTTTCGGGTAAGAAGCTAATGGAGTCGCAACCAATACCCGGTACTTGGATATTTCCAGGTGTGCTCCAAGTAGCATGCAGGGCTTTGCGAGCTCTTCGGCTTGGGGATTTCGGTACTAAACCATTTGTGGCTGGGGCCGTGGTTCTAGTTCCCGGAATGTTCTCTTTATCCGTAGTTGTGGAAGAAGAAATACTGGGTGCAGAGCTGTCGCCATTTGTTTTTTGTCTCTTATCTGTCATATAGCCACTATCTTGGTGTAAGTTCTACAACGGAACATGACGTCGTTAGCGATAATGCACTAAACGAGAAATGAAATTTATGAAAAACCTGGATGGGCGTATGGAGCGCTGAATTGGATGGATCAGTATCCTTGCCGATAATGTCGTTCAAGTCGTCAAACCGGGTAGGAGTGTTCAACTGAAAAACACAAGAAAGACATGCAAATATTAAACGATTCGAAGAAAATTCTGAAGAAAAACTTACAGTATATTTTATAGGTCCACCCTTTTTCTCCATTTCGGCCAAAGCATCTTTGAAAGGAGTTGGGGTACGAGTGATGAGTTCTTGATTCCTACGCGAAGGAGTTCGTAGTGCAACATAATCTGCAACGCATCCCCCGCGTGTCACCGGAGTCAAAAGTGCCGACGGTTTGGGAGCAGATGGGCAAACTGGTGTCGACATGATGGCTTCCGTATGCGCTAACATCGAATTACTCAAAAACTAAGCACAATAAAAAAAAAACTTTTGTGAAACTTCTCTAGATTGCAACATTATGCAAAAACGGAATTACCTGGGAAGGGCTAAACGGTAGCGTTTTCATCGGGGTGTGGGCATTCTTTTTTGGTGTAAAATGCATTTCCTGGAACGGCTTGCTTAGGCTTGCGCATTCTGAGCCCAGATCCAGATCGGAGGGAACGGCCTCCTCATTAGAAATACCCATTCGTTCACTATAAAAAGTATTCATTGTTTAACGCATTGAAACGAAAGGGGTTAAGAACAAAAGCAAATTTACGAAGTTCCGTCGTATCCGCTGGAATCGGCTCGTGTTCTTCGACGACTGCAACGTCTCAGTATGGGTGGAGTGCCCTGTTTTATGCTGATCGTCGACGTGTTGTTGTCTGAAGACCCGTTTTTGCTGTGCTTGGAAGCATTTTCTTGATTGATTCAAAGCAGAAATTAGAATATGTTTAACAGTTGCTAAGCAGAAAGATGGTTTGGCCTATCTAGTTTCCAGTCATGCTTCTAAATCTGCGCATTGATACGTATTTGATAAACTCTTGTGCAAAGCATCGGCTTCCAAAGTTTACCTTCAAACATTTTCATGGGAAAGAATGCAGAAAAAAGCCAGGTCTCTAAATAAAAGTATGTTACCCCACCCCATTTCTTGTTTTAAAGTTCGACTAATTTAAACTACAAAGAAAGTTTCTATACAATTAAAGTTATTTCGCGATCCACTAACCCCCAAAAGAAAATGGTTTCATAGCTAATGATGCTGACAGATTCTTTAAAAAAGTTCGCTGCCTCAATGGAATTTCTGAATATTATCCAACTCGCTGAATTTGCTTTTTTCAAATTGTCGGGTTAACAATACCTGCTTTGTTTGTCTCGTAGATGGCTATCATCTCATTCGGATCGTTAGTGTCGGTTGTGTGGGCGACGGCAGGCTGGTCTGGCATATTAGCAGAAACGAATTCAAAATGTGGAAACTCGGACAACGTTTCACTGATCAAAGCTTGGTTCAGTCGATTCGGGCTCAAACTCTCCGGGTTACTCATCTCATCCATGTTGACGTATCTATTGAAAAGAAACCCAAAGAAACAAAAACATCAATTCCAATTCTTCTCCATGACGCGATGAAAGCAACCGCTGTCAACATACTTGAGAGGAGAAAAGATATCTGCAAAGTCTTCGGGCGATGAAGCAGAAGGGGCTCTTGACTGGCTACCAACACTGCCACCAATGTTGTTTGACAAGCTCCCTCCATTGAAGATATCAGGGCAGTTTGCTTTAGCCTGGTGCATGCCCATGTGTGAATGCTGTTGGGTTCTATATGCCGGTGACGGCTCGAAGTTGTTGGGCACTAGCTCTACCGACATGCGACTGTTTTGACTACACGGCCTTGACATCAATTGGTGCTCGAACATGGGTGACGGATGCTCTAATCCGTATTCGATAGAGCACGACTGCTAAAATTGATATCCAACAGAAAAAACGGATAACTGAATTCAAATTCTCTTTGAATATATTAGGGGTTTCTAACCGGAGTTGAGGCAAGAGGGTGTGGATGCTGTGGGTGGTCATCTACGGGTGGACGAACTCGCTTCCGGCCTCGTCGTTTCCCTGTGTCAATGATGCTTGATCCATCTGTTTCGTATCGTTTCTTCATAGCAGAGTTCCAGTGATTCTTGATGGCGTTATCCGTTCTGAATGAAAGATAAAAAATTCAAACAAAAGCTAACGGGTGTATGGGTACGTCAAAGAGGATCACAGAAAAAAGTGTCAAAGTTGCTGTCACACCCCAAGTGACGGATGATTGGTTTGCCGTAAACCTGAAAAGCTTTTTTTTTTCTCATCACAATACCTTCCAGGTAGAAGCTTGGCGATTTTTGCCCATTGATTCCCATATTGTTCGTGCGCTTGAGCTAGCAGTCGGTCCTCTTCCTCCGTCCATGGTGACTTGTTGATATTGGGATCGAGGTGGTTGTGCCATCGTTCTCGACATTGTTTGCCGATGCGACCGTTCAGATGCTTGGCAATCTGCGTCCATTTCTTAGGACCATAACGATGTACCAGTTGGACCACCAAGTCGTCCTCCTGTAACAATGAAACACCAAAACACGAAGAGATTAATGATTTAGCAAGGAAATAAAAAAGAACTTGCAAACGCCCAAACGGTTTCCCAATTTTTAGAATTAGAGAAAAAAAATGAAGAAAATAAATAAAACACGCAGATATACCTAAGTCGATCTACAGACATCTTTTAAAGCTAAAGAAGACCTACTGGACGAGGTGTGAATGCGATTGAATAGTTCGTACATTGTTTTCTTTCTTGGTCTTCTTTTCTTTTTAAACAGATATTTTTAGGGTATTTTCGTTTTGAAACAACAGCAGATCCGACCATTATAGATTTAAGAGAAAGGGGAAAGTTCAGGTTACTTTAGACTATAATTTCACGGGTTTCTTCATTCCATCCAGCCGCCTAAACCCTTGCGGCTCTTTTCATCTTCAGTTTTGAACAATTCCCCGCTGTTCCACCTCCTATAGAAACTTGGTTTCCTGTTGAAGAACACTTTTCTCCCTCTTCAAAACCCTCCTATTCTACCCCCTCTGGCATCCGGCATTCTCTGCATGCTGGGTTCCCTCCTTTTTGTACTATTCCCCCACTTCGTTTCTTTGTGTTGACATCGTTTTTCTTTTCCACGAACATCTAAAACATTCGTGGTAATTATCTGACCGTACGATCTACGATAGGACACTATTCTTCGCAATACAACGTAATCGTCAACCGGAAATGCGAGACAGATGAACCGGAAATAAGGTCTACATTGAATCACGCATGAGATGCTAAAGAAATTACAAAGTGAAATAAAGCGACACAAGTATCTTTTGTTACCTCCTTGGTCCAAGGACCCTTAACCAGTTGGGGATTGACAACCTTTGTCCATCGATGTTGGCATTGGACGTCCGATCTATCCTCAAAGAAGGACGCGACATTTTCCCAAACTTCACCAGTGCGTTCCACTACTCCTTTCAGTTTTTCATCCTTAGAAAGAGCAAAATATAAAATCATTAAGAAGCTTGAAGAATGTGAGTTAGCGGGTTGAAGGGGCAGGTAGTGGGCGGGGGAGACAAACCAACCTCGTCTTTAGTCCACCTCCCGCGGTTCACCATTTTTCGGGCTTGGGAACCTCCTTTGGTTTTGGAAGCAACCCGGGGGACGGGTGTTGAGCTTGCTTGGTGGTGGTGTACGTTGCTGGAGGTTGCGGCGCCGTTCGGTTGATATTCGACATCTGAAAAATCTGATCCAAAGTCCTCGCCATAATCCGAGCCCCAACTGTTGCTGTCAGCGTCCATTCCAAAGTCGTTCATTCTTTTCGAGACCTATTGGAATCACACCATTTTACGGCTATTATGACACGTCTTAAGATACAGGTATGCGTCAACGCTCCTGTTCCACCATTCTCAATGATGGAGTTTCTGGAGTATGAATGGATGGGAAAAGCAAGAGGGAAAGTTCACGATCGTGTATGGTACGAGGCTTACATGAGAGATTATCAAGGGGCATGACCCAGAATACATCAAGCTCCGTCACACTAAAGAGGAATACAAAAAATAGGACTGGCTCCAATACCAAGTCTTTGAATTTTTTTCTTCCGTCTCCAAATTCACCCTCGCTCTTATTCGTTCTCACATTTCTTTCTCTGATAAAGGAATATTTTCCTACGGTGGGTGGCACGGTCTGGAGCCTCGAAGAATCTCCCGAAAGAAAGAGAACTGAGGGGGACGGATCGATAACCGTGGGACAGGCATAAGGTCTTTCATAATCGGCCATGAGTGAAAGCAAGAGAGGAAGTCTACTACTACGGAGCTATACACACGCCGGCATTGAACATCTGCTACAGCTGCCCCATTCTGAATTTAGCCCCCCTCTCCCCTCACGATTCAAACATTTTCCCCCTCCGATGCTGCAAACCCCTTGTGTTCCGACATAAGAGAGCAACTTCCATTTTGGGGCCATCTCGACGTCCTCTACTTTAAAAAAGAAAAAAAGAAAGAGACGGCGACGCTTGCTCTGTTCTGTTGACCACTTTTCCTGATATGCCATAGAAAACCTTACTTGAATTTCAGACTTGTCGATGGTTGCCCCAACTTGCCTAGAAACCCGTCCTTTCCCGTAAAGACAATACGGGTGTGTCTGTGTTTGGCCATCAAGCAGCTGCTGTCACTCGTCCCCCCTTGTTGGAATCAGCCCATGATGGGGGGAGACCAGGTCTAACACAATTAGCAGGCAGGTGGTCAGCGCAGAAATGAACCGATTCACCAATTAAGATCCACACGATAGATGTGCTTTCGATGTTTAAGTACGACCCGTGCCAGATGACACTGAACAATGACGACTAACTTTTGACGCCTTGAGCAAATACGTACAGCCGCCCGCTTTCCATTTCCGCCATTACAAAGAGCGAAGTTCCATACCGAAACCATAACTTGCCACAGAGTTATTTACCAACTACAGAGTAATCGAGGAAGTGGCTTGACTTAATTTTCTCCACGGACAACGAGGCAATCCCAGTGGAGAGAAGTCTTGGAATTTAAATGAAAGATTTCGAGATAAATGCCATCTTTTTGCAGAAAAGCGGCACTTTCCTTATCTTTGACTCCTAACCGAAGAATACTCAATCGGTGTTTTTTCTCGCTCCACTCCAACGCTAAACAATGGAATCTATATACCTCTATCGGTTTGGATTGATGGAGGTAAAACTCATTGTTTAGAGAGGTAGACAAGAGTCTAAACCTTGTGTCTCCATTTGGGAATTCAGACATTCAAAGGGGACATACCTGTGGCGCTAGGGGATTCGCCAAAAGTTGACAACAGATCTGACTTATTTTTTTTCTAATTTCTTTTTTTTTAGAAGATTTCTCTGTAAATGCCTTCCTTCAAGGGAACAATGGCAAAGGAAAAAAAAATACAGATCCTAGACAGACGACTCGAAAGTTGGCTTTGTTGCTACAATTGTCTCTACCACTTGTGGAGGGAAAAAAAAGGCAGCAAACAAACTTCACGACTTACCTATAATATTGAATCGACGTCGACAAGGTCAAATTCGACAGGTGATATTTTATCTCACCATGGTGAAAAACTGCTATTAAATCCAGAGAAAGTGTAGAACACAACTATGTCGTCAATAATGCAGCACTGTTTTCAGAACGCGAACACAACGCAAGAAGCACGGCTAAGGAATGGCGACCATGAACAGTCTTTTGGGAGCGCCACAGTGGTCTGCTCTAGCAGCACGAGGCGGGAAGCTGTTGTCAGTACCCTTCCCCCTTGTTTAAAAAAAAATGGCGCCCAAGCCTTCAGTGAAAGAAGGCTTTCCATTGGCTGTCGAGCCCAGCTTTCTGATTGGCTCATCCGGAATCAAATGCAAAAATCTAACCATAGATGGCATCAAACGATTAGAAATGACGATGTTTCCCACCAAATTGACAATTTTTCGAAATCTATAAAATAGCACGCAAGTATACAAGTCATAGTGCAATCCCGAGCTTAAAAACAGTAAAAGTAAAAAAATTATACTTATATGTTGTGAGTCGAGTGAAGGGTCGGTTTTTTTTGTGTATCTTGTATGATATCAAGATTGTATGCTGAAACGGATCCGAATCGGACGATACCTGCAAGGTCAACAATATGAAGTAGAACACATCGACTTCGCTATAGATGCAAAGATAAGATGACTAAACGTAGTTTATTGGTATTTAGACGAGGGAAACAATTTTCTCTCAAAAGATAAGGAAATGGGGAATGGCAACCAGTATATAGAACCTTTCGTGATAACAACAGAGTAACAAAACTTGTTGGGTAGCCGCAGTAAGAAGACCCACTACTTGATTGTTATACAAATATTACAAAGCCATCACATTTCAGTAATAGCTGTTCCATCAGCATCAGCGATCACTATCGCTATTTACGGATGAACAACTTGAAACCAAAGTTCCACTACACACGGAACACCTTGTCCTGAAGATTCTCGATGCAAAATTGGTATAAGCGATGAGTCTAATTCCTCGACACACGTATTAGGAAGGGGAGCATGACCAGCTCCTGCTTGGTATTCCACCTAGACAACACGAAAAATATTAATCGAATAAATAAATGTTTATGGAACTTGAAATTATACCGAGTCTCCATCCAGTGAGACACGTAGCCCAATTAAAGTATGAGGATCAAGGCTGGCGAGCTTGGCAGCCAGAGCCATTGACGCTGCCTTAGCGACAGTTTCAGCAAAACGTGTGATGTCTCCGTTATCTTCTATTCTACTCGAAGATGAATGCGCACTATCTTCAATTTTAATAATGAACAGTTCCGTCCAACGTAACAGTCTCTGCCCTTCGCCTTTAAAATCACGTGGCTGCATGACACGGATCGACGATATCCCGGTAAAGCTTCGACCATCGATTGGTGACTGAACTCTGTGTCGAACAGATTTTAAATAAGTAATATTCCCTAACATTCTGTATCAGTGATTTACCCTGAATTGACAGGAGAAGGTTCCTGATCCACCCACTTAAGCGTAACAGTCTCTTCCGGTTGTTCGTTGATTATTTTTCCACATTGGATAGTGAAATTTTCCATCTTTATAAGTGCCTGTTTTAAATTACTTAACATGTCTGGGAGAAGTTGCACCATCACTCCATCTTCGACAATTGATGAGCGACCACTAAGGCCACTGGAGCTTTTCAAGGCGCCATTGAGGACTAAGAAACTTGCACCCGTAACTTCGAAAGAAAAAAAAGGAGTGAGTGTGAGTGAGCTGAGTGGAAAAACCTACTTAAACGGCAGAATACCAGAGATATTACCTTTTCGTGGCCGTGTATGTATGTTAATAGCTTGAGTCTGGTAAGATCCGTCATCCAACTGAAGACACACCAGGTGGGCATCCGCTTGTGGACTAAACGAAGCCGCAAGTGAAATAACGTGATCATTTGATTGGGCCAATGCTTTGCACACTTGCTGATAACGCGATTTGGGCAGCAGAATGTTAGTTTCTTTTTCTTCCATGTGTACGACAAGTCCTGCGACTGCCGGTAAACTGTAGCTAAAATTTCTCATGTCCTGAAATGGGGAGAATACAAACGATTAAATTATTATTTGCTAATATGACGAACAGACGTTTCTTACAGCTAAAAGGTTGACGATAGTATGTCCAACTTCGCCAAAAACTGACTTGCGTTTGCGGACACTAAACAACGGGCAAGGATAATAGCGAAATTCGGCGCCCAGTCGCAACAGAAGGCGCAGTGGAAACACTTTAGCCCAAGGAATCTCCCAACGTTGTAGTAGTACCCCAACCAGATAAGGAGGAGGTGGCAAGGGTAATTGCTGTACACATTGAAAAGTTGTCCGAAAGAACAAGAAACCACCATGCTCGGTTGAACCTAAAAAAAATTGTAGAATTATTTTTTTATTGAACGTATGAAACAATAAAAAATTTTTTAAAAACCATTTAAAATTATTATATAATCTTTTCGTACCGAGAAATGTTCCAGGAGTTACTGTATGACCTAGGTTGATGATAACGTGGTGTTTGTTCATAGCCTCTTCGTAAATGGAAAGGAGATGGTAAAATATATCTTCAGGAGGCAATAATTCATCCACCACGGTATTTTCTGTGGAAGCCTCGGACTGCTGTTCTAGAAGAATTACTATTTCGTCTTGGGCCACCCAGCGCATTCCACATGTCGTAAATGACCAGCATTTCCTTCGAACACAGCAATCAAGTTGGAGGAGTTTTACTCGCACCAATAGTAAATGTCGATCAACTCCAGGCTGACTAGACTGCATAGCAAAGACCACTGAAGGAGCAATGGGATCGGCTAATGCACACTGTAACTGCTCAATTGATTCCGGTCCGTTAACAACTGGAGGTAGATTGGGGACAAGCTTTATCATCTGCTGGTTTTTACTCGCTTGAGGAGTACTATTTTCTGGCGTTGGTGTGGTAACCGATACTTTTTTTTGGACTCGACGTGACATTGGCCGGTGAATGCCAGACTGAGAATCAGCTGTCGGAGCACGCCATGCGTCCAATTCAGCCAAGTCGCCTCCAGGCCGGATTCCATCACTAAAAATTACCTGAGAAACCAATGGTAGAATAAAAGCTTATTTTAATGTTTAAGAATATTAACGAACCTGCTTAGGTTCGCTTTTCGTTCGTGGATGTGAAGGAGTTCCTTCTTTCTTCAAGACTCCAACTGGGACCATCACAGTTGGAGTTGGCAGAGCAGCAGCAGCTGCAATTTGGAGTGCAGGCGGAACAGTAGAGCAGTACTCAGCAGGATTATTGACATTGACTCTGGCAACAGGATTAGGAAGATGTGGTGATGGACTAGAGGCGGGAGTAGAGTCAAAACTACTCTGACTACCACTATCCACTGTATTTGTTGAAGCCTGGGACTCGGTCACGCTACCCCATTTTTTGTATGCCTCAACTTTCCTAAGGACTTGAAGACATGGTAAACATACCCGAGTCTCAGTGCTTTCCATATACTCAAGACGAGCACGTGAGGAACAGCAATTATTGCAGAGAACTCTTCCGCATGCACGGCAATGGTGTCGTCGTCTAATGACTGTAAACCGCTGACTGCAATTCATGCATTGCGGAGCTTCTTCATCGGGAATCCAAACAGGCTTCAGTACTCCAAGTAGGCGTTCATCTTCAGTTAGGCTGCTGTAAGGCTCTAAAGGTGCATTGTCATCATGTGAGAATTCTGGCATCACAGATGTCACATTATTTTCCGTATTAACATTTAACGGCGGCGCAGGTACATCTTCCATAACTACCCCACCAACTGTTTCGTTCACTTCACAAGACGACGGTTTATCAAGATTGCCCTCAGGCATGTGAGAAGGATTCGATTCACCGCCATCGACTATTTGATCCACTGTGATCTGGGACGGCACAGTTTCAACGATATTTTCTGTGTTTAACAAACAAGGATCGTCTATCAATTGAGGCATTTCTTCTTCGGTGCTGAATGAATCTTCATGTAGATTAGGATGCACGTCTGAAGAATCTGAATCACTAAACGAGGAGCCGTTTGATTCCTCTGTTGATGTTACTTCACTGTCAGATAGTGGTACACTTTCCTCTTCTTCTGCCACAGGCAGAACTAGAAGTGTTTTTTCATTTACATCACCAATATTGGAACATTTTATTTCTTTGTCAGCTTCAAGTATTCCCTGTGAACAATTTGGTGTATGATTACTTTCTTCTTCACCACCTATCTTTGCCACTATTGTGGGCTCTGGTATTTCTCCTTCATCTTCTTTTTCCAACTCTGCAAGATAGCTTTCAAGTTCATCATCTGTTAAAGCATCAGGGTGAGATGGATTAAAGGCTTGTTCTTTTATAATGTTTGATAACAATGGTTGAGCTACAGCATCCTCTGTGAATGACTGATCCAGCAAAGTAGAAGTTTCAATCTCCAGATTTACAGATTCTTCTGTGACAAGAACACTGTCCAAGGCTTCACTTAGGTCAAGAAGTAGCTCATTTAGGTTGGAATGTTCATCAGTAGTTTCATCCACACTAGATTTTAAATCCAGAAGCTCATTTGTTATTAGGCAGTCAGACGTCTCTGTCTGTTTTGATTGTTGTGGGGCATCTGTTGATGGAGATTTGGATTCAATGTCTTCACAACCGACAAGTTTTGAAAACTGGGGAAGTTCCTTTTGATGACTGGCAGAATCAGCAAGTGGTTCTGTTATAAAATCTAATAATCCAGGAAAATTTTCCCGAGATTCTTCAGTTTCCAAGCAATCATGTTTTTCACCATTCTTAACAAACTGTTCTGCCTGGTCTAGAATAATAAAGAGAACAGAAAAATTCCTTTAGGTTAATTAAATGAGTACATTGTAGTGAACATTGTTACCCTCTTGTAATTCAAAGTCATCCAAGACCTTATCTAGATCCACAGCAAATTTTTCCATACTTTAAAAAAGTGGGTGTTGACGACGTAGCCTACGTTACGTTCCACAAGAAAGCTTAAAAAAACTCTTCAAAGTTTCACTAAAATTTTCAATTGGTAGACGTCATTTCTCGGTATAACTAGCACATGATTTAATTAAGGATTCCCGATCGGACGATTCGCTGTCGTAATCCGACGGTAGTATTAAACAGGCGCACTCATACTAAAGCTTGTGTCACGTACTATATCGGTGCGGTGTTTTCGGTGTTTTCGGCGCACAGGAATGGTTTACTATAGTTGTAAACCGCGGAAATTGGAATGAGTAATGATAAAACCGATAAAACAATAAATCTGCGGAAGTTAGGCTACTGAACGAAGCTGTTACGCTGTTACCATTAAGCTACTTTTGTTGCGGACAAAACTTAAAAATAGTAGAATAAATACAACCGGAAATTCAGCCTTTGCAAGCATCGCCTAGCAACTTACCCAACTTGATTACTTGCTTGGCTACTAACTTAACAACTAGATTATTTAACTAGGTCTGGAATTTGCAGCAAAAATGGAGAGATTTGAAAAATGAGACATAAGACGCTAAAATTGCTGTGGACCACTTTCAAGCACGATTCCAAAATAAACCTAAAAGACAAGCTGTTGGGCCAGCGCATAGGCTTCCATAGTTTTAAGCTAAGCGCGAGATAGATGATTTCTTTTTTTATGTTTAGCCGCGTTATCGAAAATATTTTCATGGCAATCTTTCTCAATCCTATTTTCGGCTTACCATCTAGAGTTTTATTATGAAATTTAAAAATATAAAATCAGTCCATCCTGGTCATTTGTATATTTTTTTTATATTTGAATCCTCACGCAATAACCAACCGTAATATATAATATTTACTGCGTATATCCACAGCTTAAAGCTCAGAGTTATTCAGATGTTAAGGTTATTATTAAATATTTCAATCCAATAGCCATCAGGGTCCTTGATGAAGGCAATGCCCTTCATTTTACCTACATACAGCATGGCAAAATTATTATTAAATAATCATGTGTGCATGGTAAATCACAGAAGAATTAGCCTACAATCATTTGGTTTTTTGACAAATTCGACCCCAAGATTTGAAAATCTTTCACAAGCAGCATCAACATCTGGTACCATTATTCCAATGTGGCCTTTATCACAACATAACATAATTACATCCAGTTTTCAAACTGCATAATTCTACCAGATTATATATTCTACTTTATCTATCATACCAAATCCTCTAGGTTCAGAATTTCCATTATGATACTTGAATTCTGGATCAGATTCAGTTCCCCAGTTACTGAAATAAAATTAAGGAACAGCTTTAAACAAATTGCTAACTAACAATACAAAAGTAACTTACTGAGTGAGCTCTAAAGTTGCTTTTCTAGACAAAGCCCACTTAGTTCTATCTTTCTCATCACTAGGTATATCATTTGGGTTTTCATATCCCATAAAGAACAATGAGAATTTCATTTCATCAAAGTTAATTTGCTTCAGTAAGCACATGCCCAGTACTCTGGTATAAAAATCTAGGCTGGCTTTTGGATCCTTAATTCGATACATTGTTTGCTGAAAGAGAAAGTCCTGAAAAAGATATGCAGTTAGTATATTTAAAACTAGCATAAATGTTTTGTTGATTACTTTGGTGTCAGGTGAAACCTGTGCACAAGCTGCACTCACTTCCTCAGGACTCAGAGGTTTACATTCCGCCATTCCTTTAAAGACAATTTATGAATTATTACAGTCTACAATATCAAATCTCTGTTATTTTTCAATGATGGTAGTGGTAGGTTTACTCTTTTCTGTAGAAGACAGGACTATTTAAACCTTGACTAATAAAGTATACCTCAACAAAGTCAGTTTTCCAAATAACACACAAACAAATAATTCAACTGCCCTTTGCCTATTTCACGCCACGATAGATAAATAAATACGGTTGATGAACTTATCAGTTATCACAAGATAGATAAATAATTAAATAGTCAGATTGAGACTCAGACCTGAATCACAGAAATGTTGCCCTTGATCTTGCGATCTTGCGTTGACGTTGCGACGATTAGTGAAATAACTGTTGAATCGCTAGCACGATATCGATTCAAAACTCTTCCGAGATTCTGTCAAAAACTGGAATTTGCAGTTGCAACTAAGTTCAACTTGCCCACTAATATTACGAGAACAAAAGGTGGAGTACCAAATCAAATTAGGTTTTGTATTTATTTTGTATTTATCAATGCCTGCTTGATGGCGCGCAGGTTTTTACAACTAAACATTCATCGTGCTCCGTGCAGGAGCGACAAGCCGACAAACGATGGACAGCGAATTTTTAACGGCATGCCAGACGACTGTAGCAGTTAGCAGTGAAAATCATTTTTAATTTTGCAATTAAAAACGGCCCGATCGACTATAATCAGAGCTGATTACTTCTTGACCGAGGTGGTGAAGCGGATAACTCAAAAGTTCTGACGCTGTTTTTTTTTTTAGATGTAGGATGGAGCGACTGTAGCTTGAAAATGCGTTACCGCTACATTTAAAAGAGACTGCGTTCTGGGTTAACCATCCAGTAAAGTAGACTGACTTTTCAGATCGAGGTTCAATTGCTGTTCCTAGCCACAAAGTCGCTCCGTGTTGAGCTCTTGAACTTCAGTTAACAGCAAAACAAATTTTTGTTGTGTTTTTGAGTGAGAAATCAGCGATAAAGATGCTAAAATAGAAGCTGTTTAAGCGGGACATACACTTCGAATTTGTATGGGCAAGTGATCGATTAATTTTATCTTTAAATTCGATCGTTGATTACTATGTATCGAACGATTATTGATGGAAATTCAATGAAATGCGAAAACACGATGCTACTCATCAATCGCTAGCTGGACGCATGGTCGCCAGATACAAATCGCAGATGTATTACAACCGTGTGCTGCTAACCTACGGTGTGTGATAGGCAGAAGAGCTATTACAAACGAAACGCGTTATCCGTTATAACGTTATCATTTGTACATTATTTTTGTTTGGGACTTAGGCATTACCTTTTCAAAAAATTAGCGGTAAAAGTAAAACGGTTCCAACTGTATTAATTGCGGGCGATGCTCACAGTAAAATACAAACATAAGATTGCAGTCATTCTTTTCTGTCAAATTTACTGTGTAAACAGATTCATTTCTTAGTTACTGGTGGTCTGTATATGCCAACCACCACAGCATGGTCTCGCTCATAAGGTTCCAGCGTCAACTGCTCAATAGGTTTCATTTTTTCGGCTTGCATCTTTTTAACTTCACCAGCGAAAACAGCTTCCGGCGCGGCAGTTGAATCGATACAATTCGCCTGTATGTGTCGTTGTGGTAAGTTCTTTTGTGACAAATTTAACAAATAAATCATACCTTAATAGAAATGACAAAGTGGCCACCGTTTTTGAGGAAATAATGCGCATTAAGAGCTACAATACGTGCTTGATCTGGCTGAGCAACATCTGCGAAAATTGTGTCAACCATGCCAATCTAAAAAAATACGAAACATGTCATTTTGTTCAATACTAGTGAAGAAAACACCAAATTACCAGCATTCGGTATTTATGTGGATGACGTGCATCCTCGATGATTGGAATAATGTTGGTGCGTTTCTTAGCTACGTTAATCAAGTCGCGACCGGAACGATGAGAAAATTCGACGGCATAGACAAGTCCTTCCTACAAAATCATCACAAAAACAAAATCCTCTAGTATTTCCATTTTAGGCATTAAGCAAAAGAACAGTAAAAACTTTACCGGTCCGACGATATCAGATACGTGGGAGACTGTCGTTCCCGATGCAGCACCCAAATACAACACTTTGCTTCCAGGAGGCATATGGATTTGGTCTACACCACCAAGAATGGCTGCAGCCAACTTTGAACGGAAAGGGTTCCAGACACGATACTCAATCTTTTCCATTCCTAAAATTCAAGATATTATAACTAATGCACAAACAGAAAAAATATATATTAATACCTTCTTCTTCTACGGCTATCCTTTTTTCTCCATAGACTGAATCACCAATAGCCATGTTCTTTGTGACTAGAGCATCTTCTTTACCTCTGGCAATGAAAACTCCAGCATGACGATGAGGCTCTACAAACACTTTTTTCCCCCCACCCATTCCTCCTCTTCCACCACCACCTCGACCTCCTCTTCCACGTCCACCACGATCACCAAAGCCTCCACGGCCTCCTCTGCCTCCACCTCCTCTTCCACGACCACCAAAACCTCCTCGGTCTCCAAATCCTCCACGACCTCTGCCACCCCCTCTATCTCCACCGAATCCTCCTCTATCTCCACCAAATCCTCCTCTTGAACCACCTCGTCCTCCAGCACCTCTACTGCCACCACCGCCTCGTGGGCTAAATGCTGTTGGAAAAAAACATAATAATTAAAAATTATATTCATATTAAAGTTTTGCTTTATAAGGCAAGCATTAGTGTGTCTATTGAAGTCTGAAATCTTAAACAAGCTAGAACAACATGTTGAGGTATTGACATGGCCGGGCAATATTTAAACCACTCTACAGAACAAGCGTGCTCTACAAATTGACGTTGCTTCTGACAGTTTAAAAATGCCTTTGGTAGACAATGTTGAAATAAAAATTAGCATTCCTTAAGGATAACAAAATAAGGAATACATACCTGGAAAACCCATTATTTAAAATTGTTTTCAATAAGAATTCGATTGCCAAAAATTAAGAACGCTTCTCGCACTCTCCACGTGGTTCGGTCCGAATGCTTTCACTGGCAGTCGATAGCGCGATAAGTGGTCGCGTAAGTCTCTAGTTTCTATGTCCGTCTTGAAGGTGTAAGCTAAAGAGCACACCCTTGCAAAGCAGCAGCGGCAGCAGGTTTTTAGTGTTGCAAAAAATTTATCAATATAAATTTGTGTTTACTATAATAAAAACGTAGCTTTTCACTTAATTACATTTTATTAAATTATTAAAAGAAAATAAGTAGTAAAAATTTTACTTGAAAAAGTTGCAACGTTTCTACCTCCTTAGCCCTTACAGACAAGGTGAATGGTCTGCAAAGTTGTTAAGTGTGCATTTTTTCAAATGATTGACGATAATGCAAGATACTTAAACATTTACGGGAGCCAGCTAAAAGTTCAATATTATAGTGGAACTATTTTTGAAGAATATGTCATTGATAGCCAACCATTTCATTTTGAGAGATGGATATCTTGTACAGTTTGTTTTACAGCTATATTTCTGCATCTCGGTCTACACCATCATCATACACACGTCTTGTCAATTCTCTGCTTTATATTAGCTATTTTAGCCTTGATTAAACTGCACACTAAAGTTAAAAAAGGTACTTGTTGTGGAAGAACTGAACTTGTGAGCTCTGAATAAAGTTTAATAATTTTACTTGTTTTTATTTATTTAGAGTCTTTGCTCATCATGAAAACAGTTGGCTTGCAAATTACTACAATATTTGCCTCAGGAAGAAAATCTGCAAAATTTGTGGCATGGGAAAGAGTCCATGGAGTTGTCATCAATGAAACCATAACAATGGTACGAATAATTTTTTTTTCTTAAAAAAAAAAACAACTAAGAAAAACTAGTACTGTTACCTGGCTAATCTTTACTTTTATGCAGCACCAGGTCTTGTTTTATTTAGCAATTTTACTAAAGTATGGACAAGGATGTGAAAAAACAGAAATTCTCCCCATATTTCAAGTAAGTATTTGTTATTTGTTTTAAATTATATAAACTATATTGGATTAATTTTGTTCCCCAAAACAGCACACACTTCCTAGGCTAGACTGCCTGAGAAAAATTTATAAAAGTATTCACCAAATAGTTACCACTACAAAGTGCAAAGTGATTGATTGATGTATTCTAACGGGGCAAAAGCGCAAAAAATTGTGCCGAAATAAATTTTTAAAAATATGATTTAAATGAGTTTTTCTTGACATGAAAAGTGGACAATCTCTCCACTGGAACATCGAACAAAAGCACTGCAAAAAAAATTATGTTACGTTATTCTAAAATAAAGCAGCAAAAAAAAGGAAGCTTCACCTTTGATTTCCAAAGCGTTTTTTACAGACGTGGCAGATGTTTGATTCGGTTATCACGACCTTCTGGTTTTGGTACTCAATACGCTGCTCGTGAACCTAGAAATGTAGGGGAATTCAGTGTCAAGAACAGCAAAGCCGATATCCATTTAATGTCGATTATTTAAAGTACTTGAAGATGTTCCGCATAAAGCAGACCACGCAAAAGCTGTAGCTCTCGACGTTGGGATGCAAAAGATTCTAAGCTTCTCTGGAGAAAACGTTTCAGCTTAAGCAGCGGTATATTTGCTGGTAAGATCTGCAAAGTCTGTTCAACGAGACAATCAATCAATTTAAGAAATAAGCTAGGTAGACAACAAATAATTGTTTACCTTGATTGGATCTATACGCGAGGGGTACCGGTCTAAAGTTTCCAAAGCTCTCTCGATATCAGGTTGCCGCTGCTGCGGTTCCTCATTAGGATATGCTAAGCCAGGAATTTTTACGGCATCATCAGGTCGAAGCAGTAGCTTTAGCAAATAAAAATAGACCTAAACCCGAAATATACCGTACTACGTTACATAAAAAAAAAGGTTTTATTTAACGATGGAACCTCTTTATTTGTTGAAGATTCAGACCGGTAGCAGACATTACAGTAGTCTACGGCTGCCGGTAAATCCTTGAGGATGTTCGTATAGATTGATAGCGCTTGTTCATGTCGACCAACTTTGCCCAGTAGTATAGCTCTCTCTTCGAATAAACCTATGAAACAACAAAATAAAACAGACGAAACAAAAACATAGAAATATCTGCTTACAGTCATAAGGAAATTGAACCAATATGGCTTCGGGAGAGCAATGCCGTGAAATTTCTAGAAACGATCTTAGCTTTGCTTTGGAATCTTGGTATTCACATCGAAGTGTTGGGTCATTGCTGTCGGCTTGCAGCTGCTTCTCTAAACGGAGAATTTTATCTTTGTAGAGAACAGCCAAGGCGTTATGGAAGAGGGCGTTTGAATCTTGCCATTCGTAAACGACATGTTCAAGATAGGATAGAGCTAAAGAACGGTGGTTTTTGTAAAGAAAATCGTAGACTTTAGCGCGTGGTAGTTCTTCGACTTCAGGCAAGTCTTCTATAAAAATTTTGAGTCCGTCTTCTGGGTGGCTTTGTATAACCCATGAAGCGAAGTCAAAAATTAGGTCTACTTGTTCCGAACCTAAGAAATTATATTCTCATTAAGAAATTCATTCCAGAAAAGAACTAAGAAATACCTAGATGTTGAAGATATTGTACGGTACGGTCATGGTGAGCAAGTGGGGATCCGAAATCTTCCGGACTGTTGGCGTGTTTCTTCAGCAATTCAAGTGCTTTTCGATGAAGACCACGAGTTTGGTATAGGATTATAAGCTCGGCATGTTTGTGGTGGCGCTTTAACGCCCGTTCACTCTCGGCTAAATGACAATGGTTATCCCGCAACCTTAACAAAGATGCTACCAGAGCGTCGTTCGTCAGCAAATAGCACTTCAACAATGTAGTGTCAACTATTTCCAACAATTGGCGTCTTAGCTTCAAACTAGATCCAACATCCATTATGTTGGTTCCTGTTTTTACATTCTGGCTCATTAGGTCATTCCTAACCTAAAAATAGATATAATATTAGTTCTTTGCAAGCTAAAAATATGGTTAAATGTTAATAACCTCAGTGAGATATTTTATCAAGGCCAACACAGCGAGATCAAGATCTCTGCCCTGCAGAATAGGTACGGTTTCAGGATACTCCACTTTTTTCCTGAATTCCACGGGTAGTAGATCAGGAAAAAGTCCAATGACATAAGAAGGATCTGCAATATAACCGTTTTTTTTTTTTTTTTTTATAGATATAGTTGTGTGATTCTTTACTCACCAGTGGCAAGCTTGAAAAAAAGTTGCAACGATTCGTCAAAATTATGTTTCTGAAACAAACTGAAAGCATACAATGATTGGATGTGTTGAACTTGTTGGGTCCGGATATCTTGTGGCTCGCTGGACAAGTTCTGAATGTTCACAGGAAAATCGTGTATAAGGTAATATATGTTCCGAAATTATTAATTGAATATCTAATTTGTTTTCAACATACCGCAAGTTGAATGGCTAGCTGGAAATGTTTGTCTTCCAGCAGGCGAGGTAACTGTAAATGCACAGGTACCAAATGTAGGCACCACACGTGAGAAGGAGAAGCAACATATATCTGCCCATTGCTCGATATCACTGGTGTCATGAACTTAGCCCTTGGCAATTCTAACCGCTGGACAAGTAACCGAGGTTCTGCTGCCCGTATTTCAATGCAGGATGTTAAAACACCAAGGATGTATGGGGAGTCCTCGACTTTTTAAAAAATTATAAAAGGGTTAACATATTTTTTGTTTTAAATACCAAAGTAAAGATCGCTTTACCTAGTAGATGCGGTCTCTCTGACCACGTCAGCGTATATTTTGTACACGGATTACCATCGATGTCAATCATAATAGTTTGTTCATCCCTTCCTAAAGCAAATTTGTCCCCTTGCAAGGCGCAAACCAAAGGTTCAGGTTGTTTTCCGGTAGGAAACAAATCTCTTTGCTCTCCTTCCAGCTATACCCGATAGATAGATATATTTTACTTAATTAAAAAAAAAATTAAGTAAGCAGTAAGTACCTTTAGTAAACAGTACTCTCCTTTAAAACCTAAGCATAGTGTTTCTCTACACCAACCAATACCACGGGGAGTATCGGAAAGAGCTAAATCAGGCCCTAATTCTCGGAATTCCCGATTTTTCCAATAAAAAAGTTGCAGTTTTTTCTTCACTACAACACATAGTCTAACTGCTACAGATATTTCCCCAGTCAAAGAAGTTTGTCTCTGAAAAAAATATATATTATGTTACTTCCACCATGCATTGTAGTAGATACTCAAAGCTTACTTTGACATCAAGAGTGAAATATGTGGCTCCCTTAGATTTTGTGAGTGACGTTATGACTGGAAAATTAAAGACTGTCAGATCATGAACAGTCACTAAGTAATCTTTAGAGAAATTAAGGTAGTTAATTGATGAATTTCTTAAATCAGCAATGAAGAAATTGATGTTACCAGAAAGACTAATCAGAATCTGATGCTCTGGAACAACAGCTAGTTGTTGTATTGGCTTTTTGGCAAAATATTTGTTGGATCTCAGCAAATGGACGTTGCTTGCCCCTTGCAGAACACTGTACATCAACAGGTGCCCCTGATGAGTTCCTACTAGCAAATGCTCATCTATGACAAAATTTTTGAAAATTATAATGTGAAATTCCAGGTGAAACAAACAAGGAATAGGAACTGTATTTAGGCTTTCAATGGCTGTCAATTACAATAGAAGAAAAATTTTAAGTTCTGACCAAGTAACATTACCATAAGCAGCTATTGATTCTATTTGCAAAGGTAATTTTTCCAGGATTGGTAACGCCTCATAGGCGTCATACATTTTTTAGGTCACTATTTGTTGTTTTTTTTTTCTGATTTAATTTGACATATCGTAGATAGACGATAACGTAGGGTGGAGGGGAACTGGGGAAGATTGTTTTTCCTAGCAGACAACAAACGTTGTTTTCGTCTGCAGTTAAAAATGAACACTTGTTTTTGATCACGTTCTAATATTTTGTTAAACAGTTGTTAAATTTTTTTTTATTATACAAAACTTTAATTTTCATCCGCTAATGATTAAAAATTATTATTATTATTTTCCGTAAAGCTTAATTTAATAACTATCATATTTTTTTTCCATGCAACGCCGGCCCATCTCTGCTCGGTCATCTAAAGAAGCGTATCATGTATTCATAATCAAATTTCTAATCAGATCAACTAGTCTAAGCTCTCTTTCCAAGAAAGAAGTGCTCTTTTAAGAAGAAAATGTCGGAAATCACAAAGCCTACAATTCGTGTTGGTTCGCGCAAGAGTCAGGTATCATTTTAACAAAGTTAACTTTCGCTAGCGCAAAATAGTCTTAAATTTACGAATTGAAATATATAAGATTTAAATATTTTATTTTAGCTTGCACTTATTCAAAGCAAACATGTGCTCGAGCTTCTCACGCAACGCTATGAGGACAAAAGCTTTCATCTAGGTAATTATTTTCTCTGCCCAAATTTATTGTTTTTATCGAGTTTTCCCGCGTCGAGATAGTAAATCACTTTAATAATTCAACGGAAATTTTGGTCGTCAACAGAAACGATGACGACCATTGGGGACGAAGTTCTTGACAGAGCTTTGTCGCAAATTGGTGAAAAAAGTTTGTTCACTCGTGAATTGGAGGTGGCCCTAGAGCATAATAAAGTGGATTTAGTGGTGCATTCGCTTAAAGACATGCCAACATCGCTTCCCATAGGGATGGTGATCGGTGCCATATTAGAGTAAGATATTAGAAACGCTGAAAAATCACGAAATGGCTTTTAATATAACCGTAACGTTTTAGGCGAGAAGATCCTAGAGACGCGGTCATCATGTCTCCTAAGTTTTTCGAATGTACATTAGCAACGTTACCAACTGGTAGTGTCGTAGGTAATCTCGCAATAACATGGCATTTCAAAATATTTAATAATAAGAAGGAATATTTCCTTAGGCACAAGTTCATTACGCCGAGCAGCACAGTTGAAACGCCATTTCCCTCATCTTGTAATTCAAGATATAAGAGGCAATTTAAATACTCGGTAAATACAGTTGGAGACGAAGAACCACTTTGTAAATTAGACAAATTCGTTTCACAGGTTACGCAAACTCGACGAAGAAGGAACATATGCTGCTCTTATATTAGCGACTGCTGGAGTGAAGCGGATGAACTGGGAATCACGGATTTCTGAATACCTCAACACGGACGTAAGCATGTATGCCATCGGTCAAGGCGCACTCGGAATTGAATGTCGCGAAGACGATATGGCAACTCGACAACTTTTAGCACCATTCAGCCATGCTGAAACTCTACTATGGTATATTCAAAAGTGAACGTGCTAAGCACAAAACAAAATGTATATTTAAAAAATGATTAAATGCTCTCATAGTTGTGTCGCAGAACGCGCTTTTCTTAGGACGCTCGAGGGGGGCTGTTCAGCGCCAGTTGCCGTAGAATCTCGATTTTTTGATGATGTTCTCTACTTAAAAGGTGGTGTCTGGAGCTTGGACGGAAAACGAGGCATCACCCAGTCTTTGGATGTTAAACTTAGTGTAAGTTTAATATAATAACACTTATTTTATTACGATACTATTTTAGTTGATATATAGGACATTGACGATGTTCCACCAGCTCAATCCTACACTGCTGTTGTAAGTTCTCAACTCAGCAATTCCCGGTTGGCCCTAGCTGAATGGCTGGGTGTCTCTTTGGCCGGTAAAATCGTGGCATTAGGGGGAGGAATTATACTTGATGAAGCCAAGAAGGAAACAGAGCAGCGCAATTTGGTTGCTGCTAACGTGCGCCCATCTAAATAGATAGTTTTTTTTTATCTTTAGTCAATGTTACGTAGTCATAATGAGTACAATTTTGGGTGAGCCTTGTAATACAGAAATTTCCTCTTGCTGGTAAAATTTTGCTCTTTTTGTTTATACCAAAAGGAAAACTAGGCTGATAACAAAATACCAGGAGCCAAGAAGTTTTTGAAATCATTCAGTCGTAATTTGATATACTGTATGCCATGCAACCCCAGCAGTGTACACTGTTCAACGAACAACACAAGATAAGAGCTATCTGAACTCTTACCAGATCGAAAACATAAACAAACGGAGAAAAAGAGAGATGACAGAAAAGAGAAAAGAAATACGCTCAAATATGAGGGCCGCGGCTGATTCAAAGATATATGCACGTAAAAAAAAGTTATCTTTAATAGATCATATTTACTGGGCGGCTTAACAAACTTTAGCGCTTTAAATTGCTTTGTTATGAAAGGTGGGTGAAGAAAAAGGGAATTTGAGGAAATTAATCGATTCAAAGACGGCAAAAACGATCTGCACGCCGGCTTTTAATACAAACCACAGATGGCAACCTAAAATCTTTCTCTTTCTCTTACCCCAGTTGAAAGTTAAGGAGTTTATCAGTTTGTTTGTGTTGACGCTAACGATAGGGGGAGGGGTAACTGACAAAATAACGAACACTTTGCCACTTTGACGGATTTCAGAAGCAAAATTTTCAGAGGATCTCGTACTTCTCCGTAAAAAAATTTGAATCTGCCGCATATTTCACGGAGGTGCCGTCGTCTACCAGCACGACGTCATTTACCTGTAATGGTCATTACAATCGGTCGTTTTAATCAAAATGCAAAGGATGGAAGTTATTAATTGTAGTAAGCTCACCGATATTTCAGCATAGGAGCGTTTAGAATAAAAGCTGACGTTGATCGGGAAAAAGTCATTTGCATGCCCTTGGCATGAAAATTCCATGGCTCCACTCTTATTGGATGAATCCACAACAGGAAGTTGCCACGTCAACTGATTTTTCCGTGCTTCATACTGATACTCACCCTCACACTCGGAAACGTTTGGCGCTCCGCAACCATGACTACAAAATTAATTAATTTAACTTCCACAGGTCGGCAAAATGAATAGCAATAAAAAATCAAGCCTTACGGCAATGGAATGACAATAACTACGTCGTTCAGCTCCAATCGATCATCTTGAAGTTCAAATTCAATGTTGACGTCACAGCCTCCACGGCCATTTTCAGCCGGCCAGCAATTAACTATTAATATTGTTTAAAGTCGTAAAAATGTTTTCCTCCGTGAATTGCCAAAGAACAAAATTCCTTACTGTTCAATGGAATCATGTTTTCATCTTGCGTTTGAAAACGCCATTTTAGAACGCCAACATCCGTATTCAATGGAAACGGCTTTGTGGCATTCTTTAATGCAATGTGTTGCTTAGTGCGAAATAGTTCCTTATCTACGTTGGGATGGGTCTGAATCTGAATCCCACGGTTATCTCTGTTTTCAACCTATTAAAAAGTCAGGATAAGCGTGTAGAAAAATACGAAGCACGCGATATGCACTTTACCTGAACGCGGACTCGGCCGTAGGACTCATCAGTAATAAATAAAGTCAGCAATCCATGAATTTCCATGTTGTGTAGCCCACCATCACGGCCACAGCTAAGGCTAAGTTTTTCTTCTATTCGGAGCTGAACCCTAAAGATGAGATAGGAAAACGATTATTACATTTGAGGTGGTACTGGGCAGGTCGGTATGTACGGTTCAGTGGCAATGGTCGACGGTGGAAGTTTGCTAGAGCTCACAGGGCCGCCTTGGACAACAGACGCTGGGGACTGAAACGAGTTAACATTTTCACCCTCTGATTTTAACTGATCAACAAATATTTCGGCATCCTTCAGGCGTCCTCCAAGTTTGAGGGCTTTGCTCGGGCCATTAGGTTTTCTACACAAAAAAAGCATTATTTTAACAGTCAATGAGCAAATTAGTTAGGTTTCAAATTACACAACAGCAGGCTGATAAGTTGGCTTAGAGGGCTCGGAAGGAATAGAAGCAGCCACCGGAGATGGGCCGTAGCCTCCCGAAGATGACATAGGAGACTTGATGCCCCTTTTGTTAGATTCAACTCGCTGTCTTTGCAATTCTTTGGCTTTTTCTCGCATTTTCATCTTGGCATCTCGTTCTTGCGTCTGTGTCGAAAAATTTCGAACAAGCATGTTAATGTTATGTGTAATATGCATGTTTTTGCAATTTAGAGGAGAATATCCCGAACCTGTCGAACAGCTTGATAGACTTTTTCTTCGTGCGAATCCATTTCGACAAAGGTGCGAATTTGAGCCAAGTTAACGTTTTCGCGATAACCCAGCGCAACGATTTCGTCAAAGGCAAATATCAGATTGAAGGCATTTTCTCGGATTTCCGATTCCTCAAAAGTACGGCAATATTCAGGAACCTAAGGCGTAACAAATATTAACCTACGGAAACTGAATAACCTATGAGTTTTATACCACACGAGCAAATAGACGTAAAGTCTCTAAATCCTCCAAAATATTTGAAGCTCTAGTTGTTATGAGTAATACATATACTTTGTCTAGAGGTTGGTAGACATAGCGCACTGATTCTGTTTCAACAAAAGTGTGTTGCTGTTGGGCTGCTTTCCCTGAAGACATCAGTTTTGGAAATGCAGCTAAGAGCCCCTCTATCCTAGATTTTGTCATCTCCACAAACTGTCTTGACACCAAGGCTGCCACAAAAATCGTAACATGTAATTTTTTTATTTTTAAAGAAATCTAAAGTGTAATACCTTTTCCACCCTTGGTGCAAACAGCAGCTGCAATGAGAACCTGAAAACAAAGTAAGGAGAATAAGAATGGTCAAAGCTTGCGAGACTGGATTCTAATCCTTCAACATGCCAAAACCACACAGTAATTTCTCTTGCCAACATTATTATCAAAGGGACATGATGACAGTATGATTCTTGTAAACACTATAACTACTAGTCATCTGCAATAGCACACCTAATTGAAAACAATTATTACACAATTACACCAAGAAACCAGGTGTCATCAAGACTAACTCCAGAAATCTTTTATACCATATCTGAACATCCTTAAATGTGTTTCAAATTGTGATGAAACTCAAAAATATTTAACATTCAGGTAATGGAAATTGACAAGTACGATTTATACACATGTTCGAATCATAATAAAAGATCCACGTAGATGAACGTAACCCAAATGTCAAATGGGCCGGCTATCCAACACCCAATGACCACATCCAAGACGCTATCGTAAACACTACCGTACAGGAAAAGAACACGTAGTTTAGTTAAGCATACCATAATTGCGAAGGTTAGAGGCTCCAAAAAGACTTTATCGGGCACTTTTTTACAAAACTTTAAAGGGAGGATTCACGACACGAAGAAGTGACGGCGAAGATGACGTGGATCGGTCCACCAACCTGTGTTTCCAATGAGCGATGCGCAACGTTGCCAGTTTTTGCGGACAGAAGAAGTTGAATTTTAGCGCAGCTTTTCAAAGTATATATAGTGGCAACACAATCTAAGAAATACCTGCTGCAAGTTTCATAACAATTCGGCGGTTTTAATTTTTTGAAAGTTATTTAACCAATATAAGAGTAAAATTTATTTTATGAGCTGTTTACACTTATTGCTTTCATACATGAATCAGAATTTTTAACGCTGCAAAAGTGTTTACATTACATTATATGTACGAACTAACTGGGTACCGTGTACGTCGCTAGCCGGAACCCCGTCGATAACATTTTCCATTTGTTTTACCAAATTCCTCAATTTTATTTTTCTTATAAATCGTTCGTATGCGTTATTGCATTTCCCGTAATGTTCATTTATTACATTGACTATTTTTTTCGAAAACTATTTAAAAATGAGAATTTACACAGAAACTGCACGGCTTTGTTATAACGCTGTTTTGGATACTGGATTCATGGTATTTAAAGGTTCTGTGTACGTAATGATTACTGAGGGAGATATGTACGGGATACATGTTATAGGATAGCCACTGTAACCCGAGCATAGTATACCTAAATTGATACATAGCGGGAAACGTACAATATCTGCCCCAAACAGCCAACTACAGTCAACACTGTAGTTGACTGTTTTGTTTAGGGTGCGACTAATTTTTTAAAAGGTACGACGAAAAATTATTTTTTATCAAGTAGATAAGGTGAAACTAAAGGGTTGTCGGAATCATAAATTAAATAGCACAGAACGGTATTGGCCGAAAAGGATGGGTTGCTCAACAACCTCTGTTAAAAAACTAAACTGCCCTTGGCGTGCCGGTAACGGTCGTTTGGGGTGCAAATGTCTAACGCTAGAGAATAGACTGACTACTTACCAAACTTAAAACAACTACCTGAGGACATAGCTTTTACAATATGTGAGCCAATTGTTAAATATATTAAAGTGTATTAAAATATATATATATTTAAAAGAGAGCTAATTCTGAGGAGCAGTATGTTGCATCGATTATTGTTTGTCCGATAGCTGGTTTCTATATCGATTTGAAATCGATTCTTATCAACCGTCAGACTAACATTTTAAAGAGTTTGTTTGAAAATCGAAACACTTCAAAGCTTTTTTTCTTCCAAGTTTTGTTGTTTATATTGCAAAAAATGGTTATGGGCAGCCCTAGTTTTGCGGTCTAGGTTAAGACATACTGCTTAGTGTTATTGTAGAATTGAAAAGTCGCAAATGGATGCTCCTGTGAAAGTTCAAGTTCGTATAAAACCATCAGCGAAATGGAATAATTTGCCCCAATATTCAAATGGCGACCTTTTAAGTGACGAGGATTCCATCCTTGTGAAGTTATCGACTACAAAGGTAGAGAATAACCTTTGTATTCAGTCATTGTATTCATTTTTAATGAAATTTTTTGTTCACATACATGTTACACAAATTTCTAGGTTGAATTTAATCAAGAAAAAGAATTCCATTTTGATCATGTTTATGATATCAACTGTAATCAGAAAGAAGTATTTGAAAAGAGCACTCTGCCTCTTTTAAACCAACTGATTTTAGGTTACAATGTAACAGTTATGGCTTATGGACCCACAGGTTCAGGCAAAAGTTATACACTAGGAACTACAAATTCTAATATGGAGGTATAAACTTATCAAGAGTCTGAGCCAAAAGCCACTAATCTTATCATGTTTTAAATGTTGTGTATAGCTTGCATGTTCGAACCATGATGATGCTGGTCTGTTGGCTCAAATCATTTCATGGATTTTCTCCAGGAAGACTGATAGCACTGAAGAACAGTATCAGATCTCCAAAGTTCAAATATCATTCCTGGAAATATATAAAGAAGAAATTTTTGATTTGCTTTCCCCTGTGGTTTCCAAAATTGAAGTGAAAAATGACAAAGGTAGTAACTTTAAAGTCTCTCACAGTCTAGGTACAAAGCATAAAGTTATCTGGTAACGTTCTTTGTTATAGTCGAAAATGTTATTATGGAAAACATTACCGACCTAGAAGTTCATAACCAAGAAAAAGCACTGCACCTCATACGGAAGGCTAATTTGAGGCGACAAGTTAAAAAGACAAAGTCAAATGATTCGTCCAGCCGATCCCATGCCATAATTAGCCTTAAATTGGAGATTCAGAGAAAGTATGAGTAGCAGGTTGTTTTAGAATCGCGTAATTCTGATTGTTTTGTTTTCATAGTGGAGAAATTCGACATGCAGTTTTTAAAATCGTTGATCTTGCGGGGTCCGAGGCCGTGGCTAGGGATGGAACAACGGGAGAAATAAAAAATGAAGGAATTTTCATTAACAAAGGTACCTTAAGGTTCATTTGTTTTTAAGGTTAAGGTTGTTTTGTTGCTTCGATTTCGCGCATGTCGATTCGCCAAACGATCTAAGTAATATAACTTTGTGAAATTTTATTTTTTTTGTAGGTTTATTGGCTTTAGGAAAAGTGATAAATGCTTTGAATAGCAAAAATGTCTCTCATGTTCCACACCGTGAATCTGTACTAACCCGTGCCCTAAAAGGTAACTTAATTGTTTTCATCAATATTGTACGATAGTTTTCCTTAAACGTTTTTTCTGTCTGGTAAAACCAATAGATTCGCTTTCAGGTAACAGCTTGACTGTTCTTATTTGCTGCGTAAAGGCAGATGTTCAAAGCATCCCAACTACATCTGCCGCATTGCAGTTCGCATCGAAAGCCAGAGCTATTAAAACAAGAGTTCAATCGTCGTTCAAAACACCGTTGAAACCGGCTCAAGTTCAGTTTAAGACTCCGAGCAAAATGCATTTCAAAACTCCAAGAAGTACTCCGTGGAGGACACCTTTTGCACCAATTGAACGAAACATAACAGTGACGCCTGGTGGATCATCGTTTGCTGTTCCTGAACAGTTACCAATGTCCGAAAAGTGCCCAAATCTTGATGAATCAATTCTTGTGTCGGGATCCTTTAAGAGAAATTTATCTAAACAGTCTGTTTCGGAGGATATTGAGAACCGTATCCAAATAGCCGTGATGGAAAGAGTTGACAGTTTTTTAGAAGGATTCAAAGACAAACTAGCACATTCTCTACTGGCCAACTGTTCTCAGCGTTTGAGCTGCCAGAGTCTACTAGGAGAGAATGCCAAGAGCAACTCATACCATATTACATGTATGCTTACTGTCGTATCGTTAATTTAACTTTTTATCTTAACTCACAATATTTTCAATTTTTAGCTTATGGCAGCGAACCAGATGCACTGAATTTGACTTCTGTGTTGACAGATAGCATTTCCCAGATAAACGATGGACGCCGCCGTAGCACACGTTTGGCTGAGAAAAGTATTGTTTAGCAAAAGAATTTGACTTTACGTAAAGATTGGGCTTGAATATATTTGTTTTTGTTTTCTTGCATCTAGGACAGACACTGTCCAACGTTACTGTGAATGCAAATGATTCGAAACTGATGGTTCCGACTCCACGACGTTCCAGTACCAGAAAAACTGTGAAACGGGCATCCACCTTGCCACTGCCAGTTCCTGAAGGAAAATCAGAACAGGACATCGCTAAATATAAGTAATGTATTCCTTTTTAACTGCATTTTTATATCATCTGTTATTTAAGGTAATTTTTGAACTTAAAGGAAAGACATGCTAGACTATTTGAATAGAGCGTCACAATCGCAGATGCAGAAATTACCTTCCATCGGCCCGAAAGCGGGGCACAGCATTATTACTTATCGAAATCTGAATGGGTTGTTTAATGACCTCGATACGCTGAAACTAGTTCCGGGCTTACGGAAGAATTTTCATGAAAATTTTCTAAAGGTAAAAATAAAATTACAAACTTTGAAAGTCTTTCAATGTTTGCTTACTGTCAATGTTTTTTGCAGGTAAACTTTTTGGATTGATCTCGGAAATGCCTTCGTGCGTTTTCTTTTTGCCAGTACTCCGGGTTTTTTTTTTCTAAAGCATCCAACGCAGCAATACGGTTAAGACATTAATTTTTTTGTTTGTTCCTTTGTTATAGTTTGGTTTTAAACATAAACTTTTTAACCCAGAATACATCGATTAAACGCGTAACATAGTAGGCAAATAAGACTCTTAGAGTAATCCTTTAGTTTTTGAAGATAAGCATACTTTTGATTTGAAAAGATATTCTTCTAGGACTGAAAAGATAGCCCGACTAGGACTCAGTCCCGGGCGGCGTGAAGGCTCTGGCGGCCCTGCTTATTGTCGCGATATCTGTGTATCTGAGAGCCACTATTGTTCTCATATATGAGTAAGAGTTCAGAAAAAAAAAAACGAAAGCTGTGCTCTTTCCAAGATAAACCATGTATTTTTTTTTCTTCATGAATCACCGCATTGCTCCGTTGATGGGCTATACATCGAAGCCAGTTCGAGAAAATCTGTTTTTAATTCTTCATACGATATAATGCGATTAATTAACTAATTTCAGTCTACAAGCCTGGCACACAGATTCGCTGAATATTTCAACTTTTTTAGGTAAAGTAGTTGATGACGATATAACAAAGGAACAAAAAGATAGAAAAAAGATATTTAAAGAACAAAAATAAATTCATAAGCAACATAAGGGCACTTGACGGGAAAGTTTCACTGCGCAAAACAGTGCTAAGGCCATGAATAGGTTCATAAAAATTGGGAGGGAAAAAAATATGTTGAAAAAAGGGAGAAAGCATCTCGACAGACAACCGAATTCCAAGAGAGGCGAGAAAATGCGGGTAACTTAAGGGGGCATATACGGTTTTTGGAATTGTCCGTTATTCCGGCTGCAGATGAAGAAGCGTGTTGCATATATTATGGAAGCTGTTTCGTTATTTAAAAAAAAATCATCTCCCAAATTTTTTAAAAGTCTTGTTGGTGAATTCTATTTTCCCATTGGGCAATCAATGCACTTTTACGGCGAGCTCCTTTGACTGTTGAGGAAGATGACTTCGGAGGCAGTTCCTCCCTCATTTCCACTGATTGTGTCTCATCTGCGAGCAGGTCAGAAATGGAGTGGGCACTTCGCAGCTGTCCCTCCAAGCGTTGTTCTGGCTCGTTAACACCTTGGTCGTCAATGTCGAGCAAATTGGGTTGCGATTTGGCAAAAAATTTGCTGCGATTCAATCTACGCAATGTAAACCAAAAATCGTTAGTCAAGTCAATAACTCTCGTCCATAATTCAATTGTTCATACTTGAGTTCTTCTTCCCGTTTTTGCATCTCACGGAATTCTTGCTGAATTTTCTCCTCTGTCGTGGCGTAGTGGCGGCGGGGAGGCCCAGCTTTGTCACGTACTTGTTTATCCTCCTGTATTCCGAAAACAATTATCTTAGAGAGCTCATTTAAATATGTTTTTAAGCGGCACAATTCACCTCGTCTCTTCGAGCCATTTGTGATTCTACAGGTTTGACTGCGGGCGCAACGTAACGGGCAGGAGCCGGTGTCATTTTGTTGCTCTGGTTGATCACACCAACAGGATCACCGGCCGATGATCCTGGGGTGACGACGCTGTGATGTGTTAACGGTGATGAGGAAGAAAGCGCCGTGGGTGCCGAAGGTGTAGGTGCATTGAAAGTAGCAGGGCTGTTCAACCGCCCGCGCGACAAGAAAAACTTTTCCATCAAACCACGCTGGCCACCTTGCGGATTGCTGAAATTGCGCCACGTCGCCGAAGCGGCGGCAGGCTGGCCGCCATTGGCAGCTGCGCTCGATAGGTTTGCGTTGCCGTAGCCGCGGTTGGCGTACGCCACTTTCATTTGCGGCATTTTCTTAATTTGCTGCGATTCGGATGGCGATTCTCGATCCTCGACAACTGACTCTGAGCGCTGCAGAGCGAGTTCCACCGTGGGAGGGGACTGAATGGATGATACGGGCTTAGCTGATCCCATGGCAGTCTTCTTTCTAGAATAATCAGCCAAGCTGGAAGCCTGTAAAGCGAATCCTTATAGATTTGCTTCATGAGTATAAACTCTTTAGTGTTATCCGAACCTTGGAACCAGCTCGCTCGAGGGATGTTGTTTGGATTTTTCCATCGCGGACAAGCTCATTTTCCCTTTCGACAATCTCGTCCATTTCGCGCTGAATGACGGACGATGCGTAACGATGCTGGACGTCCCGTTTGTCGCTGTTCGAATTGGCAAACCTATGTCCTTGGCGACTCTGTTAACGGAAGAAGAGTCAAAGGGTGTCATTTAAAAAAATATTAAATAAAGATTTAAAAATAGGAAATAATTTGGCAAAATTAGCTGACCTCTTTCTCATTCTGTTTAGCTACGGACACCGTCATCCCTCCGGGTTGAAGACCTTTTTCTCTGCGCAAGGCTTCCTCACGCTCACGACCCAAACGAATCTCTCGTTCGATGGGTGTTTCTTTAGACCTGCTAAATATTTTTAAAAATCGAGTTCATTCATTTGTATGATTGCAAGGAATCCCACCAATAACAAAATAACAAAACTAAAAACGCAAAGAATCGATTTTCCGAACCACTTCAGTCAGTCGATGAATCGTGGAAGCGCTTGAAAAAGTCGATAGCACTTGAATGGCTTACTGACTCATCAAAGGTTGACCTAGTGCCATTCGGTAGCGAGTCAAATTATTCAATTACTTCAACTCCAGCTATTTTTTTATGGCTAAATTTGCACCGTGCAAAAAATCAGTAATAAATGCTGAGTAAAAAGCAAGGACACAGCCAGAAAGAAACAAAATCTTGGTGGAATTAATGCTGGCCAAGTGGGTCGACACGCTTGAATGTTTCGCACGTTCGCAGAGTTTTCGCTTTCAGTAATAAACGTCTTGAAACTTCGTTTGGAATAGAAGCATACCTTAGATAAACTGGGGTTTCATCCTCATCCGACAGATCGTCTAGCGGCATGACGATTGGCTTGCCGGAACGACCACCCCGTTTCGCTGGTTCCACGTTGCTGCTCAGATTAGGCGTGTGGGTCAAGACATGATCTCCCGAACTGTGACCGGAACTCATCGAATCCATCGACTGCGTTCGCTGGTGTGGAAATTTCGAATACTCGCTGGAAATCAGGCCAGCTTCAGGGCTCTCGACTCGACTGCGTTATAAAGCAAATGAAATTAGCGAACAGAACCATATAAAAGTACAGAAAAAATAACAGAGAAATGGCTTTGTTTTTTTAAGCAATCAAAATGAAATGGGAATTGGGGTATGAAATTCGTTGAAATCTTTCATTCACAATTATAGATTCAAGTTTGAAGCCCAGTTTAATTCTGCAAATGGGGCAACAATACCCAACGCTTGGCTAAATATTGAGGTGTCACGTCCCTTGAAAAAAAAAAAACAATAGCACAAAAATTCGCAACACAAACCTGCTGTTAGCTTCGCTGCTGCTGACATCACGCTCGGCATCCGAATAAAGTCCTTCGTCGTCGGTAACGCCATTGGTGGTGAACGACGAAGGATCGTCGCAACCGTTCTGCACATTGCGAACGTTCGACTCCCTCAATTGGCGCAGCTCCTCTTCGCGTCGCTTCAGTTCGCGAATTTCCTCCGAGATGCGGATCTCTGCCGGCGAGACCAACACTTCCATGGCTTTCTTCGACTCCGCCTTTTTGACAAATTCACCAGGCTGGCTTACTTTGTGCCCTTCCCTCTTATTGGATTCGGTCGTGTGAGGTTTCCTCGGCGCCGCTTCGGGCAGTTTCGCTTGTTTGCGCGTCGCTTCCAGCATTTGCAGGGCCTTTTGACGTTCGAGAAGCACGGCCTCTTCGCGTTCGCGCTGAAGCCGTATTTCCCGCTCAATCAGCGTCTCGGTTGGATTTGAATGAGCACTGATGGAATGGACGCCTTTGTTGACCGAAAACGATGCGGCACCGACCTCCGTTTCCAGTTCATCGTCGCTGCACGATGAGTCACGGTCCGGTTCGAAGTACAACGATTTCGGCCGTATGTCGTGACTTGCTTGAGATTTGGGTTCGTTGGGTATGGCGACCGAAAGAGGCGCCGGAGCGATGGCAGTGGTAGTGGGTGCGGTGGCATCGACGTCATCGATGGAGCCACCGTCTTCGAAACTGCCAAAAACGACGAAAGGTTTGATATCGATCGCGGAATCGTCGCTTTTGAACGTGATGGAAGCCACGTCGGTGAACTCCATGTTGCTTAAAATAGGTTCCTCCTCTTGTTCGGGAGTCTCGTTTTGTTCGTTGTCGAAGAAATCGTTATCGAATCCGGGCGGAGGCGATAGAGTGGTCTGTTGACGCTGAAGCGGCTGCGATTCCGTCTTGGTCCGGTTGTTGCGTGTCAGCAGAATAGGTTCCTCCATTTCGGACTGCATTTTGCCTTCCCAAAAGGCTTTCGTTTCCTCCTTTTTGACCAGAATAGACTCGCTATTGACACCGCCTAGAATTTATTCAAGCAAAAAATACGTTTAGGATTAAGAATACAAAGATGCCGTAAGAGTAAGAATGTTCCAGCTATCGGTATATATGTACACTATCTGATATCTTCCAAAGACTTTTATCGTCATTCTTTTTTTTTCCTGCACCGTCTTTTGTTACCCGTCATGACTCGGCCAACTGTAAGAATGCAGGAAAAACAGAGAGAAGGAGGAGGAGGGAATGAATACGAAAATACCAACTAGGAAACGCAGAACTGTTAAGTCTTTTGAGCCTTTGGTGGTTTGTCGTTTCTTCTTCGAGTTGAATCGAACCTTCAGGGCGGAAAACTGGAGATTCGACTTCCAACGGCATGATACGAGTTAATTCATAACGATGGTTATGCTTCTTTTTCTGACAAATTTTATTTTCCTAGCGTGCGTGTTTTTTTTTGTTTTTTTAAACTGTAGAATCAGGTAAGTCATCGTGAACGGAAAAGAAACAAAATAGCCCGACCGAAACCGTTTTCCCTTTTTGCTGGACGAAGCCAAACAGAAGCCGAAAACAGATGGTCTGCCGGCACATCGGAAAACAATCGTAGCATATAACAGGTAATATTTATGAAGGGCAAAGATTGATCGGGATTGCACTGGATTTTTTAAAAATTTTATTAGATAGACGCGTGGTTTCTAATGCCGGGCAATGTAATACGGAGAACCGCAAAAAAAAAAAGGGTAACGTTCAATAAAAATAGAGCGGATCGCTCGTGATGGTCGGTGACGTAACTCAGTGTGAACTGATTTTTGGAAAATTTAAAGCGGAAATAACGTGACTCCCGCTGTCTTTACTTTTGACGTCTTCAATACGTATCCATTTCCATAATTTTTTTTTTCGTGGCGAAAAACTAAATATAGGTGCACGAACTGACATACTTTGGCAAGAAAACCAAAAACGCAATCAAGGCCGGTGTCTTCGTTTCACAAAAAAAACGGGGAACAATAAGGGAACGGCTGTGTTTAATGAGCGACTAGGAGGAAGGAAACTTCAAACGTTCCCTGGGTACGCATCCGCCAAACAGGACGTTCAAATAGTTTCCCCGGAAACTAGACGAGGCCGTCCTTGTTTTCCCTTCCCTCCTCCTTTTTTATTGTATACCGACAATCATATCAGTTCAAATTCTTCGTCTTTATCTTTGTCTTTATAATGTAACCCCCTTTTCTTTTACAATGTCCTATTAAGCAAAAGAGCGTGATTCATTTAGAGCGGAAAACTAGAATTTAAAAAAAAATTAGAAACCGATGGGATTTGTTTTTTAAAACATTGTTGTTGCAGCGAAAGCGGCGAGAAAGTCGAACAAATCAAACGCGACGTTAGCTTGAACATCGTTTTCATCTTAAATCAATTTCAAAATGTTCGAATTCCGGAGGCGGATGAACACGGTCACCGAGGATTTTCGTTTCAATAGAGCGAAGCGGTGGACTGTCGAAAAACGAAAGACTGGAAACAAAAGCTAAGGCGCTGAATTCTGGTGTCATCGTCATTGTGTGGTATGTGGCCAATCCAAGAAAAAGTGGAAGCCAGTGATCGTTTGAGCTTGATTGATCAAGCACAGCACCGAACGGGTGCGGTGGGAAGTCGAAAGAAATATTGTAGTAGAACTGGAACCCCTACCGTCATTTTTAGTCTTTCCTCACGCCATCAAATACAAAATTTCAGTGGTCTACAGTCAACTTAAGTGTTTCCAGTCAAACACAAAAAGAAAAAATGTACAACACAACATAGTGCTACACTATCTGCTGGGAAACAGATTCGTCTAAAGACAGTAGCAGATGTCACAAACGGCTTACAAGGGCGATCTGCCTTTGTTCTCTCGACAGCGGAAACGTATGACGCCAAGGCGAGCGGCGAAGGACAGGAAATAGGGAGAGAAAAAAGGGAAATGAAATCAAATTAAAAAAAACAAACACGAAATCGAAAGCTTTCGTGAATGGCGTAATGGACAAGGAAAAGCACTGGGCCTGATAGGGGAATCAAGGGCGCGATATTAAGAAACAGACGGCAGACCTTCAAATGTGGCACACTTGAGAAACTCGCTCGACAGATGAAACACCTGAAGGGGTCGCACACGTTCTTCCTCCCCCCAAAATAGAGGGTTACAATAAACAGGTGGGCTGATGTTCCAGCTTCAAAACAAAAATTGTCGTTATTCATTTCGATTTTTGGACCGGAACCAGACGGTTTTCTGTGAAGAGGGGGGTAGAGCAACACCTGGTTTGTCCCATCCTACCCCATGTCTCTAGCAGTTGCTCTTGTTTTTTGTTTATTACAGAAGGTAACACATGTGGCAAGGGAACTAACGGATGCCAGAAAGGGGGGGGGGGGAGTACCCTAGTTCAAGTGCGGATGAACACAGGGCGTATTACTTTATTTTTTTAGGGGGGAGGGGGAGATGGAGGAACACGAACGATTATTTTAACTTGTTTAATAGACGGGTGTGGAGGGGGTACGATTCCATCGTCAATGCATTGCAAGAGACAGGGCGGAAATCGCTTCGTCTGACCGACAGACACCAAAATCCCTGGCAGTAAAAAAGGAGTGACAAATAAACAACAACAACAAAAAACAAAAATGGTAGATGCGACCTCTTTGGAATTAGATTAAGGAAATCCGCATTATCTTTTACGTATGTATAACCTTAATGGGAGAAAGGCGAAATCCCGAAAACGAAACTGGAAAAGGTTAGCGCAAATGGAGTGAATCTCCATCGTTTTGAGGTCGTGGCAAACTGGTAGATGGAGGATCGCCTAGTTTTGACGAGGATGTGGACCAATTTCGAGAGGAGAAACCGAGAAAACAAACAAGTTTAGCGAGCTCGTCTGGCAATCGGGTGCGACATGCTGAGAGCGGGTCAGCAAAGAAAAGACGAATGTACTCGAAACAAGCGCCGTTTTCCCTTTTACGTCGATAAAGAGTAGAGCGCAACCATCTGCTTCGTGATGCCGGGACACGCAGGCATGGTAACACACACACACACCCACAGACTAAACACAACAACATGCAACATCACCCTTTCGTACATCGACATCGGCCGTTCCTAAAGCATGCCGTAAAAGGCCACAAGCCAAAGAACCTCTTCAGCTTCTTCGACTATGTTTCGCTAGTTATCATCTGCCCTCTGCCAAAGATTTTTAGTACATTTAGTTTTTTCCTATTTAGTCAAAGAGGTAATTACGTAAAAATAGCAAACGGGAAGGTCAGAACAAGTGATAGATCTTTGTTTTGAACCTAGCCCAAATGTACAGACACAAACGAGCTAACATTGTGAAATAAACGAACAAGAAAGAGAGAAACAAATATAAAACACGCCGCACCTTTTACGAAAAGAAAGTCTCAAAATACAAACAAGACAGCAAAAACTAATCATTTGCAAATAAAAATAACAAAACAAAGTGCCTTGTACCTCCCGAACAACTTCCGGAGCCCGTGATGAGCATTCCGAAAACGTGAAGAGAAAATAGAATATGCACCTGGAACAGTGTGTGTGTGAAAATCCGGGGCGAAGAAGAACTTTCGACGAACAATCAAAAATGTTTTTTGATTGAACGACAAAAAAAAAAAAGATCCTTTACGCGGTAAACTTGTTCAATCGCTGTTGCACAAAAAAAATGACTCACTGTTGAATATCATCAATAACAAAGCTAAGAAAAACGTACGCAAATGTCGAAATTATTTTTTAAATGAAACGAAGTGGAATGGAATGGCAAACAAGACCGTCCAGCACGACTGAAGTTTCGTTACTGAGCCTGCTCACCTGAAAGTCCCGCCAGGTGTACACATAAAAGAATCGAGAGAGGAGGAGGAGGAGGGCGAAAGGTGGGGGGAGTTCGAAACGAATGAGGGGAGGAAGAAAAGAAGGAAAACTAAGCACCAAGACTTGAGCTTAGAGCAATGTAACGTAGTCTATAATCCCATGAAGAGCCTACACTCTCCGTCAACGCTCGCAGCACAGACTGCAGTCGGAGCAACGCTTTTTTCATCATTCCGTTTCACTATCAAGCAGAAATGTTTACTTTTGTTCCTTCTTCTTTTTCGTATTTAATTGTCTAAACTGTTAACCCGAACGACAGAGAACGTGATCTGATTTCGCCACCTTTTGCTGCATTGGTCGGGTCGTTTCAATTCTCACTTCGTGTCATTTTTTACCTGAGTTTTCCTCCTGATTTAATTGAGCATCGTGGGTAGGAAAAAAAAAGAATCGGATCCGGGTCTTGCGCTGGGCAAAAAGCTCGTTTCCAGGCTTCCACATCATCATCATCATCAACCCCCGCCGCAAACGTCCTTTACTAGCGTACACACACACACACATCGATAAACGCAAGGTAGCGCCAAGAGCTTCTATTTCTTGCTATTTGCTTCCCTTTTTTAAGTTTTTTCGGTCGGTCGTCCACCTCGGCCCTCGATTTTTTTCACACCGTTCGCTCATGGGTGTTCACGGCGCCCCAGAGGACTAAACACGCAAGCCCTTGACGCTGGATCGTTCCAGTTGTCGTCGTTCAACGACGTCGCAACGCAGCAAAGAAAAGAAAATGAAAAAATTAAATCGAAACAAAGAAAAAGCTGAACAAAAAAAAGGGGGGCACAAGGTGAAGAAAAACAACAACTTCGGTATGCCGTCCGTGACTTACACAAACACAAAAGATGAGGAAAATATATACAGCACGCGTGCATATGTATGTATGCATAGAAGGAAAGTCCGATGATCTCTCTTCTTACCCCTCTTCATCTTCACTCAAGACATCAGATGAAAGGAAGGCGGAGAGGGGAGAGAATGAAAAATTTAAAAAAGAGATGATTAAAAAGAAGAAAAAAAAAGAACGGGCCCAGGAGCTCCGGGAGTTAGGGATAAATCAACGAAACAAAACGCACGGAGCAACGCCTCCAGTTATCGAAGCAATCCATGTATCAGAAGCAAGACGTTTGGAATTTACGGCTGAACTGATATCAAGGCGTATTATGTATTAGATTGTCGTGCGTGCATATATACGACGACCTCGAAATGAATTTTAAAAAGGAAGAAAAGAACCGAGAAAAAATAGCCATACGGCAATTGCTTTGAAAAAATGTTATGGACGAAAGTCAAGGTTGTTGAACATCCTAGCGGACCGGCTATACAGAATCACAATTACGTTTTTTCTTTAGAAGTTGAATAAAAAGTCTGAGTGATTGCGTCAATATATCATTGCATTGATTCAATTCGTCCTTTTATCAAACGGATTTCCATGCGTCAATGGAGCGGTATTAGCGATTGTACGAAATAACTCGAGGCCATCTTAATTTTTTATTATTCTTACTAAACACCCGTTTTTGGTAGATAAAGCGATTTGAAATATAAAAACAAAATTGCCTGACCACTCGTTTTTTTTTTCCTTTTCCCTCTTTTTCCTTTCTGTACAGGCCAGCCAAAGTGGCTCGATATATACGAGTGTTACGTGTGGGCAACACCACCATGGAAATGAAACAACAGAAATAAAGGAATTTGTTTCTTTCTTTCTTTTCTTTTACGACCGTAGCGAAGATTAGAAACGGAGAACAAAAGAAGCTATTCGATCCCACATCATGTACATCATCGTCATCATGTTCTTCACAAGCCGGGGAGAAAATCGAATGATTGCGGCTGGCAACATCAAAACACGTGATTTATAAAAAAAGAAAAGAAAAAACCATTCAGCGTGATAGGAGAATGAGAATCACTGGAAAACGACGTCAAATGGTTTGATGTGCGAAAACTTCCTTGCGGGGTTGATTCTTTCCTATCTATTTTTTTTAATAGCATGGGAAATGGCGGGTCACCCGGGTCGGCCTTCTCTACTTTGATGAATTCCGACAATGTCGATATGGAAGGAAGGGGCGGTCGCTGTGTGATTGTTTATGTGTGTGTGTGTGTGTATGTGTGTCTGTGTGGCGAGACTCGTAACGGCAAGTAAACCATCCATTCTTTTCTTCAGAATTTTACATTTTCGCATATGATTATAGCCAAAGGTTAAGTGCAGCGAAAATTTGTACGTTTCGCCTCGAAAATGCCATGATTTTTGTTTTCTTTTCCAAAAATTATCGTTATCAAACAAAACAAAAAAAAGAACATCCATTTCTTATTTTTTTTATAGCGTTCATCGATCTCATCACCACATGAATAACGCTCTGGAATTAGGATATTGTTGGGTCGCGAATAAAATTCGGTTCTTTTATTTCACATAATGATAGAGTTTGCATAACGGGCGGCCTACATATTGCACGAATTTGTTTTTTTCTTTAGCGAGGCCAGTCAGTTCAAAAAGGCAAATGAACCGCTCCTATTCCCCAATTTTATCTTTTTCTATTTTTGTTTTTGTTAAGAAAAAAAGTAATGATAATAATTCAAGCTAAACACGAATGCGTGTTCTCGATTCCGCACCTTAAAAAGAAAATTGACAACGCACGTTACGGTAGAAAATAAATTTGCCTTTATTCGGTGCGGTCGAAATGGCTGATCGTCGATGGGCCACGCGAACCCTTTCAACCGCACGACAAGTCGATCGGTGTCGGCCAAAAAAAAAGTCCCGATAAGTGTCGTGACATTAACCGCGGCCACGTTTCGATTATTGGCTCAGCATTTTGGTTTAAATCGAAAAAAAAAAAATCAAGTGTCAACCCGAAATAGTACGGTATTCTTTGTAATCACTACGGCTGAGCCTTCGAATGACATTAATTAGCTCACAACTTAGTGGATAATTTGTTAGTTATGCACCTTAAAAGGTTTCACACACAAAAAAAGGTTTGCGCACTTAAAAAAAAGTAAATAATAGCCATGCCAAATGGGCGCCGTCCCTCCCTGACACCGGGTTATTAACGTTCATCCGCTTCGACACATTATTTTCACCTAAATATAAAAAGTTCTCTCGTCGTATAATGTATAGTTAATATTTCTTTTAACTAGTCGCCTGCGGAGCGGAGGGGAGACTCTTTTTTGGGGTAGAATGCAATCATCGACAAGTAACGGTACAAAACTGACGTGTACTTTTTTTTGTTTTTGTTCTTCTTTCTCTGCTGAAGGCAAAAATTGGGAAATGACACGTGGTTTGCTATTTGTTGCATGTCCTGTCGCGTCGTTGCCTTCAATACGGCCGACATCAACATTTAACGGGTTTTGCTTCGCCTCAAAATCCCTGACTGGCGAGCAAACAGTCCGCAACGGGCCGGATGCTCTTAACTGAAGGACTTCGACTTTAGCCGAGTGTGTCAGATTTGTCCGGCCGTTTATGGCTTCATTCGCATTTTTCCGCGACTAGAGCACCAAAAACATTAACGATGCAAAAAAAAAACAACTAATAATAATAAAGAAAGAAAGAAAAAAATAAATAACACGTTCAATTTTCTCGAGAATTTCAATCTAATCGTTTCGCCGCAAAAGGTAATAAGAAATATTAAATTTCAGGTAGCTACCGGCTAAAGGCTGCACGCTTCGAGCTGTCATTCATCGGCTGAACTTCTTCGCCCTATCGTGTACCGTTAGAAACAATACAAGTGGATTGCACGCGTGATCGAACTTCATGGACAACGCGTCACGTTCGGATAGACATTGTCCATTTTCTTCTGATTCCCAATTCTGATTTTCTTTTTCCTCTCTCTATTGTGTGCGATTGTTAACGCACGTCTTTCATGAGATTCTCAAGGACGCAGCAACAGTTTCAAGAGTGTTTCAACAAAATTTCGCAAAGGACAAAAACGAGGGACGATGGTGAGTCAGGAATGCCTTGAAAGGCGAGGAGACGTCATCGGGACATTTGATGCCAAAAGCTCTCAAAAAGAATACTGATTCGCGCACGATCAACAACTCAGGTATGGAGACGAGAGAGCCGGATGGGGAGTTGAAATATTAACTTCAAAACATAGCGGTTCCAACCCTTTTGCTGTCGGGAATCTATGCCCGCAGCCTGAATCAAAAGAGGAGAGCGAAAGAAGGGCGCATTTTTTGTTCATGTTGTTGTTGTTGTCCATCCGTCTTATTTGCGATGCCATAGTTGATTATTCAACAGACAAGAAACGCGCTATCCTCCCCTGACATGACAACACAGGCTTTGTCTGATGCTTACCCGCTGAGGAGAACAAACCAAAATTAGCGGTGTTTATCTTTTGCTCGTTTGCTTATGATTATCTGTGGACTTGTTTGCTCCGCAAAGATGAAACTGATACAGGAGCGGGCCAACAAAAGACTTACTCGAGTCATCGTAGAAGAGGCAGCTGGTACTTGCGGCTCTGAAAGTGCGTGTTAAACCGTTGAAAAGCTTGTGTCTATTGGACAGATAGACGTCGCAGCAAGAAGAGGCCGAAACAACGGCCGTCGTGGACGTCATTGGGAAATTGCCGCTCAAAAAAACCGCGCGCGCGTTTCCACCTCCAAATCAAATGATGAAATGCGGATGTCGGTTGCACGAATGCGCGGTCCAAAAAACTCAGCGCCGAATAATAGCGTATATGTACGACGCTTCCAATTATCGACTGTTATCGGGGCACTTGCACGTGAAAGATGACGGTATACGTCCGCCTCGATGAACGATTCCAGCTCAACTGTTTCGCTCTGTCTCTTTCTTACAGCCTTACTTGCGGTCGACTCTCCCGGCCGCGCTTTAAAAGACCTCTTAGCCGACACACACACGCACGCATACACACACGCGTATAACAAGATACACACCAGCATGCCCGCTCCTTAACTCATGACGACGCGCCTTTTTTCTTTTTTTTTTTCTTTGGACGACGCAACTCAGCGTGATCAATGCACGTCGTCGTTGCTGGAGCGGAGCGTCCAAAGGCATCGGCTGCGCGCTAGAGGCGGTGATCGGTAGATGGTTGGGTGGTTAAAATATGTGGACGGGCCAGCAGTTAGTAGCGGGTGGGCAAAGTAAACACGACAAGGATCAACGGAGAAAAAAAATGTGTTTAGGAAAAGAAGAAGGCAGAACAGTACCACTCAAGATGGCAAAACGCATTTTCAGATGCACGCATGAACGATTTAAGAGTATATTGCCCCCAAGGCGATACTATCACATGTCCAAAAAAAAATACCTGCTGTCTCGTGATTCGTTTGACTCTGGGATAGTTACGGATGGCCATTGAAAATGCCAGTTTATGAGAAACAAAAACAAACAACGTACGTATAATTAATGTTTGTAAGCTTTCCCGGCTTTCCTGTAAGTTCTCAAGCCTCTGTTTTTCATTTTACGGCCTTTTGATTATCCCCCTCAAAAAATCCCAGCAGGATCAAAACATCCTTAGAGGACATTGATTTAACGGTGTTTACATTAAATTGATTTGATTTATACGGGAGGGCCATGTGCAACATAAAAAACAAAACAAAAAGGACTTGAAAAATGCAAAGCGTCGTATAGCAATTTTTTGCTATAAAAATTCTCCTATTTGCCATGCAGGAATATACGAGTCCGTGGCGCCGTTCGGCTATCAAAGTCCGTGAGGAAAGACTATTTCTATTAACGCACGCTGGACGCAGCATCTTTGGAAGATTTCATTGTCCCTCAAAAAAAAAAAAAATGGGCGGTCATTCAACTTTTAAACGACACGACGCGGCGGCTGTACAAAAATTGCGCTCACCGTTAGCAAGCAAAACAGAAATAAAGCCAGGAAGGTTAGATGCGATAGTTTCCGTCGGCTGGTTAAAAATGAGAGAAAGGGAAGGAGGACGAACGTGGGCACACAACTCACGAAAGGTCGTCGAGTCGTATGCAAAGAGACCTCACGACCTACAATCGCCAATGCCGGTCTTGCCAACTTCGCGCTTCGGTACATTAACAAGGGCAACTGCAAAACATACCCCCTCCCTCAAAAAAACGAAACAAAACAACAGCACATTATTTTCCTTGTCCTGATTCAAACGGCCCCAGTTTTTTTCTTTAGGATGACGGCTATAATCTCAGTGAACGAGGCTCAAATTAACAAACATTTTCGCATTATTTTTCAATGAATCCAAAGGCATTGCTCGAAAACAAAGACAAGCCAGCGCATCCAGGTCACTAGGTGCGCACTCAGCCCTGGTCCCGTTTGTCAAAGGAAATGAAAACGTCGTCACTTTAGAGAGAAACTAGTGAATCACCTCGAGAAATCAAGAGAAAAAGCATTCCCCTGTACTTACGAAAGACAAAAAAAAATTAGGGAAAGTCTTTTAGGTAGAGAGAGATTGGAAGGGGGGGGGGGTGAAAATTGTTATGAGATTGTTGACAGTGATAACCAAATTTGTTGCAGAGTACCGCCATAGCTGTTTTTAACTAGGCCCTGTAACCCGCACAAGCGTCTCCATTCCCGAAAGGAAATTTCCATTTGGCCTCGTACGGGGCGGCGTCAACAGCTTACGGGCTTAGCGGGATCAGGGCTTTTAGAAGTTTTATTTTTTATATTCTATCATTCGTTCTCTTGTCTTTTTATCTTCGCCTCTAAGGTGAATAAACAAGAGTTAAAAACTAGTGTTCTACATTCCAACCGGCATACGATAAGCGCTTTGTAGATATCACGATCAGGTCACCGGCCTCCTACGAATGTCGAAATTTAAAAAATGACGAAACAAACTAAGACTTATGTTCGTTTCTCCCTATCGGCTCAGACATTCTTAGCAATGTGTCAACGCGTTAGTAGATTTCCGTTAAACTGGGCCATTAACGGGCAATAAACACTTGCAGAGGTGGTCCCTCTAAACTGATTTCAAAAGTATTTTTGGACGCAATCGAAGAAAAATCTAGCTCGGGCATGTTGTGTCATCTAATCGACTTGAAGTTATCCAACAGAACTTTGAAAAACAGGATTTGATAGTCTTCTTAATCGAGCCATTGAAAACTGGTTCCATTAAAAATATGTGTTTTTTCCCCCTGGTATTGATACGCATTTTGCCCAGAAGGTGAGACAAGTGTGAAGCTTCCCGTTATGATTTATGCGATACCGAATAAATCATCGTTAAAAAATAATAGAATGAATGAGCTTTGAACCACTTTGGGAAACTTACAAGATAGGCGACGGTTGCCATCTAGCGGCGGAGGCTCCAACTGATCAGAAGAAGTGGCATCCTCGGTTGCGGGCGAAAGCCAATTCTTGCGCTTGGTGGTCTTGGGTGTCATTTCACTAATGACGTTGTAGCGGTTCGAGCTGAGTCTCTCAAAGGATTGACCGACATTGTCCAGGCCGAGTTTCTCGTTGCGAATTCGGTCTCGCTCCTGCATCCTTTTCACTTCGTCCTCAACGATCTGGGCTCCCAAATTGGCTTTCGGTTCGGGAGATCGAATGGTCTCCTTTGAAAGACTTTCCATGTCGCTGACGTCACTTTCTTTCATTGAAGATGACGCTTGCGAATTGACACTGACCAACGAGGCCTGGAAAAGACCATCCTCGTTAGCTGGATCGAAGGTGCGGAACGGCTCGCCAGGGGGCGGTGACATCGGCATTTGCGGCGGACGAACGACACGTTCATCGTCAGATTCGGATTCAGATTCAGGTCGTTTAGCTTCAGATGGCTCAACAGATCCGACCAGATCCAAAAGTGTCTCGATGGGTATCTCCGAAATGGGCAAGATTTTATCTTCGGCCATCACGACAGGAAGTAAAACAGGTTGTGTCGTCTGCTCGGGCGCACCGACTTTCTCTTCCATTCCGCTAGACTGCAAGTCATCTTCCATCTTGTTGTTCGACTGTTTTAGCGAGCTCTCAAAAATTCCGGAACTCAGCTCTTCCAGTCTCTCGAATTGTTTCAGCGTTTGATCCAAAAAATCTTGCTGACCGCCGGATTTCAGTTCCGTCTTCACGTTGCTGTTCAGCGCGTCGGTAGGAGACGACAAGTCCGATGAAAAATGGGCAGGTTGGAGGAGCCCAAAGACGCCCGAATCGGGGCTGCCGATGTTGCGGACGGATTCGATGCTCCCGTTGGCCAACGAATCGGTCGGCGAAAGCTGTTCGGGCGACGAAGTCGATTGTTGCGGACTGCCCGATGAATTGCCCGAGCTGCTACCGTCGCTCGAACGGCTGATCGACGAGGCGGGCGTCACAGCGGAGGTGGCTTCGACGTCCAACATTAGGGCGGTGAGCACGTTGGCCGGATGCGACAGTTGGGTACAATCCGACGGCGGACCGATATTGGCGTAAGTCTGCTGGCGCTCTTGCAGTTCTTCCAAATTTTCGTAGATGGCGTTGGGATCAACGCCGGTGTCTTCCGATTGCTGCACCGTGTCGTAGAGCTTCTCTTCTACCAGGCCGTCGGCCACTTGGGCGTAGACTCGCTCTTCCTCGTCGCTGTGATTAACCTGGGCGTAGACTCTCTGCTCCTCCCCGTTATGGCTGGATGAAGTTGCAGGGATTACTGTCTGATAATGGGACGCGTTGCGCTCTTCTATAACAGCGTAGGTGGCCTCTTCGTCGTTATCTGATGGCAAAGCCGGAGGAAGTGGGGGCGGTGGAGGCGGTGGAAGTAATGTAGGTGATCCGGAATAACACTCGTCCAACGTCTGGTAGAGCGGGTTTTCGAATTCGGCCACAACTACATCAGCTACAACTGAATGGACTGGATCTTCCACGATTTTCGGAATAGGAGGCAAAGCGGATGATTGCGACCGTACAATTGTCGGTGCGCTAACGGGAGCAATCGGAGATTTCTCCAATTGGCGCTGTTGGGTGTCCTGACAGCGCTTCTTGATCTTGGCCGCTAATTCGCGCTGAAATAGTGTTTCGAGATCCGTTAACGGAGGCGACTTGGCTCGGATCAATTTGATCGGCTCTAACTGGTTGGCGCTGCTTGTGGCCGGTGCCGGTGTTATTACTGGGTGATTGGTTTGCTCTTCAGATTCCGGTGTAGGGCGGAACGAAGACAAAGTCGATCGCGATCGAGTGTCGGGTGACGGGCGCGGTAGTTCAGACGAACCAGCCGGCGCGAAGACCACACCGTCCAAGATGTCCGAAATGAAGCCGACAGAGCTGCTGGGCCCGCTACTGTTGCTATCACCGTTAGAGTCTCGTTCAACGTCTAAACCGGGGCCGGATTGCTGGAGCTGGCCGTGAAACGCAAAAGCGTTCGTGTGTCTTCGGCTTTCGGGTTCTTCAACCTCTGCCTGAAAAGTTCAAAAGAATTGACGAATTGAAGTTAGCGGCCAGGAAAAAGAAGATATTTTTTTATGAGAAACTGTGATGATGAGCACATTTATTAGAGCAACTGAATCGAACGACGTCTCTTGACCGACTGAACAAATTTCATTCCACACAACCAGATTAAACTGAGAGAAAATCACGCATTCTATTGAAAGACGAGTAATGGGGATGTGACAGTGATAGGCTTGTTTTTCCTTAACAAACGAGAGAAACTGGTTTGAGCCGAATTGGGAAAGGTAGCGTGTTTTGGTATATAGCTCAATAGATACGTCGTAATGATTGCTAATAATGATTATTAATTCACTTAGAAACTGCGCCGCGTACAATGATATCCATAATGGATACCTATGATTGTCATAATAATAAAGAACGAAATTAACGATGCAAAATTTTGCAATCTACTTGGGTAACAAAAAAACCCTCGAAAAGGAGCACAAAAAAAGAAGAAACTCGTCGTAATGATTTCAGGCAAGAAAAAGCCGATTTCTTTAATGTGGAACAAAAATCAGCGCACGCGAAACCGGAAGAAGGAAAAGAAAATACCAGCCTAGCAAGAACAAATCAATGCCAAATAAAACATTGGAAGGGAGAGTAGAAAAGAAAAATCTGCTTGTGTTGATCTTAATGGGGTCGACTTGTCACAACCCGTCACAACTAACATAAATCAAGTCTTCAACGGACGGCTTACACCATTTCCACGATATCATTGCTGGCGCAATCTCTTTCACATTTACGATTCCGTGGCTCTCAAACCACCTGACCGGATCACTTAACCAGAATGGCGTTTTGCGCATCCGAAGCATATCAAAAATATATAAATAAACAATAAACAAGGCAGATGGAAGGAATGGTTACAGCATCGTATTATATCATATAATTTGGTAGTCGAAAGGGCTTTCCAAAAAATAAAAAACAACTTAGAAAACAACCTTCCCATCGTAACCACCAGAGTAGACGATGAGTGAGTTACACCGCGTCATGGCCTCCTTTTCGCGTCAGTACACGGTTCTACCTCTTTTACACGGGGCTGGATGCACAGCGCGAAATGCATGTCAATTACTGGCTTATTGTCAAATTTCTAGTCAGAAATGTAAGAGTGTCATGCAAACATGACACGTTACAAAATCCGCGCGGCTTTCTTCAACCCTAACGTAGGATGCATGATGGATGGCTTGACTAACAGAACGTCAAACATGACCACGATTCTCGGTCAAAATGGACCAAATAAATATATATTTTAAAAAACCGGTATGCAAACGTAGCGGAATGCAGTTGTCGTTTTGTCACATGTTTAAACAACAAATTGAAATAGATGTCGCCAAATTGAATGGCAAATGATTCTCCTCAACATAAGAAAATTGGCTGCATGATGCTGGTATTTTTTTTTTCAGAACAATTAATTCGCGTTGGAGAACAGATGCGATGACTTCACGGCATGATTGCCACGAGCAAAGCCAGCAAGACACGAACCAAGTAAAGTAGGAACCGAAAAGGATAAAAAAGAGACTACTCTATTGCCATGGTTTTCCTTTTAGGGCCACAGAAAAAAAATATATAGTTCAATTTCTCTCCCGTTCTTCGTAACATAACGCCAACATTTCTCCGCGACAGAAAAAATAGGTAACACACCATTAAATATTAAATAAAGTGTCGGTGCTGTGGGAAATACCGGTTCCCAAAGATTCAAAATACCCAAAACTTAAGCGAACGAAGCGAACACCAGTCTTTCTTTTTTTGTATCAACAAATTGGATGCCAAAGATCACCAGGTCGCCCACAGATATACAGTGGTAGATAATATAGAAAGTCAATACAATTCATACCTCTGAATGCGGTTTGCTCTTCCGGCTAAACTTGGACGGGCCAAAACGCCACGAGAACGTTTTCTTTAAGCCGGACTTTGTCGACATGATGTCAATCGTTTTGGGTACTTTTTTTTTATAGTGTCAAGTTGTCAACAACGAGAAGCAAAGTCGGTTGTCGGGAGAAAAAAAACAAAAACTAAATCCACCAAATTGATCGGCTGATCGATATTGAACCAAACACTTTTTCTGGGCGCAATGTCATGTTATAACTGGGCACGTAACACACTACAAAGAGAATGAAAACGAAGATGACTATCCCGTTGGATCGTTGGTCGTCGACTCGCTCAACAGAGCACCGCTTCAAGTGGAGTACGAGCCTACACGATAGTGGGCTGCGATGGTAACGGCACAGCGGACAAACAACCAACCTGGCCCATCTTGTTTTCTTCTATGCCGGCCGTGTGAATCGACTCACCCGTCAATATGTGCGTGCGGTAATCAAGTAAGACAAGTAGGCAATAAAAGAATTCCCTCTTCCAAAAAGAAAGGAATGAAAGAAAAAGAAAACAATATGCGCCCAACGAGACTAACAAAAGAGACGGTACGGGACAGGTAGGAAACGCGCACGATGGAAATGCACAGGTGAAATGAACGAACGACGCGCTACAACTGATGCCTTTCTCTACTCTACGTCGCCGTAGTGACTGCAACAACCGACCGATGGCAAGCTCCACTTAACCCCCTTGGAACAAACATTCTTATGCGTAGGAAAGAGTGGGCAGGCGGGGCCTACAGAAGTTTTTATGTGCATAGTAGTGTGCACATCCAGAAAGGGAGAGAAAAAAAAAGGCGGGAGCAGTCGGGAGTTCCCAATCAAAAAAGCAAAAAGTAGGTCGTTCAATTTCGAACGAGCACCGCCGAGTCTCTTCTCTAATAATTCTGCACTTGTTGGTTCGCCGTCAATGTGCGGCCCAGTAGCTCCAGTTGCTTTAAACAAACGGCTGGATATCGAGTGAAAGGTACTGTGTAACAACGACACAGCCACACGTTGAATACGCAACAATCATCGGGAATACAAGAGAAAATGAACGGGCGCAATGTGGTTGTATAAGCGACCGTGTATAAAAATGTGTCGATCGCAAATAGCCAGCGAACGAGCAGAGCGGGAAGAAAAGAAAATAAAACGAAAAATAAATCTCAGTTATGGGGCTGACTGTTTCCAGCTGTTTCCATCATATCTTTGGCAGAACTTTCTCTTCGTTCACGCTCAACTTGTGAGAGAGGCTTCTCTCACGTCGCAGCGATCCTCTGGGGCGATGCACTTTCTCCTCGGGACGTTAAACGCCGCTATACCACCGTCGAAGCGAGTTGTATGTGCTTATTGCCAGAGATTGGTATTTACCCTAGTCTCGGCGATTACGTACGCGTTCAGACAGACCCATCCGACTGACATGTTGCCTTTGGGGCGAGTCAGGAAGGAAGGAGAGAAAGGCATTTCGCCCCGTTCAGCTTACGGCTGCCGGCTTTCTCGTCAATCGGTGTAAAACCAGTATAATCATTAGTTTATTGAAGATGGGTCATCCGTGCTTCTCATCAGTCAAATAATAAAAAAAATTATGCCGTTCGTTACGGTAATTAATCTCGACCACTTTGTTGCAAAAAAAAAGGCAAAAGCAACAAAAAATTAGTATAGCGGAAAAATGGAGCGACTGTACGCACCCGTTTCACACGCTTTGAAACAAAAAAAAAATCCATTGTTTGTGACGACAGTTAGGGAAAACTTGTTGTCAAAAAAAGAATGGAGATGCCACTCTTTTCTTTCCTGAGTGGTTGCATCCGCAATGCTCATACAACACACGCGCAATTAAATAAATAAAAACCGGAAAAAGAAAAGACACGAAATGATCACCATAAACATTTAAAGTGGCTTTTCGTTGGGCAGGTTCTTTTCTTTTTTCAAACGGGCACGTGGACGATGTTTTGTAGCACAGTAATGACCTCAGGTGGCCAACATGAAATATCAATAGAAAGCGATCATGTTTTCGCGATTTCAAAGTTCAACGAGGCCATCGATATTTTAAAAGGCGCGGCGTAACGACAACGATGTTTTTTTTTCTATTCGGATGTTATTGGAGAATTCTGATCGGCGTGAGGATAAAATCTCGAAAAAAAAAATTAATAATTGACGAGCGGCATAAAAAACGAAAGAAAGTCCGAAGTAGAATATAGGCAAATTTGGCAATTGCTGATTCAGATTCAAAAGAAGGAGCACACAATCTCTCGTGTAGTTGATGGTTATAAACAAAAGCAGTGCAGCAAGCCTATGTGGCCGCTGCGTGAGAAAATCATTTGGAATAAAAGAGGAAAGTGGGTTAGGCGTCCGTGAAAAATGGCTTCGATTGCTTTGTTGATTACTTCCAACCACCGTTAGCGCAGCATCTGCACACACAGAATGGTACACTAAAAGCATTCTTGCCTTTCTTTTTCCTCTTTTTTTTCAATTTATTCAAAAGGACAATGACGGCCCATGTAGTTTGGTCTCTGATCATCCATGTGGTTGGAGACAACTTGTCGGACCCATCATTCAGTTTAAAAAAATTCTCACAGTCTCATTTCGTCCACAACTCTTTGGTTTAAAAAAAAAGATGTTGTCCTCAAGAAAACCATAAAAGAAAACACATCGTCATTAAACGCATCACGAATCGAGATCATTTTTTTTTTAAGCCATCCTCCGTGAAAATTGATCAGACTTTCTCTGCGCACATGATCAATAAGATGGCACCGCCTTTCATCTACTCCATAGTTTCAATCATCCACGAAGCGATTTGATCTGATGGATAACTTACAGTCTTTATAGAAAATGCAGCTATTAGGTCTTGTTCAGACAACTTTCCTTTTGCTTTCCTTTAGTGATAGTGCAAAAACGAACGAAAAAAATTAATGTCTATTCGCATCACTGATCGTCTCGATGGGCTCACCAGATTCAACTTGGAGATGTTACGTATGAGAATTTTACGTCCGTTTTTTTCTACTTCAAGTCTTTTCCCCGTTACAAGTCCGTTCCGATTAACTGACTTCCTTTCGACAATATTGAATGTTACTTCCCGCTGTGGACGAGAGTTTTCGATAAAAAAATGACAGAAGGTAAACAAGTGAGTCCTTTCCATGAGAAAAGTATTTCGATCCCTCCCCCCCTTTCGCACAATTTGCTTGGTTTCCCACTTTATAGCCCGCAAATATTGACATCAAATGCAAATGAAAAAAAAAAGAACTTTTCAGATCGTTCCTAATTAACCGTCAACTCACTGGGTGTTCACGGTCCATCTGGCGTGCGCTACTTCAAAAATACGCGCAACAAAAATAAGCCGAAAGAAAAGGGGAAAAAAAACTTGGTTTTCATTCAAAAAAAAAAAAAAGAATAACAAAGAATTTGAAATAAGGAAACAGCAATGCATTTTTTGCTGGACGTTACAGGTAACCGCAATCCGCGCGCGCGCGCTTTCGCACAGCACGTCACCTGCTGGACAGAATTTTTTTTTCTTAAGTACCCCAGCAAATAGAACTTGTTGCGTTTAAATCGTTGTTGCGTTTGTTTCTACGTTTTTGTGTGTCGTCGTCGTTATAGTGCCTATTTCCTTAGTCACATGTTACGGTCAGAATAGATTCAAAACCCTTGCTGGTTCACCTGATTCTCATCGGCTGCCGTTGTGCGGTATCGGCTCTCGCTGCGTTTTGAGGTGCACTGTTTCTTTTCAGCCATTATACTACTTCATCTTACGCTTTAAAAATGTGGAAAAGAACAACAAGAGGAACCCAGCCTTATCGCAAGAAGGTCGCAACAGATGGCCAAAGAAAATAGACCCCCTCCCTGCTGGTTTAGCGTCCAATCTTATTTTGAAAAAAAAAATCTACTGGTATTTGGTGGCTATTTAAAACAAAAAAACTGGTCTCATTCGCGGTAGCATCTACATAACACGATTCGCATGAAAACCAATCATCGGAACAACGTCTGCCAAGTCATTCAAGTCCCACATAACCGGGGCTGCGTCTGGGAAAAGCATTAGAGCTAAAATACAAAAGATGTGCGGAGTCAGTTAAACAGACAAAAGACAGAGAGAAGATGGGGGGATGACGTTTACCAACTGATTAGAGTAGCGAAGCATGGTGTGCTGCAGGGAAAGAGAAACGAGAGAGAAAGGAGGTGAAAATGCAATCAACTGTCTTCTCTTTCCACATCCCGGCGGGCAGTATTAGGAAGGAATGAGCCGTGTGCGTGCCCAACCTGTCCGCATCGCAGCTGCAGGTCGTAAAAGTCGGGACGCATAAATCGAGCCAAGAGAAAGGCGCTGCAGAAATATTTCAATGAACTGTACGCAGCGTCGAAATTCGACTAGCAAACAATAAACGAGAACAAGTGGGCAGCCATTGTTGAACATGTTTCCATTAATCTGTCGTCATCAAATAGCCTTTTTTTTTGTTGTTGTGGACTCTATATAGGAGAGATACGTGAATCGCCTTATCAATCAAGGACGGCCAACGAAATTGTCTCGCTTTCTAACGATTATCACTCGCGTCACACAACGAAATATTCTGAACTTTTGGAATGCGTAATGCATACAACGCCAGTTTCAAAATTCCGTAGGTAGTCGAAATATTTGCTTTCGTTATCTGACACAGGAAAAAAACATTAACGTTTCTGAACAAAATGGGCGCGGTGTCAACAATTTACTACGGCGCTATGAAATAACATCGTGAGGAAAAATGAATTACTTCTGCCAGTTTTATCTAGTAATTTATGTAAAGAAATCATAAGCAAACTGGCCAAAAAATGTAAGAGAAAGATGTCGCCAAAGGAGGTCTCGAGTAATGGCCCCAACAGTTATCACAACGATGATCCCCGCTCTGTCATTGTTTCAAAAAAAACTGTCGAGGCAGCAACGGACCGCGAAATGACGTAATTTACATCTCGTGTGTGTCTTGTTGGAAATGCCATTGAGGGCGCGGGAAGTGTTGCAGGAACAAGAAAATCGACAGTCTCACCCCGGCAGACGGGAAGCAAGAAACGTGTATACACATCCCTTTGCATCCAAAGTGCCTGATGTGCGGTTTGACCCTTGACGACGGTGCAAGACGGGAGAAATCGCGGGTGAGGAAAAAGAAACAGACGGCAGGATTCATCGCCCTTTTTTTTGTTGTTCTACCCCCCTCAGGTGTTGCGGAATCGGGCTAGATTGTAACACGCTAGAAACATGAGACATCTTTTAAAAAATTGCGCCTTTAGCTGACTCCGTAACACCATCATTCGCCAGCTTTCTACACGAACCCTTTCCCACCGATGTACTAAACAATCAAATTTTTTTCCTTCCTGTCCTACGTAAACATTGAACACTGCGAAAAATAAAGTTTTATTGCTTTGACTATTGACACAAAAACGCATTTTCAAATTATTAAAACTTGCAACCGAAACGAACTCGATAAAAAAAACGGTGGCATTACATTCGTCGTAACGATCTTTGGTATACTTTTTTCAAGTGGATTTAGAGTAGGCTAACATATCAAAATTTGAACACCATTGGCTACTCAGAATAACTTTTGAAGTCTTATCTCCTTTGCAGGGGATAAAACCGTTAGTAAATGAGATAGCCAATGTCTCATTTTTAGTTTTAACGATAAAAAAGAAGCTTCAAAATATGATAAAATCTACGTTGACTGCGATTTCGATCTTGATTCAGAATTTTAAATGCAGGTTTTTTCCCCGTGGCTTTAGATAAAAATGCAGGATAAAATGAATTAAAAATCGGGGAATCGGTTTGAATCTTACCGCCGCAAAGAAATCGTACAACAACGGTTCGCCATCGGCCACCTGTTGGTCGAGCACAGAGTTATTGTCCAAAGAAGAAAGCCAGTGATGGTAACTTCCATCCGACTCGATCGTCGTCAAAGATGCAAAGTTATCTTCACTACTCTGAAGTGTTGGCAGAGAGATCTCAAGTTCTTGTTCGATGTTGTCTACGCTTTCCCGCTGAAGTGAGTCTAACAAACTGTGAAAACTGAGGAGCCACTCGAGATATTCGTCCGTTTCCATAGGCCACACATTGTAGTCCTGACTGTCCATTGTCTCCGACACTTGATGGACTTCGAGTTCCAAATTATACACCTCGAGCAAGGAGTGCTCCATATCGGAACAAATGATAAAGAATGGATAAACTAGAAATGCTCACTATTCAATAACTCGGCAATCACGGTGGAAGTGTTAAACACAAACGACGGAGACGATGGATTTCCCTCGACTGTTACTTGAATTTGACTGACGGCTTTGATCGCCTTTCCATAAGCATTTTATAGAGGAATCAAAGGAATGTCTTCGCCGAAAAAAACCTTTAAAAGAACGCCAGTAAACCGTTAATCGACTCCCGTTGGGCGGACGGATACAAAAGGAGATCACCCCCAAGAGAAATAATCGTTGCATCATCGAATCCTATAGCGCTTCGAATCGTGATTGACCTCGATCATCTGTTCGTAGCTCAGCAAGCTCAACACCAATTCGAAGAGACGCTGAATAAACGGTCTGATTACCTATTTACGTTTTGTCTTTGGACTCGATTAGTTGAGCGGATGCTTTCGTGTAAGTAAATGCTTGACACAGCGCTAATCGCCTTAACACACATAGTAATCTAGAGCTATTGCCGAGCCCTCGAAAAAGACAGACCAATAAACGATTTGACATAGTTGAAGCGGCAGTTTAGATCTTTGTTCGCGCTTTATACTTTGTCCAATCGTTGTCTGGCTATATGCCGATGAGTGAACGAGAGCGCGTCCGAACGCTAATTCATCGGTCCGCAACATGGAAAGAAAACTGCAGCTCCGTAGCGATGCGCTCGAGCTGACACTTCACAAAAATTAAATCAAGAATTTCCCTTGTGCTTGTCATTGAATTTTACAGCTGTGAAACGAAAAAAAGAAAGAAAAGCTCTCTTCCGTTAGGACTTGCGAAGCATCTACAGAGAGCCCATTTATTTGTTTGCCATTCAGCAGCGATTTATCGGGTTCTCGCCGGGGTTCAATCGTAACAAAAAAATATTGACCAGTCAAGTAGGTCGAAGTCATCGACTCTCCCTCCTACCACGAGCCCGTTCTATGCAGAAAACGGTATTTTTCCTATTACAAACAATTTTGGTCAAGATTTTTTTTCTTCTTCTCTTTTCTTCAAATCAAATGGAACGCATCCACTCAGCCATTTCGCAGTGACTGAAGCGGAGAAAATAGAAAAAAAAATACGAGTGATTGTCCAAAATTCTCTAACGGCTTTGAGAAATTTCTTAGTATTGCCCGTAGACGAATCGCTGGAAACCTTTGAAATTTCCAGGTGTCAAATTAGTTACCTCGTGATCGCATTCAATTGTTTTCTTTAAACAATTTTTAGATGGAAATGGCCAGAAACACGGAAAGAAAAAACTATCTTTTGAGAGGCAAGTGGGCGAAAATTATGACACAATTTTAATATTTGTCGATTATCGACGTCACCACAATATTAAATTAATTACTGCACGACCGAAAAAAAAATCAGAGTACCCAAATGAAAAGCAAGCCAATCATTAGAAAGCGGTAACAAACAGATTGAGCTTGAGCAAAGAGGCCTGAGAAAGTCAATTTTTGTGTGGTTAAAAAAAATAACATTAAACGATAACGGGAAAGAAATGTGTACGACAAACGATACCCGGCGGGTAACAAAGCAAACTAGCTGAATTGGTAGGTCGAAAAGAAAAATATAAAGGAAATGATACCTTGTTCATTGGGCTACCTCGCAGCGTTTGTTTGATTTTACCGGTAATGTAAACACATAAAAATATTAAAATCCAATGGAACTATCGCAAACTTAAGTAGCTACCAATTGTGTCCATACAGCAATCGTGCCGTTTTACTACTGGTCGCGATTTACCGTGAGCAATTGTGTTACAATTTCGCAGTGGCCGAAACAAAGTGGAATGCTCAAACGGCCGGCTAAATTCCGCCCTATGGCAAAACCCACCCATACCATGAACGTGCCGTCGTTTAGGGAACGAGACAACAACAATCTTACTTTGCAAATTCGCCCCATCGCAAAAATGTTTACCGTCCCGAATCATTGTCTATATCACTGGGAAAAAGAAGCCAAAATAAGGGTTTGCAAATGGATCGTAGTAAATGGTTCAGTCTACTAGCAATTTGTCTAAGAAACGCTGGATTGCGTCCATCACTGACATCAGGCGGACGCTATTTCCCACGAAAAAAAAAATTGCTCTGAGATCGAGAGAGCAGGTCGAGGATAGGGTAACTAGTGACGAAATACATTTTGCAATCAGACACGACAAGGATTTAACCACAAAAAAAATGTTCTCAAGACAATAAAAAAATCTGAAATTCCTCGCAGACTCATTCGTTTCGAAGATAACGGCCGTATTTCATGTCGTATGTACGGGAATTTTTTTATCCTGTGTAGTGAGAGCTTTTTCGATAACGGAAACCATTTGCGAAGCCAAAAGCGTTTAAGAAAAACAGTGTTATTAGTGTAAAGATAGTGGTGCTGTGAAACGGTTATCGTCGTGACAAAAAGGATTGGACATAGCTTTTCAGGGATGAGGGATCGCCTAAACTCGATTATCTCCTTTGCTATTTGTGTAAATAACATTCGATTTATCTACACCAGAATAAGCGCATTGTATCGCGTTGCACGTTTAAGTTGTACCCCGTAAACTCACGGATGATTCGGGAAAAAACACAGTCCCACAATGGTTAAATAGCACAAACAACAAAATCGAATTCCATAGTTTGTTTGCTTACTTTTTGTCCCTCCTTTTTCTACCAGTCATGTTTGCGTGCATTGCGCAAACGTGCAAAACTTATCATGAACGGACCTAAAACGGTTGCTTAGCCATAAAAATAATGACAGTAAAATAAGTCCACAAGCATTTCCACGTAAAAGATAGAGGAAGGTCGAAGTGTTTGAAATCATTAATTTGATCAATACGTGTTGCTTTCTTTCAAAATCAAATGCAGCGAGTATTTCGTCACAGTATAAAACGGCATGATAACCTTGTCCAACTGTAAACTAGTTTTATCACGCTGTCGATAACATTTCTAATTCTGAAGGTTACCGCATTCGTGAATTAATCAACAAGCGGGAAAAAGTCATGCATTCTCCTACGACTACGTGAACAGGGCGACGTGACACATTTAGCTATTAGCTTGCGACATCAATATTTTCCAATGGGGTTTTCTTCAATGGGCTTGTGTTTGAGTTTAACAGCGCTTGTGCAAAATGCGGTAAAAAAGAATTCAAACAAAATGAAATAAAAAAATTTCTTGGGAATTTAAGCTAGTCAATCAAGAAAAACAGTTCAAGACGGAGATGGATTAACCCAAATATTCGAATTTTTTTTGTCCATCTTGAATGCGATAGTCGAGTACAGAAATCAACAGGTATGCAAAGGTTGCTATGGTGATAATCTACTACCCTGTAGCCTTCGTGCAAGATTGTGTGGAAAAAAAAGAGTAGCACAAAAAAATTTTGTTTTGTTTTCACGATCCTAGAAATCATCTTCGTGATAAGCTCGTCTGGGCAAATCAAAGAAGACTCAGCCAAAAATCTATAATGACGTAAATTGTGAAGTAGATTTATCGTGCATCCCTTAGGTTCTGCGAAACAATTAACCAGAGTGGAAAAAACTGGGCTAATTATGACTTCGTGCTCGATATAAATGGATGAAATGGCTGAAGGCCTGAGGAATTTCAAAAATAACAGTTCCCTTTGGACAAATAGTAGGAGATGGAAGTAAGAGATCGTTAGGAAAAGAAGGTTAAATTCGAAACACTTGAGGACTGATTTGATAATCCAAATCTAAACGTCACGCTGCATCCAAAGAAATTCTTGGATTTCTTTCTCGATTTTGTCTCCGTTTTGAGGGAACGTCTTCTCGATCAAGATCAAATTTCAATAACAGACGCACAAACCACCTGTTTACTACGCCTTTTCAAGTACCGTATTGAGAATTCACAGCTTTTTTCCCCTTTCCTTATGCTAGTTTGGGTTGTTTTCTCAGGCAGACGCTCTCTCTGACAACGGTCGTGTGGTTACAAACGAGAGTTAATCCTGATAAAATTACTGAAAAAAAGTATATGCACAAAAAATCTCAACAATTTAACTAGGAATTCAAAAAAAAAGAGAAAAATCAAAGTGGATTCGAAGATTGGAAATCTTCTGTGTTCAAAAATCAGATGTGAAACGATTCAAACGTTTTGTGCAGAAGCAGAAACCGATTCTGGGCCTATCTGGTGGCAAGGTGGCCGTAACGGACTAATGGAGTTTCAGTAGCACCGATTTGAATCTTAAAAACAAAACGCCATGGAAATGTCTCACAAGAAACGTGCAAAAGATAATTCCTGTTCTGCCTATTGATAAACTATTATCACGCCATTACTATGACAAAGGTAAAGTTAACTTTGATTCACTTAAAGAAAAAAACCGCGTGGTGTCATAACCTGACTCACAGGGGTAAATTTAGTAACAACGTGGACTTACCAGAAATGTGGAATCAATGGGGGGCTGTCTTTGCTTGTGTAGTCTGCAATTCCTTCACGATTTTGCCAAAATTCCCTTCCAATTTTTTCCAGAATTAAATTTGAGTAGATCCAACAACAGACTCGACTGCAGCTGCCGGCCAACGGGTAACAATTGAGAATCCACCAAACGCCACACAGCAGGCTACGTCTCCCTCCGTGCGCGACGAGTAATCTCTGATCGCCTCACAGTAGATAATGGAAATGGACAACGTGTGAAGAACACCCATCCTTAGACTTTAGTATGGATCGATCATCATCTCGCCCTCCTTAATCGATTAATATGATGTGGAATTTTTTTTTATTTTTTAAATCGTTGTTTCAGCTTTACGTTTATAATTGGTCACCATATCACAACAGAATAATCCGCTTACCGTTATTTTAGACATTGTTTTAGGGCAGTAATCACGTGGGGAATTTTCAGTCTACGACCAGCTGTTCAAAAAAAAAATGATGTTCCATTTCGTTCTGGATCTCAGCACTAGATGGCTTTGCCTTACTGTTCTTCTGCTTACCAAGTTTTAAAAGTGTAAGACATCAGACATGTCGAGCAGAGACGTACGTGAGTAAGTACTTTTTTCTTCTCAGGCAAACAAAAGAAAAATAGGAAAGTGCTGTTTCCTTTCTCAACTGTTCAAGTATTTACTTGAGAAACCTCTTACGGTTAACCTTTTCTTATTTGCGTCAACAAATTTACAATAGAAAAATATTGAAATTAGTTCAGATGGCGTTTTCTCATCCGTGCAAGTTCATGGTAAGTTACATTATTGTATTTCACCCCTTCCGAAAATGCATTCTAGTGAAAGAAATGTTATAGAGCATGTTATGCAGAATCTGAAACCAGATGCAGTGAGATTTCGTGAACAAAATTTATCTGCGTGACACTGTGACAGCCTACTGACAGTTACTTGGTGGATCAAAACGTGTGGGGCAATTTAAACCTGTATCTGTGCCTGTATTATACTTTGCAATATTAACAGGTTGGCAAAAAAAGGAAGTCGTCTGCTTACAGCCGAAAAACAAGCGAAGAATAGAGTATCGATGAGCCGATGCTGTTACTTAAATGTGTCAAGAACAGAATGCTTCTTGTATATCAACAATTCTCTAACATCCGAACAGGTAATCGAAAATGTTTATCCGTTTTAATGCCGTCCTCAAAATTAGAAACGTAGAAACTATCAAAATTGATCCGCCGGCTTTACACGTCGAAAGATGTATGCTCATTTTCTGCTTACACATTACCAGAGATATGCATTCGATGTCTTTCACGCGTCTGATCGTGATAGTGGCAACTGCGTGAACGAGTTTCAGCGCGTTTCCTAACGGTATGAATGCATATCGCTTATCATGCGTTCGTCATAACGTGTGATATGGTTCATACCTGAAATTCTTACTTATTAAAAGCAACTCATATTTTAGCACTTCATATTTTATGCGTAACAAAGTAGCGATCTTCCCTTTTTTTTATCCGCATGGACATCAAGACGCTAAAAACCGTCCAATATTAAACTAATTCTTCATAAAAGATTCGCAGCTCTTTGTTTTTTTAGACTTAAAAGCCTTTGCAATCAATGCGGTAACAACACCAGTTGTCCAAACACATTTTTAAAGAATCGTCGTAACGGATGGCTTCGTATCAATCAAACACTGTTCTGCACGATCAAATTGCAATCATAAACCACGAGCCTTCGTGAGTTCAAGAACATTTGAAACCGTTTCTAGTGACCATCGGCACTGTATGGGCATTGGACAGGTGTTATTGGTTAATCTTGCCTTTGTACCCAGTGATGCAATTGACGTTTCGCCAGCAATGGCAATTTATGCAGACATTGTCGTGCAATGGACACCACTGTGTACACAACAACAATATAATGTCCACCTATTGATTTTTTCAATAAAGAATGTGTGTAGAGGACAAGCGGTTGTAGACGTGGTCGCTTGTAGTATACCTGTGTTTGCTCGTGCGCAATGTCACGCTCTGTCGACATTTTCCTCGTTTTCGTTGGTTTTCATTTTCGTTTTGATGCTTCCATTTTAGTTTAGGACGTAAAAGATGGAATAGTGGAGTTGGCGAGTTAGTGCTGTTATTACGGAGCTGTTAGGTTGACGCTAATGACTTGATCATATAAGTTTACCTCTATTATACGTCGTGCAATGACTGTTCTTTGTCTTTTTCAATCCCCTTTATTAACATGTCTGTTTAAAAAAATGACTCTTCGGTATTCCTCCTTTTTTTGTGTGTGTAAATATTAGAAATTTTTATGTGGTTCTATATTGATGCGCTGGATGAGATAAAGAGCTTTAATTAATTTATTTCTTTTTTTTTTTTCCTATTACGTATTCGATGTCGAGGAAAACTTAGCGGAGGGTACCAAACGATGGGGCTCTGCGGTGAAAAGGGTTATCTGTCGCTCGTGGCTCATTTGAATAATTATGGAGCGGTGGCCAGCCATCCGCATCGCGCTCTCCTTAAATAGCACCATTTTTTTCCTCTCTTCGAATTCTTTCTTTTTCATTTTTTTAGTTGGTTTCACTCCGTTTGTGCCAATGAAATGAATACGTCATTCAAGACTTTAAATCAAAAAGAATATATGTAGTATCGCAAAATAGCTTGAGCTGAAATTTTTGAAGGAAGAAAATCGTCAGATGGCGTGGCTTCAATCCCGAGTTACGACAAGAGAAAATCCATTACAATTACTCCGGGTTCGATGGTTCAGTTCAGAACGCGTGCTGTTTTCTACCAACTTGGTTCGCTGATAATCCTTTTTATTCTTATCGGTTATGATTAGTTCGTCGTTTGAAAGAAAAAATGAGCAGAAGAATAACGGTTTTTCAAGTGTCTTGCCTTGAAGACGGAAGCAAATGATTCATTTTAAGTACCACTTGTGGCCACTTGCAATCATTTATGCTTTTTTACTTTTATCGTCGTCTGCTATGTCTACCCCAGCAGCCATTTTGACAGGTAGAATGAAAGTTCATATGAAACTGTCTTTGGACCAGAATATATGCTTGACGCGCGTTCACGCAAGGCGAGTTCAGGACTAACCGTGTCACGAGACCCGTTCTAATATTTACGGCACTGTCGTAAACTTTGCAAGTTGTTGATAATTTCTTGGAAATAAAATTAGCCCATCGTCTATGCCGGTTAGAAATCAGCCCGAAATGGCCATGGGAGAGATGCCATCATCCTATCTTGGTAGACTGACTAAGCAGCAAGTTGGCTCGCTCTCATCCTATGGAATATCTACATCTGCGTCGTAACGTTGGTGGGTCTGAATTTTCATTTTTTATTTTTCATAACTGTAACCCCAATTTCTCGTTTTTCTTTTCATCAGCGATCTCCCAAGAGTTTCTGACGACACCGTGTTTGGCTTGATCGGGCACTGTCAGCAAAATTTATGCCGATTGGTAACTCATTTCACTGATTGCTGAGGCTTTGACTGAAGAGGCTCACATGACACAGAGTGTCTAAGAGCATTCTAATAGAACCGAGGGGGATAGACAAAAAAGAAAAAGCTGACTCATTCGTTCAGTTCACTGTATACACGCCGCCATTTGGAACTGATGTGTGAAATTGACATTATACCGCCAGATGGCAGCAGAAGGTTCAACAAACATAACAGCCAAAGTTTAAATACTTGGACTCGAAACAAAACGAGAACAGTCCCAGTACGCGGCTAGGATTCCCTTCTCTGGCAAAACAACACCGATCATTAAGCAATCGCTGCGATTTGCGCTTGACGCCGTGTATAAATACACTCACCCGAGGCGAACGTGTTTTTCCAGCCGCCCGAAAACAACACGCTCTCCCTCTCGCTGCGTTTACCTACCTACCTTCCAGAGCCGCGACTCTCGCTGGGGGTTGTTGGTTGGAAAGGCAAAACGGATGGAAACACCCGTTGACTGGTATTGCCGTCAGTTGTGTGCCGACCGGATCAGGCGACGGATCTCGTTCTCATCGACTCTCGTAACCCGCACGCGCGCGCGCGCCTTTCTCAACCGGAATCTTTGTGACACGTGCTTTTCTTCAATGCGTTTGTTTTGTTCTTAATCGACTTTTATTATTGACTAAAGTGAAAACGTATCGATTATTTGGGTGATCTATTATCACTTTTTGTTGTTTGTCGGTTTGACTCGCCATCTGGATTGTTCCGGCGGATTATATACACGTATTTTCTTAACCTTAAGTGTGTTTCGTGAGCAATTATAGTTGTATTTCATTTTTAAGAAATACAAACATCTAACTGTGACGCGATGGAAGGCCGCAGTTATTTCATTACCGGATACGCAGCTGTGGTTCTCCTCCTCGCATCAGGTAGGACACACACACAACATCATTCATCATTTGGGCTACCTCTTTTTCTTGGTATTATTCATCTCTTCACGGGGTGATATGCTAATGAGGCTTGAAGTACTAGGCGACTTGCTAACGATGCAATCAATCCGTTCAAATGGCGGATTTTTTTTTTCTTGGGAAGCCAGGGTTAATGCGTTTTTTCTTGAACCGTTTCTTGTTTTTTTTTTACTAACTAAGACAAAGCCGACCAAGCAACCTGGTTCACTGATTGATTACCTCTGTTTGTTTTGGGTTTTGTTATATCCCCTTTTCGTCAGCAATCAATCTGCGCAATCAGTTTGGCGCCTGTTTTGTTGCTCCGCCTAGAACCAAGTTTTGTTTTAGAAAACCCATTTGAAAACAAACTTTTTTTTTTTTTTCAACGATCATCAACCTTCTTATTGGCACGCAAAAATACTGCTCTAGTTGAGAATTAGATTTTGTTATTTGGTTTACGTGACACGCTATTTCTTTTTGCGTCTTTTTTTGGTTGCTGTTGATATCAAATGCTCAACAATCGTCTACCAAAAAAGGATCTAAGAACCAGGGAATGCCAAGTGAATACAACATTTTCATTCCTGCATAACCAGAAGAAATAAGAAAAAAACTCGCAAAAAAGTTTACACAAATTTTTTAAAGAAACGAAAACACAGAGAGGTGAAAGGTAAAAACGTGTTCGGATGATTGTGCTTATCCCATGGCCATCAGGTGAATCGGCTCTCACGATTCGAACGTGACAAAATGTTGCCTTTCTGACACCCAGTTCTTCTTCTTCATCCACTTTCTCTCTCTCTCTTTTATCTCTTTATCTCAATCTGTCTGTCCTTATCCACCCATCTTGGGGTTTTTTTTTCCTTTCTTTATAAGGATTATTTATTTCTTTTCAATTGAGATAGAGTGAGCCATGCTGCTCAACACCTGAAAACACGCAGTAGCAGAACATTCCGTCCCGCTCTGTCGATCGTTCGTCTTCGCCCTTTCATTCTATTCTTCCATGTCAGAACGAACAAGCCGCTTGCCTTAACGTTTCGTTGCTGGAAACTGCACAGCCACTTGTCAACGTCACGTTCAGGCCCAACAACCTCGCGGGATTCCCGACTTGGCTTTTACAGCAAAAGAATGCTTCCACTCTTCTTTTTCTTTCGAACTTCCGCGCACCGGAGAACCATTGATGGATGTTGTGTAATCCCCACCCAAAGCTCCGAAAGAAACGTTGACATTGGTCGTTTTTTTTTAATCTTTTCTTTTGTTGTTTTTTTATTTCAAACGGGGTCCTCCGGTCATAAATTATAGCCAAAAGAAACATTCATGTCACCGCTAATCTTTAATGGATGTGAAAAGCTTCGACATTATCGACGCGTGATTCATGATTTGGGCGGCATGTTTGATTGATTTCTCTCTTCGTTATCGATGATGATGGTGCGATTGCAAGACCGGTGTGTGGTGTTCTTTTACATTGCCAACCATAAATACAGTATAGGACTACACATGTGTTTTGCGCTAGCGGGTTGAGTAAAGGAGGGGGGCAACTAATTATTGTGACGGAGTAATTTCTAGCGAGAGCGGATGTCAATTATCTTGTATATAAGCACGCATGTTTTTCCAAGCTGCCACCAGCAGGCCTGTCTGTCTCTCTGTCTGTGCATACTCTCTCTATTTTTCTCTCTACGCACTGTTAGAAACAGGGGAGAATGAGGGGCTGTGTGTGTGTGTTTGACCGTCACTTCCGCTGGCTGTATGATAGAGTGCCCTATACACGACGTTCCGGCGTTTCTGCCCATCATCTCTTTTCGCCCTGTAACCCGTGTTGTATGTGTTGTTGGCTTGTTGCTCACTTCGAGTCACGTGACTTTCTCTTTCCCCTTTGCTGCTTGTGTTTTATCCACAAAAGCCGTGAAAACGGGATAGAAAAAAAAAATGATGAACTGACGGGTTGTTGTTGCTGTTGCCTAATTACTCCATTGTATACACGGAAGGCAAAGAATTTCGAACAAAACAGTTAATTTTTCGTACTGGAAGAAGTGGAAGAAGAAAACAATAAACAAACAAAACTAAATAAAAATAACATATACAAAATGAAAAATAATGACCGCTTGATCACGGTAAAAAGAAACAGGAACTAAACGTCAGCCTCGAAAGTTAAAAGAAAAAAACTTGTGGTTTCGTCTCGTAGATCCTGTGCGACGTGCATGGGAAAACACATAACATAATGGCATCCAGCAAGAGCCTCGTTTTAATTTCTTACCTGGTTCCCCTCCTTCGCTCTTACCTCAGTGTTTAGCGGATTAGCTTCCATGGTTTCCGAGGGCTTGTCAGTGATGTCTCTATTGTCTTTAACGTACAGCACCACCAACTTCTAGTTTTTCTTTTATTTTTTATCATCCACTGTTTGTGTATGTAGCCTATAGGGTTCGACTTGGAGCTTCGTTTTCTTTTCTCTCCCCCCTCCCCACCTCATCTAGTCTTCTTATTCCCATTACCTTAAGACTGAAAGATGCCGTAATTTGAATTTCCCTTTTCTTTTTTTTTCATTTATGTGGGGCTCCTCGTCAGCTTGTTCCCGACGTTACCACCTTTTTATTTTTGCGCGTAGGGTTCCCACGGATTTCAGATTCGAGAAAGGGGGGTGGTGGTAGGAAGAAGGAAGAATGATTATTGCCACCTCACAAACATAAAAGAGTGAGGGGGGGAGTTGGAGTAGGAAGAAAGTGAGACAATTAGACCCTCTCCTCGACTACTGATGAAGATGTTTGGAAACAACTTTCGTATACTCCTCCGCAACCCCTCTTGGCTTGTTACATGCGTGGGCTCATCGCACCATACGTGTTTGATAATGTAAGGAAAAAAAAAATAAGCGAACATGTTAATTCAGTGCTGATAAAGGTATAATTATGTAGGTCGCCAGTCTGATCAGATTATGCGCTGTTCTAGCTTTTCGAGAGTTAGATAGCTGAGTTTGTAACACACACAAAAAATTGAAACATTTTCAAATTGAATCGATTGCGCATGCAACCGCCAAAATAGGACACTGTATAGAAAAAGAGAAACCGCAAAACGCGTCTTAACCTATTACGTTTACCTTAAAAAAAATACGATCTTGAATATTTGAAGGAAAAAAACGTTCCGATCGCATTTTGTTTTTATCCAATCGACTAAGCGCTCAGCACGCAGGTAATAGAAGAACTTAAAGGGAAAAAAAATATGTGTATATCATCCACATGCACCGTTTTCTGTAGATGGTAATGTTGTATATACGGCCAAACATTTACCTACAAAAGAGGGCTGCCTAATAAGGAGTGAACGCTGGAGGGGGGAGCCCAACTGGTCATTTTACTATTATTTTAAGTATTTTTCTTTAAGCTTTTTTTTTCTTTCTTTAACCTTCTTCCACCCGTGTTGTTGTTGTACATCTACCTGCATAATTATTCAATCCACCTCACCGTATGTACAGAGGGAGTAACATCCTTGAACTTGAGGGGGGAAATTGAAAATAGAATAAGTAAAGCTGATATCCCGTTTGGATTTCATGTACTGCGTTTTTCTTAGAATTTTATTCACCGTGCTTTCTAAATAGAACATTCTTGCTTTTGTTTTTTAAAACACTGATGGCTTAACAAGTAGTTCCATCCCATGTTTTTTTTGTGTGTGGATGCGACAGACGAAAAAAATTGTGTTGTAAATATACAAAATTCCACAACCCAATAAGAAAAAGAAAAACACAAGCAAAGCTCACAAAAAGAACGATGGCGTCTTGCGTGAATGTTGGAGGGGTGGAGAGGGTCCATCACCTTGTTAACGTCTCGTTGATCAGCATTTGTTTGACAGGTGCTTCATCGGCCCACTCTACATGTAGTTATATCCAGCATAAGGTAGTCCGTTCTGTTTTGGAAGAAAAAAGATATGAAGATAAACATAACCTCCATCTCTCTTCCTTCTTCTTCTCCCTTCGATTTGCTTGTGTGTGTGTATATATTAAAAGCAAAAGGGGGGTCTTGATGACGGGAGCCCAGCGCAGTCGGCTGTATGATAAGATGAAAGACATCCCGACTCTAGAAAGAATTCCTCAACTTCTTTTTCTTTCCCCTATTCGTTTTTTTTCTTTCTCCATCCTGTGGATTTCTCTAACATGCATTATAAATGGTCGTAAGAAAAGACCATCTTATATATACATACATACATATGGGATACAGGTAAATCGTTGGGGGAACATAGGGAAGACATGAAAAAAAAACCCAAAACACGAAAAGAAAAAACAAAAAGGGTTAGCTTGTGTATGTGCAGTGATGGCTTCCAGCAGCGAGCGATTTCTACCCCGCAGCTGCTGGCCAATAACCAATATGTAATATCACAACTCGCTGTATATATAGATAAAAATGAATCGTGAACCGTTTTGTTTTTCTCTCTTGGGGTTTGGTAATTTTCGTTTTTTTTTTGTTTCTGTGTGTGTGCAAGAAACCAACCGATTTCTCAAGCGTTTGACTCAACTTTCCCCCAACGAAATAGAAATGTCCTTCGATTGGCGTTGTTTTTTGAAATATATTTCGAAACTATCGGAATATGATCCGCATTTTGAAGCTCTGATGGAAATAACTGATGAGTTTTATTTATTTGGGTTATTGGAGCATATGCTGATATGGTCATGGTATACGTATTACTCTTCAACGCGAAAATAAATATTTAATTAAAAAGAATTTAAACTTTCCAACGATGACTAACAACACACGTGCGTACAATACACGCAGGCCTCGTTTTCCAATGTTGGAAGAAAATAACTGTTGCGAAAGAGAAAGAGAACGGCTGTGTGCCACGGGGGCCAAGGCGACGATCTTTTAAGTATAATTTTTTCAAAAGAAAAAGAACGCCGTAGAGTGCGCAATTCAAAGAAGAATGCAATAAGACGTTGGTGTTTGTTTTTTTTCTTTTAACGATTTTTTCATGAGGATTGTTTATTAGTTAGCATGCTAGCCGTTTTATTCCGTGTCTGTGTGTATGTACAAGGTGTTGGCTGAGATGTCGAAAGATGGACACGCCGTATAACTCGGGATTCCTTTTTGCTCGTGTCAGTTTCATCGCCTTTCGTATTTTTTTTTCCTCTTTTTTTTTTGAATAGTCAAATCATTTGAATTACCCCCTACTGCCGTGTCTGCGTGCGTCCCAATAAACAACTAACGTCTTGTAGAAGGGGATGTACCATTTTGACAAAGTAACGGTTTTTCCTTTTTATTTAATGAGTAGCTGTTGATGGCTGGATGTAACGAACGCGGAAGTTGACTCTATGGTTCCATCAGCACTAGGTCATCGCCAACTGATTAGAGAAATTTAATGGCGAAAAAAAAAAAGGATAAAAGAAATCAAGTTCCCGCGTGACGGACAAGAAAATCCTCAAGAAAATAAAACGAAGCGGCAGGAGGAAAGAGAGTCCCTTCTATTTTTTTCTGGTTCGCTGTCTACAGCCAATACATAAGAATTCTAAATTTAAATAGTCAAAATAGCCACACCGGGCAGCCCCATGACGAACTGGGGTCTTCTTATATATATGTATTGTAACGAAGATATAGAGAATGCTTTAGCGTGGCTCGGGACTTTCACACGCTGTGATGGACGACTTGACGAACCATAGGGGCGGCTGGACTTAAGGATATTTGGCAGTCTCCCCCCTCTCCTCGTTTTTTTTTGTATTCGTTTCTGTTTCCACGTACAGGGCATAGTGAACTCACGCCCTGCCCTCTTTAGACAGATAGTGTTAGGCCGTCACTCTATTGACAAGCAAAAGCTGTTGAAGGCGGATGGTAATACGCGCCGAATGAGAGATGGAGTGATGGGGAGGAGTGCGATGCGCCTCTCTTCGGCCCTGTCCAGATGGACCAACAGATGTTCACTTCACACTCGTTCGAAAATACGGCACGTCGTCATAACAAAGGGAAATTGTTGTGCCAAAATGGGCCGTCTAAGTAAGACGGCCCTTTGCGAGATTTTCTCAGTTCACCCGGAACGATGGATTTTCGCCCCCCCTTTAGCGATTGACAGTAACTATCCGATGCTGTTTGGCGTTCATGGACTGTCACTCCATCGCTTTGATTTATCCCCGCTAATGCTGATGCAGAACCGGTGTTTCTATTTCTACTATGATAATTAAGCAGGCGATTCATGTTGATTGCTTTTCTTTTGTTTGGAAAATGCCGATGATTCGAATGCCGATAGAATGGATGAGGCCGACATTCAGGATCGGTTTTGAAAAAAAAAAATGGTGAATGCTTGGCTGATCATATTCTTCACGCATAGCTATTTAACCAAAAGTCCGTTTGATAACCTTTTTTGAAGTAGGAACAGCTAACATGTCAAGTGATGGATGAGACTTCCTTTTGGGTTCGGCGTTTCATTTTCAAAATGCGGTGGTGGAGCTGATGGCGGCCACCACCAAAGCCGCATCCGTAGTCTTAAAGCCACAGCTTTCTCTTAATTTTTTCTTTAGAATTCTCTTTTTGGATTGCGCCCTTTTTGTTTTTGTTTTTTAAATACCTGTTGGCCGACCATACCCACTGGTTGTGTGTACATGAGCTCAAATCGGCATCGTAAATCGCGTCCGGGCGGGTTCGAGTTTGGATGACTGAGCGATGCTCGATTGCCCGTGCCACGATCGGAATGGTGTATCACGACTTTTTTTTTTTTTGTTTAATTTTTTTTTTATTTCCTTCAGCATCACTCCCTAAGGGTAACTCGAGATAGCCAAAAGAAAAACAGCCTCAGACCTGTTTCGTAGACGTTATTTTTTTGTTTGTTTTATTGTTGGGATAAACAACGAGTGCATTAGCATATACGTGAAAGTATTCAGACGATGCCAATCCCGCGATACGGCATAAACTGGCACCTGAATAGTTGACCATTTTTTATGCTGTTTAAGAAAATTCTGACACATTTTTTATGCAGCTAACTTCCCATCAATAACTTACCTGATATTACCCGCTTATGCGTGTGTGAAAGAGGGAGCACTGAGTACACTGCTTTGTTGGGGAAAAAAGGGGAAATTGATCGCATTGCTGACTCGTTTTATTGATTTGCCATTGAAAGTTCTGCGTAGAATGAAGCAAAGGACGCAGTTGGGGAGTATGACGTTACAATTATCAGGGGCCTATATATCCAAGTTCAACCGTGTGCAGCACCTCGTTATGAGACTATGATATTCGATTCGGAATAAAGCGGTGGGTGCTCTGCATTCATACACACACCCACACACACACACACACCCTTGGTAGCGATTTCCATTGAGTCGTGTCATAAATAGAATATACATAGAGCATGTAGACCGGAATTCTCAGCTAATGATTCCGGCAACATGTCATGCCTCTGTATCGCCGGTGTAGGTTCCACGACACGTGCATCTCGTTATCCTCGTCGTTTCGATGCTATAACGGAAAGTAAAATAAATAAACGATCTTTCTCCCCTCTCTTCCTTATCGTTTCCGTTTTCAAAGTTCTCTTTCAATAATGGATGTGATACGGCTCGAGAAAAAAAAATGTTTAAACTATGATATATTAGTATGTCTCACTGTCGACAATCGGCGTATTATAATTAGGAACATAAAGGATTTCTTTTTTGTCCCCCTGCTTTTAAACGGGGCATAGTTTATACCTCAGAGATTCAGGTCACGTCAAGTTTGATCAACTTGCATACTAGAGAAGTGAGTGAACCCTGATGTGTTCCCGGATCGGGGTGTTCCTTTAGTGAAATCGACGTAATGAGCGAGCTGGCCAACGAGTAAGCCGAAGCATATTGTTGAAGCCAGTCAAACAAGATTCCTCTTCTTACCCATTCTCCTCGCTCACGCTTGGCCGATCAAAGGGAAACAAGGGGGTGGTCTGGCCGCGCTCTGGGCGCCCGTCCACTGCATTTACCTAATTGGATTGCGTTCTAAAGTGAGATCATCATTCTCGTTCTTTTTTTTTTGTGTTTCTTTTCCCCGCGCATCATATTTTTCCTTGTAGCATGAACTGATTTGTTATTTATTTTGGGGTCCAAACATATTTGGAAAAGCGTTGTCCATTTAAAGACTGTTTAATAAGCTAGCAGCGCTATTCGACGAATGAATCAAACTAGGTCATTAAAAGACACAAAGTTATCCCTCAAGTAAATCCCCTCCTTCGTAATTTGATGCCCCATAAATGTCAATGAACATTCTTCAAATTTCCATCCACGGCTTTTGTTTTGTTTGGTTAAAAACAAAATAGTTTGCGTCCTAACTGGATTGCGACCTGACCCGATAGGCCTATGCGTTTTTTTACATGTTCTGTGTCAATGAAGAAAAAAATAATAATGAAGCCATAAATATAGTGAGCCAAGTGGGCGTCCCGTGTATTTTGTCATCCGATTAGTCAACACTGCTGGGGCACCGTATCCACCTCTCCTTTTTTTGATACCGCCATATTATATAAACACAAGATCATCTGCAGTGAAAATGAAATGCGACATATTTTTTTTTTTTCGTCGACCTTTCGGTACCGATGTTAATACTTTGTTCGCGCTGAGGTGGTGCGTGCCAAACCATACCAAGAAGAATGCAAAGTGACGTGGTATGCGAGTCAATAAATGGCTTCGCGTTAGTGGGAAATGGAACCCGTGTAATTTTTTGCCAATATTTGGGGATGTAGAAACATGCCACGTATATATCGACCATTGTTGTCGTTGTCCAGATAATGTTGCACGCACACAACGTCCTACATATACTGTACCTGGCCGGTTACAAATGAAAACCATAATATTCTCGAATTGCGCGATTCACGGTAAAGTAATGGGAACACATGCGTTTAAAAAAAAAAAAGAATGACACATGCCGGCTGGACGGAAATGTGTGCTTACTGAATGCCCGTCTCGGTTGTCACAGTCTCATCACATACGATTTAAACTAATGCTCCCCACTTTATGCTGCTATTGCATCACATGCTCCGTTGATGGGGGGAGTTAGCGTCGGAGATGGGGGGAAAATGGTTGTATGTGCGTACCCCAAACTTTACCTTTTTTAAAAAAGAAACGTGTGTCCTGCATGTTATGGATGAAAAAAAAAACGCTCGACGGGGATTTTTCTTTTTTTTTTGTAAAAAGAGAAAGATAAAATTGCTATCTTTTTATAGCGTGTGCATATTCATGTGGCTACGGAGGGGGAACATGACAGCTGGAAGATCCGCCCGTCAAGTCTTTTGATATCCCTGTGCCGCAAGGAGTCATATGATATTTTCAGAAAAGTAAGCCTATAGGCCTATAGCTTTGCTCTACGTCCGTTTCGTTTCAATTGCAATCGAGTTCCGTTTGACTGCCGCCTTTTTTTAAGGCTAATTTTTTGTTTTCAAACGAGCCGGGCAGAGCATATGGCTCGTCTAATGTGTCTTAATATCGTCACTCCTTCCCCTAAAATTTCGTTTGATGTTTGAAACCCTGTGCGACCAACTCTGATTGTCAGACTGTGTGTCGACAAAGGGTGATGGCAAACGGTAACACCGTGACGATCAAAGGAATAACTTGATATTTGTTATTTTGTACATATACAAGACTCAAGTGGTTGGTGGGAGATGGGGCAGCAGAAGCGGAACTTGATTCCTCTTTGCCTCGGGTCTAAAAAGGATGTAGTCACGCCCTTTCTACTTTGATGCACCTGAGAATGCGCGGTCTCTGCGTTTTCCCGTGATTTCCGTTGCAACCGGCAATCTGGCTCAGACAAAATAACACACCGACAACAATAACAACAAACAACGCTATGCAACACAAGGCCTAAAAGTATATAGAGAACACGGGTTCAAAATTACTCGTAGAAATTCTACCAATACGTGTGAAAAAAAAAAAAAGAAAACGAAAAAAGACGCGCGTGACTTGTCCGGTGGTCTCCTCAGCCGTGAAATATTAAATGTGTGAGGCATTGAACGCACGCACGCCGTGCGGGAACTCTCATATTTCCTCCGCATCGTCTACTCACAACTTGTGGAGGGGTAACAAAAAACCGGCCAGCGAAGGCCTTGTTTATTTTGGAAGAAAGGAAAAAAAAATTTATTCTAGGCGTTTAAGGAAAATGAAGGGCCTTTTTTCAATAGGTACGCTTATATCTTATTGAATTATTTTTGCTTTGTATCACGTTTTTTTTTTCTGTTCTCAATTTACGTTGATTTCAGAATTTTGGGGGTTCGTTTAAAGTTGAATTGATGTTACAAGTGGCCCAATTGTGCGATTGTCATAATTTTCGATGTTTTGACATCGTGAGCGCCGTGGACGCGAAGCCCTAAACAAAGGCTGCCCTTACCATCAATTTCAACGTGAGCAGCCTGCAGCAGTGATCGTTTTTTCTTTTTTCTTTTGTTAGCGTCGGTGTGTGTGCGCAGTATATAAACATCCGGAAAGAGGACTCTTATATATATTGTATGTACCGAAAACAAGAGAACAACAACACAACAAGTATAAAAAAAAAAGAAAAGGTGTGTTATTTTTTACTGGCACAGACGACAATGTCGCGGTTTTGGTGAGACAGGAACTCTGGAACACGTCGTATTTTCCCAATTTTTTTTTCTTCTTGTTTTTATTTTGTGTGTGCTCGTAATAGGTGGTCTTCAAATTATCCCCGACACCAATGATGATTAGCTATTATTACGATCATGTTCTGTTTCTTTTTTGGGCCATGAACCGGAACTTGACCCGTACAAAACCCCGATTTTCTGTTGTTGTTTAGCACAAGCCTACATGGCACTCGAGGGCACAGTTATACAGGTAAAAAACAGAAAAATCCTAATCGTAATGGACATCGTCCTCGTCGATTGGTTATATCCTCCGGACAGCTATAACATCTGACACTGAAGAATGGCTATTTGAATTGGAAAATCGATAGGAGAAATGGGCAACGGATAATGGCCTAGGTGATGCTGGAACACACCGGCACTGCAATAGGTACCCAGCCGAGCTTTATCTCTTACGAGAAACTTGCAATAAAACATTTCATGAAAAAAAAAAGAAAGAAAGGCAACGTGGAACAGCATTCTCTGCAATGCCACATCGACTGACGGCCCAAAACTAACGTGTGTATATATCTTATTGTAATGGAGTGCGAAGACTAGGACGCCCGTTTAAAAAAAATGGCGCCGCTCGCACATCCTGAGCTCTTGGCATTTTAACTTGAATGCATTACGACGGTCGGCTTTTTGTTTCTACCTTCTGCGTGTGTCTTGTGTGGCCACACGCGGGACCGCTCGTCTCCCGCTGCTCAACATTTTTGGCAGTGCCACCTGGTGGTTTGTCACGTTATTCCTCTCCCCCCCCCCTTATTTGAACGTCCCTGTTTTTGCCCCCGTGTGTCCGTTTCGTGATTCAATCGTTAAAGTCACGCGCCCCGGCAGCCGCAAACGCTTCGAAAATGATCATCAATTGAGCGTGACGCTCTCATTTTAATGGACCACTTCCTTCGTTTCCTGACAGCGACGGTCCCTGCAGCACACTTCTTATACGAGCGGAAGGCCTCGACACCTTTTTTTTTATATGTATACATATTTAAGAGCCATTTTTGATGCTCATTGCCTGTAATATCGCTCTTCTCCTTAAGAAAGAATAATAACCACCTTATTCGCCGCCCCAGCAACACATTTTGAATGCGTTCTTTTTCTTCCTAGAAAAAGATAAAATGAAGGGAAATTATTCATTAAACTTTTTCTTTTTTTTTTCGGAAGTGACCGCCTTGCGACCGAATATAATAGAAGGGAAGACCATAGTAACCCCCAAAAGCACTGGTTTTTCCAAATGAAGCACGCACTGACTTTTGCTCGTTTGTGGTCATCTTCTATTTATTCCGGTGGTATTTATTCGGAACACACTGTCTACAGTTGGAATATTGCGTTTTATTTTTTTTTTTTAATGGGATGGACTCTTTCATTTTTCTTTTATGCTGGTCGTCACGCGTTAGCATACCCCAAAACACGAACGGTACACCCACGTTTCGCCATTTCATTTCAAAAGAGAAAAATGCATAAAAGACTTCGTTTTGTTTTCTTGTGTTCATTTTTTTTCTATTATTTTTTTCCGACACAAACAAAGACAATCCTTTTTGAAAAAAACGGAGTCATCGCAAACGTTCACACAACGCATAGGCGTGTGTGAGTAGAGGTGGCGTGAACTCGTCATTTCTGTACGTGAAGGCACGTCGTGTTTGAGGCGCACGAATTTAGCAAACAGTTCAAAGGTGACGTAACCGTCCCACGTTTTTCGTCACGGTTGTGCAATGGAAATCAGGGTAGACAGAAAGGCCATTCGAGAATGATATGCATCAGTTTATATACGTCAGCCACTGGATGACGCTTTGATTGGTGCTGTCGTCTCCGTCATAGCAGCGCAATCGGGTCGGGGTAGATTACGTTATAGGAGCCAAACAACGGCTCAATTTTCGACGTCACGATGATATTGTGGCGTTTCGGTGAAACTCAGAAATGATGGATTCGTCAAGTAGTTTTTCGTGAATGTCAGTCGAAGGCCCTTCTTCTACATTCGCTGCGTGATTTCTTGTTACTATCCGAGTTTTCACGGAACGAATTTAAACTAGTTCAACTTGCGCATTCTATTTCAATTTTTTCTTGTATTTGTCAATAACGTATAACCTGATTGCGGTTGTTTCGATATCTCTGGTGCAAGATCGAGAAACGTCGAATCAGATCATAGTTTTACATATTTTATCGTTACGTTTGATTTATGCGTTTAAGGATATTAAGCCACGAAGGTCGGCTGGGTTTCGATCCTTGCAATGAAAATGAAAGACAGATGTTATGCGCGTAACGAAAGCAACCCGACACGCGCATATACATGTAACGAACATCTATACATGGACGGTGTTTGAAGTCAACTCCTTCCTTACCCGAAGATGGAGTTATTCTCGGAATGCTATTCGTTTTCCATGCATATTTTATCACTTGCACGAGTTTAGAATATTTGGAAAATCGAACTACTCTTACATATATAGTGGTCTGTTATAATTACCGCATTATGTTCTGTTGTGGTGCGTGTATATTTCCTTTACGTCTTCGAATTCTACCTGACGTTGGTTTTTTTTGGGGAGGGAATTCCTCTGGAGTTGGTTGTGGCAGAGCTCATGATCGATGACGAAAAGGCCCTCCCGCTTTGGCAGAGAAACGCAAAGCACAGTATCACGGTTCCATGAATAGAAATACATCGTGAATTAGCATCAGCTGTCGTTACTTACAGTTTCCAGAGCAACACTTGTCCCCCCTTTCTTCGTGATGTGACTAATTTTTTAAAGATGAAATTAATGTCACTTTTAATAGAAAATGTCGTTCGAAGATTGGCTCACTCGGCACGAAGAATGTTGTTCTTCGTTTCTATTTTTCGTTTTTTCAATTTCTTATTTTTTTTTAATGTAGGGTGTTCTTCTTTCGTACCCAAATATTTGCTTAGATGCACAGTTTCAATTTCCAAGCAGTCAGCTGTAAGAATGAATGGTGGAAAGAACCCATTGCCATTATCGAGTGGCTGGTTTGGCGAGACGTGTGAATGGCTCCTATATAAATTCTGATTTCATTTCGTCACGGCTCTTCACCCTTTATCTTCTAATATTTCCATTCTTGGTCGAGTGCCCAGCCCCGCATGTTTTATAGGACCTGTATGTGCTTTATCTACGACTTCGATATTCCCCCCCCCCCCTGTACGTGGGGTTTCAAGGAAACTACTCAACATTGTTCGAATCATTATCGGCTTTTTATTGCTGTAAAGAAATTGAATTTTTAAATTTAAAAAAAAAGGGGGAAACTGAAAAGAATTCAAAAGGTACAAAGAGCAAGCCAGGGGTTTACATTCTTTAGTTACATCATCTGGTATAACATCCATATGATATACGGCACAACAAAAGTCGCGTTCACATGCGGTTTTTTTTTCTCCTTTCGTCTGCCTTGATATATGACATTTCCCACGTCAAATTTAAACAAATAAACAACAAGCAAAATTTTTTTAAAGAAACCAGGAATGGTACGGCTCATCGATAAAATAAAGTCGCCGGTAGTTTGCGGGCCACTGACTTTTATTTTCTTTTATTAGAATGTTGCCGAAGCTGCCCTATAAATTCTTTCGTCCCTCTCTTCTAGAACTGCTGCTGAGCTTTTATTTATTTTCTTATTTATATTTTTCCTCTTTTTCTTGTTTTGCTACGTCGGGGCGACCGTCCGTATCCAGCTCTCCTCGTTGTTCTATTTCGAGATGCTGATTGCAGTTCAGATAAAAAAGAACGTCGTGTTTTCGAGTGCCTCTTGCAAACGAAAGAAACTTTTCTTTCTTTTTCTGTTCTTCTTTCGTTCCGACTTTTCAGAACGAGACTTGTAGAGCGCATACCGCGAATGACGAACGTTGACGATGTTTGATTGTTCATCTCGGATCGCATCTTTCCAAAGAGCATAACTCTTTTTGATTCGCTGCCAATCGGCGCCCGCTTATTTCGGAACAAATTCATCAACACCATTCCACCGCTAACTATATCCATTCATGGATATCTTGTTGAAAAACACGTTGCTGATCAGTGACTCATTCGCCGTGCACTTTTTAAAAATAAAAAAATTTTAAAAAGAGGATATTCTTTCCTATATCATCAAATTGGATCGGATGCGTGACTTGTTGTCCTCTATGTACCGTGTCCGTCAAAGAGGTACCGATTCTCGGAAACCGATTGGCTACGCTAGAATATCAGTGTATACGTTTATAGTGCTTCTACCCAGCCTCGTCTGACGTGTGTTATAGGTTTGTTCACCCACTTCTCGGCTGCTATGTGTATACGATCACCGTGAAAGATGGCGTTGACATGCAAAGAACCCATTCATTCGGCTGCGTTTTCGTTAGCCGAGTTTCTGACTTTCGTTACCCTCCCCCGAGTCCTTGTCTGGAGAGAGAGAAAAAAGAACCATTTTCGGTCGGTTTTCGTCGATCGTCGCATGTTTTTAGCTGAGAGAGGCCAATCGAGTCATGTTAAGTTGTTAGGACCTTGTTTTCTAAAACGAGACTTGTTTCGTTACACACAACGTATATTGCAACACGCTAAAAACAACGAACGCTTGCCATCGACCGGGGGGGGGGGGGGCTGAAAGCAGGTGTGTCGACAAGAATAATGGAATGGGCTTTCCGTTCATTTATTTTCTTTCTTTTTGTGAGTCCAGAAGAAGGATAATTTAAGCATAAGTAATTTTTACGCGGAAAAAGAGCTATAAGGGCCGGCATTCACGCGGCCCTTTATCCCGCGTGCCTGTTTCACGTGCTTTTGGAAAAGAATGAAACGAATGTATTGTTTCGTCATGCCAATTCGCTGGATTGACCGTGTCATTACAAAAAGGTTGGGCTCAGCATGACTCCCCAATTCTTCTATCCTTCCACATTCATGTCAGTAAGACATGGCGAACTTTTTTTTGCATTGTTCAATTTACTTTCTCGAAAATTGCGTGGCCATCCAAGTCTATTAAGTAATTGAACACAGCATTGCTTACATCGATCGCGACGAAATTTATCGCTTTTAAAGATGTTGGTGAATGATATCGAAGAAATTGTTAGCGGATTTGAAAATCGTCTTGTCGCTAGAGCCACCTATGGTTGGTGTCATCCGAATGTTTTTGTAGTCTTTTGCCTATCGTTAGATGGCGTTAGAGCTCAACATCTTTCAAAAATTCTTGGTCCCAACAGGCTAGACATGTCATGATGTCCTATAAGAAAATTGCCAAAAAAAAAAAATTTACTAAACATTTCTTTGGTCCAATTTTTTTATTCTGATGGTCTTGTAAACTGTTTTTCCATGCATATTTCGCAACGAATGCCAATTCAGCGTTCAGGCGGACAGAAACGCTCCAGTGCCTTTCAAAATGAAAGTCATAAAATGGACAGATATTTAAAATCGCTGCTCAACAATATTGAAAACGAATGGCAGCTTCTTGTTTCTTTTTTATGCCGAAAGGCGGATTTAAATTGACGGACACTGAAAGAGCCATTAAAATTGTGGACCATGCAATAGCGACAAGCTTCGACAGCACATTGTGGCCCCACAATGTACCGAGGACGAGATCCTTTTGTGCTTACCGAAACAGTTTGAATGTGCGCACACAGACGGGATAACGTTTGTACTATGTAGAGGTCAATCCGAATGTTATTAAAACAAAAAATAGAGAGAAATAATCATTCCTATCGATTCGATCAAGAATAGAAAAATGTGTTCATTGTTTAAAAATTATTGTTATGATTATGATTATTGTTACGATGCCTATCAAGAAAGACCATTTGGCATTGGCAGCTGGACGGAGTTGGTATGTACCCCCGTACGTATTTGTATGTGCGTGTGTATGTATGCGTGCAGTGTCCGTCTCTTTATGTATAGGCCGCTGGGCTCCAAACATCGTCGACTGGCCTTCGAGTCACTTTTGTTTTACGACTATTGTTGCAGTGTTGCGGGAGTGCGACAAAAGGAGAAGCAGGATAGAAAAAAAAAGAGCGGGTGTAGTTGTTAGAGATGAGGGGGATGAAGAGAGAATAGGAGGGGTCATTATCATCAATATCGTTATGGTAATTAGAGTTTTATAAATAGTCAACGCCAAAAAGGCCTGGAGGGCCACAGGGGCAGTGCTGGGGACGCTGTCGTTTGAGTTGGCAGCCGAGATGAACATGGCGTCTCTTTGCTTTTTTTGTGCCTTTTTTTGCCTTTGCCATTCAATCGATACAACGGCATGTTCTATATAGCTAACCGCCGCTCTGATTGACCAATGAAGCGCATTATACGCTCTCTGACATTGCTTCAAACACGAAGCGGCGCTAGCCCGTTAGCTACTCCTTTCTATTGAGACGTTGAAGGAGACGCTCCTGTGTTGTTGTTGCTGATTTGATCGAGACCAATCAGACGAGAGGAGAAATATAACTCTGGACACCCTTCCTCCCTTTGGCCGGAATCTAACTCTTTGCCTCTATTTTGTCGATTTTTCTTATCTGTTTCGTATCCCATGCCTGATTGCCACCAAGGGGAAAAAAAGAGCGGGGCTGTTGTTGATTTGATTGTTTACTGTTCCGGGTGGTAGGCCTATTAGGTACGCCCTCATTTCCTTTGCCATTGGTATTGTCTTATACTTTTGTTTTGGGGGTTTTTTATTTTGCTTCGCATTATCTATCCGCACGCTGCGAAAACACGACTCGAACGTCTCCTACAGACTAACTGTTAATATAAAGATGGATCTGCGAAGATTGGCCGAAGAAAACAGCGGCGAGTGGCCATGCACGACTCAGAATGCGAGTCCCTTCTTCCGGCGGAATTTCAAATCACTCCATCTGGCCGGAATCGTCACGGTCTTATCGTTTCGCTTCCATAGCAGACTTCTTTCTCCCTTCTCTTTCTCGCAAGGTTTTTCTCATTTTTTCTCCTTTCTGTTGTTACTGCTCTTCTTTCTCCCTTCTTCCTCTTCTTCCTGTCCCCAAAACATGTAATCTTTTATTTTTCAATCAGTAAAAAAGAACGAAGAATATGCCAATATTATACATACACACAAAAAAAAATAGGGGGGCACTCCGGAGTCATTCTTCTCCCTTGCCCAGTTCAACCAAGTAAAAAGAAGTATATACTATAAGCAAGAGCCACAATGTTAAGCCCATCTTACCAAGCTAGGTCACGCGTGCCGTGTGTGTTTAAGCTCGAAAAAACCCTCAACGTGTCTCCTGTCGCCGAGTGTCATCCAGTTATCTTATCAACAGGATGAGTAGTACCATAAGAGTAACTCTGCGCGGCAAGCCAAAAAAAAAAAAAATTTGTGTGGCCAACACGGGAATTATCCCTTTTCGTGCGCCTTCAGTTTGGATTTTGTTTTCGCTCTTCTTTAACAACGAAAACTTACCGATTATATCGATGCGTTTGACTCTCTGACTTCTTATGAAAATGCAAGAGAATTTCAAATAGAATATAATCGATAATCAAGAGGGGAAAAAAGAAAAAGAAAAGGAATTCGGCGTTGCTTAATACTTTCCCAACGATAACTGCATTTGAAATGAAAAGTTTTTATTTCCAGGTAGAAAAATTCTAAAACGCACAAATGCATGCGGCATGTATAAAATGCTGGCGGTGAATGGCCGTTGGATCCATTAAGGATCTTTTCAAAGGCAAATAAATTAAGAAGCTTTCTACGTGTCATTTAAAATGCGCGGACGGCATGTTTGAATGACGATCACCGCAGCACGACTGGCCACTTAACTAGGGTCTCAAAGAGTTGGCTATATATCCATCTGTGGACGAATGGCGGTTTTAGAATGTTACACGCGAGTTACTATATATAGGCAGTCTACATTGATTCATCGATTTTTTTTTCCTATTCTTTTTTCGATGTTGTAGATGCCGGACCTCCCCTCTTTTCTTCGCCAATACGAAATGTATGTAGTCGCGGCAAACGGGAGGCCTGCAGAACAGCTCTATGGTTGTATATAGTTTGAATGAGCTATAGCAAAAGAAGTGGCTAAAAAGAAAGAATAAAAATAGGCAAGAATACGCGATGTGACACGATTCGTATCGATTGTCGCTTGATGTGTTTTTTTTCCCACTCACGATATGTGAAATAGAAAAATAAAAGTAGGCAGAACACTATTTTTTTTTTCGCAATGGCTAAAGAAATAGGTGGCACGAAAGCACGGCAAGATAAATGGAATAGACTTTGCAATTGACACGAGAAAATACAAGTTAATCAGTTGAAACGGGCTCGTAAAAGTTGTTTGGCATGCTTGGCGTTTTGGTCGACTATTCGCCACTTCTAGGCCCGTGATTTTGCGGCTTGTCTTGCCTTTTCTAACGGCTGTGAGACGATGTGGTTTGTTCGCTTCGATGGCCGATGACGACCGACGAAGTAAAGGGCACGGCAACGAAAGAAGGAGGTTGAATCCGGCCATTTTGATTGAGAAGAAATATGACTATTGCGCCATCTAAATGAGCCTATCCAGGTCGTTATGGCAACTTCCCAGTCCTCTCTCAATCCCTGTATACATAGTGGCCCCACATTCCCGACCTCTGTCTTGGTCCTGGCCACAGGCTCTTTTTGACGACATTGCTTTGGCTAAACCAGCCGGCCAATCGAGTGTTGCACTTTGGACTTTTGCGGCTTGTTTTATTTAACACTAGTTCCGCCCCCGCTTCAAGTCGTATACACAGTATAATGTAGCAAGCAACTGCGAAGGCAATTGTTTTCCGGAAAGGGAAAGGGGGGGGGAGTGAAAGAAGAATGGTATAACGGGGCTGGAGGAATATAGGATTCAACGGGATTCAATAACTTTTAGTCTTCCTGAATCGTTTGCTCCGACACGACGAAACTTCAACGTCGATTGACCTTTTTGCTTTGGTGATAACCACCACAAGGAAGGGAGATGGTGAGAATTCACCTTACATGGAAGGATAACTCGCAATACCTTTCAATAAATATGTGGAAAGATATTGGCTCAATATCGATATGTCAAAAATGGGTAAATAAATGATCTCCGATGTCCATAAATCAAGTGGCTTAAGGCCGGGCCATTACACCGGTTAATGCGGCACGAAGACGTCACGACGCCATGGAGTCTCATCCTTTGAAACACAAGACGTATACCATTTCAAACCGGAAGGAAAAGCTACATTCAGATTAGGTTCGGAGCTTCAGTTTCGCGGAAATTATGAGAGTATCGTTTTTTTTTATTGTTTATTGGACGTACTTGATGGCTCCTTCATGTGATTTTGTGCGATACATAACCAATTGAAAGAGATTTTAAAAAAGGACCAAAACAAATAGCCAATTTGTCGACTGACGCTCGATGAGAACGTTTCTTTTCCAAAACCGGGCGGAAATGAAGAAGCAGTCTGTCAAAATATTCTTCATGATATGCCAGCGATTCGCCATAACCGTCCATTCGCTGCTTGTATGGTTCAGAAAATAGAATTTTTAAGTAAGGAATCTCCCCGTTCGTAGAAGGACGAAAGGAGAAATGCAAGGGAAAAAAGAGTCCTTGTATATATCTTTGTTATATCCAGGACGGTGCTGAAATTACAGAATATACTAGAGAGTAACCACAGAACTTTTTGGTCTTGTTTTTCGTTCTTCTTCTTCTTCGTCTTGCCCACGTCTTTACTTCGGGGTCGCTGGTGATGCTGGACTAAAAACTCTCTACTTTTTGGCAAGGGCTGGCAAGATTCCCTCGCCCGTGTCTCCCATTTGTTGGCCCGCGTCCATCATCCGCCTATGCGCCTATATACGGACGAGAGTCAGGCATTTTCGTTGGGAGGGGTGCATTGGATGTTTTGGAAGCGGCGGCAGCCTCACCAACTTGAGTTTTTTTTTTTTTTTTTTTTCATTTTTTTTTGTCTTCCTCTCTCTGTGTGTGTATGTGCATGTATTTGGTTTTTGGTTGTTGTCTTCTTCCTCTTCTCTTCTGTTTCTGTTTGTTGTTCGTCTGCCTCTTATAGAGAGAGATGGGGGGAAAGGGAGAGTATGCTTGCCTCCACCCTTTCACGTCTGGTTGTCATGGGGCTCCTCCTACCGATGCCCAAATCAATCTTCCGTTTGTGTTGTATTGTCTGATGTTGTCGAGCTGGCTGAGCTGGCCGAGCTGTGTTGCTGCGGTGATGAGGTTATATCCTTTCTAGATTTTTTTTTTTTTGCTTTCCACTGAACCCCTCCTGTGCTTTTATTTCTCTTCCCTTTTTGTGTGTGTGTGTTTTTTTTTTTGTTTCTTTTTTTGTTTTTTTTTTCCGTTGGAGACGTCGTTTGTCCGTTCTCTCTTTCACATACACCTCACACTTTTATCCGTCGAGTTGCTTTTATCCGGCCTCTTTGTTCCGGGCGCTCCTTCCGGCCTTTCTTCTCCATCCCTTTTTTTTGGTGCCCTTTTTGTGTCCTCTACAACTCTGAGAGGGTCGAAGAAAGATAGTGAGAAAGAGAAAAGAGATCCAAGTTGCCATAAGGTGAGGTGAAATGCGCTGCAAAGAACATACAAGTCGTCATTATTAATCGTTTGTCGTCCGAGGTAACCGGTGGGACATTCTGCCCATCGTGTTGTCAATCGGCCCATCGAGCGATTCAATTACAGTTTAAGGTTTAGATCCAATGGGGACTAGGTGGATGTTATCCTCTGGATCCCTGAATTGTCAGACTCCGTTCGAAAGTCTTGAATGACACAATAACGACGTTTGTCTTGCAAGTCTTTGTCAGCTCATAATAATAGTTGTTGTGCTCTTCAAACTTTTGTTTTGTTGAGCTTTTTATCAGTGTACTTTCATGCCGCTTGATTATTGACAAGAGGTGACTAGCTGTCTATTGTTCTTGATTTAGTTATTACTTTGTACTGTCCCCAATCGCCTACCGCCACGTAAGCCAACGCTGTTAATGAATGCGACATCAAACTTACTTCTTCTAGTTCCTCCTTTCTCTCTCTTTTTTTCACATTGAAAGTACGCTGTCTACCTTGTACTTTGCTATACGACAACAGCCAGCAATGCTACCTCAAGTTTGACATATCCCCGACAGCCCGACTCTCTCTCCCCGTGAAAACTTGGTCCCCTTTCCTCTTATCTTCTTTTGACAGTACATATATACCGCATATATGCATTTCGTCATTCAGTGTAATATAACTTGAGTAAGCTAAAGATTTTTTGGACCGATATAGTACAACTTATGCGCCTATCAATCATCGATCCTCTTTGAGTCACACGGTGTAGGTGTAAGACTGTTGGATGACGCATACATCTACCGTCCTACTTGTGGCCAAGACCGTCCGTTCATTAACCAGATGTCAAATTAAAATGTAAAAAATGTTTCGGTATTGTTGCCCGATAAAGTATGGCGACGAAGGTACCGGGGGCTGCCAACGGAACGCCAAACTTGTTCCGATGTTCATGCGTGAGCAGCTATACAAAAAAGCCAAGACATTTTTTTCGAATGATTCAAATGTCGATTGAGCACGCCTCGCTTGTTATTGTCGCCATTCCTCGACGTTGAACTTGTCTCGCGCCAATTGATACAATTGATGAGTACGTTGCTGCCACTAGTGGAGAAAGGGCAGAGTCTTGTAATTATAATACAGCCGGCGGAAGAACAGCGCAGAAAGGGGGGAGTTTCAGAAGAAATGCTAGCTAAAGGCTTGAACAAGATCGGAATCATCTAAAATTTAAAGAGCTTCGGAAGAAGAAATAAGTTGAGATTGGATCGAAAAGAAAAAAAATATATTTTTTTTTCATTCTGTACTCGCAGTATTGTCTCTTCAAGACCATTCCAACAGCTCCCATAGCTTTGGCAAAAGAGGTCTCGACATCTTACTGGCCCGCCAGCCAGCTTTTTTTTTTGGTGGAACAAGTACACAAGAGCGCAAAGTCTAATGAGATGCGGGTCTTTTATATAAGACACTATATAGGGCGTTCGATATATAGTCCAACCATTGGCGACATAGAGATGCCCGTGTATTATCTATGGCGTCCGTCATTAGCCGTTGCAATGAAGAGACGGGAGGGTATCGGTTCTATTCTCCTATTCACTCGTCGCCTTGGCAAAGTGACGTAGAGCTTTGCCGCTGTGGTCCTATCGAAAGCCACTGCTTCTCTTTTCTTCGTGGCCTGCGAAGAAACAGACAAACACCCGATTGCTTATTGCTGTAGCCGAGCCAATTTCGTGTGAGGCCGCGCTATCGTCACTATCTTTGTCGGTTCTTTCATCCGATCGTGAGGTCCTTTTCTTCGCCGAGGCCATTAAGTTTACTCGTATAGCCACGGCTATGCTAGAGTGTATGACACAACGTCGATGCAGGGAGATTCGTTTCGTTGGAATCATAATATACAAGGAACGATTTACGCAAGAGTGAGAGAGAGAGGGGGGTGCGGAAAACGTTGTCAAACAGAATGAGAAAAGTTTATTTCGGGATGCGAAATACATTGTATTTCAATTTCTGTTTATTTATTCAACATCTGGGGGTAGCGCGCATGGTGCTATTGACTTTTTCATTGCGTCCAAAAACAATGTTGTTCAAAGACCTCACGTGTAGTTTGCTTAGAATGTAGTGGTTATCACTCGCAGCCAACTTCTTTCGGCGTTGGGTTGATGGTCGGCTTCTTCTTCATCCATTACCTTTTTTTTTGCTTTGCCTGAGACGATATTTGTTTTTCTTCTAAAGCAACAGCATTGAAATCCTGCAATCCCGTTCGGGATCAATGACCGACAAGAAAACTAAAACAATTCCAGATTTTTTTTGGTTTCTTATAAAATCAGTAGTGATCCGGAGAGGCTTGTAATTAGATAAGCCAAAGAAGCAATTTTAGAAAAAGAAAACAAACAAATTAAGCAAAATTTATTTTAGTGGAATTGTTCAACAGTCAGTGACATAACCAAAATTTGATCTGGCTAAAATTAAAGACAGCTATGATTAAAAATTAACTAGAAGTTTCACCTACGTTGTAAGACGCTGCATAGGGCACCTGTTTCTAGTCGTCCCAGTGGCAGTCACGGTTCATTCGTTCTTAAGCATTTATTTTTATATCTAACGCCCTTTGAATCGCACAGCTGCTCCTGCTTAACGGACAGCATAGCCATCCGTGCCAACTTTATTCTTTAATTTATTGGCAAAAAAAAAAACAAATTGCCATGATTTTGAATGTGTAGTTTTTCGTCTGCGTCCAACGGTAACGCAAAACTTAACGGTCCAGCCATCAAGCACATTAGCACGTTCGAATATCGGATGATGTATGAACTACGTTGACTTAGTCACCTTCTTTAACAATCAATGCCGGATCTAGGGTTCAATAATAGCACGTCTTGTTGTTCCTGTTTGAAACGCCAGGCACAACCGAATAACAATGAAAAAAAAAAAACACGAAAAGGGTTAACGGGAGCAACGGGACGTTTTCTACCAGCGGGTATCACCCTCCAAAAAAAAATGAACGAGAGCCCTTTTTCATCTTTCACGCCAAGATTATCCAGCTCAACGGTATCGTTTCTTTTCACACACGCAGACAGGCAAAACACACACGTATCAGCAGGCATAAATAGACGAGTCTAAATTTGTATCGATGCATTTATACATCTGCGCAAAAAATGCAATTCATACAACGAGGGGGAAAAAAGAAAGCTCGCATGACCGATGCGCTGTGAAAATACATACTGTTACTATTTATCAACATCAGAATGAGCAGAAGGAACTCTTTGTTGCGATCACATGTTTCCTGGAGAGGAATAACCGAATTATACGGCATTGCTGCATAGGTATCATCGTAGCGAGCATAGGAAGCATTGGAGCATAATGATACGTGGGAGTCGCAAGTTGGTTGGTTTTTTTTATTTTTTTATCATTTTCATTTTTTTATAAGCTACTGCTGGAGATATATAGAATAGGCTGTGGCATCATCTGCCGGTATACAGGCACCAGACACGGATTTTTCCCCAGCGTTCAAAACAAAAAGGAAAACAGAATATCGGATGTTAGAAAGCCAATAGAAAAGCAAGCCCTCTCCCTGCTAAAAAAAAACAAAAAAATACGAAGAGAGATGGATAGATAGATTGAATTCTGTGCTTTCTACACTACATGCGTTCGCTTTCTTACTGAATATTCAACAAAATCACCCGAACACATCAGTATCTCGTGACCGCCCATACCGCCTCGCACGGCAAAATCACGATAGAGACTTGGGAAGAGCGGGAGAGAAGGCGGAAGCCAAGAGCAACAAACAACAACAAAAAAATCAAGAAAAAAAAAGCACAGCAAAAAAATAAATAATAATAAGAAACAAAGAGAAATAAAAATCAAAAGCATGAGAAGATAAAAAAAAAAAAAGAAAACCGAGAAAACGAAAGGAATGTGTTTCAAAAGAGTTCACGGATGTGCATAAAAAAACCGAAAAAAAAATGAGCAATCAATATTGTGTGTGTAATCCGATGACTAGCTTTGCAGATCGATGGGCCCCAGTAATTGTGGCGACGTAATCCTATCACTGAAATAGATGAGATACGATCGACATTCAATAGAGAGAAAAACAACAGCAATACGATGTGAAATAAATTTTTAAAAATGGTTTGCATTTTCCGTTTTTCCATTTCGATTACGCCAAAAGCGTTTTGAATTGACATGGAACCTTTCGTTAATTCTAATTAATTAAATTGTATGATTAAATCGATCGAGAAACTCTTCGATTGCAGAGGCCAATGTTCTTATTGAATGAACTCTTCGATGACCGCAATAAGCGAAAAGAGACCGACAGCGTATAGCAAAAAGAAAACGATTTTCTAAAGCAAAGTTTTAAAACATCATTATGAAATTACGTTCCATTGTGTATATCTCAAGTATCCATTTATTACCGCATTCGGATGGTTGAGCTTCTTTTACATCACTAATGTCGTCACTTTCTTCCCCGTTTTTCTCTTTCTACTTTGTTACGTGGAAGAGTTTCTTCTTCCTTTTTTTATTTCCCCATGACTGGATCGGTATGGCCGCCAAGTTCTCGTGAACCTGGCGAGTGGAAGGAGAACGACAAAAGCGGACCAACCGTTATATACTGTGTACTCGCAATTCATCCCCCCCCGCCTGCGCTTTCCCTTCGACTGGCTCTCGTTTAATGATTGACAATACGAGCGGCTCTTCCGTCATTCAAAGTGGAAAGTGCCGTCAGACGACAAGCTTCCGCAGTCCGGACTTTTGGTTCTTCTGCCCATAAAAAAGAAAAACTGCGCATGTTCATTACATCCATAACTACCACGGAGAAATAATAATAGTCGAAGGAACGAAGATCTTGGCCACCTTACCTTCTTTTTGCCCTCCCTTTTGTTCCCCCCTCTTTTAAATGTATACAAGGCCGAGGATAGTATAGCACACATAGCCTCCTTCAACAAAGTAAGGAAAACAACAAACACTTCTTGACGATGGCCAACACAAGAAAGTATGAGTAACAATAACACGGGCAAAACAAGCAAAAGAATATGGCAATAAACTGTTTCAGTCAGAAATGGGGTGAATGAACAGTTTCATCCCACCAGGATCGGATTCTTTTCGAGTTGATCCTCCAAACGGACATAGTTTGTGTATCACTGCCAACCAATCCCTTCAATTAGGAGATATGATTGGGGAATATCGATGAAGCATCGAGTGAAATCATCAATTTATTGAATAAAAAGATCGAATTCCTGTTTTGCTTTTGATTTTCTATTTGATTGTTTATTGTTTTGCCTTTTCGTTTCTGTTTACTGATTTCCCTTTTTTTTCTGAAGGGGGGGATAGACAATGGGGGAATGAAAGTCGAATGAACGATGTGTCGAGTGCGCGCGATTTGGTCGACCTGTTTCGCCGGCATTCTTCGATCACGTCGCAATCCACCGGCACGGCGAACCGTAGATCGAAGAAATCGATCAATCGTAGCAAATATGATCGAATTTGACAATTCACAAGGCGATGACTTTAAAAAATCGATTACTTGATGATGTCAAACCTTTTTTTTTTCTCCTTTTGTAATTTCTCCAACGGTTTTTGACTGATTTGAATCGCGCGCGCGTCAGTTGAATCCCTGCGTGCCAACTCCCCTTAGTTCTCTCTCTCCCTGTGTGCTCCACTTCAGTGCTGCCTTTCGTGCCTTTCGAAGACCGTGTGGAGAAGGGGTCTACAAGAGAGATGGCTAGATGGTACCATGTAGGTGCAGCAATAACAAAGAAAATTTCGGAACGAATAAGGAAGCAAAAACAATAAGAAAGAAAATGGAGAGCGACAAATAGAAAAAGACCTTGCCGTGATAAAGGGCGTTGTCTCTACATACCGATTGAATCCAGACCAGATTCCTTAAAAAAAATTAATGTATTATTTTTATATATTGGAGTGGAGACTGTTGTATATGTATATGGGAGGTAGCTATGTTGTACGTACATACGTGTGCATGTACAGCGGTCGTGTTTGTTTTTATTAGATGGTTATTGTTTTCTTCTTTGTTTTGGGTTGGATAAATGAGTCGGCAGGCCGGTAGCATTGTCTTGAGTGAATCAGAGTGAGAGGAAAAAAAAACGAGTGATCCGGAACCGGAACCATCTGTGAATTCTCTCTCTTTCGTATCGAATAGGGCACTGAGGGACACACTCTTGTCGGGTTTGGGTTGGGCCTGTTTGTTATCATGGTGACAAACGTGCGGCTGGAGCAAGGACCAAAGTGAAACACAACATAGATTTTACTCTTTCGGTCGAGGTTCCTAATCTAGCGCCCCTTCCTGGAATCCTATTCCGATCCGGACGTTTGTTAACCCTACCGCACCAACAAAGACGTTACTCCTTTACTTTTGGCTGTTGATTCGGGAAACTAACCTAACTAGAGCTCTCTTCTCATGATTTTTCTGAACCAGTTTCGCAGAAAAATAATTGGAATAACTATCCGCTAAAACTATGTTCAGTCAGTTCTACGCACATGCACATCAGCCATGACATATTAAATAATGTTCCAGTCTGAGAGTTTCAGTTTTTAAGAGATTGCGCGATGTCCCAATCAGTCAGATTGAACGGCGCTGTTAGCATTACGGAACGAATAGAGGCGATGATACGCCGTTTATTCGACATACAGAGAATAGTTGGGGTGCGGTTACATCTCTGCTCGCTCGTCGCTCATTCGATTCATTAGCGAATTCCCCCCAGAGCGATAGAGTACGTCTGCAAACGTATTGGGCCGACGAGAGAAGAAGAATCAAGAGAACGAGAGCCAGGGCCACATCGGAGACCAATTATCTTAATGGAGTCGCAGATGGACGAGGTAGACATATACGTTTAACAGAATAGCTCTAAATATTGACTGAATGTTACCAACCCTGCCGTTCGCCTGGAGACACGAACAGCGTAGATTTCATAAAAGACTTCTCATCATTCTTGAAACGATATTGACATCTTTAACTCTTATACCTTATATATGTGTCTTTATTAGTACAGTAACGTGATTACGTGGTCATGTATCTAGTCGTTCCATAGTGAACACAAATTCAAATTGAAATTCAATTTTCAAATATTTTTTGGGAGGAGGTTTATGAAATGTCAATATGGCCAAAACACGTAGCCAGGCAAAACGCATTTGATTTGAGCAAGAAAAAATGTAGAACTCTTCGATTGCAGAGGTGCGCAAGTCTCAGCGGTTGCCCGAACTCGCCATCTGACGGATGTGCGCTCAAGGTGAGGCCGTTACAAGCCTCTATAGACGTTGGAGCGTGATGCGCCCCAAAGGTGCCCCTACCGTCGGCGTCGGATCTGGCCAACAGAATGTGTGTGTCTATGTGCGTGTGTGCCTAGATATGTATGTCTCTTTCTTTCTTGACGATCCACCACCCTCCGTGCCTCCCATCTGAACACACCCAACTTCTTGCCGTCGTCCATCTCTGTTGGCTCGGTTGGCTCACACCCCGGGATGTGGTTCGGCACGCACCCAGCAATGAGCATCAGTTTCACTGACGACTCGTCGGACGGCGGACGCGTCTGGCGACTCTATCCGCACAACTAAAAACCGTAGTCCTCCCGCACACACCAAAAAAAGAAAAAAAAGGATCAGGAAAACAAAAAATAGGGAAGGCAGACGACGTGCCAAAAATTCACGAAAGGGCAAACACCAACAACCGGCATCGACAAAACGAACCAATGTGTTTTGTGTAGGTGGGGTGTAGGTCGTTGCAAGTTGTCGAAGACATTGCCAATGTTTTAAACGCAACCTGCCGTAAAAATCATCGAAGGAAAACAGAAAAAAAAGGGGCTGAGGATTGAAGAAAACAAAATTTTGGATTGTGTCAGTGAAATTGTCGACAAACATGGCATCGAGTGCTGGATGAAAAAAAACGGCTTCGAATTCGACCACGAAAAATTGAATTCAGCTGTCGTCTGTAATCTCGTGGAAAGAGAACCGATAGTTAGGGCGGTACATTTCGAAATTCGTTGGACGTCTCGACGAGCGTGTGCCGCACAAACACACGAGTTCATAGAGAATTCTGAACGTTTTTCTGTGTGTACCGGTGCGTGTGTATGTATACAAAAAACGTGCGGCGTGCGTGTGTTTCCCCCCAATGTGCGAATCGATTTTGACGTGGGTCTATTTATAACAGGGAAAAAAAAGGAGAGGAAAAACTACCTTCTCGTTCGAATTCCGGTCTTCTTTCGACACTGTTTTCTAAAAGTTCTTGAGCTTTAAAAAAGACCATCACACACATTGGGTTGTGCAAGTATTTTGCTACCGTTTCCACATCAAAAGGCCGAACGTCATCCGAACGAAGGAGAGGGCCAGATGCCCCCGCGACTCATCCACGCTGCGTGTTATTCTTCTCTTTCCGCTTGCGTTGTTGTTGCCAGTGTTTGTGTGTGTTGACTGTGTCAACCACTCACCATCCTACGCCAATCTCAGCTATTTTTCAAAACGTCATCCAAGTAAAAATAGCAATAATAAGACGAACCCAGAGGGGTCGCACTACAAACTCGCCCAGCTTCCGCTTCCCACTCCAGACCGAACTGGGGAAATAATTAGCATTCACCTTTCTTGAACATAACCTGAGTCGGGGAAAGAAAGAAATATACATATATGCAAACGGGAAAAAAAAAATCGAACAATTGATCCAATTTTGTCCTTCGCAATGGACGATCACGGAAGTGATTGAATAGCATTCCATGTGCGTGAAGCTTTAGGACGTGCTTAAGTGTTTGAATCTTTGGCGGAGGGCGGTGGCCGCCGGTTGGATATTTCGTCGCATCTCTGCGCCAGTCCTCCACACAAAATTATTTTGCAAAACTCTCTCCTTGTTTTCCATATGTTAGTCGCATGGCTGTGACCGACATTCTTTGACTTTCTTCTACTTCTTACCCTCTCCCCGCACATACGTGTGATTTCATTCCGGTGCGCTCGTTTTGAAGGTAGCGGTCGCACGCCGTTCTTTGCGGATGAATAGGCCACTGCCTTCACTGGAATAATCAAACGAGGTGAAATCTCTGAAGACGTCGGCTGTATTTGCCGACGACGCAATATGTCGAGTAGACGCCGTTTGCATATGTGAAAACAATTTCCTTCGTTGAGAAGAATAAGGATGCGAACAAGGAACCAAAAGAAAAGCCAAAGAAGAAAATAAAATCCTTTTGGTTTTTCTTTTAGTCTTTTCTTGAACATAGAAATTCAACGATTCCCTAAAAGTCGGCCTTCCCTTTTTTCCCTAAGTAACGCTCCGATGGGAAAACCACACTGACCTTTCCTTTCAAAGGCATTCGAATTGTTATACATCAAGATCCATCAAGTGGGCAAAGATCTACGGAAAAAAAAAATAAGTTTAAAACAAAATACGCTTCACCGTGAGTGGAATAATATCTTCAATCGCAGTGGCATGTTTCCTCGAACAGCATAGAGCCGTTTGCCACAATAGAGAACAGTGATGCATCCAACAGTGACAATGTAAAAACCACGAGATTCATCTCAAAATTCCATCGGCCCGACGAGGTGTTTGAGACGTTGATAGTTTTTATTTGATTTTTTTCTTCCGTGCCTTTTTGTGCCAAAACAAAAATAAAATTCATTAATCAGTAAACGCGTGGCTTACTGTAATCGACCATGTTACGCGCACGTAAAAAAGATGTGCGTATCAAGCCCAACCGGAAGCTGGACAAGCGATCGTCGCGTGGCATGCTCTACGAAAATGAAGAGCTTCGCCTCCGCACGATCGAGATCAACGCCGAAGTGGAACGCGGGCAGACGGACATCAAAAAATTGCGCAGAGAGAACGACCATCTTCGGCGTGAAATGTGGGCTCTGCGTGATGAGTACGAAAGGCTGGAGAAACTCATCAAACACCTGGATTTGGCCGGCACAGGGTCGGAGGATCATCATCACAGTCAGCATCCGTCCGACGGTGAGGGCGGAGCTGGAACAGAGCGGGACGATGATGACGAAGGTGATGATGATGATCGAGCTAGTCCAAGTATCAACGGTCGTCACAGCAATTCGGAAGGTAGCGACGATGATGACAGAGAAGCGGACGAAAAGGAGCCGGGCGAAGGAGTACCGATGGCTATAAGTCGAAGCAAATCGCAAACGGCCATGACGGGCGACTTCCGGCATTCGACGTCAGCTCCGACAGCTTCCAACTCCGATCTCGATGGCGCTTGTTATTGCAATGAAGCCGCGCTGGCTACGGCGAATTGCGACCGTCATCGGGCCGGACCGGGCGGAGCTGTTTACGTTGAGTGCGGCAATCCAGTCAAGGACAACATCGAGAATTATCAGAAAGCTTACGGAAGAATGCCGCGACGGTGCAGTTCGGCCGGTGCTAAAGTTTACGTGGCCACTCAGCACTTTCATCCGCACGTACCTTCTCAGACGGCGGCCGTTTCGTCGCCAGTGGACTCCAGTAGTCGGGTGTGCTACGAGAGCCTGTCGGCGGTGAAAAGCCGGTACAGCACCAGCGGGATGGAAGACGAAGACGGATACGCGGCTTGCTCCCATCCGGTGCGGGTAGACTTGCGTGATTTCCTACATCCTGCCGATCATCCGTCCGAGTGTGCGAATCATTTCACGGTGGAGGCGAGTACGAGTTTGATGCCTCCGAACACTCCTCCGCCGCCCGTTCCGTCCCCGGCCACCACCACGATCATCACGACGGCCATCCACCATCCGGTGCACGGCCGAGAAGGTATGGATGAGGCGGCTGAGGAAGGTGAAAGCAGCGGCGTTGAAGCAGAGGACGAGCCTTCGGGTCACATCAGCGAGGGAGGAGGCATTCCACCGGATACGCCCAGCGAGGATGGCGAATTTAATTTGGATCATCTGGTTAATATCGTCCGAAGCTTCCAGCAGGAACAGCAGCTGCACCAGAGCGGATTGGTGGTGGCCACCTGTTCGGGTTCGCCACCGACGCCGTCGACGCCAGACGTCTTGGTGGAGGAAGCCGAGGATGATGCGGGTAGCAATTACTCTTCCAGTCCTGGAACGAGCGGAATGGCCACTATCAAACGTCGGCCCATTTCTGGTATCAATCAGCAACAACAGCAGCGACATCGGCAGATGGCCATCATCGAAAAGGAGCCGGCCAGCCCGTTGGCAATGGACGTCGCCTCGGGCACAATACGTCCATCGAGAGCCATAGTGGAATCGTGTTCGACGGATATCGGCGTCGGCGATAGCGGCGGATCGGCAACGTTCGCACAACAGGCCGGAAGAGTTGCTGGATGGTCGTCGCTGCCGCAACGCCGGAATTCCTTTTCATCTTCATCGTCGTCCTCGGCTTCCGGCTCTCCGACGGCCATCCATTCCAGCACTGTCGTCTTCCTTAACAACAACAACAACAACACGCCTAACATCAACAACAATAAGAAATTGGCCGGAAGTGGCGGCTATTTGGGGCGTGGTGGCGTCGTTCAAGGTCCCGATACGACCATCGCCGTTACGGCAGCCAATTTCTCGACGTCTACGACGACGACCATTGATGGTATCGTGGTCACATCGACCCGCAAAAGCACATCACCCATCCGCATCGTTCATCCGTCGCACGTCTTACCTGTTCCACCGCCCATTTCCAGTTACGACGTTCCTCGAGCGCTGCAACCGCCAATGGCGCTGACCAATCACGGCCATTCCTTCGGCGGAGCGTTGAGCCGACGACGAGCGGACGAAACGAACCGAGGCCTTGCCGATGCGAACTGTCTGAGCGTCTACCCGCTGCCGGACGGCGATGCATCCGCATCGCTGCTCCGCCTCCACGCCGTCGACCCTCACACGGTCAGCTTCGATTTGAAAGATGTGGCGGCGGCGCGGTCAATCACCGTTCAGGAGGTGATCGATCAGCTGGAACAGCAGCTGGACCCGACTCGTTGCCACGTCCGCGGTGTCCGCATGTTGGCCGGATCGCTTTTCTTTATTAGTCTCGACTCGGTCCGCTCGCTCCAGTATCTGATGCGGCATTCGTTTCGCCTCAGGGGTCACAGGGTCCGTCTAACGGACGTTTCGGCACAGACGTGGATTGTCTCACTTAGCGGTGTGCCGCACTACATCAGCGACGCCACCGTCTCGTTGCTCTTGGCTGCCTTCGGTACCATTATAGGCGACGTCGAGCGTCGTTTCTTTCACGGTGTGGACACCGGCGAGCGGCTCGTCCGCTTCCGTTTGAAAGCGCACGCCAAGTTGCCCAAACACATCACCGTCGGAGGTTGCCGGATCCAAGTGCGCCGGATGTCTCCGGCGCCGAATTCGTCGCAACGCGATCATTCCGGCAGCGGAGGAGGATTCGGTCCAAGTTCCAGCAACACTTCGCATCCGACCGGAATGAGCCGACGCGTCAAACTGGAGTCGCAAAACGACGCGGACAACTCGGATTTCGCTTTCAGTTCGACGGCGCCCGAAGCAGGCACGTCGTCGGCCATGGCGGCCGAGAGCCATTACGGAACTATCCAATCGGCGTCGGCGGAAATGGGACGAAAATACATGCCTAAAATCGGCCGATCGTTCGAGTACAGAAGTCAACTGAGAGTTGATTTGAGGATGTCGGCTGAAGTGCCTGTCCCTTCTCTGTTGAATGACGAACCGACGTCGTCACCGGGGCCATCATCATCTGTGGCTCCAGGCAATCGCGTCCCCCCGACGCCCAATTGCCTGTTGTGTGAACAGCAACAACAGCAAGCCGCCCCTCCGCTGTCAACGCCAGCCGGTGTGCAGCCGCAAGTAAGGCCACAACTAGCACCACCGCAACCTGCAACGTCGCAAACGATGGTCATCCATCGATGCCGACATCACGAATCTCCCGCTGTCTCTTCTCCAGTTGGACAGAGCGTTCCAGTGGCGGTGGGCACCGCCACTGTGCCACCGGGTGAAGGTCGTGTCCATCGCGAATCACCGCCGAAATCACGTGTGTCAGTCAACTTTGACGAGACGGCAGCCATATCGTCCGGAAGTCGAATCAACTCCGGGACAGGAACCGGTCGTCCAAGTAATACGAAAACATCCACGTCGACGTCGTCTAATGGGATCCTACGAAAGAGCGTGTCTGGCGAAGAGCCTTCGACCGAGAGCGGAAATGACGGAAGCAACTCAGCGGCCGGATTCGGTGAAAGCGGCCAGGGAAAAGGCAAGAACGGACTTCGGCTGGCCGCTGCAAAAAAGACGGCACGGAGCTTCTCGTTGGTCGACACCTTCCGCGTCAATAAGGAGCGTCGCAAGCCCGTCGTCCGCGTCGAAACAGTCATCGAAAACACGTCGGCTGCGAATCCGGAGGAAGGCGTACGGACGCTAGTTGTTCGGCGGGATTCGACCGAAAGCAGCAGCCGGAGTAGCCGGAGCAGCCGCAAGAGCAACGAACTGCCTTGGTGCGGATGTTGGGGCAACGGGTGTCTCTAAAAGAATCGAATTTCTTATTGTACAGACTATGCCTTTTTTTTTTTAAGAAGAAAAAAAAAAGAGGAGCAATATTCTTGCCAGAGGAAAACGAGAGAGCGTTCGGGAGCAAAAATCGTGTGACGTCCATGTCGGAAAGCAAAAAAAGAATAGTATATAAGCACACACCGATCGAAAGAGGAACGAATGAAAACACACCGAGTCCCGGCGTTCCAATGTTTTTGGCACGGTGGTACACGCTTATCCATCATCTGGCTGGCGGAATGCTGATTGGATAGTCAATATGAAAGCAGGGGCCTGGTGTGGCGCTGGCGGGTATCGGGCGGCAAAACTCAAACACGTCAAAAGCCGACAACAAAAGCTGGCCAAGAAAAAATATATATGTATAAATATATATAAGCAGGAGCAGAAAAAAAAATAAGGCAAAATAAATCAGAAAATGGTTATCAGGAACGGATGAGACCGGAATATACAACTCCAAGTAGAGGGGAGGAAGGGAAAATTGTGCATACAGCATCAGAATGAAAGACCATCCTCATATGTATAGAAACTGCCTTTTACTTAAAAGAAAATATTCAGCAGTACATCTTTGATCGGACGAGGCCAGCAAGAAGACATCGACCAATAATCATGAAAAGAAAGGAGGAAAAAAAAAAATAGAGGATGGATCCATCAAATTCCACCGCAGCGTGAAATTCCCAATGGTGGCAGGTGTCACGGAATTTTGAACGGGCCGCCACCATCGACATAGTCCGCCGGCCGTTGAGTCCCCCCTGACTTCGCAATTTCATGTTCAATCCGACAGTTTCCATTCTCCAGTCGGATGCATCCGTATTTTCAAGAAAGTCTAGACAAAAACCCCAAGCCAAATAAACAAGACGGCGGAAATTCGAGATCGAACAGCATCAGCCGTAGGGACGTCATTTCTAAGCGACATTCGAGAATTGCGTGTGCGTGTATCTATTCAATTGTAGACTCGTGCGGATTTAACGCCATGGGCACGGGAAAAAGGGCGACTATAGCACATGGAGGATATATACTAAAAACACAACGAAACACCCTATCCGTGTGGACAACTCCCGACGACGTGAAAAAGCAAAAAGAGGTTGAAAGAAATAAGAGTCGACCAAGAGGATGACACAATACAAAATCAGTAAAAAAAAAAGAAAAAGAATTAAAATAATAATAATAATAAAAAAAGTTCTATTTCCTCTATTTTTCATACGTTAATACTATTTTCAAAGAGAGGGCCAGCAGTAATCCGCTCCGGTGGCTTCCCCAATTTCGTTAAAAGAATATCCCTTTCGTTTGCTTTGTATAATTATTTTTTTTTTCTCCTCTCTCCTTTTGTATATCTATCGCCTTTTTTCTTTGTACATATTAAGTGTGATATCTACAAAATCTGAAAAAAAAAAGAAGAAACCCTTAAAGACGACGCAGAGCGAAAATAGAGAGCGATGGAAAATGGGGCAAAAGTGAATCGAGTGGGAACGAAAGAGTCAATCTTCCTTCTGTTGACTCTTCTCACGTTTCGTTTTGGCCGCTCGAAAATTCCTTCACAAATTCTGACGCATTTTTTTTTGTTTTGCGTCTCTCTATCTCTTTCTGGGGCCGTTTCTTTTGTTTTTCAGCCATCTCTGCGAGCCCTTGTTATTGATGTTTTACTGGGCGCGAGTTTTCTATACCCTTGGAACTGCAAAGTTTTTTTTTATTTGATTTTGATTCGGTTCGTGATTTATTGAACGTGTTCTACTCTCTCACCCACTCTCTCTCTCTCTCTCCTTTTATTTAATGCTCGCTCTACCTCTTTTCCATCTCCACTTCCTTATCTATATATGAGTAAGCTGAAAATTGTAGAAATTTTTGCTGCCTGGCTCCCCCTATACTCACAGCTAAAAAAACATACGCTCCATGCGCGTGCACCGACGAAGCTGATCCGTGCTGGGCCCAACGCGTATACGAACGCGGACACACCCACTAGTAGCCAGTAGAGCGTGTCTACTTTCTATAATACAGTGTGTACAGTGTGACAGGAAACGGGTAGACGTTTCCCCAAGATCGAAGCCGTCAAAAGTCAAAAAAAAAAAAAAATTTAAGTGGATGGATCTCTAACTCCATCATCCCCCCCTCGATGATTTCGCATTTCGAATAGTGACTCTCGCTCTCAATAATCTATACTGTCTTTTTTTTATTTTTTCTCCTTCCATTTTTTAAATTCTGTATTTGATACACTACAAATAAATATTGTGCTAGACGTGTCAGTTTGATCAGAATGTGTATATATATACGCCGGTGTATGATTCCTCCTGTCATATTTTCCCCCCATCTCCCCCAAGGTTTTTATTTTTTGATTGGGTTCTGGCGGTTTCGATTATCCGGTAACATTCAATTCGTGTTTTGACAGTTTGTCCGCCGAACGCCTCCCTATACGATCTGCGTCCATCTGTCCATTTACGCATCTCGTTCTTATTTTGATTTCCCCCCTTTCACACCGTTGTGGCTATACGCATAATAATGTTATACTTTTTTTATGATTTACTTTATTTTGTTTCGAACAATTTCGTATGGATCAACCATGTCCCTCTCATGTTCATGGAATAGGATGAAACGATAAAAAACAAAAAACGAAATCAGTTCTCAGATATGTCGTTTTCGCTCTTTTGGTTTGTGTATTTTTGAGACAATTTTCGATCTGATTTTATCGATTACAGAACAAACAAAAACGAATAAAAACGGAAACAAACAATACATTTGTTAAAAGAACGTAGCAGTATATATATGGCCATTGTTGAGCATCGATTCTTTGGTGCCTTTTTTTCCCTCCTTTACCTTGTTCCATGTGATTATGTCACACGCATACGCGAGCACACGCACAAGCGGCCCACACACACAGAGAAAAAATGTACCGAATATCTACATTCCAGATAAGATCTACTGTATATGCTTATAAAATATTCTTTCAAGAAGAGAAAAAAGGAAAGGGGTAAAGAAAAATAATAAAAAATAAATAAAGACCAAAGATTGCCATCTACGAAAATGGGAAGGCATCCAGCAATAAGTCAGTTTTTTTGGTCTGGCGCGGCCATGATGAAATATCTCTCCCATTTTGTCTCTGTTTTTTTTTCTTCATTGATTCTTATTCTGCCCCCATCATGTATTTTTTTTTTCTCTCTTTCCTCCCCTCTTCTTTGATTTTTTTTTCTGCCTTCTTCATATTTTTTTTTTGTTTCTTCCCGACGTTCCCGTTGTTGAACGATACGTGAAACTGCATAGGAGACACCACCAGAGAGTTAGTATATTGGTTACCCAAATATCACCGGTACCGATAGGTCTCTAACGTCATAGGCTTTTTTTTTCTTACACATACACATTTTGTGTGTGTGTATTACTTTCTCTTGCTTGTTTGGGTCTTTGCGGCGCATGGTCATGAGTCCACTTTCTTCTCCTCTCGCTAATAAGATACTATAAGCCTATTATCCTGTATGTGATGCTAATCGCGTTAGAGCCTGGATGAGGGACAAGTGCGAGTGAAGTGTGCCGCATAGAGTCACGATCGTCGCTCTGCCTAATGTCTCAACCGCCTATTATCGAAGCAATATTCTTTTGCCTTTGTACAATTTTATTTTGCAAAGACACGCACCAAATGCCGATAGCACCCATAATCTTGAAAATAGAAAAGAAAAAATCTATAGTAATAATCAGTCTCGTTAATTCTAGCTAAGTTTTTTTCTTTTCTTGTTATCAGAATCTTTTTAACGTGCCCCGTTCAGCCTTTAGTCGTGATTGGATAATATCATCCAAATGAACCCAGTAACCGCAATCGACCACCCGTTCGATCTTCCCCGATTCTATTTCGTTGGTGATGGTGGTCATGTTCATTTTTTTAGCTTATTTTTTGGTATCCCCTTTACGTGTTTTTGCGTTTAGCTATCGCGTTATCATTTATGTCAGTTTAGACGTACAAACCAATAACATCACAACTTTTTATCGTTCAACAGTCCAAAGAAAAGAAAAATGGCAACTACATAAGAAAAAAGAAAGAAAAATTAAGGGGAAAATTCGGAGCCCAGAAAGCGTGAATTCAAAATCTGTACCTGACGGAAGTGGAGGATGTAATGTGGTCAGATGGCGTCTAGGTGAAATAATCGCACGACATTTCATTTGCATAGAAAGAGCAGCAAGGACGTGCCCGAAATGAAGGGGAAAAAAAGAAGGATGGCAAACCTATATGGCGGGCCGAATCGAGTACGCACTTAAAACGAATCCAGTTTGGTATATACGGTCACAGGTTTCGACCAAAAGGTCGTCAAACAGCCAACCAGATGCAAAGTGGCAAAGATTGAAATGTTGGCCGCCGCCTTTTCTATTACTTCTTTTTCGGTGCCGTTCTGTTGTCGCCATCGATTTGCTCGTCGAGTCACTTCTTCCGCCTGTTCGCCGGCTGTTCAGGACTTTGCCCATCCGATCGATCGCGTTTCACTCCACCTCCCGTCCCTTTTATTATTTTTTAATATTATTTTTGGGAAGGCGGGAGGTTGAAAAAATGTCTTTCTTTTTTTTAACAGCTACGTGTTCATTCAGCAGGCGAGATGTCTTATTCTGATCACGTCAATTCGTTTTCCGCTTCCATGTATTTGTATTCTATTTTCTTGACGTATTCTAATTATCTATCGGCTCTACGCAAATTGTCTCGCAATTGTAGTGAACTCAAGCCGCGTTGGTCCATCTTGATCGATCGTTTCGCACGGGCAAACGATTCAATCAGCAGTCAACGTTATATGTATAGCTAACTATAGTCTGAGTGAAATGTCAGACGAAAAAATAAAAAAAAAGAAGGAGGAATAAACTGAAAATTCTTTTTTTTTCTTCTTCCTTGTTGATTTCAAACGGGTTTCTAATAATGGCGTGCCCGTCACGAACAAAAGAGCGCTCCTCACCCAATCGAATAGGCAACGAGCTCCCGAACTTCATTTGAATAATCACTCATCGATTCTGAGACGTTTCACCAATTTCACATAATTGATGTAGGCCCTATATACTATGTAAAGCGTATAGTAGGTAGTTATTATACAGTGTGTGCCAGCAACCCGATGCTAACTCTCTTCTATCCCGCGTCGCTGCTCTTTGCTATACTGTTGGCTTTTTAATGAAAGCTGGCGTGCGACGTCAACGGGTGAGACATGAACGGAAATGCCATTCGCCATAAGAGGGTCGACCGTCGAGAAAGAAAAGATGGAAAAAGGGAAAAAAGGGCAAACAGAAAGGGAAAAAAAAAAAAAGAAGTAGAACGCGAATAACAGCCGAGTCCGTGGATCCTACCAGACTCACACTACGTCATGCCGACACACACATACAAAAAAAAAACTCCTCCTGATATATATAAATGAGTTACAACCAAAAAGAATAAGACAAAAAAAAAGGGGGTAAGAAATTAAGAGAAAAAGAAATGAAAAAAAAAGTAAGGCAGAAAAAAAAAAGAGAAACGAGCGTAGAATGGGCGTGTGTTGATGCCAGAATAGCAGGAAAATAACCCAGTATGATGGATTTTCCCCGTCTGGTTATTTGACTCGAGCGTTCATAGTTCATATAACCCTTCTCTTTTCCCCCACACATACACATACACACACACACACACGCGGAGTATAGCACGAAAACTCACGCTCAGGGGAGGGCTGGTTACAAGATTGCTGCTCACACGTTGCTAATGTTATCAACGCGTCTCTTCTGCTTGGTCTTTGCCGGTCTGTGTGTACTTATTCCCGGATAATATCCGCCTAGATTCCGTCGTTGCGCCATTGTCCCAATTCGGGCCGTTGAGTATCTCAGGGCGACGGATAGTCCTCCATTTTAGACAACACACACACACACACATACACACACACAAAAAAAATGCATCAATTACATGCCGTTCCGCCATTCCCGCTCCAACCCGTTTCCCCTTCACTAACGTTCGCACATCTTCACAAATCCCAAACTGACGTCCGCGCAAACACACACTCGATTGAAGGCAACGAGAGGTGGGGCAAGAGGATAACTCGATCCTCTTTATTACGATTCGCGTTCGTCATGCCATTCACGTCTCATCGTATCACGCTTGTCGGGGATGTCGCCCCGGATTTCGGCAAGAGCGAACAGAACAATTCAAATCCATCGTTAATGTTTCTTTGCTTTTTATTTTCTTTCTTTGGCACTCATGTCGTTTCAATTATTCTTTTCAATTTGTTGTTCCCGAAAGCGCTCGTATTAGCGATATGCTGATGAGAGTCGCATTGGAGGAGTTTGCGCACCTCGCCGAAGCGATCAAACGTAACGTATCAAAGTTATGTCAGCTTTCGTTGGTTTTCCCACTTCTGTGCCAACAAATGGATAACACGTTACATATTAGTGCGGCAACCGTTAACGACGATGCCGAGTACCATTGACGTTCGTTACAACGCGTCCTTCATTTGTCACGAAGTTTGCATACACTTGCGTTGTGCTGTAGTAAGTGTATTTTGCATTTATAAACATATTTTTAAAAAATCTATATATAATAAAAAAAAGGCAAATTTTCCATTTTGCTTTTCAACATACTGCCGACATTTCAAATATTATGCATGCGGACTTGGCCGTGGTAGCGTTTCCTGGCCCGTCGAAAGGGTGAACGGAAGTGTAAACCTTACCCTATACATAGCTTTACACTTGATATACCATCTTGTAACGGACACTCGCGATCGATCCGCTTCTTCAGCGTGACACCCCCACTGCAAATTACGTGCTAGACTGGAAAAAACATTACGTCCTTAAAAAATTCATTTCGTTAGCATTTCAGAGACAGTTGGCCACCAACGCATTCTCGGCAGCATTTAGCGAAAAACCCAGTCGGTTGTTAAAATTCATTTCATTAATTTTCAAGAAGACATATATGTAACGTATATGAGAAATGCGCAGATTGATTTCTGCGGATAGCCGTGTGCCGTTTATACTCGTGATGCATTACAATGATCTGGTGAGCAGTTTGTGCACACAGGACGATGAGTGGATTTAAAGCCTTAAAAAGCAAAGCCTTTAGGCGATTGGCAACGGCGGTTGGCCGTTTTTATTGATCAAATAGAATGGCGACGCCATTTTTTGTTGACTACAAAGTCTCGGGAGCGAGGAGATGCAAAGAATTTCGAACTGAGCTGGTTTCCTTTTTTTAAGCAATCACACTATCCGGCCCAATATGTTTTATTTGACGAAAGTATTTACGTTTGAAAAGAAGAGAGAGTGGCCATGAATGCCCAACGCGCAATCTGTGAGGCGGAGATGAATTAAACATTCTGCCCGCAGCAGTCGGTCGTTCCAGCGTCTGTAAGAAAGAAACTTTGAACAGAGTCTGTTTATGCAAAGTGTTGAGCTTGAAACGTCCGGCTATTCTAGTGCTCATGGTCCGTCTATTTCACACTCAGGCGGTGGGGAGGATTCAAACTACAAAATGAAAGGAAACGAGAGGGAAAGAAGGAAATAGAAAGAAGAAAAAAGAGTTGCACGACGGTGATGATGCCGCCGAACGACGTCGACGATGTGCTTGACTTGTACCAGGAATATGAGATAGCGTCGGGGTAATAACGCGCTAGTAAACACAGCCATTCCGATACTTGGCAACGAGTTTGCCATAGATTGTCGCCGATGACGGACGACCGAAGGATTTATGTCGACGCCGTAGATATGCAGCTACATGGCGTAGGGGGGAAGTGTTCCTTGAAAGTGTCTTTCATTCGCATAAAATCAAAACTTCTAACTTTAATCCGTGTTGGCGAGATGATCAGGTAAGTAGCGTTTAGAAGGAGGAGGCGAACCGCATGCGATGTTCTGGCCAACTTAAAATATACACATACTAGAAAATGCGTTACGTGACAAATGAACGTACCCTGTTCGAGGTCAGGCTTATCATTTCGTCTGTTTCCTGGTAAAGATGTTTTTTTTTCTGTTCGATTCTTTTTATTTTGCTAAGTTTATGTTATACTGTCGACAGCAGTTTTTTTGGTCTCGTGATCGCCGGGAATTTTGGCCAAAATATTTAGTAGCAGATCAAACGTCGGCATTCCAACGTATGTTGCAGTTGGCTCTTTTTCTTCTATTTCACAATTTCTTATATTTTTTTTTAAATAAAGAACTCACCGTAGTCATTGAGATGCACATATTTTACTGAAGCCACAACAGACGACGACAAGTGACCCTATTTTAGCTGACTAGAATTCGACAACGATTTGTTCACAAAGTAGCTACTACACACACACAAAAATGGACTAAAACCGACAACTAAAAACGAAGAACAAAAATAAAAACCGAAAAAGACAAGCGACTAACGGAATCACGCAACTTGATGCGTTGAAGGCGTTGAATGTCTGTTCAGTTCATGGAACTTGGCATCAGCTTATTTGCTGGGAAATTGAGTTACAACTTTGTCGACATCTCTTCGGCATAGACAGAGTCTGTTTGTATCGATTCCGTTTGTCAATAACTTAAAAAAAAAACCACAAAGAAAGGGGACAAAAAAAAAGGTAAAAAACAGCGACGAAAGAATAAAAATATAAAACAAAAATTATGCGTTTGTTATAAGGTCGAACGCGAAGCGGAAATCGCGTTTGAATGATGATGACGTCCTTTGCGGCGATAGAAGTGCTGTTCGAGCGAATGTCGAAATAGACTTTTAGTAGTTATTGGTCCATCTGGGGAAAAGGGTACGTTTTTCTATCCATCCATATGTGATGTCATACACTCGAAAAAGCGTGAAAATACCTTGAGCGATGAAAGGAAAACAGGCCGTTGCCAAAACTATATTTGCCGTCAAATCGTCCCCGCTTGGGCAACATGGAGAAATGGAGAGAACGAAGACGGAAATGTTTCCGTCTCGCGAGACAAGACAGACGTTTTCAAATAATCAAGATGGAACGCATTATGTGTTTAGATTCTAGCGGAATTCAATGTTTTCCTAGTGCGCCATATAGGTAGGATGTTGTCCTGTTTTGATGACGATTTTAGAGTATGTAAATCGGCTGCAGAGTGCAAGGTAACAATTGGCCGAAACCGAAGGGAGGGTCTGAAGGTGCGGCCCTGCGTGAGTTTGTTGTAGTTGCTGGCGCTATCTGTTTCTAGTTTTCTGTTTTCTTTCTCGACTCGTTATATAGATGTCTATATTGTTCGACGATGCAACGATCAAATGGAAATAGAAGTCGGGTGAAAGAGAGGCGAATAAAGCTGCGTTCGATCAACGCTTGTATAAGGGCGGCTGTTAGAAAAACGGGCGAACGATGTCGAAGAAAAAAAAAAACGGGCAGGCAATCGGTCGTTGTTTTTCTAAAGGCTCTTCAGCACGCTCTTTCTCACGTCCAAATTGGACCATTTGTTTGTTTAGCCGCTACGATAGCATAATACAGCGTACACATGCCGTGCAGCGCCGAGCCAGCTCCCGCTCCCGTAAGACCTGAATTGCTAGCGTTTAGCGAATAACATGGCGCTGTCATACTAGTGGCAATCTAGTGTTCGTCTTTTTATATATTATTTTTTTTTTTTGCAAACGCTTTGTGTATTAGAAATGGAAAGAAGCAATCGTGAATTGGCATTCTCAGGCTTTATGCATGTGACCAGATGGGTTCGTTCAATTCCATTCTGTCTTCACCATCTTCTTCTTCGTATTAGCCCATCGACGTCATGCCATTGACTGTTGGGTGGAGCCCCATACTAAATCCCACTCTGTATACGAACACAATTTTGCCTGTATATATACACACGTCCGCGTGTCCGGGCATACGGCACGGTTAAACACTAACAAAAGCCTCAACTTTTGATCAACAACTAAAGACAAGTTTTTCAAAGAGTTCGATGGACCCTGTGTAAATGTGTACAAACTAAAGCGAAGAGGGTATATACGGTCAATGCCAAACATGGAACGTGGATGAGACAATAGCAGCAGTGCTCAACCCCAGCACCGTTACGAAATCATTTTTTTGAGCGTACCTTCTCCGTCTCACAAACCGTAAATCGTCCCGACATGAACCAGAAGTCCCGAGTTGATGTTTTCGAATGGGTCCAGAGACCCCGATCGCCACGCCCAGTAATTCTACGGATGTATAGAAATCCCAGTTGCTTGGACTCATTTTCTTCCGACCTGGACATCCCGGTCAAACTGCCGTTTTTTCTTTCATCTTGGTCATAATAATAAATCGACTCGAAACACAACAGGCATCTGTGTAGTGTGTTTAGCCTCATAATTTGCCGTATTTATTTTATTTTTCTTTCGTTCTTAAAATTTATGTTTTGATACCTCATTAGCGAGTTTTGGCGCGGGATCAGAACTAAATATCTTACCGTCAGAATGCCTGCTGGTGGGAGGAGCGCTGATGCTATTTTTTGTTCCAGCCACAATTGCATATGGACGGGTGTTTGGCCACAGAAAAAAAAAAGAAACGAGAATGTTTGTCAGCGAGACAATATCTATGGCTATGAACCTTACATAAATGTCAAAAGGGTCGTTTTTCCATCGTTTCAATTCTCAGTTTATCACTCAACTACAAGACACGCCCCCCGCTTGACCTTTCTCTCGTAGCCCCCATCGTTTTCACTTGGCAAAATGCAATAATTCATTGTCGGTGATGACTAGACAAGAATAAAAAGAAATCACGAGTCTCGTCGGTTGAACGTGAAAACACCGCCAACTACCATAGTCAATTGGTCAATTTTGTGGCACGTCTCTTTTTCCCAGTCAGAGTTAGCCGACATGACCTCTCTCTTCGTTCTTTTATAATTCTTCTTCCTTCAGTCTTCTCCTACTCGTGTGGAAACCCCCAACAGTTAGAGAGAAAATAAAAAGGAATGAAAAAGAACGAAGGGTAGGTAATCGATAATGAACCTCTTTTCCGTCTCTCTCTCTCTCTCTCTCTCGTCGCTTTTTCTTTTCGCTTTGTCCCTTTGATCACGAGGCAGGAGCGACACACGCTGATATGTCTCCTCTTTTTTTCCCTTCTCTTTCTCCATGACGTTGTTGTACAGTGGCAGCCAGAGTCGAGTAGAAACAGATATATAGAAGACATGGCTCACCTCTCTATCCTATCTTTCCCTCTCCGTCCGTGTTCTAGAGCTACATGGACTGTTCGGCGAGTTTTCGGCAGCCCTGGCCACGACATTCAATGCACTCGTGAGTGGTAATCCATCACGTCCCGAAAAAAAAAAGGGATTCTCGTTTTTACTTGCTCCCTTCACGGTGCAGATAGTCCTGCGGATTTTCAACTAATGATGTGACGAAGAAAATCGACTGGCAATTGAATTATGTTGCTCAAGAGTAACGCGCTTAATAAATGACTTTCATTGCTTCAATTCGCTTACGTTCTTCTTCGTGGTTGAATACAACCGCCATCGTTTGATATGTCATGACAAATTGTGCTCTTTCTAATTCGTCAAAGTTAATTAAATCGCGTAAATTATGAGCGCGTGGCCTGGTGGAAAATTAAAAATTGCAAACTTTGTGAAACTACGTGCTTGTTTCCGCCATTTGAATCTGGAAACTGTTTCTGCTTTCATTTTCTACCGATTTCACGTCTTGTTTTCTTTCTTTCTTTGTCATTCGATTTGTTTAAAATGGATAGTTCCGGCAGCTTCGACTGATTGGTATCGTTGTGTGCGTCTTTGTTTTCGACAAAGAAAAAGACAAGAAAGGGACGATAGAAGAAAAGAGAGACACAGCAAAGAAAGAAGTCAGTCGGAACAGTGAACTTTCGGAGACAGACTCGTTTGATGACCCTTTCACCTATAGTTTTTTTTTTTTTTTTTTTGCCTCGTCTTCCACCGTCTTCTTCAACTTGATCGGGTTCGATTCTACTCTGTTTTATTTGTGTGCGTGTGCGTGTGTGTTCTGTGTATTGGATAGCAAAGGGATTCAAAAGAATGTAGCTCAATTAGGGTTTGAAAAAACCCTGCCCCGTCCTGATTGACTCTTTCAATTATATAGGGAAGGAAGGGAAGGGTACAAGAAGGTTGAGCGTACAAGACAATCGAAAGAACTTTTGGTATTAGGCTGCTTTACCATTTGGCTGGGAAACTTTTGTGCCGAGTTTGTATTTAGCGGGACATTAACTATAAGCAATGAGTTTATTTCTTTAGTCACGACATCGAATTGCATTGATTAGCCTACCTTTCCAGTGATATCAAACACACATTTATATTAATACTCTTCTCTTCTTTATAGGTATAGCCGGCCAAGGAGCCACGGATGCTGTTGCTTCGAAATCGGCGCTCGACACGGCGACGTCGTCTGACACCGAAAGCGGTAAGATTATTCATTGCACTTGTTTGTTTTTGCTTTGTTTTCGTTTATTTTAGCTTTACTTTTTCTTGAGCATCTTGGCAAATCCCATTTTCAATGATTGATTCATATAGAGAAAAGAGTGATGGATTCCAGAGCTTTCCCCCCTTTTTTTTTCTCTTTTGAAGATCACTTTTTTGCCAGTGGGTTTGCTGTGTAGGGACTGTGTATAGGAACAATTGCACATAGAGCACCGCGCCTTCTTCCATCGATCATTGGAAAACTCTTTCGTGATTCAGTGGCATAGGCTTTTGCGACCCAAATCCCGCTTAAGACAGATCCGGTTGTCGAACAGTAACAAATAAAAGAGCTAAAAACGGGAAAAGCCTTTTCACGTGAAACTATTTAGCGCAAAGCCACGATGATTATTATCGTTTTATGTTCCTGGAATTATGAACGGCGAATGGTGAACTAGAATTTACAAGCTTGTGACGTATAATCGAACATTTACCTTAAGAGGAAAGTCTTAAATAAAAAAAGACAATGGACTCTGGATAGCATTATTGAGGTCGGCCACCAATTAACCGAACGTGAATGATATAAACTTGATCGATTCTCATTTTTTCTTGTCATTTTTCTAGCACTCAATCGGTAAGAGAAGCCAAAAGGTTCTAGATGAAAGACTACACTTGTACAATGGGGAGAAGGGCGGAAAAAAATGTAGATACATCCACATAGATTTAACTTAAATTCTACCTCGTTAAATGATGTACTACTGTACATCGTACGTGGCCAGAGGAAAGGAAATAGTGTGGCTACCAAAGTCAGTTAGAAGCCTTTGGCATAGTAATCTCATCCGCCATCGTCCCAGTTGAGCCCTGTCACAGCAACGGCAAGCGTTGATTGCATCATCAACTTTTCGTGTAACAATACTCGTCTAGCCTATATCCATATAGGCGTCGTTAGCAATGTAATTCTCTTTCGTCTATTCGTCTCAGTATAGTATATACTTGTCTCGTTGCGGTGATAATAGTGATCGGTCCTAATGGAGACGCAGCCAATTAATCTTAAGCCTTTTGCCCACCTCGTCCTAACCTCATCTCGTCCGCCCGTAATCCAGCCACTATCAGTCCGAAATCAATTCAACTCAGCATTAAGACCGAAGGGGCTCGAAACGCTGATGGGCTCTTCCATCGTTGTGCCGTGTCTAATGGTCGTCCCACGTCCTTGGTTTCTTACGTTAGGTTGACAAACGATCTTCGTTGATCGACGTGCAGTCCTCACGTCACGAATTGGACTGCCTTTGACTTGTTTCTTACTTCTTCAAAAGCCTCGTCCTATACGTAGGCATTCGTGATGGCCAACGAGCCAAGTCTCGCCATCCATCGCCGGTAATTGCATCAGCGGACAGAGTCGATTTGTTGAGGAAGGGGTTTCTGTTTTTTACATTGCTCTTGTGGGGGAGAGAGCAGCAAGGGTTCAAAGTTGAAGTTAGACAGTGAACTTGGAGAGAGTAGGCTCTAACTGCTTTCAAGTTTACAATTTCAACTATCTAGACGAATCGTTTTCGGTCGACATGCAACACAATACAAAAGAAGAGAAAGAAAGAGCGAGCCATACTATCGATAGCACCACCATTCAATCAGTCGATTCAAGAGTTGGCTTCAAAAAAAAAAAGGGACCTTGCTCATCTTGAATGCGGAGGCTAAAAGCCGAGCGTACCGGAGCGGCGCAGCTCTCATTGTGTTGTAGCTGTATCCACCGTCTCTTCGGCCGCTGTTGCCACCCCTCCTGCATTTCCAAATCATTTGATACCGTTCCGTTCGGATTGCTATCCGATCCGCCGGATGCCAATCCATTATAAGGAATTGAATGGACGGGCGCCCTTTGCGTCGGTCGTTTCAAAGTCAATGTGTCCGAATTCACTCTCGTACATTTGAGAAAGAGAGATAGAGAAAAGAAAGAAAAAGTGAATGAAAAGTGAGAGAAAGAGATGTCGTTGAAGAAGGACAACGTAAAGGCTGCTCAGGGAATTTCGATCGTTACAAAGAGATGTAGTCTAATCAAGACAGATCGTACGAAACATGGCATATTACGTATGTCTGATTTGTTATTCTGGAATTTCTGATGATAAGTCAATTGATTCATGTTCGCGTTTGGTGAATTTCCACTAGGGTCTACATGTCCAATGTCAATAATTGGTAAATTGGTAGAGGTCAGGTGCTGGTCCAGCCGTGTGGAATTTTTTCAAACATAACCGCGGCCACGACTAGCCCAGTTGCAAAGTCTTATGAAAAATTTTAACACTTGCTTGCTCAGAAGGCGCTGAATCATAAACTTCCTTTAGAACTCTCCGAAGTCCCTCACGACAGGAAAAAGAAAACTTTAATTCTACAAGAAAAACAACAATTTCCGAAAAAAAATATATAGAGTAGTCAGAAAAAGGGGGATTGGCCTATCTTTAGACGGTGCTTGGCCATCGTACACGAATAAACAAAGTATAGAGAAAAAAAAAAAGAGATGGTAGACGTATAGAGCAAGACCAAAAGGGAGATGGGGGTCGGCAGCAATTTGGAACTGGTGGTCGGTAGATATTGTAAATATTTACGGAAGTCTCTTCCTTTTTTTTTTTTCTTCTTCTTCTTTTTATAGCGTGTTTCGTGGAACAGTGCAGCACCTTTTGGGTTGCTGCAAACTCCCGGGATTCACATATACGTCCCGTTACTTATATGTTGCTCTAAATATTTCGGTTCAAACAGCTGTATATATACGCGTGTAGTCTATGACGTGAGCGTTTAGATAAAATATGACCAGCGGTCGTGGTGATGAGGGACCTGGCTGCCCATCGGGATGTCTCTGCTTTTCTTATTTTTTTTTTCTTCCGTTTTATCGCTTACCACGTGTTTTATCAAAAACATGCGGTATATTCTAAATAGTCTAAATAGAGAACGAGAATGCGGTTTTCGAGATTTGACTTAAGCAGTCAGTTTTTAAAAATATTTTTAATGGAAAAGGCTTTGCCGTGTAATGATCTATTTCTCTATGTGTGTTAATACTCTCTTGAGAACATTTTTCTACGCTTATGCTTCTATGTTAGCTGATGTTGCGATGTGATGACTGATCGGACGAACAGACAAGCCAAGCTGTCTGTCTTTCTTCCTTTTTCTTTAGCTGATGAATGATGTTATCAGCGTCGTGTATTAAATTATTTTTTCTAGTGTTACATCAAACGAGTGAAAGACATTTATATTATCTCCTTAATTATTATTTTTTAAATTGTGCTGTATGGTTTTTTATTTTGGCATTGATGGTTTCGCATTTAAGGATTGATCTTTTTCTTTGCTGTTTTTCCTGGTTTGTTTCTTTTCCGCGATCCGCGACATTTCTTGTCCAGCCGCTAGATGTTTAAGTTTGTATATTTTTCTAGTTTAAGTTTCAATCGTCAGATGGCGTTCGGATTGCTTCTTCTGAATTTTAAAATTCAAAATTTCCCGCCAGTCGTGTAGAAGTTGAAGAAATCGAAAATAGGTGGCGTGGCGCTCCTCCAAACGTATTTAAACAACTTACTTACCAAGTTACCATTGCGAGTTGCCCGATGTAGGCTTTGTTTTTACACTTATTAGTGAGCGATCACATTTTCTAGCTAAATTATTACGTTTTTACGTTAAAGTATATTTTATTCAAAATTTCTTTAATTGATTATATTTAATTGACTGCTGTAGGCTTTATGTACCATATCGTTATACCTTGTATTGCTGCCAACAACCTCCAAAATAATTTCATGGTAGACACACTTGGGCAGTAGAAGGGTGTCGTTGATTTCTTTTCTGAAAGCGATTGACGAGGCACGACGAGGCACAGTTCTCAACATTCAAAACAGCGGGGCCAGCTGACGATGGTGTGCAAATCTTAGGTAGCTATCAAATAAAAGGACACAGGATTTGCCGCTCCAGTCCCATCGGACTTAGGTATCCAGTACTTAATCCGCAGTGATCCTAGGCGCCTGCCGTTAGCCGCAAGAACTCCATCCCTCCCCCCTAAGTAATGACATAGCAAGCAGAGCTTTGGCCAACACGATAGACAAATGAACGGATTATTTGGTATTTCGTAGCGGACCATTTAATCCTCTAGGAAAAGAAAACGCAGGGATTAGTCTCACATTTTCCCTGGAACAACATTCTCCGCCACTTTCACTGCCTTTTCGGCTCTTGTCCAATTAACTCGCACAGTCGGTAGATCATTTCTAATTCACAAATATGTCGATTGGGCCCTCAACTGGAACTACAGTATTAACAAAAAAGGGCTGGTCATTTTTCTTTTGTTTTGTCAGTTCGTGGAAACTGGAACCCCCAGACACACTAAAATCATTGTTAAATTATCCGAGATTTAAAAAAAAATTCTATAACAGTCTTCCATCGCTTCGAAAATTGCGCGTATTTGGAACTCCGAAGTTCCAGTTAGCACCCAAGATCTCGAGAAGCCTGTTGGATGGATTTTCTATTTCCATTTTATTTTATTTTTTTTGAAGGGGGAAATCTGTTTGCTTTTAAAGAGCTTGTATAGCCCTAGTATGTTAGTAGTAACCGTGTGCGGGGCGGCGTGGGTGTCCAGTTCCGTTCCCTCCAGTCCGAAGGCGCCATGTGTTTTCAACTGTGTGTGTGATGGAAATGTCATCGGATCATTTTGCAATTGAAATACTTTTCTCGGAGTCTGCCATCTTCTCCTCTCACTCTCAATGCCTTACTCTCTCATTTTCTCTGTGCTTGTTCTCTCCTTCTTCACCCTCGACTAGCCTCTAATGAGTTTTACACTCGGGTCTTGCCCGTCTGTCTTCTTCGGCCAAAGTAAATAACGCGCCGAAGGATTTCCTGAACGCCTTCAGCACTTTCTTTTTTTGTTTTGAAAAACGTCTCTAATCAGAAGCGGTTGCTGCTTCCGACAAACTTTGCAATTTGAACCTCTCCGGACGCCAATTCGTGCGTAGCAAAGAGGAGACCATGGCGTCCGTTTCGTATCAGTGAAATATCAATTTGATCCACGAAGCGTGTACGCAATCACACACTTGCAAGCGTTCCCGCGGATAACGGTGGTTCATCTATCATATTGACACATTGAAAAAGATGGCAACGCGTAGACCGAAATCCGCAATGTTACATGACACTATATTCGTTTCCGGTAGTGCTTTTCATCAGTCAATGAAGCGTCAAAGATTGAGCATTTTCTTTTTTATTTGTTGGAAATTACGAAAACAAAAGAAACGTTTGTTTTTATAGTCTCCCGCCGTAGCCGACACGCAGATCGAACCGAGTGTACCGTTTTCCTCACCCTGCCCATTATCTCGTCCGTATCACTCGTTTTCTCAGCCGACTGTCAGTCAGCCGGGTAGTCTGCAACGCTTTATATATACACAACCGAAATCTTTTTTTTTTCTTTTTTCTTTCTCCGTCCGTCAAACGTTCCGTTGATCCTTTCCGCCCCCTTCTTGGCCGCAGTGCACTCTCTCTATATATGCGCCCGTCTATTTGTCTCTGGCGCTTTTTTTTTTTGCTACGCCACCTCTGCCGGATCGGCTCTGTCGGGTTTCACAGCTGCGTCCGGACACCTCTCTTCCATCACCCCCTCCCCCCTACACTCTTGTTTGCCTTTTAAGAGGGGGGGGGGGGAGAGGCAAGACACCCCAAAATGAGGGGTCCACGTTTGAGCTATAAGGCCGGAACTTTCTCGCCCGCCCGGAATCGGAGCTGCCTTTTGACAACTTGGGCTTTACTTGATATCCGTTCGTTTTCTCTTTTTGTCCTCCCCTTCTGTTTTCGTTCGTCCCGTTCCCTATTTTCGCCCAGCTGTCAATCACGTTATATAGTTCAGTGTCCGAGTTGTTTTCGCACCTTAATATTAATGACTGATTGAATCGCAAAAAAAAATTTATACTGGATTCGGACCTGAAATCCTTTCACGATGTTAACAAAACTCCTACAGAATGGACTTCGTGTTCTTTTATGTTAATTATCTTTAAGATAATTCTCCTTCTTTTATTTTTGCTTGTCGTGCTTATCCACCGTGTGGTTAGCCAACACAAAGTAATCGGCCTTCTATATCTTGTCACCTGTCTGACGCAAAGAATATTTGAAACTGGAATTTAAATATTCATTCCAGTTTTTTTTTGGCAGGGAAAAGTTTTGCTGTGGCAAACGTGACTCGTGTTCGATTATTCGGTAGCGATAGCGCATTGCGTGCGCGTGTAGTACAGTCAAGGTGGGGCGAGCATTGTTCTTACGTGGTAACGACAGCAACCGAAACGACATTGTTGCGTCCGATCAGCCAAGAGGTTCTAATTAAAAGTAGCCTGAAAATATACCGTTGGTGTGGTGAGCGAACAAAGCGCCCTTTTTTAAATGGCTTAAGTAAGATGTACGCACGCAGGATCGGCCAGTATAGAGGACCGACATCCCAACAATAGGCGGGAATTTCGAATCTAAACATTTCCTTCTTCCCTTCTTTTTATCTGTCTCTCTCCCCCTCTCTCGTCGTTCGCCGCCCTGTCAATAAACATACGGTCGAATCGAGAGCGAACCATCGGTGCATTATTTGTTGATTCAGTCTTTTCCCTTTTGCCGTGCCACCGTCGTCTATAACATCACGTACCCCCCACAGCCAAGCCGAGAGCCGACATGATAAAAGGGATTTCCAGCCTTTCCTAGCCCCAAGAGTGCTGCTCATTGTGGGTCCTTTGTGCACCGTAATTATATGTAATGCAAGTTCCTAATTGGTTTCAATGTGTTTTTCGTTTTTAATGGTCATTTCCCTTTCGTTTATGTTGTACAGTGTACAGTATATATATAAAGACATTCATGCGGGTATGACTGTATGCAACTTGTATGACAGAATGATCATCCGGTTTCTCGTTTGCTTTGTTCTTTTTTTTTTTTTTACTGTTTTTATTGTGCGTACGTATGAAACGTGTCCTTTACAGTGTTTACGGTAGAATTTCAAAATGCGGGAATGATTCAGGGATTAAAATGAATATATTTATGGGTGTGTGTGTGCTGTGTTTGTGAGTTGCGGTGACTATCAGGGCGCCATTTTGATCGCGAGCCTCAACTGCCACACAAAAATATACCGAGTCATCCATCAACTTAGATTGTGAGAACCAAACAAGTAAGGGGAAAAAAAGGGGAAAAGAAAAAAGATTTGTGGAGATTGTCCTCCAACCTTCCGGTCGGCCTCCGGTTCTCTTCATAATAAAACTCGATGCCGCCGAAGGGAAGACTTTTGAGCTTCGGGAAAGTTAAAAAAAAAAAAAGGAAAATAGAAAATAATTTTATTTCCTTTAGGTAAATGACGCAAAGTTTGGAACATCCATCTGCAACAAACAAATGCACTGCTTATTTAAAAAACAGTTTTCGTCCTTCAAAACGTGAATTTTGAAAAAAAAAACTTTGCATTTGACGTAAGGAATAAACGAAAAATCGGGAGAGATGTCCGTTTAGAAAAGCCGACTCTTCCGTGATAGATGACTTTCATTTCCCGCATGCCGGTCGAACAAACTGCTGCCACGGGTCTCAATTGTATTCACTTGTTATTTTATTTTATTATTTTTTTTTTACCCTCCTGGGTTCTTCTTGTGACTGATCTGCCTTATTGAAAATGCTATTACGGTACACACACACACACATATACACAAAATATTGTAATGAAAACGCGGGAAGAAATCGAGTATAGTCAGTTAAAGAATCACGTAAGATGCATTTCATTACCCAGGGAAAAGGACGTTACATTCTTGGACTTCCCGAGCTATGCATTCTGATCCATACGTAAGAGTATTTATAATAACTTTTCTGACTTCCCCCAATTCTTCAATCACATTCATGTAGAGTCAGAAAAAAAAAATTGACAGAAAGAATGTTTTTGCGGCAATTAGAAATGTTTGAAAACTTGAAGCTCTCGTTAAGTATCGTTGTGGAATGCGCATATAAGTGACTTGCTCTAGTTGAGAGTTCGCAGTCCAACAGTTTTGAATTTTTACTGGAAGTCTTTAAAAGTAAATTAACATAAATAATATCTGGAAAAGAGAAAGAAAAAAAAACCGTTCGGAATTCGATTAAGGAAATTATCCGTCACGCGACCGTCCGTGCTGTGACCGAGAGTTATAAGCTGAAAAGGCCTACATACTTGTCATTCGTTTTATCGAATAAGCGGGAAGAACTTTCGGTCCGTTTAAGACAAAGAGGAAACTTGTACGATTATATTATTGCCTTTTCGTAGAGATTTGCAATTTAAGAACACGACAAGTTTGGGGTTTCTTCAAAGGACGTCATCATCAGGTTTCCGCGTGGTTTCATATGCGATGTAGCCTACACGTTGTGATTTTCGCCCGTCTTTTGATGTTGTAAAAATAAGCTGCTTGTAAACCTTTGATGCAATTATGCAAATGTAGACCTAAGGGAAACACCGCGCGCGGTATTTGTTTACGTATTTCCTCGCAGACATTCCGTTTATAGACGCATTCGTTCTTAGGGACTTTGTATTTCTCTCCATGCGATTCGCCCTTGATATTTTTTTTGTTTTGTACTCATTACGTCACATTCAGTATGCAGTTTTTATGTCACATCGCATAATTTGGTAAGCTTGCGAAACATGTCCCGGTTGACGTCGAATATCACAAAAAAAAAACTTGCTACCATTTTCAACCTTTTTCCTTTTTTTTGTGTGTGCGTCCAAATGAATATTACAACGTGGACTGGATGTTACATTTTGCGTTGACGTATCCGACAACCAGTTGAAAAATGGGGGATGACAGTGAAGGATACTTAATGCTTATCTTCAACAATGATTGCCGCTTCCATTTGTTTCCGCAATGTTACTCCAATAGTTTGACGAAAACAAATGAATAAGTACAATCAAAGAAATGACTATATATATACGAGGCTGAACGATTATTCATCCTTAACGCGAATTTATTAGAAAACAAAGCAATAAGAAACGAACAATGTTAGAACTTGAAATAAAGATTTTCCTTTTTCCCCAATAAATATCTTCTGTCCGAACTTGCATTTGCCTCAATACCGGCCTCAATACTTTTACCCCATAGACGTGTATGTGTGTGTGGGTTGGCTTCTGGGCCTGGAGGGTTGTCAGGCCCCAACAGACCAGCGATATTACATTTTTGGCATTTCATTCCTTCAAGAATTCATAGCCGTCGATCGAAAGGTCTTTTGTGTTCTTCGCTACATCTTGTTATTTTTATTATACCTTTGCCCTTTCTTTTGTTGGCCCCATCCGCCTTTTGCAAAGTCACCTAAAGCAAGGCCAATTAGCATTTTTTTTATTGATCATTTCGGACAACTTTCCGGATTCGTTACCAGTAATGAACTCTTCGATCATTAACGATCTAACCCATTTCGTTCCAAGATCGTACGTTTTGAAAACAAAAAATCCGCATTATAAACGTTGCGAAATTCTGCGCACTATAATATTGCATCACAATATAGACAAACGAAGCCAAAACATTTTTTAATGTGTTTCTTGCAGTTTACGTTGTATTTGCCGAGCCCCGCGAGTAGAAAATCTCGGGCCGGAAAATTGATTTTAAGGTTAATGGTGGAGACGGTGCGTCCATCTTGAACGGAGTTGTGACTAACGGCAATCATTCACAGGCTTGACACCCTTTTCATATGCATTTTCTTTTTTTTTTTCCGGTTTCCTCCTCTTGTGAGGCAACGACACCTAGTTGACGTTGGGTCTCTACTAGACGTTATTCTGTATGTACACTTGATAGAGTATGCACATGCAACACGACATGGCCCGGTTTGTTGAATACTGATCATGAACGATTGGTTTTACATAGGAACACAAGCTCTATTGTGTCAAGAGTCAGCTGAAGATGGCGTGTTGCCGACCAAGAAAATAACCTATTGCATCCCCCCCCCCCATCGGTACCCTCATATTCAGAGAAGTAGGAAGAGGATGAAGTCGCTGGCGATCTCCAGCTGAGACACTTTCAATCAATGGTCCAACGAGACCTCCTCCTTTTCTTTTTCCCAAGTTTTTTTTTTTTTCTCCCTTTTTTTCCATATGTTTCTATAAGCCACCCCAGCGTTGAACAGAGGAAATAGAAGAAGAAAAGCAATAAAAATAATAAAAAAAATCTTCACGTCACAGACAAGGAGCGGGGGGTAGGGATGTAGGGGGAGGGATATTGAAAGTTTACTTTTTGAAAAAAAAAAAAAAGGGAAACGAGAAATAGAAGAGAGAATGTATACTTAATTGAAATGCTTTCTAGCATATCTTTTCTTCGCTCATACTTCAGGTCTTCGTGAACACAAGAACTCACAAAAGGAAAAACCGAACGTCAACAGTATATATGACCGAAATGCCATAAAAGCGAAAAAAAACAAAAAAAACGTCAACAACGTGATTGAATAGACAACTTGTTTGGAACTGACAAGAGATATCAGCGTCGATGAATCTATTGGCCAAAAAGCAACGCTGAAATTTTTTTTTCAAAAAAGATATCTGTCAATGTGTCCATAAGAAATCGGGAAACAAGAGCTCACTCAAAGAAAAGACACGAAAAAAAAGGAGAAATATATATATAGACGACAGTGGCACTATGCGCACATGGCGTGCGTGCTGATGAGAGAAACGAGATGTTTTCCTTGTGTGTAGCACTAGCACACCAGCAGCTATCGCCATACAACAGAGTGTATGGACGACATAGAGTTTGAAAGTAGAGACTAGAAAGAAAAAGAGAGAGCTTACCGGCTGCGAATAATAATGAGACGGAATGCGTGTAGTCTGGAATTCATCTGGAACTGCCACTTGGAAACAGTTGTTTCGCCCTTTTTTTTTTTTAAAGAAAAAAAAAATAAAGATATTTAAATGGAAGAATAAAAACAAAAGGCATAAGAAAAACGAACTCAATCCGTTTAATTTTTCTTTGGTCCGTTTTAACATGGCTCCGTTTACACGCTCGATTTATCAAAATCTTCCGGCCTTGACAGAACGGAAAATATTATCCAACTTTTTCAATAAGAACATTGGTTGCATTCCTCTTGTGTGTATAAACCTCTATAGAAAAAAAAGAGGGCCCGTTGAAATAAAAGATGGGAAAATCGTTCGGTTTCTCACTTTGTGCCGTTGCTGCTTTTGTTACGTGTCCTTACGAGCTTGTAAGTCGGAGAACGTGATTGAATTCGTAAGATGCGAGATAAGACTATAAAGATACTACGAATATAATCAGTTCACCAGTGTCTTTCTCTCTCTTGGTTCTGTCAACGATCCTTATTACTGTGACATCGACTGGATGATTTCGATCAGCGTTTTTCGTTCCGTTTGGATCAACACATTCTTTGGGTTGCTTCTGGTTCTACTGAAGAAGAAGAAGAGAAATAAGAGATAAGCCAAAGAAAAAAAAACAAAAACAAAACAAGCATTCCTCAGTAACCGGTTGATTGAATTTGCAGAGATGCTTAATCTACAGCAGATATCAAAATGTTGGATTTAACTGAAATTCAGATCTGTTGATGAGATTCCCCTTTGAACAGGTTTAACCGGTATATTCAAAACAGATTTTAAAAAGAAAAAATATTACATATATATATATAAAGGGAGCATCATCATCCGTATCTGGTAGTTCGTGACTCCATTTCTTACGGTTTGTTGGCCGGCTTGATTAAACAAACTCCCAGCGTCCCCCTTTTTGGTTGACGTGTGTGGAGTTTGTTTAGCGAATCTTTCCAAAACGATGCCTCATGTGTGTGCACATGTGGTGGGAAATTGAACAGCCCATCCTTCGTTCAGAAGAAACGATGCGTCTTGATTTCAAACTGGCTTCAGGATTGTATGATGCCCTTGGAGAAAATGTGTGGGTTCAATTAGAATCTGCTGCCATGGAACAAGGGGGGCAGATGTCTTTCGCCTATGAACTTCAATTTTCAAGAGTTTAAAAAGATCGTGGACGATGATGACTGCCACGTAAGGTCATCTGACTCTAAAGAGGTCATCAATAAAAAATAGGGGGAAACGTTCAGTTATGCATGTGTATATATAATGGACGAGTGGTTTTTGGTAGATCTTTTGTCATCCCATTGGTTATTGTGTGTCCGCATCGCGTCATATGGGCGTAGCTTATGTGTCTGTGTCTGTGTGTGTGTGTGCGACAAAAATATTCACCTCCCACCTACTTTTTTATGGTTATTATTATGATGATTCTCTCGTTTCTTTTTTTTTTTTTTTGTTATTTTCTTATTCTTTATCCGCACTATTGTCATCATTGTTGGCTCGCCTTACCCACCCCGTACGTCACCCAGGCTGCTGCGTATACAATGCATCAAACCGTTATATCGTTTGATTGTAGTGTATAGCCGTCCTTTTTTTATTGTGAGCTCTCCGATCTCTCTTTTTTTATATCATTTTTCCATTCTATCGCTTTTTTTTATTCTTTCGTCCCTCTTATCAGATTTATATATTTTTTTTTCGAATTGAAAACGAATTATTCTTCGAACCTGTTCCCAATTTTTTATTGATTGTGTAGCGCTCACAATGGCCCGGTCACAGGAGAACGCTATCCGATATTCCCAGCTACCACCCAGTTATATACAGAATAGATAAGAGACTCGGATATATACACGAATGAATCATTGGATGTTTTGGGGTGTACGTTTTTAAGCCAAAGGAGGACTAACGATTCCACGAGCTTCAGGTGACAATATGAATTGAATCGCGATGAAATCTGTTGACGCCTTTAAAATAACAAAACAAACATTTCGTCTAATTAAGAGATGGCGCTGGTCACCAACCGGTTTGTTTGTTGTTGTTTTTTTTTTGTTTTTTTAAATTAAATATTTAGTGTATACGCGTGTATACCTGGAGCAGGTAGAGTGGCGAGCAAGGCCCTTTCGAGATGGAGCCAGTTGCTTCAGTTATCGTTCTCTTCCGTGTTTTCAGAAATAGGGAGGAACCCGGTGTGTGTGTGTGTGTGTGTGTGCGCGCACGGTCACGACAGTTTGGAATGCAGCCGGACTTGCTTTTTTCTTTTTTTCTATTTTATTTTGATCTGAAAACTTGTTTCCCAGCAGAAAAAAGTTGTATGTTACTATATAAGTTATAAGGGAAAAGCTCGTAGTGTCGCGTTGGCCTGTTACAAACACACGGATCTTGCCTTTCTCTCAATTCTGTTGCGTTTGTTTGTTTACTTGTGGTTTCCACACTTCGTGTCAGATCCCCCCCCCCCCAAAAAAAAAATCAGCCAAGCTGAAGAGAAAGGGTCCGAAAAAAAAAAAAATCTAAAAAAGAAGCTTTCAAGAAAAAAGAGAGAGAGAGAGAGAGAAAAATCCAAAATAACAGGTTACATCTTGATATTCTGGCGCGTTAGAGCCTTGTGTGGTGAAATGGTGCACGCGCAATCGACACTCACTCAGGCCGAGAATGTTTTTCTTTCCACAATCTGGTTTGTTTTTTTTTCTTCTGTTTGTTTCTTTCGTCCCCTCCCTCTTCTCTCTTTTTTCCGGGGCGTTTAGAGCCTCTAGTTTATTACATTATTCAATTGGGGGAAATACGTTAATAGTCGGTTGAGTGATATCATCGCAATCGATTTCGATCCATGCGTAATGCAGCCTTGTAGATTTTTGATTGCTTTTGTGTGTCCTTCTTCGTTTTTGTTTTGTTTTTTATTCTATTTCTTTTTTAATTGATTTTTCCGAGGCATAAAAGTTACAAAATCGGATTAAAATTTATGCGTGGTACGCCCTTGTCGGGCGTGTGTGCACAGTTGCACACACGTTTTTTTTTTTTTTTTTTCAGTCAGACGGGGCATATATCGGCGACTGTGTGGCGATGCCAAGTTTGCGACCCCCGCCTCTTTGATCGTATCACTTTGTGTCGACTTCTAATAAACCGCCCACCATTCACATTCAGTTTTGAAGCCCACCTTTTTGTCTGTTTCATTTTTATTTTATTTTCCGTTTTTCTACGGTTTCTCTTCTTCATCTGAAAGTCTTATTTCTTTATGTTATGTTCCGTTATCGTACCCCAAATGAGAACGCAAATGTCGTGGATTAGTCGGTTCAGAAAATAAAAAGGCTTCTCTCATTTTCTTGTACGGAGACTGTTGTTGTTACAATTGAATCATTCGTTCTTCGTTGACGAAGGCCTACCGTGTGTATATAGCCGAACGAAGAAGAGATGGAGTGGGGGAGCCAGCGGTTTGCCTGCGGAGTCGGTCACATACGTAGTACTACTACAGCTGCGGATGGGTTCCACTGTATAGGTTTTTGCTCTCTCTCTCTTTTTGGGTTTTCTATCCCTCCCCTCCTTTTTCCGTTCCACGGCTCCAGTAGTTGAAACAGTCTGGGTTCGCCGCTCGGCCCGTGTGGAAGTATACCGCTGCGCTCCTACTCGCGGCAGCTTTTCTCTTTTACTTTTCTTGTGTTTACCTGTGTGAGAAACATACCTCGTCGTCTGTTGTTTTTTTTTTTTTCCAGTGGTTTTTAGTTTGATGTTTACAGTGTTTGCAGAATCGTTAGTGTTTATTGATGGGAAAAAAATAATAATCTTTCGTCAATAATATTTAGTGGAGGGAAAAAATTATGAATCAAAAGATCGATTAACATCATTGGTGGCCGTATAAAAAGCTGTGAGTGTCAGCTGTCTATTCGCGTGATGATTGCAGACTGCCGAGGCTTCCAAAAAGGAAAGGGCGAAAGGAAGAAGTTAGGCGTTCTGTCATCGTCAACCAATCAAGACTCTTCTTAACGAGCTTTACTGCCAGTCTGTGTCGCATCATTACCATATTTTTTCTTTTCCTTTTCGACTTTGACAAAAACAAGAGGACAATAGTCGCAACGGGTCTAGGGACTCTTTTCTTGATAGTTCCAAACTGCAAGCTAGACGGCCAGTGTTTTCGTGTGGTGCGTGTGCTGCCGAATCAGAAGCCCCCCCATTCGTTTGAATAGCTCGTCATAATGACTTGCCGATGACCTCTGACACGGGCCTGAAGGAGCAACAGTGACTGTGTGGACCGATGGTGATTGATTGAACTGGGTAATTGAATTGTGCCTTGCTTTCCATCTCTTGGACTGGGCACGGAACAAACAAATCAATAACGCCAGTACTTGAACGTTTTTCACCTTTGCGTCAACCAACTAAAAAACGTGAACAAACAATTTTAAACTAAAAGGGAAACAAGTCAAAGGGAAATAGCCATAACCAAACATAAAAATGAGGATATCAACGAGTTATGTCGCCGTCTTATTCATCACGGTGGCTTTCCCCTGGTGTTGCTTTGCCACCGTCTTCGGCGGCGTACCTATTTTCGACGAAAACGGTAAGAGCAATCCTTTTTTTTCGGGCCTTTTTTACAAACTTAGTGTCAACAAACGGTTCGTCATCCAAACAGCCCCCAATTGTTTTTGTTTTTTTTCGAGTTAAGAAAAGGGGATTTTTTGTTTTATATGCTGTCCTTTGATGTTTCTCTCTTTCACAATCGAAGGATAGAAAAAGGGGGTGCATTAGTTATTGGAAAGAAGAGTGAACAAGACTTGAAAGCATCTATAAAAGAGAGATGGTCAGAGCTTGCTACTTGGCACCATAATTGGATTGGACTCCATATAAAGCGTGATATGGCTGTTGACGGGCCGCGTGCAGCTGATCCGCCATGTATATAACACTGGCCAACTTTTATGCACCTCTAAGTCCCGTCCACAATTCTTTTTTTTTTTTTTTTTTCGAATTCAAGTGAATTGAGAGCCGATCGATCTTCCCTGCAGGGTAGGAAAAGCGAGATTTTGTCAATCAAATCAGGAGCGAAAAAATATTCAGATTTTTTTTTTTTTTCTTTGGTTGTATAGCCCGTATCGAGTGGCCTTCGAGAAGTCCAGCCTGACGGGCACAACCGCACGCTATTCTGACGGGTGACACGAGGAAAATAAATATATGTATATCGAACGACGGAAAAAAAAAAGTTGGCGATCCAGTGGTCTAATAACGTCAAACGGACTACAGAAGGGGGGGAAATGGTATAGGCAATCGTTCGATTTGATCGCAGTGATATTATAAGAAAGAAAAAAAAATGAGATAGAGAGAAAAGGTTGGTGTGAAGTTAGGAATGTATGACTTTTTCGGATGTGATGGACGAAGAATGTCAAAGTAGACAGACCAGCTGGAATATGTCTGCGTATCTTACGCACATATCTATATCTATATATATACATATTAGCTGTCACAGAAAAGATGGCGTTGGACGAAGCCAAGCATCTTTCTCGGATTGATCATCGTCGAAGTTGGGAGACGTGGTCTCACGTTAATTGGCAATACCCAGTGTGGAACTTAAAAAAAATCAGGGAGGAAAGAAGGAGGAAGAGAGCTGTGTGAATGGACATGTTTCCCGTGTCGAAAAATGGCATGTGTTTCCGGAACGGTGCGATGAAAATTCTCTTGTCTTCTTTCCTTTCCCTCCTTCCAAAAACAGTATCCATTCAGCACAAGACACAAAAGACGGAATTAAAAAACCTCCAGGGAGAGAGGAGCCAGTTTGGAGAAAAAAAAGGCAGCTCGTAGAGAGTCAGAGAGAGAGAGAGAGAAATGATGACAGGTCTCTCCATCTTTCTCGCTGCTGACAAGCTCCATCTTTTGAAAGTCTTACTATATAGTATACACTGAAAGTGTATGTTGTGTATTTTGCCCTCTTGCTATATAGAAAACAATTCCTCCGAAGTGAAATCAGTTTCTTTTTCTCCGCCTCTTTTTGTTTTTGGTACAGTTCCAGCATGGCCAGCAGCTTTGTTTGACGCTGGAAGCTGTTACAAAGCGATTCCAGTGTCGAACACAAATTGTATATCGTCTTCTTCTTCTCTCTTAGATGAAAATCTTCTTTCCTCTTGTGTTTTTCTTTGACATTGTTATTAATTTTTGTGTGTGTGTGTGTCCTATATTTCCCGGACGTCAAAGATATAGAGAGAATGAGGGCGATCTTTGTGCTCCTCCTGGTGTTTGAGTTAGACACATTTCTTGACGCAGAGTTATTGTGACGGATCGGGTTCGCTCGGTGCCAGTCCGCCACATGAATTGATTATGACGGTGTGGTTAGTTAGTGAGTTATTTAGTTAGTTGGTTGGTTAAGTTCTTCTATATACATATTCTCGTATATATACTGATTCACGGGGAAAAAGCTAAGGGGGGAAGGCGGTTACACTAGATAAACACGGGATCTAACACACGCAACCGAACAACAAGACAAGAAGACGAAATAAAAATGTTGATGTCATTATTTATTCACGAGAGAGAGAATGGGGGGGGGGGTGGCTCGAGGAAGAAGGGAAAACGGATCACTTCGTTCGTGCCAAACGCCCGCGGCGCGTGATCATTCTCTCCGTCCCGGGACAAAACGGTTCGTCACGGTTCTGTGCGAGATTGTGCGTGGCGCATTTGTCTCGACACGGACGACTCTGACACCAAATCACTTCTTTTTTTTTTTTTCTTCAAGTCAAGTAAAAGTAAATTTTTTTTTTCCCGTCCTTCAGCTGATTATTGGATGCCGTAAATTGTGAAGGCCTCCTACAGTGCCAAGCCCTCTTTCACAAATCGCTTCCAATATCTCACATCGTTTGAAAGCAGTGATATTCTGCCAACCGAGTATCGCGTATGGTGTATACACACACCGGGGCTTGTCCCATTCGACTCTTCTTACCAAGTCCTTTTTTTTTTATGTCGCCCACTCAAAAAAATTTTGTTGTTGTTGTGTGTGTACACCTTGATTTTCGATAACAACAATGTGTTCTTTCTAGCTGCGAGGGTTTATTTTTAAATATAATTTACAACACCTTTTTCCTTGAGAGATCTCTTAGTCGAGATATAGCCTTTTTTTTTTTCTTCCGGAATAATAATTTTAAGCAAACGGGCGACTCAAACATATTCACATCCATCATTGAGCCATTGCCTGCAAGACGATAGTGTGAAGGTTATTCATCTACGTCGGTTTTTTTTTTGGCCGTGATAGTAAACGATGCCGTTATGGATGTGCGTCTCTCCGTCTCGCTATAGCGAACTCGTCTTACAAGCCGTTCCAGTCGTCGCTAACGTCGTTCTGCGCGCATCCTTCGTTGCCTGGGTAACATTTGAAAAAAAAAAGGTGTTATTCGGCAGTAAAAGCTTTCAAACTAAGCATTACGAACAAATCTCATCTGGCGTTTGTCTGTAGATACATACAAATAGCGAAGAGTGAGACACAGAAAGAGAAAAAAAAAAGAAGACAGGGGGGAAATAAGAAAGCTTTGGAATCGCCCACCATTTTGTTACGTAGCCCATCATCGGCTCACTAATGAGAAACCCCTCCTCCCCCTCTTTGTGTGTAGGCTTTACTTTTTTTTTCTTTTCCCGATATTGTCCTGATGACTTGGCCCCCCTATCTTCTTGCAAAGACGTGTGCGCGCGCGCGCCATGTTACGAACGGTGTTTGAATTGAGCTGATGCTCCGGAGTTCGTTTACATTTTTTTCACGCCCGCTCGTTTCGACGCGAGCTCGTCATTTGCCTGACTGTTAGTCACCAAACTCATTCCCCCCCTTTTTCTTCCTCCCGTCCACCCAGTTGTTTTTATTTTGAACGGGGCTTCGCGCACGACCCACTGGCCAAAAGGTATACATACACGAAGAATGAAGGGAGAAAACAATTTTCAGAGAAAAACAGTTGGGGTTTCTTTTTTTTTTTTTTGGAGAGTGAAAAGGCGGAGGCTGAAGACGGGACTGGGGCGGAGGACCTCTTTTGTCTACGTTGTATTTTGTGAAAAAAAAGACCCGCTCATCTTTTCTCGCGTTCCACATGTATATACAACAGCGTACGCCCAATTTCGTCATTCCTAAAACCATTTTCCATAATGACTCTTGTTCCAGACTCTTCTTTTTTTTTTAACTCTGTTTTTCCTTCATATTCTTTTTCAGCTTGTTTTTTGGTTTGTTTGTTTGTTTTTAGTTGGTTTCGATTTTTCTGATGGTTAGTTTGGAGAGAAAAACGGGAACAACAGGTGGACTTGTTTGGTATACGTGTTGAACGGGAGCGTCTTGTTAGCCTCGGGAAATTGATTGGGTGAACGAGAAGTTGGCGGTTACCCGACGCCCCATTCTCGTGTCGTACTTTTTTTTTTCTTCTCGTGTAGCCTAAGAAAAAAAAAAACATGTTTTATTTTTTCCTTACAATTCTTCAATTGTATAAAGGCGAAAGGCTGAAGCGTCTAGGTGACGTTAGCCGCAATGTGCCACGCCCCGCACACATTTTTTTTTTCACATCACAAAAAATAAAAAAAAGGAATCCGCAATGTCATCCGGTTTTTCAAAGGCGGACAGCAGGTTATACTTCTATAACGAGTTTTGCGCAGCAACTAGAAGACATTGTCTCGAATCTAATCTCGACTGACATTTAATGAAAATTTTTGCTGAAAAAATATTTTAAAAAATGTCAGACGACATAACATCAACTTTCGACGTGGACTTGTCTCTCTTTCATCCACCTGAGAGAACTCGGACTTTCTTTCAGTTGCAGACTGATCTATCGAGGATCATATCGCCTTTTGTTTTTATAGATATTTATTTTCAAACGAGACGTATATGCGATAACCTTTAACGAAAGTTACTTTATTGAAGAGGGGGTAACTCTTTTTTTTTTCCTCTTCGGGAGTGTCAATCGCCATGTAGGGTTTCCATTTCAAGTTGAGCGATGTATGCGTCCCTGCTAGTCGTTTGCGCACAAGAGACAGAAGGGAGACGCGAATGGTCCATTGATTCGATCGATTTCGATATCACACCGAGTGGGCGGATACTGGCGCTGCTGTTTCCGCGTGCATTTGGGGAAGCCAATGTCAGCTTCACCCTCCGATCAACGGCGAACTCCAACAGCTAGACAGAGGGTGAAATAGAACTGAGAAAAAACCCCAAGTAGAATGGGACCTGATCCATCATACAGCCCCGAACAGGCCTGAGAGAGGGATGTCAATGTTTGTGATGGATCTCCTTTGGTCAACACAGGCAGAGAGTCTTGCCAGCGCAGTTTGGATTGTGTATTTTGTATGTGCACGCTGGTGAGAGAAAAAAACTAGCGCGATCGAAAGGTCCCCCATTTTGGTAGCAAAACAACATCACCACAAAAAGACTAACGAAGGAACAAGAAAAAAACAACAACGTGATGAATAGCAAAGAGGGGGGGATATGTTTGTCATCCGGACACGATCGTAAAATATCCAAACTATCATCGCGCAAGATGAAGTGGTGGAAACAGCTCGTTGTGGGACATCCCTCTTGTTATTGAAACATTAAAATATGTCGCTGGAACACGGACGAAATTTTTGAAAAAGGTGCGGGAAAACGTTTAAAGATAGTCCCAGCTGTGTTGTTAATATTTAAAACAATCACGCTCCTGTGAGGCCTTCCGCTTTTTTTTTCAAGTTCAATCACGTATCGAGTGATGATATATTTGGCCCGACTGGCATCCGCAGGCACGGAAGAGATACGATATACAAAAGGAATGGAGGCAGCGGGCTATTGTGAGATTCACGTCGGACAATGACTGGCTTAACGAGTAACGAGGATGTAGTGACGTCACGTTCGACAACTGAGCATCTTCCTCCCCCTTATCCGTTCCCTTCAGTTGCCCCCAAATCCTCTGCGGATGAGACCGCACGAATAATGAATAGCAAACGAGAGACACGCGCACACTCTCTGTCTAAACAAATGACGTGATGAACGTCGTGTCCGAACAGAAAAGCAATCGCAATATAGGCGACTTTACAAAGCAAAAAAAAACAAACATTCAAACTACTGAGATGAGGTCTTTCTCTCTTTTGCTCAGCTCGTGTTCTCTTTTGTTTTCAAATCAGTGCCACTCGGGGGGCTTCTCCAAACCCCGAAAACTTGCTCTCTCTTCGTTCGTATCAACTTATGTGCAATAGAGATGTGGGCTAATCAATGCCAAAGCTGACTTACGAGTTGGCATTTTTGAACAATGGCGCCATTCGCTCGTCGACCTTGCCAAGAAAATAAAATGCAAAATAAGAAAAAAAAAACCCTCCCCCTCCAAAAATGAAGACCCACTCTGTCTAATAGGTTGTCCGCCCCAGTAGTATATGCAGATTTGATGTGCGTGCGAGGATAACCTGTCGAAAAAAAAAACGGAGCCATAGCGGAAAAAAAATGTTATGCGAAAAGGAATTGTAATAATAAGAAAAACAATACAAACAATGACGGGCATATTTTATTTTTTTTAATGCAAAGTGCTGCTAAAAAAAATTAATGAATGCATTAAAAAAAAACGCACTGTCAATCAGGAAGCAAACGTCAAAATGCTTCAAGTTCTTTTATTTTTTCATTTTCTTTTGGGCTTTTCAAGTTTGTTTGTGTTTGGACCCATAAGAAATTCCCTCCTAAAGGCCTACGGTATTTTTTTTTTTTTTTTTTTTGTTTGACATTTTTTTTTTCTTGGAAAAAGATCAAGCCCTACTGCCAGGGCTAATGACTTTTTGTGGTTTGACCTGTCAAATGTTTGAGGCGCCTTATCAAGTCATTTTGGGAAGGAAAAAATGGGCCTCGAGCCCTCCCCTTGGACATCTCTGTTTTATTTCAAAGCCCCAAGATTTTTCCCGACCTGCACATACGAACATACTAGAAAAAAAAAATTCAACCTCTTTTTCTTTTGTTTATTGACATGTTGTATATGAATGTCTATTCTATACATACATCCTATAGTCCATATATACACACAGAATACAATGTGTACATTTATACTGCGTACTGCGCATTATATAAATAGAGTTTTTGAATCCAACATCGAAAGCGAAAACGAAGAATGTATTTTTCTTTTTCTTTCCAAACGATCTCAATCAGCGCGCATTGGAGCCGTTTATTTTCAGCGAGGGTCCCGGCCTTGCCCGGAAAAAATAAAAAACGTGTGTCCCACCAGTTGAGAAGTAGTAAATTACGGTGGCATCGTCATGCCGAGATTTCCTTACAAGAAAACATGGAATAAGAAAAACGTTTGGGGGGTGTTTTTAACGTGCGTGTTCTTTGTTAAGCAGAGCGCTGTGTGCCCAGTAGAAGAAGAAGAAGCTCAAACGTAAGAGACGAAGCAGTCGATCAAGTGAAGGGAGGGCGAAAAAAAAGGAAAGAGTGAAAAGAAAAAAAAAGAAGAAGAAGAAAGGAATAAGAAATGTGTGTTGCAGTTGAGGGATCTTGAAGATTAAGTTGACTCGTCTTTCAAGCAATGACCCACAGTTTCGTGTTACTCTTTTTGGGGTCTCTTCAATGCCTTTCCACGAGAAAAAGGAGCCCCACCACTAACCGAAGGGGGGCCCCCTCTCTGACTATGTCTGTGTGAACGCGTCTCTCAGGAAGAAATTCGAGGAAGCCGCAAGTCGTTTTTTCTTTTTCTTTGTGCGTGTTTGCTGTTGACTATGCAAGTTGAATCCCTCGAAATTTGGCTTTTTTTTGCCCAGCCACCTTTTCTCCATTATTTTTTTTTTCCTCAAATTTTTGCTCCTCTTTTTCCCTCTTTTCGGAGGGCGTCCATCTTCAAGCAACTGCGCATACATTTATGGAAGAATATTTTCTTGGATTTTTTTCTCCCCCCGTTTTTTCTGTGTTTAATTTATGGTTTTACAATCCTGGAAAATATTTTTGGGTCCCAAAAACACGGAAGATTATAAAAGAAAAAAAAACTGCGGTCCTGTGGCCACTAAACCGAAAGAACCCGCTTTGACCTTAACAGGACTCTCTTTTCTCCCGACCGTTTTATTTACAGCAGTGACAAACTCAAGATTTAAAAAAAAAAATTCCTCCCCCCTCCAAAATAAGAAATTCAATTCGATATTTCCCGAACGAATTATCCACCATTTTCCACGATATCAACGAGGGGATGTCTTGAATTGTTATTCATTTTTCTAAATGAATATTTTCCTAAAATTAATTCTCTGCAGATGTTTCCCCATCGACGCCAAGTTTTCCACTACTATTTATTTTATTATTTTGTTCTTCTCCCTGTCGGAATGCGAAGCAAAATATGGCCCTAAAAAGTTGTGTTTATTTATTACAAACGATTCTCCTCCGCTTTTGTCTCTTTCCACATTTTTTTCTTTCTCCCCGTTGTGTGTACGTGTGGTCGTCGTGGATAGTTTTTCCCTCGTATATAATAGAGAAGGTGCTGCAGCTCGTCTTCCTTGTTTATTGAGACTGTTGGTATTGTAACAGACGAAGCTATATACAGCACGCACGCATACTGTGCAACGGTACACATACTCCGCAATGTAAACGCTGGAACAGTCATGCTCCCCAAAAAGAGTATGGGGGTAGGTATATGATCCGGAAGACTTGGAATAACAGACAAATATGAAAATAAGAACAAGCGAAGGGAAAAGAGGAGGAAAAAAAAAAAAAAAAAAACAAAGGGAAATAAGAAGCCCTGGAAACCTGACGGATTTACAGTAGGGGGTTGTAGACACAAGTTGACCCATGTTTTCTTATATACCCCCCGGTTCCAGGGTATATACCCCGTCCGTCTTCGCCCTTGCTTTTTAAATTATTTTTTTGGGGTCCTCATCTTTAGAAGGCCGACCACTGAAGGTACAGAGAGGGTCCTCACGGAATAGCCAGTGTATATACCGATAAATATTTTTTTTTTTTAAAAAGGAAAACAAAACAAAAAAGAATGTGTGTATAGTGTAGGAGAGCAACTATGAAGACTGCAAGTTCCAGACGGAGGCATGATGGGCTGGTGGGCTAAAACGACAACTGAGACGGGCAAAGCTCACCCCGTTGGACCCCCTACCAACCAGTGGAATGCCCATTTGGAACCCATTTTTGCGTTATCCTTCATCATTTTTCTTTTCTTTTCTTCTTTCCTTTTTGTAGAGAGAAAAAAAAAAGAAAAAGGGTGAAACATATCGTTCCATAAACCTCTCAAAATATTTCAACATACGAGTCGTTTTTTTTTATTGAATAGCTATACAGTTTCTTATATTTTCTTTTCTTCCCTTTTTTCTTTTTTTTTATCATTTCCGAATTTTTCTTTTTCTCAAAGATGAAAAGACAAGGAATTCTCGTATATGCCGCCCATTCTTTCCATACTATAGCCAAAGAGAGGCAATGCATCTTGCTGCTTCCACGGTTTGCCTCTTTAAAATACATCGAGAGAGAGAGAGTTGAAAGAGGAGAGCATTCAGTGTATAACATATTCCCCGCTTTTATTTTTTTTTTCTGTTCGTTTTTATTGCCTGTTAATGGATTTGAAGAACAGGCAGTATAGATATATATATATATTTTAATATGTGAAAGCCAAGACGAATAAATCACAAATATAATGTATATAGATGAAGGCTATGAAGACTATCCTCCTCTCCCAACAACACAAATTTTAAAGATAAGAAAAAGCGGGACTCTTCTGCCGTCCGTGAAGCTATCGGAAGCCAAATAGTTCTTTGAATCAACAGCGCTTCTTGCTCTGAAACACGATGCCCCACTTGAAAATCGAAACATTATTTTTTTTTATTTTGATTTTTTCTACACAGATGCATTTCTGTTCCATTTGTTTTGTTTGCTTTTTTATAGCTTTTTAATATGTAATTTTTTTCTTTTTCTTTTTAAATGACTTTGAAGTTGGGGGGCTCACGTTCATTTCGTCTTGTTACTCCAAACGTCATTCGGATGAGCGCAAATAGCAACGACTCGCATCTCTTCAAAGCTAAAGAGAGAAGAACCTAAACAGATAACCCCTCCCTTATACCCCTCGTTCTAAATCAATGAAGACCTAATTTGTCCTGGGATTTCGTAAAGCAAAAGAAAGAAGAAGAAACGTGAGGGTGAGGGATGCAAGCCACGGGGGGAAAGATGGAACTAGATCTATTGTGTCCTTTTAACCGGTTTATATCCATCAGTCCTCAACAACAGTTGACTCTATATACACGTCGGTGCAAATCTAGTTTTTTTTAATATATAACAACACCGGGGCTCTTTTCTGTCCGGTTCGTATTTTCAAATGCCCGCGCTCCCCCCGGAGCTCCTGGGGCGACGCCCTTTTTTTTTGCCCTACACTTTCGTGCATCTTCGGCTTGCCGCTAGCACAGACGTCGTGCTTTGCGCTAGAACGGGCCCGCGCTCTTTTGAAACTGTTTTTGGGAGATATATATATACATATACGAATAAATACACTACAGACGAACGGCGATGGGAGGGTTACTGATTCCATGACTCATCGCTATTGAAGAACCATCAACATCCCACCCCTCACGCCAGACTTTCACGAGACGGAGGGTGGAGGCTGTAAGAGCGCTGAGGGGGCGGTGATGGGATCGCTTCGCGGCAGGCATTGAAAGTGATTTTCAACAGCGTTAATGTATTCTTAAGAACGAAGAGCTTCGAAATGTACACAGCCTACACTCATTGGCCAGAACCCCCAATTTTTTTAAGGCACCACTTGATTTTTTAAAAATATAATTTCAATAGCGTCTCCTCTGCACAGAAGCCCCAATTGAAAATGCCGTTCAAATTTTTTTTTTGCATTCAACCGTCAGTTCAAGTCCCCTGTTCGTTGGTGAAGGCACGATTTTTGGAAAAAATAATCCGCAAGACGTGGCAGAACGTGACGGAGTACAGTGTGTTGTGTGTAGTCAGCCGTGTTTGCGGGACAATATGGCGCGTCATCCTTCGACGAATGGGCCGCCAAAAAAAAAATACAGCTCGGCAAACTCGAGAAACGCCAACAGTTCTTTGTCGATGTTCTGTTGTTGTTCTCGTGTCACGAAAAAAAAAGGGAAAATATTTAAAGTAGACTTATTATAGATTTTTTTTTCGGCGGGGAAGGATAGAGGAATTTTTAATAGTTTTTTTTGGTTATATGAAACGAAAAAGGATCACCGCGTCTTTTGTCAATTTTTATTTCTTTCCCCGACAAACAACAACGTAACTATCGGTATGGGTTATATGTGAGACATTCTACCGTCAGCGACAACAACCGGCGACCGAACATTCATATAACTTTGTTTTTTTATAGGCTGTTGAAGAGGGCCAATATTGGCCCGATAGGTTAAGCCTTAGTAACTGCGCTTTTGCTCAGTTTCAATGTCGACTTCTCGTACCTTCTTCTTTCAATTTTGTTTTCTCTCGAAAAGGACGAAAACAAAATTAAAAATGTAAAAAATACGGTTAGACGTTATGCGAGAGTCAGTTGTATTATTGGTCGGGACTACGCCCGTCGCAATCACGGCCCGTGTTTCCATCAGGCTGATTGTGTGTGGTTGTTCTTGAATTGAGGCAGCTCGTGTGGAGGGCTCTTCAAATATTTCACCGCGCGTGAATATTATCCCGGCAGGAGTGGACGTAAAATGGGCGATCATTTTTTTCTTTTTCTATTTCAAAGTTATTTTCACGAGACTGGAGCGAAGCTGTCCACAGTCCAGAGGGCTTAGCAGCGTGCAGCAATCAACTCTCTGCGCCTGATTAGTGAGACTCATATTATACACACGCATTTATTTGAAAAAAAGGAAAAGAGTTGTTGAGAGAGGCGTGCGAGAACGAAGAAACAACAGAGAATGATGAGCTAGATTTACAAAAGAACATTTGAAAAAAAAAAAAAAAAAAAAAGAAGTAAGAGTTTTTTTAGCTGAAAGCTAAGATGATGACGCCCTGGAGAGCAGTTGTGAGAAAGGCAAGCGAAAGATAGTGAAGAAGACGATGTCTCCTCGTCGTTGGACGACAACTTAACGGGCCTCATCGCTCAGCTGCGAAAAATAAAGTGCGTCGTTCTGCTCGTCTCTTGGCAGCTCCTCATCTCGCGAACGCGGGAGAGGCCGTCAGCAAACACGGGCCGGAAGTGTCGGAAAAATATATTATCGAATATACTGAAAATTATTGACAAGACAGACACACTTTGTGTATCTTTCGAGCGAATAGCCTCGGGATTATTTGCTGCTCTAACGTGCACGGGCTCAAACCGTTTGAACGATTGACGTGTTTATTGCAAATACGCCCCCCTTCAGTCCGCTCTTTTGGCCCCGCGAGTTTATGCCACCGTTATATAGGAGTTGCTCCTTTTCCATTTGGTCTTGACAGCGTTGAGATTTTGAAGACAGGCACGTTAAGAAGAAGAAGAAAAAAGAAATACATAGACCAAACGAAACGTGATGCTGAGATATAGAGAAACGAAAGCGGAGAAGGACGAGAGCGCAATCACTGCGTGTAAAAGATGACAACGGACGCTGTTGGCCTTGCTCACGAAAGCGGAAAAAGAAAAAAAAAAGATGGCTCTCTCGTGAGGACAATCTATTGTTGCTTATTTGTTCCCTAATGAGACATTGAGAGAACGAGGCAGTTGATCGATGACAAAAGGATTCGTCAGTGCCTACTCCTAACGTTCATTTTCCATGGGATTTCTTCTTCTTCTTCTTCTTTCGGCTGTAATGAGTTAAGAAGAGACAGGCCATTTGCGGGGGTGAAAAATAACGCGCTTTCACAAAAAGAAAAAAAAAGAGAGAAGAGGCTTCATAGAATCCTCTGGGCTGTGTCATTTTTATTTCTTATCTTGATTGAAATCGATTAAAAGAACGTCAGCGGCAGCAGCCATCAGACGGAGCGGATGACGACGCAATATCCGCCATTTTCAGCAGCCAGAGTATTTTTCTTTTTCTAGATTTCTGACGTCGTCGTCTTTTTCTTGTTATTTATTGGCGTCGCAAACAACCGACAAACAGCAAATCGTATCCAATCTCCTGCGTTTGCACGAAAACTTTCGGACGGGGGGGGGATAGACTCTCATTTCTCTTTTACACATCAAAACGTCAATTGGCCATCTACGTTTGTGCTGATTGTATGTATATATACTAGATGATGCACTAGTAACCGTGCCCGGAATCTTGTTATCACCCCTTCCTTGTTTCTCTACGTGTATGTATAGCCGAGGGCGCAGTTTATATGCGATTAAAGCCGGAAGTTGATCGGGATAAATACGTCGCGTCGTTTCATTTCCTTGTTTCTCTGTCAGACAACCGCCTTCTTTGAACGTTAGACAGCGTAACGCAAGTTAGCTATATAGCTTGCTATTTAGACAAAATGCAATGTCCGCCATACATTTTTTTATTGGCTTGCCTTCCGTTCAGACGCTGTGTTCTCCCCCTGAATTGAATTCACGAAATTTCCCGTGTTTGTTTGCGAAGCGTATAACAAACTGATACAGACGGAGAGGGTTAGAATCTGTATTCATTTCCTTGGCCTTCATCTTCAGTTTGGATTTCGAATCAGAAATTGTCTATTTAACGCGCATTTATTCACGAGTAGGTTAAACCTCAACACGCCGAAAGCTATCAATAGAAACACACACATTCAAGTCCGTTACCGTTTTTTTTTCTCTTTCGTGACGTCTTTGAAAAAGCTCTTTTTTTCCTTTTTTGCTTTTTTTAATTGCTACATTATCTAATAAGCGCTCAGTTTGTAGCCGGAGCCGACAAAGTCGGTATATACGTTAGTGTAAGGAGCGCGTAGCAAAAAGAAAAAAAGATGAAAGAAAAAGATGAAAAGAGTTGAAAACGATGAACGAAAAAAATAAAATAACGAAAATCCAATGATGGTGGGCAAACAACATTTTTTCAAAGCATTCAAGTGTTTCAACTTATTTGAGTCTATTTTTTTTTTTTATTTTACGACCCTTCGTTTTTTGTTTTTTTTTGTATGTGTATGGGTATGTAGGGATTGCGTGAGCGCGTCCGGTATCAACCCATTTTTTTCTCCCCCTCTTCAAATTTTGTTTTTTGAATAAGCCGCAACCCTTTCTTTTTGCTTTCGTCTAGTTTTTTTTTTTTGCTTCCGCACCCCTTTCTTGGCGGCGTATTGGACTTTTTCTCTCTCTTTTTTTTTTTTTTAACGATATACAACACACACACAATTTTTTTTTCTACGTGTAAATATATGTAGTATAGTACCGCGTGCAATAAAGAATGGTAGGATAGATGGTATCTGAAAGAATCGTATGGGTCTTTTTCGGGACTTTGAGCTGCTCGCCGCATCTTTATCGTTCTCTCCTTTTCCTTTTTTTTATTCGCTTTTATTTTGAAAATAAATAAAAATGAGGTGAAAAGAAAGATGACGATAAAAAAAAAACAGAAAAAGTAATATTAATATTCATTTACTGTTTTTTTTTTCCCCTACAAAATGTCAGTCACGACCGTGTTAGTCACGCTGGTTGACACAATTCATCAGCAATTGCGATAAATGGTCAATAGCGTGAAACGACAACAAGACGACGCAACAACAATAGCGACAGCAACGTCAACAAATAACGCGTTTTACTATTATTATTATTTTTTTTTTACTTACCTCGTTTGTTATCTCGACTTCGTGGTTTTTCTGCACGGGGATTTTTTAAATATTAGATTCCTTTTTTTTTTATTTTTATGGGAATGGGAAGTGGGAGCGCAAAATAGGTACACACAGCCATATACAAGAACCGGTGTATAACAATCGCATCATTAATATCCAATGTCTGAGAGACTTGTTGTCCCTCGTTTTTATATTTTTATTCTTTCCTATAATTTATTGTAAAAAAAAAACTTCTTAGACGGAGACAGAAAAATAGTATACTATTACTTCAAGAAAAAAAAAAAGATAAAAGAGGGGGAAGAATGAGGTTTAATGTAGCGTCGAGTACGCACTGGTGGGGTCGACGCCCCCCTTGTCTATTAACTGTTTCTGTGAGGCGTGCCAACCGACGTGACCCCAGCAAAGAGAAGCCAGTCAATCGAGCGTGTCAAAACGCTCTTTTCTGACTTACAATTTCAATATAAGAAATAGAAAAAAAAAGGGGGGAGTTATAGTATTCACTAAAAGACTATGTACACACACACACCGCACGCCGTGCTGAAAGTCTAAAAAGAAAATAGAGATCGAAAAGAAAAAAAAAAGAAATAGATCTTTGCAAGAAAACGGATGAACGACTCTCTCCGTCTTGAACGAGGGCATCGCCTGATCCTGTTGGAAAGTTTCACATTACGTCGGTAAACATAGGGACCACGCAACTGGAGAGAGAGGCTCGTCCGTCCGACAGACTAATAGCCGTTCGCCTTGTTAGGTCATCGTCAAACAAATACACAACGCACATAGTCCGCCCTTTTTACTCTCTGCGTCATGTGTGTGTGTGTGTGTGTGTGTGTAATTCGGCTGTTTGTTCGTGAAATAGGGCTGGTACCGTGGAACAGTGCCAGACCGCCTATGCAGGTATACAGGGAGGAAACGTTTGACAACACATCATCTGTATACACGTTTATTGACACAGCGATGGAAGCGAGAAAAAGAAAAAATGCATCAAAGAAATAAATGGGGGAAAACAAAACAAAAAAAAAAACAAATAAACGTGGAAATCAATCAATTTGCGCACTCGATGGCAAACACCCAACAAAAACAAATACAATCAAACGAAAGGAAGCGAAGAGGAATCGCTTGAATATTCACATGCAATTTATCTTGTTATGTGTTGTTCTTCCTTTTTTATTTTTCTTCCTTTTGCGAAGGAATATCTTCTCCATTTCATCCGTCAACAGTTTTCAATGATTCATGTAACACAGCACGCGAGATAGCGTCATCGAAATCTGCCGTCTTTTGTTATCTACGTTTCCTTTTTTTTTTTGGCTTGTTTATTTTTCGAAAATATGGGAGGGAAAAAAAATAAAGATTTATCTTTTGATTCTATTCAGTGAAAAAAAAATAACTTGGAAGTCGACATTATAGTTTATGAACATAGGCACAGCAAACGAAAGAGATATGGTGAGATAGCTATACGGTAAAAAAATCTTTTTCTTTTTTTTTTTGGCTGGAACAGACGTGATGTTTAAATGGCCATTCTCCGTCAACGTTCTTGAATGCTATGGTGAACGCCGCCAAACAGCGTTCGCTGTCGACTTTGAAACAGTTCCAACATTTTATTTTATTTTATTTTTTGGTCAGAGACGGCGTGAATTCATTAGCATTGGATTCACACAGCTAATGCGGGCATATCCAACCCGCGTTTCACAGTTGCAACTTGAGCCATTTACTTATATCAATCTACGTCTACTTTTCAGTGTACATTTTTTTTTCTCCTGCTTATTTTCATTTTCTTTGACAGTTCGACTCGTGTGTCTGTATGTGTGTGTACAGTATGTGTCAAAAAGGCTGTCAGTTCCATTAGGCGAAATGCCGCCCTCCCGTCACACAGACGCTTGACTCTTAAAAACGCAGTTCTAACATGCTATCGTTCCCCCCCCCCCCCCCATTTCGTGAGAGAACTAGTTGTCAGTCGTCAAAATGTATATATATATAATATATATATAATCCTTGGGAGTCTTTCTTTTTTATTGCGCAGACTCGGCAACATGTTGACAAGAGAAACCGCCTCGCGTTCCGTTTTTATTTTTGTGTGTGTGTCTGTGTGTTCTTTTGACGATGCCTTTCGGACGACAAGACGCGCCACACAAAAGAGATAAATAATAATATAAAAAAAAAGCTCCGAAAAAAAGAAAAATCTTGTCGTCTCCTGTCCGTCGTCGGACATAGATTGTCTCGCATTGACAACGAATGTTTTGAGGGAGGGGGGGGGGGGCTTGTTTGTATGGATAGCCGGGCAGCCCCTATCATCGGCAAGGTTCGTTGGGCTAGACTCTTCGGGAAAAAAAGCTAAGACGATTCATTTTCTATTCTTCCGGCCTTCTTTTTTTTTTTTTACATCCGTGTAAGATTCATTATGTTTGCCATCGTCAGCGTGTTCATCTTGTTCCGTGTTTCGTAAGCTTAAAACATGGGGGGCATCGTGTGTTCCCTTTGTAGTTTGCTGTTTTTGATGATGATGCGCCGAATGAGATTGGATTAAGGCCTATTCAAGATCTTGCACTTGTTCGTGTTACGTTGTATCAAAATATATAAAAGCTGGCCAACGTTAAATGATTGTGCCGTTATTGCGGCTTGTCAAGCGAAAATTAAGGACCACCCGAGAATCGAAACGAATCTTTAATAGCAATCAGCTTTGGCAAAGAAAAAAGGATTATTCCACGGACGGGGCTTGTTGTGTAACTTGTAAAGCAAGTGTGATTACGATTTACATCCTTTGAGTATATAAGGACACACACATAGACACACTAGTCTTCTTTTCTATATGCGGTGGTATAGAACAAAGCGGTGGGCGGTCTTGATTATACTAACTTACCTCTTTTTCAACCACTCTCACGCACTCCCACACTCACATTCACACTCGTCTGCCTCTCATTTAGCCAAGCTCAATTAGTAACTCGCATGATTACGATAGATCATAGCGTGCGTGGCATTTCTTTTTCCTTTTTTTTTTGCGTTTACATCATCGTTTTCTATAGATGGATTTGAACGAATCATTAAGCAAATCATATTTTTTTTCTCCTTTACTTAAAAAAAAAGGCGATTATTTATCTCCGTCCTCATCAGAGTCTCTCTCTCCTTTAATACTCATTCTGTATAATGTATCAATTTACAGTCTTAATAGACGATAGACACCGCATGTATAACTTCTTTTTTTTTTTCCTCCCTCCTTTCTCGTTCCCTTGGTTAAGTAATTATGATTGAACTGGCGCGCTAAAGAGGCGTCTGTTTGCGGCTCGGCCGTGCCTATACTGACGATGGGTCGTATCGGGCGGGCTCTGAGCGCTAGTTGCGTTCGTTCTCACGCTTCCACAACAAAAAAAAAACAGCAGCTCGGAACATCAGTAGCTATATGAAACTTTGGTTTGGCCCTGATGCGTGATGGCTTCGCCTTCTTTTATTTTTCACAATGAAAGCGGGAGAGTAGCGCAGGGTTATAAGAGAAGAACGCTGATAGGAGTGGTGATGGCGTGGACCCTAATGGATTTTCTCTGCCATCTTTTTTTTTTAAATATATATAAATTTTTATTTGAGAGCTTTTTATGTATTTATTTATTTTTTAAAATATTGTTGTGTTGTGGGAGAGATGAAGGTTGTTGTGATGGCGGTCTGTGTTGCGTGTAGTCGTCGATTGTCCGAGGCACAGGAAATTTCTCAGGCAGCCCCAACTACTAAATCATCTATCAAAACAATCAATTAACATTTTTCGTCTACATTTTTTTTCCCCTCTTCATATCAGCACGTAGAGTACTGGCGGTCCTTTCATCCGTCAGACTCACCATCACGTTACGATATGTAGAAATCACTTGAGAAGCCTTATAAAGAAACGTTACAAATGAATCACGGCAAGAAGTATTGTAATAACTCTATTAAGTTATTCTTTTTCTTTTTTTTTTACTCGTTCTTAATTTCTTTTTTTCGAGAGGCTACAACGCAATATATATAGCCAATCGGAAACTCAACTGATTACAAGATGGATGCGTGCTGATTGACTCATTGAGATAATCAATACTTGACAATGATCGATGATCGTTTCAGCTTTCATTCGATTTCTTTCTCGCCTTTTTCAAACATTTCCCTTTCCTTTTATTCTAATTCGAATTTTTCTTTTCGAATATCTATCTTGATGTTAGACACACACACACACAAAAAAAACAGGTTGGGGGTCACAAACATATTCATGTCTCACCTCCACCTGTTACGTTTTCGTTTTGCGGTGGGGTATATAGAAATCGACTTGCTACCAAAAAATCGGGTCAGGTTACTCACTTCTCCCTCCCGCCTGCCAAGTTATTTATGGCTAGATTTCCATCATTTTTTTTTCGATAAAGGAATTTTTCTATAGCTGCCGATAGCTGCACATCGACCCATTTTTTTTTTTCAAATTTCTAAACCGATAGGGCTCAAAATCGTGTCGATCAATTCGCATCCATTTTTGGGGGTTGCAAGTTTTGAAACGGAGGGGGGCAGACATACACGGTAGTGTGTCGTGATGTTTCTCTTCGGTTGATTAGACTTTACTTCTATAAGGCTTTTTCAGAGCGAAAAAGAAGCATAATTTTTTTTTGTACACTCAAACGCGTTTGTGTGTTCGACACGAAAAATATGGATCGGACTCGTAGATAAACAAGAGTATAACAAAAAAAAAGAAAAGGAGAAGAGAAATGTTTGGAAACACGAGAGCGATCGACAGAGTGAAGCATCTAAGATACTAGTTGGTGTTGGCTGAGAATGACATGCCTAACACAAATCTTGTACAAGGCGATGGAAGAAATCAGACGTGGTAAAAAGAAAAAAAGAGAGCGATAGGAAAGCAGGCTGATTGACACGACTAAAGCCCAAGGTAACACACAGTCCCCCCCCCAAAGTCTTACCACATAAATCTAAAACGTCTGCGTGCAGGTGACTGCTATAGGAGATGCATCAACGTAGTAGATTGAGGATAACTGATAACACACCAAGAGTTTGGGGGTCCAAACCAATCTCGGTCCCCGTGTATTACACATAGCCCCCCTTGTCCTTGTGTTCGAATCCCGACCGTTCTCCGATGTGTCTTTCCCTTTCTTTTGTGCATCCTCTTTGGCAATCTTCCCCACTATTGTTATATGAACACAAAAGCTGGGCTCTCTCTTCTTTTCAGCTAGGAAAGAATCAGCAGTTCATTACCTAGTGTATACACTATATAGAATGCTTATATATTATTATTTCTTTTTTTTTTCGTTGGGGTAGGATAACATCCAACCCTTATGTCTCTTCGTATTTCTTGTCCCGACCCCCCTGGTTCTTATGTCTGATTTGGTGTGTGTACGTCCGTTCGTGCGCTAACCACCGTCGATTTCTTGTTGGTTGTGTGTGCAGACGACATGAGCGACATACCCCCCTCTGACGATCTCGTATTATCATCGAGAACGAAATCGTTAATCGGCTTATCGACGAAAAAAAAAAGTCCCTTAACAAACGTTTCTCCTTTCTCTCTCTCTCTCTCCCTTTCGTATAGTTGCCCCTCCTCGTCTTGATGAACTCGCTTCCTGAATATATTATCACCAAAGTTAGCGAGGGTTGTGTGTTGCCTGTTGGGTTGGGAACTCATCACTGAATTCACGACACAGACTCTCTCTACACGATCGTTTCATTTCTTTTGATTCGATTTCGTTTTTCCCCTCCACCTTTTTCCCTGGGCTTTTTTTTTTTCTTCATCAGTGGAAGATTGGGGGAGGATTGAATTTTCTCTTCTTTCTTTTATCAAACGTTACATAATCAGACTACCCCCAGCGTGTGTTATATACAAAATGCCAGTGTAGTGAATTGAAATAATTCTTTACTGTGTGTCGTGTTCTGATGATACAATCGCCGAATGTTTTCCCAAACTGGTCTTGGGCTTTTTCTCCCCCCCCCCCCCCCTCTTTTTGTGCAGATGGTGAGAGATGTCGAGATTTCATGTCGGCTGATTCGTTGAAATGTATAAATCACGCGCATCGTTGCATCCAATTGATGCAAGTTTTTATTATCTTAAACATATAAAAACAAACAAAACAAAAAACAAAGATTGATAAACAAGTAATAGTTGGTAGCTGTTTAATTCGGTGGGACCACTCCCGAGATATATTCACCATCGTGATTTCCATTTCCCGAGCCTTGTTATACGACGGTAATCGGTGTGAGTCTCGGAGCAGTAGCATGACCATCACTCTGGCCAGTAGTTTACGTGGATGTTGTAATATATTATATGCATCCAGGCATTTCGAAAAGGGGGATTTTAAAATCTATGTGGCTTCAGACTCAACGGTGTGAAGGTGCTGATGGTTGTTCGGATGAACAAGGAAAAATAAAGATTAAGAGACACGAAACAATGATTAAGATCGTCAAGACTTTTTGTTTTCCGTTGATTAACTGCTCGTTGAGTCGTTCACTATACGAGGTTCACTCGTTAATTTTTTTTCCCTCCTTTTATTTTATTTATTATTTTTTGTCTTCTTTTGGTGTTTGATTTTCGAACGAGGATATTGGGAGATTGGGCGTGTCCCGTTTCAAATTGATGCCCGTTTTTATTCCAACTCTTGGTGGGCCGTTGAGTGTAGTGACCAAACGACCATCAGACAATGTTCTTGAACTTCTTTTACCCGCCATCATTCTTTTGCTTTTTTTTATAATCCTCGTGTCAGCTGGATCGTAAATCTTTCAGATAGCAACAAGAACCGGTGCATTGGTTCACGCATCTCGTTTATAATCTATTCGATTCGCCTTTGAGACCCGCCTCAAAGTTTTGTGCTTCTATTTTTGTTTTTTTGTTAGACGTGGAGTTGGGGATGCATTGACCGTTTTATTTGATTCTTTTTTTTTTGTTTTGTCGTGAGCTCCGACTCTACTGGACGTCTGTAATCATCCGCCAGTTTGGCCCTGTTCGGCTACTACTGCAATGACAGATGATGACGGATGATTGCGCTACGAATTTCTGTATAACCTTTGCTTTGCGAGAGAGGCCGACAGTAGCCAAAATAAACATTTTTTTTCTTCTTTCCCATTCCAATCCATAACCACTTGGTTATTACTTATCGTCTGTCTTGGCAGGGCCCAGTGTTAAGCCACTCGTTTGTTCCCGCGGAACAAAAGAAAAAGAAAATCAGGACGTATCGTATTTCTCCAACCTTCAGCGGGCGTGCAAGTTTATAACGAATGGGTTTTCTTTTTTTTTTTATGTATCGCCAGTTCGTGATTTGTTTAAAAGGTCCATCTTTCTAATTCAATTTACATGCCCGTTTTTTTTTTTAGCTAAAGGTAGTCCATATTTGACCTGGCCCCGTAGGCCAGATTGTTCTATTTATCAGTTTGCTTTCTCTCGCCTTTTCCTGCAAATTTTCATCTTTCTTTTTCTTTTAAATTATGTATTTTTTTTAAAATAGCGCTTCAGAGAAATGCGTTGTTATAAAAAAAAATTCCAATTGAGATTACGTGTCTAGTCGAAATTTCATTTCGATTACCCCGAGAAAAACGAATAATAGCGCAAGGTGTTGTGTGCTGTGCACACACACAACTCAAGCACCCCGCTAGAGAAATATGATTGCTCAATTTATTATCATCGTATATATTTTTTCACCGAGTTATTTTTTTTTTGTCATCATTGGTCTTGCATTAGCAGCTTGGGTCAAGTATACGCAGTAGGGATGATGATTAACGAAGAAAAAAAAAGGGGGAATGAAAAAAAAACAAGAGGTTTCCACCATCACCACTACTGTTGTTAGCTCCTTTGATTAAAGCAAGTTGCGCCCTGTTATTACCTGTACTCGCTTTACAAGAACCGTCTCTTATTTTCACATCTCTCTTCTTTGCAGTCCCTGCTTTTTTTTTGTGTTGCGCGTGCGCTTGTATTTTTCTTCGCTCGCATACAGCCAGACGAAAAGGGGTCTTAGAAAAAACAACAATCACCATCATCAACAACGAAAACAACAAGAAAACACGACTAAAAACATATTACACCGAAAGAAAATTCAGCCCCCCAGATATTTCCTTATTAAAGCGCAAAGGAAAAAAAAAAAAAACAAAAACAAAAGTAGGACGAAAAAATGTTGATACTGTTGCCTTGGCAACTGGCATCTATTTTTCTAGCCAAACAAAAAATGTGTTTGATAGTCGGGGAAAAAAAGCAGAAAGATCAGACAGTCGATTCGAACCGACTTGGCGTCTGGTTCATAGCGTCAGCAATTCCTACGTAAATTTCCATGTCTATTCATTCGTGAAAAAGTAACAAACAAAACCAAAAAATATTACTTGGCAATTCGATTTTTTTTTTTTACTAGCTAAGAAAAAAAAATATGTGAACGGTTGGTCAATGTAAATTCAAAAGCGTTCTCTTAGATTTAAAAAAAAAACCCACCAATGTCCATCATCCGATAGAATAATGCCAAGCCCAGTCGGGCATGATGCCTTGAGTACAGGGTCGCTTGTAAGAGGATTTGATGTGTGATGTATTCAAATGAGCGTGATGGCGGCCACCAGTACCTTTTCCATCATCCTCGCACCCTTTACTGCAAAAAAGAAAAAAGAAATGGTCGGGCCATTTTTTTTTTTCGGAATGGGCCACGATTTATGACGACGGGGGGGGGGGGGGGAGGGTGTTGGCCTTCGTTTACACGCCGCTGACTTGGTTGTCGTGATTTGTCCCGCATTTTCATTTTTTTTTAACGATGGAATGACATGGTGAATTTGTTATGTTTTGACAGCCAGCTGGATTGTAATAGTCATTTGCTTTTTTCTTCTTTTGATTTTTCTATCTCTATTTTATTTTTTTCTATAGGAATTTTTTTTTGAATGGCTTTTCCAGTAAGACGGAAAGTAAACAATAATAATAAAAATTTAAGAAAAAATAAAAGTGAACGGCGCGTTTATACCGAAAGAGTTCCGTCGATTCACGCTTCTGAGCGGCCCAAGTGCGCACATTAGACAAACATCATTAGTCTTCATTAAAAATGCTGGCGCATTCCTCTGTTGAGCTGCTTACGTATTTATTTTTAGAACATAAAACTCAAACGCGTTGGGTCCGTATATAAACACGGATCATGGGGGTCTTTAGAAACGGCGGAATCAAAATATCTTTCGTAGCTGTGCGGACAATTGGAGAGGGTCGTCCAAGAACGGGACGTTTATATCATTTTTATCGACTTCTATTGTTGCTCGCGTTATCCTTCGTCTTCAATAAGCGACTGTACATTTGAGTACACTTTAGACGCTCACTCACAACGCGCGCATACAATGGGGGCCAACCGATTCTGTTCGGATGTGTGTGTGTGTAATATCAGTTCTCTCTGCGATGTGCTTGTCGTTGTTTGGGTCCATTCTTTTCTATCAGATTTCAAATCTCAGTCAAGTGATGGTCTGAGAACTGAGTAAGAAAATTGACAACTAGAGTATTGTTTCCAGTCACGCCCAGTGTTAAAAACAGGACGAGCAGCCAAGCTGATTATCGGCTATTTTTTTCCTCCCCTTTTTTTTTCTTTACTTGAACTAGGTCGTACTGGGCTTATATACTTGCACGATTATGGATTGATCGAAATAATTGATAGACCCCTATCAGCTGTGAAATCAACGACTCAGCGAAGCCAATAAGGGGGTCTCAACATTTGGCGTACTTGTCGAATTTCGCCCCTCTTGCGAAACAGAATAGATTGTATGGGATAGTACACAGCAAGCCTCGAGTGTCAACCTTCGTGAAATGTGGACGTCTAGAAAGTCACGTCTCACCATCTAAGATGCTGCGTGAAATTTCGTGACTCAATTTGCTTATAACGCCCTTGTGTCCGACTCCAAAAATGGCTGGGCGCTAATCTTGTCGATTTCGATTCGCATCATCATCGAAGCGTTGGCTTTTCACACCGATACAATAACCACTTGGGATTTATATACATATAAACACGAAAATTTGCATACGGCGATGTTTATCGATTATGGTCATTGGACAGAGGGAGAAAACCGGGAGCGTTTCCATCAGTGCTGCTGTGCGCTTTTAGAGTTCCATAATAGAGGTGATGGAAAGTTCCAGCCCGTTGGCCGAAAACGCCTGATTGACACATTTCTGATTGCGTAGCCCGTCGTTCTCTATTCATATCACACATAACGCATAATAGAAGAAGGGGGGGATGAAATCATGTGTCCCTTCCAGCATCCCCCGTCCAGCGTCCTTTCTCTTCATCTCTTTTATATTTTTCTGTATATGATTTATCAGACGAAAAAAAAATAGTGAAAGGGTTGGACATATTTTCATATACGATAATCGGAGGTCTTCGTTCAACCCACGTCCTCCACCCTTCCGCCTCTTTGCTTAATAAAAATGTTTCAACTTTTTCGGGCTGTTGCCTGATGGTACGCCGGAGTCGCTTGTCGTTGACAGTTGACAAGTTGATGGCTGTTTCATTTTTTTGCTTCCCTTCTTTCACTAGCTTTTTTTCTTCTTCTACCACTCTTTATTCCTGTCGTTCTCCGTCAGTTCGACAGTTGTCCTCAAGGGCACCGATGCATCTCTCCAGGACTTATTTTTTTTTTCGTTTTCATTTTTTTAGTGCGCAACATACGCATCAAATGCCGACTGTAAGGATTAAATAACCATAAGACAGTATGCTACTCATATTCTTTTTTCAAAAAAGAAGAACCCCCTTTCGTCCCCTTATCTTATTGCTGAGCCAATAATTAAACTTGATCTTCTCTTATACTTTATTTTTATGGCCCTCGCTCTTTTGTAAAGCTCGTTGACTGTTAAAAAAGAAAAGGGGGAACCTTGTGAGGGCCAAAATATTGCGTTTATGAATACTATGTCCTATCCGCGTAAAGCTTGAAAAATATATACAGCCGGAATATCTTTTACAGTGATAACCAGTTGGCGTTAAAAAGCGTTTGCCAGCCGTCTGGAACACCTCGACAACGTCAAGGCTGTGTGTGCCAAAAGGGTGCGGCTGTATATCTTTTTTCGTGATGGTTTCTTGTGTTTTGCTGAAAACGAATCACGCAGTTGTAATAGAACGAATATGAATGGGTATCGAGTAGCAAAAAAAAAAAAAGAAGAAGACGAAACCGCAGAGAAACGAAAGTGAGAATATATTATACAAAATGTGTTAATGGATACTTGTTGCGAAAGATTGCGTTAGATGATGTGTACGCTCACATACGTCTTTAAGGCACAGACCGTGTCATAACGATTTCCGCTACCCTATACTTACCCTTTCCTGTCATTGGCGTCTGCTCGTTATACCCACGGCGTCACTCCAACTTCTCCCCCCTTCGCTTTTCACTCAACTTTTTATCCATTTGGAATACTCTTATTATCGACGTTTTTATATTTTCGTCCGCTTACCCAATATGTGTATGTGTGTGTGGGTAGGCATTTTTGTTTGTCTACTGTCCTCAGTGCACATCTGTGCTCTTGTGCTTTTCTACGTGTACGACACTTGAGATAATACAGTGCGCGGATGAATAGGTACATATTGATGCGAAGCCATTGGAAGAGTAGTGGGGGTGATGGTGAGTCGCTATACCCTATAGGGTAGCTGTCTATTCACTACTGTAACAAGGGGGCTAGTCGCATTTTCGAGTGTTAAAAGACGAGGGAAAAAAAGGGGGAAAGGATTTTTTTTTTTTTTACATTATTTTTCAATCGATGAATCCCCTCCACTAGCTAACACCCTCGGTGTTGGAACAAGTGATGAAAAACAGTTTGGAGCTATTCTCTGTGCCTCCCCCCCTGTTCCATTCTTCTATTCTCTTGCACTGATTGTGGATGGTTGTGCCCTCCTCTATGTGGTGGTACACATTCGGGCTGTCAGTTTTACTACACTACACCCTTCGGCTGGGTTTTGAAATGAAGGGGAGGTGCAAGAGACAGGGAGTGCTGCACGTCGATCTAAAGTGACGTACGCCAAATATCAGACTAATCCCTGTTTGATGACTTTTTGCCACCGCTGCCTCATTTTTTGGTCCCATTCTCTCATTCTCACTCGATTTGGGAAGCTTGCTGGATGTGGCTGTAATCTTTTTTTTATAAGGGAAAAGAGAAAAAAAAACAATTTCCATTAACTCGTATGGAAGGTCCCGTGATTGGCAGTTGATTGTATAAATAAAATAGGAGAAAAAAAGAGAGAGACAAGGGAGGCACGAACGCAGACGAGCCTGGAACGCGCTAAGAGAGGAAACGATTTTAGCCATTCGAATCACGTTCGCCTTCCGTTCTTCTAAATCTCTTTACAGCCTCATCCAGTAGCCAGGAAAACAACGACGAAAGCAAAGCACATACAAAATAAGAACTGAGGTCCAGTCTACTGGACTTCCACTGCCATTGCCTTCGCTCGTGAAGCTTGTGTCGGACTTTTTGGATAACTCGAGATGTGATTTGGTTAACTCCTTTGAGCTGAGTAGGGATAAAAGAAAAGGAGAAACTCTCCGACGAAAGGGAGATAAGAACTAAAAAATATAGCCAACACTCTTGTTGACGTTCCCTCGTCGGGCCGACTGGCTCAAAGACAATGTACTTTTGTGTCAGTTCCAATTGCTTTTTTTCTTGGTGTGCAAGTTCGCACCCGATCTCACCCTTCGTACAATTGTCCAGTATGTATAACAACATGTCTTATTTTTTGTATGTGTATGTGGAACACTTACTGCATTCATATAGAAGCGGACTCTTGTACGTGTGTACATATACATAATCGTGCTGGGTGTGTGTGTGTGCTGGCAAGTGTGTACACAGTGGACGAGAAAGTGCGGACCATTTCCGCTAGAAATAGCCCAATTTCAATAGAAGAAAAAGAGGTCTTCAACTTTAGCGTCCAGTCTTCCTAGTTTGGCCAGTGTGTGTGTCTATGTGTTTGTGTTTGCCAACTATTTCAAAAGTCGAAACCATTCCCTTGACACGCACACGCAAAAGACGGGGGCGGCTTTCAGAACGTACCGACACATAGAAACGTTTTTCTTTATCGTTTAATTTTCTTTCTTTTTTTTTAGCACGTTCGTAAAATACAGCGGATGCATCCACCCGTGTTTGTGTGCGCTTAGCGCTATTTCGTCTTGATATCAGAACGGGACAAAAAAAAAATAAACTTTGTCGGGGCAGCCAAAAACTGCCGCTGCGGTGGTAAATGACACGCAAAAACAGACGAGAGGAGATAGAGAAAGCAGAGTGAGAGCCCGGTGTGTGTGCTGAAGGCGAAAGGTTTCATTTACATCGAAGCCCTACGGTGTGCATATAAGCATTAGGTGGAAAGGAGAAGAGATAACAAGCAAAGCTTTCTGTTTAAAAATGTTTTTAAAAAATATTCTAGGTAAAGCTTCAACCAAGCCGAAATTCGTTAGAAACAGACACGGGTGGTGCTTTTTACCGTGTTTTTCTTTTTTATAAAAAAAAAATATATTAAGAAGTGTACGTGTTCGGTTCGTCAGCTGTTGTGTCTTTCCACTTTGTTTCTTATAAGGTTTCTTTCCAATTTGTAATGTCGCTTGTTTTACATCAAGTCGACAAGAAGTCTCGCAAAGGGGTGATCTCGCGAGCGGAAGGGTTCAAGCTCTGCCAAAAGAAAAAGAATAGAAGGCAGGTCAAGTGTCAGATTCCTCCTCCTTTTTCTTACACAGGATTCGCCACGTCAACAGCATTTACTCGTCGGCTGTCACAGTGGCTTCTTCAGTAGAATTTTTTCTATTTTAGCTTCTGTTGACCTCCCCCGAAAAAAAAAACAAGTTTGAGACATTGTTCTTAATTTTCTTTTCCTCTTTGATGACCAACGACTGTTTAAAAAAAAAACACGAAACAAACCAGAAAATAACGGTTAGTCGTTTGACTTGTTCGCATCGTTACATTTTTGTTCTTACATTCGCCAGTCAAACGAATCCTAATACCGTCCCGTTTCAAACGAGATTATCATCGTGATTCGTCGTGAGGTATTTTCAAAAAATTTTGCCAGTGCAATGATTGAACGCTCTAGGGCTCTAGAAATCATAACAGAAAAGACATTGTAACACGCGGAACGCTGGCTACGTAATCAAAAGAATGCTACAAACACAAAAATAGGGAAACAAAGACATACCAGAGAAAGAGACATGAAAGTTAAGAAAAAAAAAATCAAATGAAAAAAAGGCGAAGAAGGAAGGCACGCACTGCCGGGAGAATGTTAAGACTGACGAGAAGCGTAAGCCGCGATCCCGCGGGACGTTTTTATGAAAATTATTGGGTGAGTGAACGAAAGAAAGAAAGAGACGTCAGCCCCGCTGTTACAACGCTTTGGGTCCCCCCCCCCCTTCACGAGATTATTACAATATTTCTGAGCCAATTAGGAGAGCCAACATGTCTCCAACCGTTGGGGCCCCCAACCGCTTCCCCTTGTCTTTAGGCGCGTTCCATCTTTTTTTTTTCGTTCCAGGGCCCCAGTTTTGACTTTGAGAAAGAATGTCCAAGAATCAATGGCGAGAATGCAAACAGGCGTAGGCGTAGGCAAATTGAGGGCAGCCTCTTGACGGTTGTTCACAGTTTCCGCTCTCTCGCCTTCACGTTAGAATTTGTTGAGCCATTTTTTTCGTGTTTTTCATTCTTAAAAGGAAGGCATCGGTTTGGGTGGCGACAGATGTCTCCGGCCGAGTGATGCACTCGCAAAAGGATGGGGACACAAAACATCGACGTGTTGTCTTTTCTCTCCTCCTCGCATCCGATAGGATGATGCGCGAAGATGGATGGCTTTTTTTTGGGGGTCCCCGACTGCGGATGTACATCATCACTTGAATCAATAGAATTGAATCATATCCGACTATATAACCACAGGAAGTCAGACAAATTTAAACGAAGGAATATAAAGGGAATTTAACCTTTAATCTTTTTCTTTTCGTCCTTACGTATTTATTTTTTTCGTGAAAAACTGTTTGATATTAAGTGGGCCTAAACCGGTTTGCTTGTAATGAATTTGGACGGTTGACATATCCCCCCCTCTCGTTTTTAAGCAGACGCACGCTTCGTATTGACATCAAAGCGTTTCTCAATATAAATGTGAGCTGGAAGCAAATAGAGGGAAAGTAGAGCCGACGATCGCAATCAATTCAAGGAATGAATGGGTTCGATCTTGTGTGTGTTCTTGTACAACTTCTTTCGTATAGCCTTCAACGTCCGTGTTGCGATGAGTTGTCGTGCTGTGGACGCGTAGAGATTCAATCAAAGCAAGCTGCTTAATCAAACCCAATCCGAAAGAGCTAAATCCGCTACGAAACATGTGCAGTCCGGCTGTACGGATCCTTTCCTTTACTATGACAACCCCCCTCCTCATCTTGCCAATCTCTCTCTTTTTTTTTTGCCGTCGACATCTCTTTTTGGCTATTAATGCGGCGAGTCTATTTCCGATGTTGGCCGCATCGGCGTAACGCGTTACGAGAGACAAAGAAAGGGGGGGAGAGAGAGAGAGAGGCTAAAAGAAAAACGTGGGGGTTCGATTCACGGTTGACGTGTCTCATCCAATCACGTTGCTAGAGGAATATCATTCACGCGTCGTCCATATCAACTTGCTCGGCTAGTCCAATCAATGCCGGAAGAAACGTATAACACACACAACGCCTTTGTTATATATATATATAGAGAAATATGTGATGCTATATCGAGGACATCGAGGTCGCTAGTGCATACACAAGTATATAGTTCTGTGTCATAACGCGATATGGACGGAACGTAATAACGAGCTTTGTACCGGCCATTACGTCTATTCTATAGAACTGTTTAGGCGTGCACGATGTACAGAAAGAGTATAGTGTTCTTATATGCATGTATATCCAGAGCAAAGAGAGAGAGAAAAAAAAATAGTGGAACGGGAAGAGGAAAAGGCTGGCGTGACTTTGGCTTTGGCCATTATTGCCTCCCGAAGCCCCCAATGCAAACCCCACCTTTCGTCACAGCGTGACATGTCCATCGCACATCTAGGCTTACTTTGTATATACTACTCAGTTGCCGTGCTGTTGTGTGTAGAGGGAAAGACACGTACAATACACACAGGACTGACCGTGGCCATTTGCTTTCCCTCTCTTTTCCTGTGTATGTGTATGATTTTATAGCAAAAAAAAAGGGCCAGAGGGCTTCAGTCACGTTATGGCGCCTATTTCGTTAGACTCCCGAGACTTGTTATAAAAAAAATATGTATACGTAGGCCGGAATTATTCCACCATCGATTCAACATTTTCCGCTCGGGTGGCTGATGTCCTTACAGAGGCTGACGTTCTATACTGTTGAAGGACTTTTGTGAGAGACAAAAGCGTGCGTGAAAGAATTGAACAACGTCATCCTTGCATCCGTCAGTTTTTATAGCTGTAAATGCATCAACCATCACGACGCGAAATGAAAAAAAAACGGAGCGAATGAGACAACCGAAAAAGAAAAAAAAAATCGAATCAATCAACTTAATGGCCTATCTCGAATGCAGGGACTCGAGCCGTGCACATCACATTAGGCCATATATGGCGCCGAGCTGGGCCATTTTTTGTTTTGTTTTTTTTTTTTATTCGTTTTGCTTCGTGTTCGGGATGAAGAAGACCTATTCGATTTTTAATTGGATGCTTTACAGTCGAGGCTTTTAATGGCCGTGGCCGCCTGACAGTCCCGGCTGGGGGATTCAGGATTTTTATTAGCAAACCTATATACTCGTAGAGTAATACACGACCGTACAAAGTATATATCTCTCTTTTCCCTGCTCTCTTTTTTGCTTTCTATCCCCGTAATGCCATTATTGTATAGAGCACTATATATAGGCTACGCGATGTGTAGTATAAGTCGTCGCGTAACAATAGATGTATAAGGATGGACGGCCATGTTTCGTCCTCTTGAAATGACCGGCTCAAAAAACTAAAAGTTCTTTTGTTTTTCTCTCCCTTTTTGTTTGTATTTGTTCTTCTATACTGGCATCCAACCGACATGGCGTTACTGTTGATGCCTGCAAACTCGTCTCATCTCTTACACAACGGGCTCCGCGTGTGCTGTTATCGTTGATGAACACACACACATGCAACACAAACAGTGTGGGCGCAAGGTTTAGTGCCGGGCCATTCGGATTCGTCGGCGGGGGGAGCGCCGGCTGTCGAGGATTACGACTATGAAGGCAGCTACGATTACGACGGCAATCCCAAGACGAGCGCCACCACCAACTCAACAAGGTATGCTCTTTCGTTCGACACTAAAAACTTTTCCCTTTTTCTTTTTTTTCTTCTTGTACCCCAACTGTTTTATTTTAAATATTCTTTTTTATACCTTTCCATTTTGTCCCTTTTTTTCCACCCATACACGCTTTCGTGTATGGATATTACAATGTACATAAACAGTAAATATTTACCATTGACCATTACCACATGAAAGGAAAACGCAGACAGACCTATAAAAAATACGATGCGTAGGCCTAACATTCAAGCAGATGCAGACGTCATGATATATTTGGTTACACGTATAGTCGATGTACCGTATAGTACGTGCGTCTTCTGTGTTGTATATATAGCCTACATGGTATTGATCGAGTTCCGTTTTTTTTTTTATATCAACTTGTTCACCTATGGTAGCTGTTCTCCTATTGACGATGATAACAATCGATCAACTCATCGATTCTGGCAGCCAGTGCGCCACCACAAAGCCCGTCTTCTTCTCCCTTTATCAATATTTGATATTTATTCGTACATGTCTAACCGCTTGCGCCTATCCAATGGCTTTTAATAATTTCTTTTTGTCTGGAACCCAGGAGCACGAGTGCGCGACCGCTGGCTAGTAGTTCGACGACCGAAACGCCATCTGGCAAACCAGGTAAATTATTCAAAATCACATCCAATTATTAAGCATCGCATTGGCTGCACGACAGCCTCGAGAAACATAAATGTAAATAATAGTGGCTCTATATACCTTGTGTGCGCCCAAAGTTTATTCTTTTTTATTACGATCGTGATTCGCGTGTGGACAATGAAGTCAGTTTAGAGGGCCCCTTTTTCTTTTCTTTATTCCCCCCCCCCCCCACTCTAAAGTGTTGCGATGCATCATGATGGAAGAGATGGATTTGTAGCTTCAGGACGATGGCAGGTGGCCCACGTAGGCGGAAGAGAGTGTCGTGAGTGGCCGACGCTCCGTTTCGTATCTGAAGGAGCTGCTTTACCATCGGTCACGGAGCCCATTTTCTTCCATCAAGATTCCCACACGAACTCAGTTGCGCTTTTATCCTCACCAAATGGAGTGCAGCGAGAGCATTTCGGGACTCCGCTCTTTTCCTTGGCGCTTAAGCGCGTGATCGAACGAAACGTGAACGGTAGAACGTCGTTAAATGAAATGGAAGTGTCGTGTTCGTCAAAGAGATAGTGGCAGTTGGAGTAAAAAAAAAAAAGGAGCGTCGTTTTGGGCGATGCGCTTTTGGATTTCCGTTACGTTTTCTACGACACTACTATATGCAACGTAGAGAAAGATAGCGACGATCTATTTAATCTTAAAGTCTTCCCCTTTTTTTCCTCGTTCAGAACGGGCACAAACTGGCGCAATTAAAGTGCCAATCTTCTTCGCTGCAACGCGCCTTTTGTCAGCTGAAAAAGAAGGATAGTTAAACGGAAAAGTAAAAAAAAAAAATCAGACGAGCTGGCTCTTAGTGATTAGATAACGTATATTCTAAAAGGAGGCGATGATAACTGAAAAGGCGTCGCGTTCAAGTCCGTTCGGTGTCATCGCCCGTTGGCGGCCACGACCATTGCGCTAAGTTGTGTGGATAAACATGTTTCGCTGCGGCGGGTCTGGCCGTTGTTTCCGTTCGGTACCGACGACGCCCATTCTACTTGGCTAAATCGCATTTTCAGCTTTTAGTGTTTCTTTTTTCCTTTCCCCCCTCTTCTTCTGTATACCTTTAGCATCGTGTTGTGTTTGGCTGTAGTCGTGCGTTCTTCCAAGCAATTTCTTTTTTATATATATATTTTTTCTTTTCAGTTGTGTATACACATCACGGGTATAAGGTTCTATGCCAGCTGAGTTGGCAATGTCAAGCACGATAGAAAGCGTTTACTCAACGTCCTCAACTCGTCACTGAAGCATTTGACCTCTTTTAATGCCATCTTCAATTTTGGCCTGTTTCAAACTAAAGTTTCAGGGAAAGAAACACGAGTAATTGAGTTAAAAAAATAAACCTATAGTCGGTTAGAGGAATAAGAAAAAAAGGGGGAATGCGTGGGGGGAGAGATCAGAACGCAAACAGACCAATGAGGTTTGATATTGCTGAGTGTCCATCAAGTCAAAGGAAAAAAAATCGATGGAGGTTATAACCGACTATTATGCTCGACGTTTCGTTCGCCTTGTCCAACTCTCTTTATCGCACAAGTTTACGACCTAGTTGAACTTTTTTCTTTTCTTTTCTGTTCTTCACCCCCTCCTGCAATGGTTTCTCCATTACGTATTCTTTTTGAACGGCTCCTTTGCTCTCGTTTTTATTTTTCTGCTTCGTGCAAATCGATTTGCCCTTCGCGTGGCACCGCGTTCCTTTAAGGCACCCCCCTCTCTACCATTCCGGGCATCATTATTCTTTTGATTCATTTTGACGGTAATGTTCGAGGTCGAGCAACGGCCAGTCATGTGGCGATGAAAGGTCGACTCCGTTTATCTTAAAAAAATAATAACGATGCTAAAGATCGTTTTCCTTGTTTGGAAAACGCGATGCAAATGAAGATCGGTATGCGCAATCATCCAGGTGTACTTGCTGTTTTTTTTACGCATATTTTTACGTGTGTTTATGGATCTCGCAGTCACGTGAACAGTTTTAAGAGTTAAGAAAAAAAAAGGGGAAACGAAACAAAAGACGTAAGCCATCCATTAGCGATGTAAAGTTAGAAAAAGGCGTGCAGCCGTGCTCGCAAATTTTTGTTGTTGTTGGTGAACAAACTTTTGGCTTAAGAAACCACTCTTTATGACGAAACAAAAGCTCGAAATTTCGGTGTTTCTTTTTATACCGAAGAGATCATAAAAGGTAGATAGCCGTTTCTCAAAACCTTAAGCGACTGATTAGACAGTCAAATCCTTTAACTGTATAAACCTGTGGGCGTTAACGAGAAAAAAATGGTTTGTTTCCAAGAACAAATGTATTCTCAAGTTGCTTTAGACTCTTTTCAAAACTCAATTTTTATCTGTTCATTTTCATTCGAATGTGCCGCGTTATTTTTTTTTTTAACAACGATTTAACGTTGCCGCGTTTTTTCTTTTTTCTCTCTCAATGATACAGGTACTCTGCGTATGTTGAAAGCGTTGGGCAACATAACCCGTGAGAGCGGCGAAAGTGTCAAACTGCGGTGCGAGGTGTCAGGCGACCCGCCACCAAACCGCTTCCGCTGGTACAAAAACGAAGCGCCAGTCTTGGAGGAGAAAGGTCGTGTTGTGGTCAGAAAGTACCGTACGGGATCGTCCATCCACGGCAGCCGACTACGCATCTCCGATGTCGACACGCACGATACCGGTTATTATAAATGCGAAGCTTCCAATGGCGTCGATCGTGTCGATTCCACCGGTATCGTCATCGTTCGCATGGGTAAGCTTTTGATTTCGATGCGTAGATAAATGTACTGTTAGAGACGAAATATTGCCTCACCCATAATTAATGATCAACTGTTTTCTAATAAACAACCAACAGGCGCGCCAGTCGGCCAATCAGGTCCAGTTGCACCTGGCACCAATTTCCAGCAGCCGTCCTTCCCGTCCTTTGGAGGCGTTCCCGTCAAGTAAGTTAATTAATAATTTTTAACATTTTAAGTGACGTATATCACATCTAATGAATTCATCTTGAGGAAAATCGATAATAGTGTCTCCCAATAACCGTTGCGTGAGAACGATGTCGATGGCTAATGGCCAAAAGACATTGATATGTATAGACACCCATTTACAGGAAAGAAAATGCGTTTACAAAGAGAGTTAAAAACCCCTTTTTTTGAATGCAGCATGCACGAGTGCAATAGAGCGAGCTGAATAAAGAGTTCAAGAAGTCCACCCTATATATAGTTGGGTAGTTTGGTTGGACGTCTTCCAGCAAACTTGATTTTCAATTGAACAGAGTTGCAGTCGTTGGCTATAGGCAAAGGGCAAGACTGTACTTCCTTACAATCTCATCTGATTCCCCGTTTTCCCCTCCACTTTGGAGCGGGGAGACCCGACAGACGAAGAAGTAAAAAAAATATAAATAAAATGTAGTTATCTATTGAAAAAGAAGCCGACCGCCGAACGTCGATTCACGCATCATCAAATCGAATCGCAATGCGACCGAGCGTCAACAGCCATCCTATTCCTGTGATACCTCACGTGCATAATTTCCCCCCTTTTTTTCCATATACTGTAAACTGTGTGCGTAGGTCTATTTCTTTCGCTTCCTTCTACGCATATTCTTCAACTTGTTTCTTCTACCCCTATTTCTTTTTGCTTTTTCATATCATTCGCCACGTGTGTACCATCCTCCCTCCGGAGAAACTAGTTAGCCTCTCTATGTTTTCCCTGTGCGTACTTCACTTTTCTTGTTACGCATTTAAAACTCTTCTTCCTTCCTCTTTTTTTTGCGATGCAACGACAGGGCCGGTCTAAGACTGGACTCTATTGGCCCCTTCTCCACTTTCAGACCTAGGAATAGGCACTGATTTCACCATAGGGATTCTAAAGAGGTTCCTCATTGTGAGTCGATGACACCCAGTTCTCTTCGACAATTGAAAGACGTTAACAGAGCATCAGGCCGGAAGCTTTCATTGTTGTATTTCTTAGACACACAGAGTGGGCTATAATGTTGCAACGAACTGCTTTACATTCGGCTGCCTGTCTCGTAAAAATGAAAGAAGAAGAGAAAAGAAACAAGAACATCAGAGAAATAAGTACGAAGAGGCTGCTATATACGGCTCATGTTTGTTGAGATACGAGCGGAAATGGCCGAGGCTTTCAACGACAACGACAGTCAAAAACGGTGGGGGAGGAAGTCAAGAAGGCGATGGACGGGAGAAGAGGAAGTAAAAAAGAACATTGGCCGGTCACTGACTTGCAGGGGGGCGATTTCCTTCCCCCTATATATAAAGTCTGTCCGGCTATCTTGCGCGCCATCTCGGCTCGTCATAGACTATACTCCCCATGCACACCCCATCATCTCGTTCGTTGTTATATATACATAAGATCGGCACAATAAAAGAAAATGAAAAAGGAAGGAATGTGAAGAGAAAACTCAAGTTTGAATGTGTCCATTCGTTCTTCCGCAGTTTGCCCGGCTTGCCCAAGGATTTCGTGCCCAAGGATCCCAAACTTCTTCTTCCAAAAGATTTCCAACCGAACAAGGAGTTCCATCCCAAGATCGGTCACGAAGATGAGGACGAAGATGACGACCATGGTGACGGCGAAGAGAACGATGATGATGTTGATCACCCCAACTCGTTTCCATCTATGCCGGGCACTTTGCCGCGTACAAATGTAGGACACGGTAAGCATTTACACTGATTTCTGAATCTAACAATTTCCCGCTTAAGGAAATCTGATTTTTAATAACCTAATCAGACAAGGCAATCTAGATAGCATTGTCCTGTCTGTTTAAATTCAATTTCATCAACTGAACGTTTCTTTTAATGTAATAGGACAAGCTCCGCTCGAAGGATTTTGTCAGGTGTACCGCGGCTCGACATGTTCTAAATTTCTAGCGAATCGCACCATCTTCGTCCAGTCATCTCTTACTCAAGGCATCGTCGAGGAAAAATTAGCGGCTGCTTTCACCGTCATCGCACATTCGGGGTATGAAAGATACACGTTTTTCACCGCCTTTCTACATGAAAATCAACACCAAATTCAACCTGTCATAAAAAAAAAATTCTTTTGAACACAACCAAACAGGGATCTATCTCAAAGCTGTGCTGAATTCGCGGTACCGTCGCTTTGCTTTGCTGCATTCCCGCTATGCGATGACCAAGGTGCTAAGCCCGTGCCTCGTCAGCTTTGCCGTGATGAATGCGAGGTTTTAGAGAACGATATCTGCCGAATGGAGTACGCCGTTGCCAAGCAGCATCCGCTTATCGGAGAACAGGTAACACTGTTTTCGACTGTCTGAATTCTACTTGTTAACTAAACTCGGAAAGCCATGTTTCTGATGGCTCAAATGTAGCCTGTCGTAGTATTATTAACAGCTTTTCTCGGGATTGATATTGGAATGCCTCTTCATTTTCTGCTTTGTATTCGCTGTTAGCATCGTAACTGATTGTTTTCTTTACGAATGTTTGCTGCAAGGTCATGCTTCCTGATTGCGAAAAGCTGCCTCCGATCGGATCCAAAGGAAGTGACACATGTTTCCGCATTGGGATTCCTCATATGGCGCAGATTGTTGAAGGTTTGGAATAGTTTTAGCACGCGTTACGTACTAAACTAAGGGATGGTGGCCGTTACATTGATTTTCACTATTTCAGAGCAAAGCTGCTATAACGAAGATGGACGCGACTACCGTGGAATAGCCAGTCGCACAACTAGCAAACATGAGTGCCTGCCATGGAACAGCCAGATGGCAGTAAAAACAGCCGACCATCCCGAATTAATCGGTGGCCATAATTATTGTCGTAACCCTGGCGGCGTTGAAGTTCAGCCCTGGTGTTTTGTTGCCGGTGTGGACGGACCAAACTCCCGGCCACGTCGAGAATTCTGCTCCTTATCCAAATGCTGTAAGACATTATCGAGATTAGATTTGTTCTCCTTACCAATTACTTACTACGTATTCATTTTTATGAATTTATGCGCGTGATATTCAACAGCCGCTGGCTACGACATCAACTGGCTGTACATCATTGTCCCGGCCGCTGCAGTCGGAGTTCTGCTGATAGTTATTCTCGTCGTTTGCTGCGTCCGTCGGTCGAAATGCAAGGCGAAAAATTCGTCAGTGATGATCAAAGGTCCTTACGGTTGTGGCGCTCCCATCCCCAACGGGGCCGGTTCCAACATGGCCCGTCTGGCCGGCGTTGGCGGGCAGTCAAATCAGCAAATGGAAATGAATGCGCTCTTGCCGCCCAGCAACAACAGTATGGTGTCAACGTTGCAAGGCCAATCCACTCCTAGCCGCATTCACGTACCAGAAATTTCTTTACACGCTGTCCGATTTCAACACGACCTCGGCGAAGGAGCGTTCGGCAAAGTAAAAGAAAATTGATTTCATTTGTTTTTTTCATTACTGATTGTTTACCTTTGTTGATTTCAGGTTTACAAGGGGGAACTGATGCACAGCGAGGCGGGATCATCTCACCGAGGCTATGTTAATGATCACCTTATAAGTCCAGGCAGTGTAATGCCCATTGCGATCAAGACGCTAAAAGCCAATGCTTCAGTCAAAACTCAACAAGATTTTCGTCGGGAAGTGGAGCTTATGTCTGAATTGCGTCATCCCAATATTGTAAATATTTAGCAAATTAATTAATTGGCTTCTTTTTGAATGATTAAAAAATTGTGTATGAAATCTTTCAGGTGTGTTTGCTAGGCGTCGTAACACGTGATCAACCGCAATGCATGCTTTTTGAATATATGGCGCAGGTAAGACTTACTCTTGTTCCACTGAAGTTATCATTTTCAGTAAAACAGTGTTATGTTTGAATTGTAGGGAGATTTACACGAATTTCTGGTGGCTCACTCACCTGCCGGTGATGGGTCGGTTTCCGGAATCGGTCCTGGAAGTGATGACGGAACAACAAGTACACTGGAGCAATCGGATTTCCTGTACATTGCAATTCAAATCGCTGCAGGTATACATTTTCTCTCATATAGGTATCTTGGAATACAAGTGAAAAACACGTTAAATTTCTATTTATTTAGGAATGGAATACTTGGCTAGCCACCACTATGTCCATCGTGATTTAGCAGCCCGAAACTGTTTAATTAGTGACAACCTAATCGTCAAAATATCGGATTTCGGCCTATCACGGGACATTTATTCGTCTGATTACTATCGCGTCCAGGGCAAATCAATGTTGCCCGTTCGCTGGATGCCACCAGAAGCGATTTTGTACGGCAAATTTACAATTGAATCGGACGTTTGGAGTTTCGGCGTTGTTCTCTGGGAGATATATAGCTACGCATTACAGGTATAACATGAAAGTTTTGATTGTTTGTGTTCTCAGGAATTTAATGTTGTCTACTGTGGTTTAATTATCTAGCCGTACTATGGATACAATAATCAAGACGTCGTCGATATGGTGCGCTCTAGACAGCTACTCTCCTGTCCATCGGAATGTCCTTCAAGGATATATTCCTTAATGTTGGAGTGTTGGTCTGAGGTTCCTTTAAGACGGCCCACATTCACAGAGGTCCACAACAGATTGCGTTCGTGGGAAGGTTTGGCCTCTGTTGGAGCTCCTACTAGTTCCATTGGAGGGCCACCTCCAATCCCGGCTACTCTGCCTCCTACAAACGGAGCTATGCTCACCAGTCGGAGTCATTCAGGTAAGTTGTTTTATTGCTCAATTGATTTTTAAAAATCGTTAGTTTAAAAATATTTGCATTATTAGGTAGCCACAGCGGATCACAGCATTCGAGCACCGGCCCGAGCAATAACACGGGGTCCACCAATTTGAGCGGCGCTTCGGTTCATCCGATCATTAGCGGTGGCAATTTCTACCACCAGGTAAATTATTTCTACATTAGTCCTATTTTCATGTCAATAAATTTGTTTGTTTAAACAGCCAGGAGCGCCTTATTCTCGAGGACCTGTCATGAGTCCCGTGCCAAGCGTTGGCGGAAATAGCGGCAGTTCAACGTACGGCGGGACATCCAGTGTTACGTCCAGCCTCGGCTGCCATCCAACTCACCAACCCCAACAACAACAGCAACAACAACAACAATATCCCGTCTGCTATGCCCAGAGCATCGTGCCCGGCTTCCATTCTGCAATGAATGGCATTCGACCAAGCGGACCGCCATCGGTCATACTTCACGGTTCTAGTAATGGCAATAACGGATGGGTGGGTCGTTTTAACACGTCCAACGCGGCTTACAGCGGAAGCTCTGATGGCGGCAAAATTTGCAACCTTTAAACCATAGTAGAAAAATAACAAATGACCCAACCCTTGTCTCAGTGAATCGTTGACGAATTCGGCACAAGTTTTACGGAGAAAAGAGAGAACTAGTCCCCTACATTATTTTGAAGAGAAGGAAACAACACTGCAGAAAATATAAGGCTGCGTAACAACTCGTATTTATGTACAGAACGGACTAAAAAGTGTTTTGTCTTTTTTTTGTCAATTTTATTTTGCCATCGATGCGAATTTTATTTACCTTTATTGTGCCGACAGCTCCTTGTTCTGCTATTTTATTTTATAAAATCGGTCATATCTTAAAAAAACAAACAAAATGCGTTCGTGTATTGCAATGGCTATCGACCGTTGCGTTGCCCATGTTTAAACTGTTCAGTTCTATGGTAATATTTGCTGTAAAATTATTGCTGCTCCCAATGTTTGTAATAGATTGCACAAGAGCCTATAAGGGGTTGTCCTCTTGTAAAGTGATTTGTTTTAAACAGACCATCAGCAGACTGCTGATACCTATTTGCAGGTAGCAGGGTGATAAGACTAAGACCCATATCCCGATAGGGATTCTACCTAGATGGGCTCACCTGTACACCACCGATGTAGATTTATGATATTTATCTCGATAGATGGCGGTTGCAATTTTTTCATTTAAGTTTTTATCGATATCATGGTTTCCAATAGATTAGCAGGCGAATTTATGACAGCTGAAGTTAAATTATATTCAGTAGTTTCATTTTCAAAGAACATGAATATGTCGGACGGTTCAGCTGCCCAGAATGCCTCCCAATCTAAACATTTCAAATCTATTAGACGCCCCATGTTTGCGCCTGGGACATTTGATGGAAAAATTGCATTCATTACTGGTGGAGGTACTGGTTTGGGAAGATGTGTTGCGCTGTACCTGAGTACTCTTGGAGCACAAGTCGCCATAGCAAGTCGAAAACTTTCAGGTAATTATTACTTTAAAGAGCCAAAAAAAATTCTAATTTCAATCCTGAATCAGTTCTTCAGAAAACTGCACAGGAAATCTCAAATTCTTCTGGCAACAGAGTTCTTCCGATACAACTAGATGTTAGGGATCCTGCTTCAGTCAAACAAGCAGTGGATACCTGCCAAAATGAGTTCGGACTGCCAAATATTGTAATAAACAATGCTGCTGGAAATTTTGTATCTCCAACGGAACGACTATCAGCAAATGCTTGGAAAACAATTATTGACATTGTTCTGAACGGTACTGCCAATGTAACTCTTGATATTGGAAAAAGATTGATACAAGCAGGGAAAGGGGCTGTATTTTTGGCTGTTACCACTCCATATACTACACATGGTTCTGGCTTTGTTTGCCCAAGTGCATCAGCAAAGGTAACATACTAAACGTTTAAATGAGACCACTTGTTGATTCCAATATAATTTTCTTTGTTTAGGCAGGAGTTGAAGCCATGAGCAAATCTTTAGCTGCTGAATGGGGTAGATATGGAATGAGAGTAAGTAACCATAAGCAATTTACTAATGCAATTGCCACTAGACTTATATCTCTCCATACACAGTTTAATTGCTTATCACCTGGACCATTTGAAACTGAAGGGGCTTTCAGCCGTTTGGATCCGACTGGTCAGTTTCGTTCTGCGCTGAAGGATCAAATACCTGTGGGACGAATGGGGGATGTAGAAGAAGTGGCAAATTTGGCGTTGTACATGACGAGTGATTTTTCGAATTGGCTGAATGGAGCTATAATTCAACTAGATGGCGGAAAGCTTCCTTTTACAGCCGGCGATTTCAATGCGTTAACACAAGTTGAAGAAGAACAGTGGAATATGATGGAGAAGATTATCCGAGATGCTAATGAAAAATCCAAGTCAAAGTTGTAATTTTATTTTACAAGTTTCAGTATATTGTGGCTGTCGCGCGATATTAGTTTGGATCCACTTTGTCCACCAGAAAGTATATAGCCTTGAAGTTTACCGGCAATATATCTAAAATATTTTCTCTTATGGGTACCTGTGTCGGTAATTAAATACAAACAGCTGAATCGACAAAATCTAAATTCAATCTTTAACTTAAGTTTATCAAGAAGGCCTGAAATTGTGGCTTTATTTAACTGCGAAAACTCAACGGCTCTCGGTCTCGGTGTTTGCAAAGTTCCCAATGGCCTTGGAGAAGAAAAAAACACGTAGTGTAATCAAAACTGAACACTGATTGCTTAAGTTATTGGTTTCCTGTTTTCTCGTCAAACCAACGGAACGCCGAATTACCCCCTAAATTTTCAGTATCTCCCTAAATCAGTGTTTAATAGTGAGCATAAAGGGTTTGGATATATCAAATTCCAAGCAAACTACAAAAAAGTCAGGCTTTTTTTTGTCGGGTTAAATTATTTGTCTTTTTCATCCAAAACTTAACTTAAAATTAAGCCCGACAAAATAAGCCCGATTTTTTCACTCAAAACTCAATTTAAAATTAAGCCCGATACATAATATGTAAGCCCGACTTTTTCGGGTTTTGCACCTGCGTCTCACAAAAACAGCTTCCATGAACGGTTCTTCGGCGCAAATGATCCGAATTGACAAACCGGCACGACGAAAAAGGTGACGGTCCAGTAATTCTGCGGGTAGACCCAGCTCGCGACCTAAGACGCTAAAAAAAATTGCGAAAAGAGTAGAGATCTTACTGGAACGCCATAACACAGGAAACAAAAAATGCAATTACCTTCAAGAGGTTCTACTACACGACCGTGAAGGCACAACTGACAAGCCATTTCGGAATCGTTATGATGGATCTTTATGGAATCAGCGCGCGAAGAAGCCATATGCGCAGTGGACTCGATTAAATCCGGCCTAAAAATATCTGTAATATTTTCATAAATGATGACACTGAATATTAGGCAATAAAAATAAATGCAAAATAAGAAGAAGGTTGATTCCTTGTTCGAGAAGTAATTATCCCAAGTGAGTTAAAAATCGTTAGCCGTTCT